>QXEO01000822.1:799891-1440950 GCA_007115705.1 Dactylis glomerata
CAAGTCGCCATAAGCCTCTATGATCATTTGGTTTTTGACTTGTGATACCACTTTATGCTTCAGTTAATGATGTTTTTGCCGCTATGCATGATTATGGCCGTTATTGCTCTCTTAGTTGGTCGCTCCCAGTCTTTTGCTAGCGTTCATTTTGTACTGAGAGGGAATACTTCTCGTGCATCCAACTCCCAAAAACCAAGTTTTCCAATGTGTCCACCATACATACCTATTAGCAATTTGCTAGAGTGCATTCGACTTGCTTTTATCTATCCTTCAAATTAAACTTTTTGGTGTTATGTAAAAATTAGTCAGTAAAGCTCTCACGAACCTGACGACACACTTTACTTTTCTGCTTTTAATAATTTTGACCATTGTGGCTCTCTTATGTTGATGTTATGCTTGCAAGTTGTAAGTTGGAGGTTAGCCCAACCATGCCGTCATGGGGCAAGCTTTCAACATTGCACTTTCTCTTATTTAGTTAATATCGTGATCTTTTGCTTATGGATAATCATGATGTGAAATAAGTTGGAAACTTGTGAGCTCATGGAGTTTGTATATGTGTTAGAGAAACGCCTGGGCCGCTAATCTAAGCCATGCATCATTCATGGTGGAAATTTACAGCATGCCCATAGTGGACATTCGACGACGCATCTCACAATAAAAAGCTATACCAATGGTAAATAAAAGAGATGCTGAGGTGTTCATTGTCTGTTTGTCTTGTCATTTTGATGTGGGCTTGTTCCATGTCATCGGGCAAGAGGTACCCCATTGGCATTCTTGATGAAACATGTATGCTTACAATGACAAGAAATTGCTTGGGACCTCAGTCGAGTAGCATGAGGTTTGGGTATTCGTACTTCACGGGACACAAGATTTTCAACTTATGATTTGTTAAGCATATGCTCCATAATTATACTCGCATTAACCTTAACCACTCAAGATGCCTATGATGGGGGAAATGAGAGCTCAAAGCTAGTAAGTATCATAATTTTTGAAGGTTTATAAAACTTGCAATCACTGCTTCCCTCTGCGAAGGGCCTTTCTTTAACTTTTATGTTGAGTCTCCACCTTCTACCTTTATACACCGCCTAAGAGAGCATAGTTGTCATTCTGAGTTTAATATGCATATTCCCAAAATTTATCATTGATTGATTCATGATTATGGTTTTGCTTGTTCTTAAATTATTTGTATCTAGTCGCCCTCTTAAACTTGAAGGTGTCCTATGCATTTATGTTTTGCTATTCCATGAAGGACAAGCTGAAAACCACTTTACTATGTTTTTCTATATGGTTGAAACACACACTTGACTTTCAATGCTTCATTACTCATGATATTTTGTTTGTGTTACTTTTCATTTTATAACATGGTTGCTAAGTTCTATTGTCAAGATTATGTCTCTTATGCCCATGTCTTAAGTACTTTGATCTCAGCACTCAATGCTTTACATCGTTGATCAAGATTGTGATACTGCATGTCACCTCAAAAATTATTGTTTTGTTATCACTTACCTACTCGAGGATGAGTAGGAGTTAAGATTGGGAATGCTTGATACGTCTCAAACGTATCTATAATTTTTATGCATTTTCCAGAACTAACCTACTAACAAGATGCCACAGTGCCAGTTCCCTGTTTTCTGCTATTTTTGTGTTTCAGACAAGCTACATAGGAAATATTCTCGGAATTGGACGAAACAAAAGCCAAAGTTCCTATTTTTCCCAACACGAGACGAAGTCCGAAGATGAGACGGAGGGGGACCATGGGCCAGGCGCACCATGGGGTGGCGCGGCCCCGCCCCTGGCCGCGCCACCAGGTGGTGTGGCCCCCTAGCCCACCTTCTGATGCCGCCCTTCCTCCTATATATTCCCCTCGACGGGAAAACCTAAAGGACCCTGATCAATTTCCATGAAAACATACTGCAAGCCGCCGCCGTCGTTGACGCGAGATTGGGAGGCTCCAGAAGCTCTTCCCGGGACCCTGCCGGAGAGGGGAATCACCGCCGGAGGCCTTCTTCATCACCATTCCTGCCTCCGGAGTGATGTGTGAGTAGTCTACCTTGGACTACGGGTCCATAGCAGTAGCTAGATGGTTGTCATCTCCTCCATGTGCTTCATGTTTAGATCTTGTGAGCTGCCTATCATGATCAAGATCATTGTTGTGTAATTCTACATGTTGTGTTTGTTGGGATCCGATGAATATTGATACTATGTCAAGTTGGTTTGCTGAATTATTATCTTTATGTTATCTCCATGTTGTTTATGATCTTCATGCTCTCCGTTGCTAGTAGATATCTTGGCCGAGTAGATGCTAGTGACTCCAAGAGGGAGTATTTATGCTCGATAGTGGGTTCATGCCTCTAGTAATCTGGGGGAGTGATAGAAACCTCTAAGGTTGTAGATGTGCTGTTGCTACTAGGGAGAAAACAACAATCTTGTGTTCAAGGATATTTGTATTGTTTACATTACACACTTTTCTTAAGGCGATAATCTGTTGCTTGCAACTTAATACCCAACGGTTGCTCGGATGACATCCGGTGGGTGGATTATTAGTCATAGATGCAGTTGGATTACGGTCTATGTATTATGCTGTAATGCCCAAGTGAATCTCATAGTGATCCTCATGACATTAGTATGCTTTCTTTATTCTATCAATTGCCCAACTGTAATTTGTTTACCCAGCATGTTATTTACCTTATGGAGAGACACCACTGATACGTCTCAAACGTATCTATAATTTTTGATGCTCTATGCTTGTTTTTACACCATTTGCCTTGTGTTTCGTTACACTTCATGGCGTTTTTATGCGATTTCCGGAACTGACCTATTGACAAGATGCCACAGTGCCAGTTCCCTATTTTCTGCTGTTTTTGTGTTTCAGAAAAGCTATACAGGAAATATTCTCGGAATTCGACGAAACAAGTTTGGAAACTCCTATTTTTCCCGGACGGAGGACAAGGACCAAACGGGAGCCGAAGAGGGGACAGAGGGCACCCTCACCATCAGGGGGCGCGGCCTAGGCCCTGGCCGCGCCCACCTATGGTGAGGCCCCCCTGGTCCACTTCTGACAACGCCCCTTCGCCTATAAGAAGCCTCCCGATGGAAAACCCTAAAAGAATCAGCGAAATTTCCAGAACAGTTCCGCAGCTCCGCCGCCGCCGACAACAAATTTTGGGGGACATAAGTCTCTGTTCCGGCACCCTGCCGGGATGGGGAAGTGCCCCAGGAGCCATATCCATCGGTCTCCATCGCCTCCTCCGCCATCTCCATCGACTTCACCGCCATCTCCACCAACCTTGCTGTCTCCTATGATGAGGAGGGAGTAGTTCTCCCCCGGGGCTGAGGGCTCTACCGGTAGCTATGTGGTTCACCTCTCTCTCCCATCATGTGATCTTTATGTGATCGTGAGCTTTGTATCTAGTTGAATTGGTAGATGCTATTATTCATATATTATGCTACTCCTGTGCTTTATATTAGTAATCTCCGGAGACACCTTGTATCATGATGTGAAGGTGACTAGTGTGCGCATTATGGGTGTCTTTTTTGTAATGTCTCTATGAATTGTTGGTGTTTGTTGGAACCATCTAGTGCGTTCACGGTGATAGTGTGGGATAATCTAGTTTGGGTACATGCGAACATTGAGGAGTGCTTCGTAGCCCTATGATGCGGTATGGTGATGATAATGAAAAGCACCGTCCAGTTGGGAACCCCAAGAGGAAGGTATGATGAATATAGCAGCAAGGTTTTCCCTCAGTAAGAAACCAAGGTATGTCGATCAGGAGAGGAAGGAGCCAAACGACTGAAGGTGATGCTGACTGGCCTAATAACACTCCAACAAGGGTGCCATTTACGACACTTGTTGACTCATCTTCAACCAGTAGCAACGCGGAACCTGCACACAACACAACCAAATACTTTGCTCCCAACTTACGATGAGGTTGTCAATCTCACCGGTTTGCTGTAAACAAAGGAATGAGCGTATCGAGTGGAAAATAGTAATAGTATGCGAGTAAATTAAACAGTGCGAGTAAAGTAAACAGGTGATAGCAATATAAAAGAAATAGGACCGGGGTCCACAGTTCACTAGTGGTGTCTCTCCATAAGATAAAATAATACATGCTGGGTAAACAAATTACAGTTGGGCAATTGATAGAATAAAGATAAACGTGATATGTCAAGAAGATCACTATGAGATTTACTCTGGGCATTACAACAAAATACATAGACCGCCATCCAACTGCATCTATGACTAATAATCCACTTGTGGCGAATCAATCCGAGAACTCCACAAGTATTAAGTTGCGAACAACAGATAATTGCATTAAGCAAAGTGTGTAATGTAAACAAAGCATATGCCCTTGAGCATATGAATGTTGTTTTCCCCCTAGTAGCAATAGCACATCTACAACCTTAGAGGTTTCTGTCACTCCCCCAGATTAAATAGAGGCATGAACCCACTATCGAGCATAAATACCCCCTCTTGGAGTCACTAGCAACTACTCGACCAAGATAGCTACTAACAAAGGAGAGCATGCAAGATCATAAACAACATAGAGATAACATAAGATAAATTTCAGTACATCAACTCAATCATAACACCAATATTCATCAGATCCCAACAAACCAAACATGTAAAATTACATAACTGTGATCTCAATCATGTAAGGCAGCTCATGAGATCTAAACATGAAGCACAAGGTGGAGAAGACAACCATCTAGCTACTGCTATGGACCCATAGTCCAAGGTAGACTACTCACTCATCGCGCCGGAGCCAAGCATGGCGATGAAGAAGACCTCCGGTGGCGATTCCCCTCTCCGGCAGGGTGCCGGGAAGAGCTTCTGGACCTTCCTGATCTTCAGGTTGACGGCGGCGGCAGATCACGATGTGTTCTGGAAAAGTGATCGAGTATTTAGGTTTTTCCCGTCGGGGGGTCTTTATAGGCGAAGGGGCAGCGTCAGGAGTGGGCCGAGGCGCCCTCACACCTAGGGGGCGTGGCCAGGGGCCAGGCCGCGCCGCCTTGTTGTGTGGGGCCCTCGTGGCCCCACTCCGTCTCCTCTTCGGTTCTCTGGAAGCTTCGGTGAAATTCTGGGCGACTGGCTTGGTTTCGTCCAATTCCGAGAGTATTTCCTGAGTAACTTTTCTAAAACACAAAAACAGCAGAAAACAGGGAACTGGCACTGTGGCGACTTGTTAATAGGTTAGTTCCGGAAAATGCATAAAAGTGCCACGAAGTGTAACATAACACTAAGCAAATGGTGTAAAAACATGCATGGAGCATCAAAAATTATGGATATGTTTGAGACATATCAGCATCCCCAAGCTTAACTCCTGCTCGTCCTCGAGTAGGTAAGTGATAACAAAAGAAATAATTTTTGAGGTGACATGCACCTACACAATCTTGATCATATATGTAAGCGTTGTGCGCTGGGATCAAAGAACTTAAATCATGGGCAAGAAAGACATAATCTTGATAGAAGAAACTTAGCAACCATGTTATAACATGAAAATGAACACAAACAAAAGATCATGAAAATGAAACAATGAAAGTCAAACGTGTGTTCAAATCATATGAAAAAACATACAAATGGTTTTCAGCTTGTCCTTAATGAGAGAGCAAAACATAAATGCATAGGACACCTTCAAGTTTAAGAGGGCGACTAGATACAAATAATTTAAGAACAAGTGAAACCAACAATATGAATCAATCAATGAAAACTTTGGGACAATGCACATTATACTCAGAATGACAACTATGCTCTCTTAATGGTGCATAAAGGTAGAAGGTGGTGACTCAACATAAAAGTAAAAGAAGGGCCCTTCGCGGAGGGAAGCAGTGATTGCAAGTTTTATAAACCTTAAAAAATTATGGTACTTACCGGCTTTGAGCTCTCATTGCCCCCATCATAAGCATCTTGAATGATTAAAGTTAATGCGAGAACACTTACGCTGCATATGCTTGACAAATCATAAGTTGAAAACCTCGTGTCCCGTGAATACGAGTACCTAAACCTCATGCTACTTTACTTAGAGTCCCAAGCAAGCTGTTGTCATTGTAAGTATACACGTATCATCGAGAACCACCAACAGGGTACCTCCGTGCCCGATGACATGGAACAAGCCCACATCAAAATGACAGGACAAGCAGACAATGAACACCTCGACATCTCTTTTATTTACCATTTGTATAGCTTTTTATTTTGAGATGCGTCGTCGAATGTCCACTATGGGCATGCTGCAAATTTCCACCATGAATTATGCATGGCTTAGATTGGCGGCCTAGGCGTTTCTCTAACACATATACAAACTCCATGATCCCGCAAGATTCCCAATTCATTTCACACCGCGAGTATCCATAAACAAAAGATCACGATATCAACTCAAATAAGAAGTGCAATGTTGAAAGCTTGCCCCATGACGGCATGGTTGGGCTAATTCCCAACTTACAACTTGCAAGCATAACAACTCAACATAATAGACCACAATGTCAAATTTTTAAGAACGAGAAAAAGTAAAGTGTGCCTTCCAGTTCGTGAGAGCTTTACTGACCAATTTTCGCATAACACTGGTAAGAGTTTAATTCGAAGAGTAGATAAAAGCAAGTCAAATGTACTTTGGAATAGCAAATTGCTAATAGGTATATATGGTGGACACTTTGGCAAACTTGGTTTTTAGGAGTTGGATGCACGAGTAGAGCTCATACTCAGTACAAAATGAAGGCTAGCAAAAGACTGCGAGCGACCAACTAAGAGAGCAATAACGGCCATAATCATGCATAGCGACAAAGCAACATTAAAAGAAGCATACGATGGCATCAAAAGTCAAAAACTTAATGATCATAGAGGCTATGGCGACTTCGTAAGAGTCTAACATGTGTGAGCATGCGCCAAGTCAACCCAAATAAAGCATCAAGGAGAAAACCAAAATAATGCTTCCAAACGATAAAAACAACGCATGATTTTTTCAAAGGCTCATTAAGAAATCTCAGTCATTTGAGACAAGTCATGCTACAGCAAAACCACTAAGCATGCTATCAAAAAGACATCAAGCACGACATGCAAAAGCCTAGGCCGCAGTCTACACAAGCTCCTTCTTGTACCACTTTTTTGCATCAAGCTTTTTCTCTTTTCCAACACCATTCAAACTTTTTATAAACACCTCTTTTGATGAAAACCAACATATACCAGAGGCAAAAATACAACTTTATGAAAAGATATAGCAAGATCTGAACACAAATCAAGGCGAAAATCGAAAGCTAAACGCAGTTCTAGAATAAAAGAACATTCGTTGAAATTATAAGAATGAAAAACAGAGTGTTCTTGGCAAATGAAAAGCAAGGCAACTTCTCCAAAAGAAATTTGTTGGGGTCCAACCATTTATTGCAGCAAACAAAACTAAAATAAACTGAAAACTAAGAACAACTAACGCTCCAAGAAAAACGCATAATGCATGAAGCAATAAAAATATAGTGTCTTGAAAGGTGACCTGATTTTTGCCGATGAAGAAGGGGTGCCTCGGGGGCATCCCCAAGCTTTGACGCTTGTACTTCTTGGATATTTCTTGGGGTGATGCATGGGCATCCCCAAGCTTGAGCTTTTGTCCATTCTTCAACTCATCTCATCATTCTCCGATCCCTACACTTGAAAACTTCCTTCATACAAAACTAAACACAAATCTATTAGCAACATTAGTGTAAGCATAACATATAATCAACCCTTTTTGCTTCAGGTTTAACTCAAAACCACCACATATAAAGTATATACTACTTTAGCAACTTCCCCAAAAGTTCTGTGATCAAAAGAACTCAAAAAGAAAGCGATAATGCGGCAAACACAAATATTGGCAGAAATCTGTCAAAACAGAAAAGCTGACAAAGGTCGAATTTTTAGAGGGTTTTTGTTGCTCAAATCAAAAAGTGTTCAACTAATGAAAGTTTGGATATAATCTGGGGCATATGAAGAAGAAATCGCAGGTCCAAAAGATATACAGATAATTTTCATGAATTTTTACGGTGCAGCACTGAAAACAGTTTCAGGACAGCAACATCCCCAAATCGTACCTCGCTCAAACTAGAGGCTTCTCTTGGCACAATAACGAAATAAAAAGGATAAGGAGAGGTTATTATAGTAGTAATAACTTCCAAGACTCAAATAAAATAAAAAGAACTGAAAGTAAAACATTGGGTTATCTCCCAAGAGTGTTTTTCTTTAACGCCTTTGAGCTAGGCGCAGAAAGTGCGAATCAAGTAACATCAAGTGATGAAGCATCAAGCTCATAATTTGCTCTAAGAATAGAGTCAAAAACTAATTTCTTTCTCTTTCTAGGGAAGTTTTCCATACCTTTCTTCAGTGGAAATTGATATTTGATGGTGCCTTCCCTCATATCAATGATGGCACCTACAGTTCAGAGAAAAGGTCTTCCCAAAATAATAGGACAAGAAGCATTTTATTCAACATCCATGACAAGAAAATCAACGGGAACAAGGTTATTGTTAACCATAATAAGAACATCATTAATTCTTCCCAAAGGTTTCTTCTTAGCAACATCAGCAATAGGAACATCATAATAACACTTTTCAAGCGGTGGTAAATCAAGCATATCATAAATTTTTTTAGACATGATAGAAATACTAGCACCTAGATCACATAAAGCATGGCAATCAAAACCATTAACATGGATATCAATGATGGGTTCCCAACCATCTTCTAACTTCTTGGGAACAGAAGCTTTTTGCTTCAACTTTTCATCCCTAATTTTCATAAGAGCATTGGTAATATGCTTAGTAAAAGCAATATTTGAAGAACTAGCATTGGGAGTCAAAGCAAGCTTTTGCAAGAACAAAATAACTTCAGATATATTGCAGCCATCAACATCAAAATCATTAAAGGAAATAGAGCTATCATCTCCTACACTCCGAAAAATTTCAGCACTCTTTTGAGAAAAAGTTTTAGCAGTTTTAGGCTTTTTAACACAAGGAGTGGGAGTTTTCTCTACACCAATCAAAGTAAGAGGATTGCTAGCATTAGGAACAACATCATTATAGGTAGTAATAGTACAAACTTTCATATTCCTAGCAATCTCATCCTCTCTTTCCCATCTAGCATGCAATTCTGCTAACAATCTAACATTTTCATCAATTCTAACTTGAATAGCATTAGTAGTAGCAAAAACATTGTTCTCTTTCACATCATTAGGAAACACTTTTAATTTCAGAAGTTCAACATCATGAGCAAGGCTATCAACTTTAGAAGCAAGAATATCAATTTTGCCTAACTTTTCCTCAACAGACTTGTTAAAAGCAGTTTGCTTACCGATGAAGTCCTTGAGCATTACCTCAAGCTCGGAGGGTGTGGCCCTAGTGTTGTTGGAGGAATTACCATAAGAAGTACCATAACCATTACCATTGGTAGAAGGATACGGCCTATAATTGTTACTAGCAAAATTGTTCCTATAAGCATTGTTGTTAAAATTATTGTTTCTAATCAAGTTTACATCAACATGCTCTTCTTGGGCAACCAAGGAGGCCAAAGGAACATTATTAGGATCAACATGAGTCCTATCATTTGAAAGCATAAGCATATAATAGCATCAATCTTATCACTCAAGGAAGAGGTTTCCTCAACAGAATTTACCTTCTTACCTTGTGGAGCTCTCTCGGTGTGCCATTCGGAGTAATTTACCATCATATTGTCGAGAAGCTTCGTTGCGGCGCCCAAGGTAAGGGACATAAAAGTGCCTCCAGCAGCTGAATCAAGTAGGTTCCTCAAAGAAAAATTCAGTCCTGCATAAAAAGTTTGAACAATCATCCAAGTAGTCAGTCCATGAGTGGGACAATTCTTTATAATAGATTTCATTCTTTCCCAAGCTTGAGCAACATGTTCATTATCAAACTGACTAAACTTCATAATATTGCTACGCAAAGCTATAATCTTAGCAGGAGGATAGTATCTACCAATAAAAGCATCCTTACACTTAGCCCATGAATCAATACTATTTTTAGGCAAAGACAGCAACCAATCCTTAGCTTTTCCTCTCAAAGAAAACGGAAACAAATTAAGCTTAATAATATCACTTTCAACATCCTTATATTTCTGCATCTCACATAGCTCAACAAAATTGTTGAGATGAGCTGCAGCATCATCAGTACTGGCACCAGAAAATTGCTCTTTCATAACAAGGTTCAACAAAGCAGGCTTAATCTCATAAAAGTTTGTAGCAGGAGCAGGTGGCGCAATAGGAGTGTAGATAAAATCACTATTATTCGTGCTAGTAAAGTCACACAACTTGGTGTTTTTAGGAGTAGCCATTCTAGCAAACTAAAAGCAGACAAGTAAAAACAACTATCAAGGATTCTAATTATTTTGGGTTTTCGATAAAATGATGCAAGTAAAAATAAAGTAAAGCAAAACTTAAAACAAAGTAAAGGATGTGCGCTCGAAAACTCCCCTCGCAGAAGTCTTCTTCTTCCTCCCCGACAACGGCGCCAGAAAAGAGCTTGATGCGGTACGGTGATGATAATGAAAAGCACCGTCCAGTTGGGAACCCCAAGAGGAAGGTATGATGAATATAGCAGCAAGGTTTTCCCTCAGTAAGAAACCAAGGTATGTCGATCAGGAGAGGAAGGAGCCAAACGACTGAAGGTGATGCTGACTGGCCTAATAACACTCCAACAAGGGCGCCGTTTACGACACTTGTTGACTTGTCTTCAACCAGTAGCAACGCGGAACCTGCACACAACACAACCAAATACTTTGCTCCCAACTTACGATGAGGTTGTCAATCTCACCGGTTTGCTGTAAACAAAGGAATGAGCGTATCGAGTGGAAAATAGTAATAGTATGTGAGTAAAGTAAACAGTGCAAGTAAAGTAAACAGGTGATAGCAATATAAAGGAAATAGGACCGGGGTCCACAGTTCACTAGTGGTGTCTCTCCATAAGATAAAATAATACATGCTGGGTAAACAAATTACAGTTGGGCAATTGATAGAATAAAGACAACGTGCAAATGATGAGAGGATCACTATGAGATTTACTCTGGGCATTACAACAAGATACATAGACCGCCATCCAACTGCATCTATGACTAATAATCCACTTGTGGCGAATCAATCCGAGAACTCCACAAGTATTAAGTTGCGAACAACAGATAATTGCATTAAGCAAAGTGTGTAATGTAAACAAAGCATATGCCCTTGAGCATATGAATGTTGTTTTCCCCCTAGTAGCAACATCACATCTACAACCTTAGAGGTTTCTGTCACTCCCCCAGATTAAATAGAGGCATGAACCCACTATCGAGCATAAATACCCCCTCTTGGAGTCCCTAGCAACTACTCGGCCAAGATAGCTACTAACAACGGAGAGCATGCAAGATCATAAAAAACATAGGGATAACATAAGATAAATTTCAGTAAATCAACTCAATCATAACACCAATATTCATCGGATCCCAACAAACCAAACATGTAAAATTAAATAATGGTGATTGATGACCCACAAGTATAGGGGGTGTATCCTAGTACTTTCGATAACTAAGAGTGTCGAACCCAACGAGGAGCAGAAGGTGTTGATGAGCAGTTTTGATCAAGGAATCACTGTAAATACTAGCAAACAGGTTTTCAGGGGTATTTGGTAATACGAGTAAATAAAGTACGAGTAAATAAAAGACAGTAGTAACAATTGCAGCAAGTGGCCCAATCCTTTCTTCAGCAAAGGATAAGCCGGTTGTGTACTTATAATAACCAAACGTTCTCGAGGACACACGGGAGTTTCTGTCAAGAGCTTTCGCTTCATAGAGCCAATAGTATTTATTGGTTTGATAGGTGTTATGGGGGTGAACCTGTGCTAGCGCACTACCCTTACTAGGATAAATACACACTTGTGATTATACCCCTTGCAAGCATCCGCAAATACAAGAAAGTAATTAAGATAAATCTAACCACAGCCTTAAACTCTAAGATCCTACGCTCCCTGGTGCAATGGTTTCCCAACGGAGGTTTAGGTTTCTGTCACTCCAGCAACCCCACAATCGGTAGCCAAATACACAATGCATCTCATTAGGCCCATAAATGGTGAAGTATCATGTAGTCGACGTTCACATGACACCACTAGTGAAATCGCACCACAACAATATCAAACCATTAAATATTTCTCAACAATAATTCACTACTAACATCTCGACTTCTCCCATGTCCTCAAGAACTAAACGAACTACTCACAAGACATCATATGGATCATGATCAGAGGTGAAATAATGGTAAATAACAATCTGAACATAAACCTTAATCCAACGGTTCCACTCAATAGCATCAACTACAAGAGTAATCAACACCGGGAAAGTTTCCCCTATGAATATAACAAGATCCAACTCAAGATGTTACAGCGGGATGGCGTGGTGATGGTGAAGATGAAGGTGCTAGTGATGGAGATGATGACGATGATGATCCCAATGAAGTCCGGTGCGGTGGTGATGACGATGGCGACGATCTCCCCTCTCCGGGAAGGAATTTCCCCGGCAGATTTCTCCCTGCCGGAGAGCTTTTCTCTCTCTGTGTTCTCCGCCCCGTAGAGGCGGCTATGTTTAACTCTGAGCCCCCCCCATTGACTTAGGTTTCCGGGGACGATGATGTACGCAAAGGGGCGAGACCAGAGGTGGGCCAGGGCGGCCTCACGCAGGGCCCGCGCGGCCAGGGGGCTGGCCGCGCCACCCTGGCGTGTGGGGCCCCCCTGGCTCCTCTCGACTCCTCCTTCTGGCTTCCTGAGTCTTCTGGGAAAATATAATTTCTGGGTATTTTTCTGGAATTTTCCTGATCTTCAAAATATGGTCTCTTGATGGTCCTTTTTCCAGCAGAATCCTGACTCCGGCAGCAACTCCTCCGATGATCATCAAACATATGAAAGCAAAGGAAAAATCATAAGTATCATATCTAAATATGAAATATATCAATGAATAACAGTAAATTATGATACAAAATAGTGATGCAAATTGGACGTATCAACCCCCCCAAGCTTAGACCTCGCTTGTCCCCAAGCGAAAACTAAACTCGGTAAACATGACCACAGGTTTATGGAGTGAAGTGTCGATAATCAAAATACGGACAAGAAGCATCACATTCACTAAGGAACAAATTATAATAGACAGCAACTTCCCTTTATAAGATATAGACTTGCAATAGGTAAAAGGGAATCACATGTAAAGATGCACAAGGTAAACTATAATTGGCAATGGCAATCCTTATTCCTTGGTCAAAGAATGGAGAACAAACTATTCTCTCTTTTAAACGGAGCCTTTTAAATAGAGCTAATATAGCAGAGACTAAAAGCTCAACGAAGTAAACTTTTGCATTCATAGAAAGCTTTCAAAGATATATTCCTTCAGACAAAAGCATTATACAAAACAAGAAAGATAATAAACATGATTAAACGGATCAACATATGGATGAGTGAAACATAACAACTCAAATGCTTGCTTGAGACAGAGGGAAATAGGTTGACTTAACATAAAGTAAAAGATAGGCCCTTCGCAGAGGGAAGCAGGGATTAAACATGTGCTAGAACTTTTCATTTGTAAAATAGAGGTAAAAATTGTTTTGAGAGGTGGTTGCTTTTGTCAACGACTAGCAACGGAGTTCTTGATATCTTCCATACTAAACAAGTGAGAGCGGTTCCGAGATGTTTGATTAATTGGCACTTTGGTGCTCTTTTATAGCTTTGCACTCCTCCCCACCTTTTTCCTTTCTCAAACCATGGCTAACCGATTCCATCGGGTGCCGACCAACTTTCACATTCCATTGGAGGAGTGCCTTTTTCTTTCTTTTTCTTTTTGAGATTATAATGGTCTGACCAGCTCCCTTGCAAAATTAATGATGAGCAGATGAAGTTGCCTAGTCGAGGGGTACTTAATTTAGTATGGAAGATAACACACCCATCCACTACGTCCTCATGAGCTAAAAACAGTGGCACAAAATGAGAAGTGTTTGAAGGTTTTTGAAAGGTAGCACATGAAAATTTACTTGGAATGGCTTGAAATACCATGCATAGGAATTTATAGTGGACTCTTTGGAAGTGACTTGGCTTTTGGGAATTTGGATGCACGAGAAGTATTTCCTCTCAGTACAGGTTTTTTTGGCTAGCAAGGCTGGGTAGCAAGCATAAGAGTTGCATGAAACAAACAAACATACATATAATAAGAATAATCATGCAAACTCCCTTGAAGGTACAATGATTTTAACTTTAAGAATAACAATGCTTATAAGCCAATCATAAGGGAAAACTGAAGTGATGTAACTGCAAGCACTTCTTTATTCTTTTCTAATCAAACCTCAAGGTAAAGGTTCTACTGACCAAGCTAGGTTTGCCAAAACCAACTAAATCTACTCATGCTCCCAATGCGATACCAATACCAATCAACAAGACTAGTCATACAAGAGAGATTGCAAACTAACATAAAGTGTGCGAAAAGTAAACGATAAAACTTCTCATTAATATTTTATTACCGCAACTCACACCAAGGGATACATAGATAACTGACTAAGGAGGATACTTCCAAACTGCAAACTATTCTATATGATAACTTCTCTATTCATGATACGACTCTACTTGAAAAGTAAATGAGCAAAAGGTAATGATGTGATACCGCGGCACTCCCCCAAGCTTGGAACAAGCCAAGGGGATGCCTATACCGATGATGAATTACTCCTTTGGTGGTGGCGGTGGGCCTTCATCGTTGTCGTACTTCCAAGGCAGAGGTCCTCCATCAAAGAAGGATGTCTTGGTCTCCAAAATCCTGAAACTTGCAGCAGCACTCATTTGTTGAAATCTAGCTTCATACTCACAATTTTGGTTATGCACGTCGTAGAGTTGTGCTTGTAATTGGCTAGTCGTCTCTTGGAGTGAGAGGACATCCTTCCAAAGCTCTGTAGTCTCCTTCTTGTACTTGGCGACAAGCTCTTGATTAACCCTATAGATAATGTCCACCTCGCGTTCCGCCATCTTCTTGTATTTGAAAACTTCCTGTTCCAATGCTTCCATCCTTGCTTCGAGACTCCCTTCTCCCTTGGGTCCTTGAACATCTTTAATCTGCAATTCCCCATCCTTGAGTGACAACTCCTTCAGATGCATCTTCAGCTCCCTCATATACGGATTGATGGAATCCGCAGGAGGGTTCTCTTTAGATGAACCAGACGAAGACATTATAACTCCAAAGCCGAGGGCAATCCCTGACAGAAACAGCTCGAAACAAAACACGACGAGAAAATGATATACAGACCTCGGGGACTCCGGGGGGTTAAATAGGCAAAAATTATACATCGAAACAAAGTCACATGAGGAAACCGGGACGGAAACGAGTTCCGGGGTGTTCTCACACCCAGGTGGCGCGGCCAGGGGTGGGCCCGCGCCACCTGTGTGTGAGACACACACGGACTCTTTTTCCTGCCCTTTTTCGTCTTGTGATTTTTCATATTTAGTAAAAACAGCAAAAATATTAAAGGAAGAACTTTTCGCGAAACTTTTCTGACTAGAACTGTTACCTATTCGAAAACGAACTCTGCAGGTACTTGCAGTTTGTCTTGTATGAATTCTTCCGGAGAAACTGTTTCAATAACATCAACATCTTCATTATAAGAATCTCCAGAAATATAATGCTTGAGTCTTTGCCCATTCACCACTTGTGTAGAGTCATCTTTTAATGAAGCGATCTTTATAGCACCTGAGCGGTACACTTCCACAATAACATATGGTCCTTCCCACTTAGAGAGTAATTTTCCTGCAAAAAATCTGAGACGAGACCTATACAATAGAACTTTCTCACCAACATTAAAAGCTTTGTGTTCTAATTCTAAGGGCAAGTGACACGCTTTTCTGTAAACCATCTTATAAGGAGATATACCCATGGGGTTCTTATAAGCAGTTCTATAAGCCCATAAAGCGTCGTTTAAGTTACTAGCCCAGTTTTTCCTAGATCTATTGATAGTCTTCTGCAAGATAGACTTGATCTCCCTATTTGAAAGCTCTACCTGCCCACTAGTGTGGGGATGATAAGCAGAAGCAATTCTATGATTGACATCATACTTAGCAAGAGTTTTTCTAAAACTACCATGAATAAAATGAGAACCTCCGTCAGTCATAAGATATCTAGGCACTCCAAACCTAGGAAAAATAACATCCTTAAGCATTTTCAACGAGGTCTCACCATCGGCACTCTTTGTCGGTATGGCTTCTACCCATTTAGTAACATAATCAACAGCAACAAGTATATGGGTATAGCCTTTTGAAGGAGGAAAAGGACCCATAAAGTCAAACCCCCAACAATCAAACAGTTCAATAACAAGAGTGTAATTCATAGGCATCTCATTGCGTCTATAATTATTACCAACTCTTTGACATTCATCACAAGATAAAACATACCTTCTGGCATCTTTAAAGAGGGTTGGCCAATAAAAACCTGATTGTAGAACCTTCTGCGCGGTTCTATCTCCAGCATGATGCCCTCCGTAGGCGCTACTATGGCATTTTCTTAATATCTCTTGTTGCTCATATTCCGGTACGCATCTTCTCATAATACCATCAACTCCTTCTTTATATAAGTGTGGGTCATCCCAAAAATAATGCCTCAAATCATAGAAGAATTTTCTTCTTTGCTGAGCTGTAAAGGTTGGAGGCAAATACTTGGAAACAATAAAGTTAGCATAATCAGCATACCAAGGAAGGTCTCGCGAAGTTACATTTATTGCAGCCAACTGTTCATTTGGAAAACTATCATTAACAGGAATAGGATCAAAAGAAATGTTTTCCAATCTAGACAAATTGTCAGCCACAGGATTTTCAGCACCTTTCCTATCTACGATATGCAAATCAAACTCTTGTAAAAGCAACACCCATCTAATAAGCCTAGGCTTAGCATCCTTCTTAGTCATAAGATATCTAATAGCAGCGTGATCAGTATGAATAGTAACTTTAGAATCAACAATGTAAGATCTAAACTTATCACAAGCAAAAACAACAGCAAGAAACTCTTTCTCAGTAGTAGCATAATTCTTCTGAGCAGCATCAAGAGTCTTACTAGCATAATGAATAACATTCAACTTATTATCTACGCGCTGTCCAAGAATAGCACCAACAGCAAAATCACTAGCATCGCACATAATTTCAAAAGGTAAATTCCAATCAGGTGGTTGAACAATAGGAGCAGTAGTCAAAGCCTTCTTAAGAGTTTCAAAAGCTTCCTTACAATCATCATCAAAGACAAATGGTACATCCTTTTGAAGAAGATTGGTAAGAGGCTTTGAAATCTTAGAGAAATCTTTAATAAACCTCCTATAGAAACCAGCATGACCAAGAATACTACGAATACCTTTAACATCTCTTGGACAAGGCATTTTCTCAATTGCCTCCACTTTTGCTCTGTCAACTTCAATACCTCTTTCAGAAATTTTATGTCCAAGGACAATTCCTTCATTTACCATAAAGTGGCATTTCTCCCAATTAAGAACAAGGTTAGTTTCTTCGCCCCTCTGCAAAACTTTATCAAGGTTGTGCAAACAATTATCAAAAGAAGTTCCATAGACGGAGAAATCTTCCATGAAAACCTCCACAATTTCTTCACAAAGCCATGAAAAATAGCAGACATACATCTTTGAAAAGTAGCAGGAGCATTGCATAAACCAAACGGCATACGTCTATAAGCATAAGTTCCATAAGGGCAAGTAAAAGTGGTTTTCTCTTGATCATCCTTCTTAACAGCAATTTGAGAGAAACCAGAATAACCATCAAGGAAACAAAAATGAGTCTTCTTAGACAACCTTTCTAGCATTTGATCTATAAACGGTAAAGGGTAATGATCTTTCTTAGTAATTTTGTTTACCTTCCTATAATCAATGCACATTCTATAACCAACTACTACCCTTTGAGGAATAAGCTCGTTATTCTCATTAGGCACAACAGTCATACCTCCTTTCTTAGGAACACAATGAACAGGACTAACCCATCTACTATCAGCAATAGGATAAATAATACCAGCATCAAGGAGTTTTAATACCTCATTTCTTACCACATCCTTCATCTTGGGAATTAGGCGGCGTTGATGCTCCACAACTGGCTTTGCATCTTTCTCCATATTAATGGCATGCTGACATAAAGTGGGAGAAATCCCTTTTAAATCATCAAGAGTATATCCCATAGCTCCTCGGTGTTTCCTCAATATCTCCAATAATCTTTCTTCTTCCTTTCCTGAAAGTTTAGAACTAATAATAACAGGATATATTTTCTTATCATCTATATAAGCATATTTGAGATTATCAGGCAAAGGCTTTAATTCAAACACAGGATCTTCTTTAGGCGGCAAAGTGGTACCAAGATCCTCCACAGGTAGGTTATGCTTGAGTAATGGTGGTTGACGAAGGAGAATATCGTCAATCTCTTCTCTTTCCTTGCTGAAAACATCACTTTCGTGATGTTCCATGAATTGCTGCAAGGCATTATTAGGGGCAAGAGCAATAGAAGCAAGCTGTTCAACTCGAAAATTTTCATTAGGCGTTTCATTTTCATAAGAAGTCTTAGCAAACTTGGAAAAATTAAACTCATAAGACTCTCCATTAAACTTAGTAAAAAAATTCTCCTTCTTACAATCTATCACGGCGCCACAAGTGTTCAAAAATGGTCTACCAAAAATAATAGGACAAGTTTTACTAGCCTCCTTACCAAGTACTAGAAAATCAGTGGGGTATTTAGTCTTACCGCATAGAACTTCCACATCTCGAACAATACCAAGAGGCCAAATTGTCTCTCTGTTAGCAAGCTGAACAACCACATCAATATCTTCAAGTTCACAAGCGCCAATCTCGTGCATGATTTCTTTATAAAGCTCTAAGGGAATAGCACTTGCACTAGCACCAATATCACATAAACCATAATAGCAATGATCTCCAATCCTGACAGAAATAGCAGGAACACTTGTTTTCCTATGCTTTTTAGGATGTGAGAGAATGTTAGAAGCATCTTCACAAAAAAGAATATATTCATCTCCTACATCTTTAGTAACAAGATCCTTCAATATAGCTACAGGAGACTTAATAGTAATTTGCTCATCAGGTTCTGCAGCTTTTTTAGTACTTTTATTAGACACACTTACCAAAGTAGAATACTTTTTTACCTTAGCAGGGAAAGGTGTCTTCTCAAAATAAGGTCCAGGCACAATGCTATCAACAGTACAGACTTCAGTAGCTGCAGCAGGTATATGACTAATAGAGTCTTTGTAAGGCGCATGATATTTGTTCCAATCTTTCTTTGGAACATCAAGATAAGAGGCAAAAGCCTTAAGACAATTAGCAAGTATTTGTGAATCAAGACCATAAGCAGCACTAACACTATGAAAGTCATCGGTTCCCATAAAATATTTAATGCATTCATAATCATAGTTTATACCTGACTTCCTACCTTTGTCGTTTTCCCAACCTTCAGCATTCTCTTGTATACGGTCAAGAAGTTTCCACTTAGCATCTTCTTTCATATGAGTAAATGATCCAAAGCAAGAAGCATCCAAATAATCCTTATCAGGAAGAGTAAGCCGTGCATAAAAATTATCAATAACAATATTATTGGGGAGCTCATGAATGGGGCATTTGAGCATTAGTAACTTCAATCTCCCCCACGCTTGGGCAATACTCTCTCCATCATGAGGCCAAAAATTATATATCCGGTTACGGTCTTTATGAATTTCACTTGGAGGATAAAACTTGGAATAAAAGAGAGGCACAATATCCTCCCATGCCATAGATGGACCATCTTGGAGTAGTCGATACCACTCTTCAGCTCTGCCTTTCAATGATAATGAGAATAATATCTTCTTAACCTGGCTTGGTGAAATACCTGCACATCTGAACAACTCGCATAATTCATGTATAAATAATAAGTGATCACCCAGATGGACAGTTCCATCTCCTGAATAGCAGTTATCCATAATACGCCCAACAATTTTCATAGGTATTTTAAAAGGATCAATTTCAGCAGGCGGTGGCGGTGGTGGTTCCTCCGCATGTGCAGCAGTAGTAGTAGATGTGTTTCCAAATAGGAAACCAAATGGAGAGTTCTCCATAGCAGAGTAAAACAAAAATAAAAGACAAAATAAAAACAATACTCACAGTGACGGTTACCTTTTCCAATTCCACTCTTCAATAGCGCTACACTCCCCGGCAACGGCGCCAGAAAATAGTCTTGATGAGCCACAAGTATAGGGGGTGTATCGTAGTACTTTCGATAACTAAGAGTGTCAAACCCAACGAGGAGCAGAAGGTGTTGATGAGCAGTTTGGATCAAGGAATCACTGTAAATACTAGCAAACAGGTTTTCAGGGGTATTTGGTAATACGAGTAAATAAAGTACGAGTAAATAAAAGACAGTAGTAACAATTGCAGCAAGTGGCCCAATCCTTTCTTCAGCAAAGGACAAGCCGGTTGTGTACTTATAATAACCAAACGTTCTCGAGGACACACAGGAGTTTCTGTCAAGAGCTTTCGCTTCATAGAGCCAATAGTATTTATTGGTTTGATAGGTGTTATGGGGGTGAACCTGTGCTAGCGCACTACCCTTACTAGGATAAATACACACTTGTGATTATACCCCTTGCAAGCATCCGCAAATACAAGAAAGTAATTAAGATAAATCTAACCATAGCCTTAAACTCTAAGATCCTACGCTCCCTGGTGCAATGGTTTCCCAACGGAGGTTTAGGTTTCTGTCACTCCAGCAACCCCACAATCGGTAGCCAAATACACAATGCATCTCATTAGGCCCATAAATGGTGAAGTATCATGTAGTCGACGTTCACATGACACCACTAGTGAAATCGCACCACAACAATATCAAACCATTAAATATTTCTCAACAATAATTCACTACTAACATCTCGACTTCTCCCATGTCCTCAAGAACTAAACGAACTACTCACAAGACATCATATGGATCATGATCAGAGGTGAAATAATGGTAAATAACAATCTGAACATAAACCTTAATCCAACGGTTCCACTCAATAGCATCAACTACAAGAGTAATCAACACCGGGAAAGTTTCCCCTATGAATATAACAAGATCCAACTCAAGATGTTACAGCGGGATGGCGTGGTGATGGTGAAGATGAAGGTGCTGGTGATGGAGATGATGACGATGATGATCCCAATGAAGTCCGGTGCGGTGGTGATGACGATGGCGATGATCTCCCCTCTCCGGGAAGGAAATATCCCGGCAGATTTCTCCCTGCCGGAGAGCTTTTCTCTCTCTGTGTTCTCCGCCCCGCAGAGGCGGCTGTGTCTAACTCTGAGCCCCCCCTTTGACTTAGGTTTCCGGGGACGATGATGTATGCGAAGGGGCGAGACCAGAGGTGGGCCAGGGCGGCCTCATGCAGGGCCCGCGCGGCCAGGGGGCTGGCCGTGCCACCCTGGCGTGTGGGCCCCCCTGGCTCCTCTCGACTCCTCCTTTTGGCTTCCTGAGTCTTCTGGGAAAATATAATTTCTGGGTATTTTTCTAGAATTTTCCTGATCTTCAATATATGGTCTCTTGATGGTCCTTTTTCCAGCAGAATCCTGACTCCGGCAGCAACTCCTCCGATGATCATCAAACATATGAAAGCAAAGGAAAAATCATAAGTATCATATCTAAATATGAAATATATCAATGAATAACAGTAAATTATGATACAAAATAGTGATGCAAATTGGACGTATCTGTGATCTCAATCATGTAAGGCAGCTCATGAGATCTAAACATGAAGCACATGGTGGAGAAGACAACCATCTAGCTACTGCTATGGACCCATAGTCCAAGGTAGACTACTCACTCATCGCGCTGGAGGCAAGCATGGCGATGAAGAAGACCTCCGGTGGCGATTCCCCTCTCCGGCAGGGTGCCGGGAAGAGCTTCTGGACCCTCCCGATCTCCGGGACGACGGCGGCGGCGGATCGTGATGTGTTCTAGAAAAGTGATCCGGTATTTAGGTTTTTCCCGTCGGGGGGTCTTTATAGGCAAAGGGGCAGCGTCAGGAGTGGGCCGAGGCGCCCTCACATGTAGGGGGCGTGGCCAGGGGCCAGGCCGTGCCGCCCTGTTGTGTGGGGCCCTCGTGGCCCTACTCCGTCTCCTCTTCGGTTCTTTGGAAGCTTCGGTGAAATTCTGGGCGACTGGCTTTGGTTTCGTCCAATTCCGAGAATATTTCCTGTGTAACTTTTCCGAAACACAAAAATAGAAGAAAAAAGGGAACTGGCACTGTGGCGACTTGTTAATAGGTTAGTTCCGGAAAATGCATAAAAGTGCCACGAAGTCTAACGAAACACTAAGCAAATGGTGTAAAAACAAGCATGGAGCATCAAAAATTATGGATACATTTGAGACGTATCACCCTACGCATGATTAGTGTTTTTTTCCATTGGGGAACTGTTTTGAGTTGCATATTGAAGTAAGTATCTATTGGTTCAATTATGTTATATTTGTTGAGAGTGTGTCCACTAGTGAAAGTATGATCCCTAGGCCTTGTTTCCAAGCATTGCACATCGTTTCCTTTCAGTTTTGTTATATGTTTGCTCGCAGTGATACTTATTTCAGATTACATTTACTACTTATAATCATCACTACTACTTGTATTTCACTATCTCTTCGCCGAACTAGTGCACCTATACATCTGACAAGTGTATTGGGTGTGTTGGGGACACAAGAGACTTTCTGTATCGTAATTGCAGGGTTGCTTCAGAGGGATAGTGTAGTGACCTCACCTTTTAAAGATGACGATCCCTGTGCTTTTCAGTGCTAGTCCCTGGATCAAACGCTAGCACACACAGTTTACGATGTAATATCAAGAAACAAAGGTCATTTTATTACATCGCATGATCCATCAATTACATAGAGAAACTTTACAATGCTCTTAGCATAGAGCTTTCAGAGTTTACAATGAAATCAAAAATAGCATGGAGTCCTTCTTCTTCATGTGCCACAGGCGAACATGCTGCGGATAGACTCGTAACCCTGTCGTACCTTTCTTATCGTCAAAACCTGCAACATGAAACGTTGCAGCCACAAAGGATCAATACATTTGAATTTTATTGGCAAGATGTCACTTTTTGGTGGACACAAATGGAGTCCTAACACTTACATGAATATTTGGCTAAGTGGATCTTCAGGCTAAGCTTGCAGAAAAGCAATTGTTTATCCTACTTTTTAAAAGATCTTATTTCTCTTTTAAAACACTATTGGACACACTGGAATCCACCAGGTGCTCCTAGTTAATTATGCACACATAGGAATCCACCAGGTGTACATAATTATGATCACACAACAATCCCTTGTTGACCCTTCAAGTTTTAATTTTAAAGAAGTTGGGATGAGGAGATCCTTGAACAGCTTCAAAATCATGTCGCTCAAAATTGTCTGTAACCGGGGACACGGCTAAGTACTTAGGTTTTAACCCTCTGCAGAGGTGGTGCACTTTTCCCACAAGACTCATTCAACCTCTTTTGCCATGATGCTCATTTTGCTCAAATGGCCAAGTGAAGACTAAGACGAGACCTTTCAGAAGCAATCCCTCAGACCAACCTGGACGCGCTCCATCCTACAAATCACTACCACCCTCTGTCCGTCTGGCTGAGTTCTCGCAACTTAGTTGGTCAAGACAGAGCCTATATGACTCATGGTTGCACTGGAAGCTACACGACTTGAACGTCTCCAATCTCTTTGTTCCTGGGTGGCCGTCCACAAGTGAGATACACACGACCGCCATAGAGATGGCTCCGGTGTAACGACTCAACATAAATCCATCTTACCGATTTCCACCCAGGTGTTTCATTAACTTAGTTGTTTTCTTAGTTTTTGCAAACATAGTTTTCAAACTTAATAAAAGAACATGTGGAATCCCCACCACGAATTCTATAGCACAACTAAGCAATCTACACTTACGGTGTTTCTTCTAACAGGGTAATCAGGGATATCCTAAATAGGAGATAGCAAGCCTAACAATCTACACATGCATATTATTAAAAGAAGAGAAACACTACATGCATAGTAAAACATCATTGGGAATTTTATGAACAAGAGTGACACTTGCCTTAGAAATTTCTGAAGATCGTGCTTCTCTTAATCAACACACGCGGCTCTCCGTACAACTATAAGATAGAAAGTAACACAACATAAACACACCAATCAAGCAATATAATCAAATAAGACAACAAGAGTGTTTATTTGTTTTAGCTTAGTCTTCAAAGTCTTAGTGATAATTGGACAAAAGATTGGGCATGAAGTTGACTTGATATGGATGGAGAGAATGGCTAAGTCAAAGACTTCAAAGGATTGATGGGGGATATTCTTTAGGCTTGGTTTGAGAAGTTGGATGAATAATTTCTAAGTCATGAAGTCTAACACTTTCATCTTCTTGACTTGGGGCTCTCTTCTCTTGATCTTCTTCTTTTGACTTCAACTCCTTGTCTTCTCTTCAACTTCTTCTTCATGGTCTTGATATGGGGAAACTTCTATGTCATAGTGTTGGAGGGGGTAGTCAAAATACTTAGAAGAATTTTGGGTAGAGGGGATTGATAGTTTTGCACTTGGGCAAGGATAGAGAATAGATTTTCACTAAGTCCTGGTGGATTTTATGTGGTCATTAGGACTTAGGATATTTCACACCTTTCGTTTAGTGGGATAAAATCAAATAGCACAAAGTGCATGATAGCAATTAGGAATTTGATATTTTGCAAGGTGCTTAAACTCAACTATAACTTGCAAAAAGATGAACCAATGGAGTAGACTTTTGAATAAGTGTAAAAAGTGTGTGAAGTGTTCTGGTGGTTTTCTATTATCAAGATAATCAATTTTACAAAAGGAATTATGCCTAAAATATTTATAGAATTTAATCTAGGAAGAAAATACTCAAATCCCCATTTGAATTTGAATACTTGCTGAAAATTGGTTCAAACAATTCGTGCAGTGGTTCTACTAGATAGAGTATAACAATAAGATCCTAATTCAAAAAGAATCAACTGAAAAGGATTTATAGAATTTGAATTATATTAAAAACACTCAAACTCACATATTTAAATTTGAATGTTTTTAACAAGTTCAAAAGTCAAATTTTATTTCGTAGTTGGGTTCTACACAATTTTAGGAGTTCAGGGACATATTATTTGTAATTTTTGGATAAACAGATCAAGAGATATGATTTTTCAAAGTTTATACAATTCTCTGGTTAATTCCTAATTCGATTTTCCCTTTTAACAGAGGGTATGGCCACGTGGCGAATTGTGATCGGCCGGTACCGATTCGGCCGGATCGGTACTGAGGGCCATCGGATCTATTATATTATTAAAACAACTAACAACCAATGGCTAGGATTTAACAATTTAGTTTTAGAAGATATCAACGATGAGGATTAATCAATATGGATTTCACGTAGGAAGAGCTAGAGTGCTATACGCGCAGCTATAATTGGAAACCAAAAGTACTTCCAATCTGGCATGGAGACGTGCGCCAAAATTGATTCGACTGAATACTCACCTCCCCTCGCATAAATACCGATTCAAGATGTTTCGCCTAGACAACGATTTCAGCAATCACGCGCGTTGTGAATGACGACACCATCAGCCAGGTCTTCCAATACCGGCAAAAACACGAATCACAGGATTGGCAACAACAGTTGCATAAGTCGTCGAGTGAAATTTCAAGGGGTAGCATCCCATGTTGCGGCACTGTATAGTCCGCGACAAGTTCTGGGCGACAACAACAAGGCTTCGGTAAGGTTTATGAAGAGCCAGCCATAGCGATAAGCGGCGGAAAGGCCAAGTGGCAGTTAGGATCGATGTCGACTCAAGCTTGATGACATCGGAGCCAACGTTGATGAAAAATATTTGACAGAATAGAATTTCTCCTCCCCGATGGTGCTTCTTAGATCTCGGGAAGCTATGCATGGAGAACATGATCGCACTTTGCTTGCTCGCCGCAGCCCAGCTACCGCGAGTTCGTGTTGTCAGTGAAGTTGAAGGCTTGGAGCCCCAACTTACTGCAATTACGGGCTAAGTTGGTCAGTACTTGATCATCATGCTCCCAAGTCCACACACACACACACGTACGATATATTTATATGTAGTTCGTGGGAGTACATATGCTTGAATCAAACGGGTGATTATTTGGAGTTGAGACACGTTTGGATGAATTCTGTTTAATGTCAAAAGGCCGGTGTCCATCCAAAATACTGAACACGGCGCACCGCCGTCATCCAGTGTATGAGTTCACAATACTACTGCAGAAAGAGCCATGATGCATTATTGCCATGTCTTCCGATTAACTTGGTTAGGTCTTAATGATAAGAATATTGAGATTCCATGAAGAGTATGCGAACTACATCGAGCAAAAAAAGCAGAACGGTACAAGACATGTACTGTACGTTCTAATATGCTAGCTACATCTACGTACATAATCCATCCTAACACTGAAATGTGAATAGACGTTAAAAACTAGCAATCTGATTTCCAATCCAACCAGAGGAGATTTGCATCAGTCATCACCAGCGAAGTTCGTTGAGGCCAGAATTAATCCGCACAAATGATTTTTTTAAGGTAAGCATTGCATTGGTCGAGAAGAATTAATTGGTACAGGCATTCGTGAATATAATTTGATACCGAGTACTTACACAATCTTATATTGCCACTCATGCAACCAAAAAAAGAGAGGGTGCTATAAGCATAAATCATGCTGACAAAAAGTTGCAGATAAGATATGACCAAAAAAAGCATATTTCAAACTAGAATCTATAGTAACATCAAAAATTTATAAAATGAAGAGAGTATTATATAAGCATACTAATATGAATAGAACGTTAAAAGATAAAGCTGAAAAACTTACACAACTGTAATCTAGCCGCGCAAATGCGCGGGTCACCTTGCTAGTTAAAAGGAAAAGGAATGCACCAGATCTGAGGTTACCTGCTCATTAAGTGATCTAATCCTAGCCATCTAATCAAGATCCGAGGGACGAGATAAGAGGGGAGGGAAAAGGCTCACCGGGTAGGTTTTCCGGCGAGTCGCCGGTGAGGTCTGCGCACTGGAGGTTGACAACGGCGGCGTTCCTGGGGTCCTTGGCAGCAGAGGAAGGGCGGAAAGGCCTCGGCAAGGTACGGTGATCACGCGGGTGTGGTCGCCGTCCTCGATTGTATCCTGCAGAGGGAGAGGAGAGCGGCTGGAGCAGGCGCGGGCGGCGATGTGCTTCGGCCGATGGATGGTTGCGTCTTCCTGCAGCGCAAACGAGCAAACGGAGGTTGTCAGGAGAAACGCCGTGACCAGGGAGAAAGGTTGGGAGAAGGAGGAGGGCGCGGGGCGACTAACCGGGCTGGATTTAGCAGAGATCGGCGGCGGTATCTGCAGGTAATCGACGAGAAATTCGACAGATTGGAGAGAGCTTTCGCGAGAGAAAAGAAAGGAGAGGGGAGAGGGGTCCTGGGCCTTTTATAGGTGAGGGTTGGCGTGCTGGAGGGGGTAGGGTTTCGGAGGAGGAGGCGATGGACAACCAGGAAGGCGTCGGGCATGAGCACGACTCTGTCCAGAGGAGGGAGATGATCCCGACAGGTGGGGCCCACCTGTCGGTGGAAGAAAGAAAGGGAGAGGGTACCCTTTCGGGTCTGAGCGTTGCTGGGCCTCGGGCCAGTTCTGGGGCTGGGCCGATTTGGTTCCCCCGGCCTGTTTTCTTTTTCTTTATTTCCTTTTCCTTTTGTTTTATTTTCTGATTTCTGATTTGATTCAAACCTTTGCAAATTTGTTTCAAATTAATTCAAACAAGTTTCTAAATTCCTCTAATGTTCAGCAAGGTATTTTAAAACAGTAGTAAAGCAAGTTTTTCAAAATAAAGGGAAATTTTAAATAAAACTTTATGATCCTAGCAAGGGGGCTTGATTGCATAAATTAATTAGAATTAGGGTTTGAAATAAATCCTTTTAGAAATCAGTGATAAAACTTGTATAAAATAATGTTTGAAATTATCTTTCAAACTTAGTTTTGAAAATGCAATCTTTAATAAACACAACACCTTTTGTGAATCATTCTTTAGCAAGCAAAACTTGCATAGGTTTGAATAAAAGAAGGAAATAGTATTTTGATACTAAATTTTCTCAAAGAGATTCTTTCAAGAAATATTAGGGAGTTTAGAATAGTTTTCTCAAATAAGTTCTTCAAGGAATAATAATAAAAAGTTTGAAATGGTTTTCCTAATAAAGCTTTTTCAAACAAAAAGTTTTAATTCCTTGTGAAATTTCAATCAAATCAAACATACATGGTTCCTATTTATTTATTTTTCACATTCCAAAATTTTGGGATGTGACAGATTGCTTTGACCTCCTCCTCCCTGAGTTCGATAAACCTTGGGTTATCCACTTAAGGGAAACTTGCTGCTGCTCTACAAACCTCTGCACTTGGAGGCCCAACACTGTCTACAAGAATAGACGCGTGTGTAGATATCAAGCTCTTTTCTGGCGCCGTTGCCGGGGAGGTAAGGTAAAAGATACTCACATTCTTTGGTTACTAAGTCTTTTAGTTTCTGGTGAGTGCTCGAAGTTATTTCCTTTAGATTCTGCAATTATATCTTTTTGTTTCTTGTTTTTATTTTCACTAGTTAGGCTTAATGGAAAACAAAGAGTTCTATAGTATTTTTCCTGAGTTAGGATATGGAGTGTTTGAAGAGAAAATTGAAAAACCTTTGGAGCTTAATTTTTTCAATGCTAATAGTGTTGTTAGTATGAATGCTTTGAACACCGTTATTGCTAATGCTATAGAAAAGTCTAAGCTTGGGGAAGCTGGTTTTGTTAAGCATGATATTTTTAGTTCCCCAGCTTTAGTGGAGAAAATTTGCTCTGATGATATTTTATCTCCCATATGTGATGATTCTAATGATGCTTGTGCTCCTCATCCTTTTAAAATACCTATGAAAATTGTTGAATGTACTATGAATAACTGCTATTTAGGAGATGGAACTGTCCATCCCGGTGATCATTTGCTCTTTATACATGAATTATGCGAGTTGTTCAAGTGTGCAGGTATTTCGATGAACCAAGTTAAGAGGAAGCTATTTTCTTTATCACTGAAGGGCAGAGCTGCGGAATGGTATAAAACACTGAAGGATGGCCGACCTATTGATTGGGAGGAAATTGTACCTCTCTTTATTCTAAATTCTATCCTTCTAGTGAGGTTTATAAAGATAGGAATTACATTTATAATTTTCATCCGCATTAGGAAGAAAGCATTGCCCAAGCGTGGGGAAGATTGAAGTCACTAATGCTCAAATGTCCTATTCATGAGTTTCCCCGTAATATTGTTATTAATAATTTTTATGCAAGGCTTTCAAGATATTACAAGGATTATCTAGATGCATGTTTTGATGGGTCTTTCACAAGCAAGGATGTTGACGTCAAGTGGGATCTGCTTGAAACAATTCAAAACAATATTGAAGATTGGGATAGCAACAAAGGTAAAGGATCGGGTATAAAATATGAGTATGATTGCATTAAGTCTTTCGCTGAAACTTCTGATTTTCAAGAGCTTAGTGCTAAATATGGTCTTGATCCTCAAATTATGGTTGATTGTTTTAGAGCCTTTGCTTCCCATATTAATGTTCCTAAAGGAAATGGGGATGTGTATCATGAACCTTTTAAAGACACTTGCATAGAAAGTGATATTGTTATTGATGATTGCAAAAACATGCTCAAACTTCTGAAAGTACTACTTCTTATAAGCATGTTAATTTTTGTGGAGTACTTAGACCTTGTGAACAGAGTCACAACAAGGAAGATTATTGTATCCACCACAGGAATGAAGAAACCTGAATGTGGCACAAGGCTCTAGACGAGCTTGGTGAAAAGGTTTGTGAGCTTTGTCCTTTTCTTTGTGAGCTTTGCCATGAAAAGGGTCATTCTAATTTTCAATGCTCAGGCCATAATAGTGACCCTTCTAATCAAATGAGTACCACAAGTTTGTATTGTGATGACAAGATCACTCTCAATCAGCATGATGAGCTTACTTTGTTTTTGGGGTATGAAGAGTTATCTAGAAAAACTTCTTTGTAGATATGAGCGTTTAAAAAAATATTAGCATCCTGCAGGGTTGTCGTCTTTATTGTGTTAAAGATTGCCACGCAAATACTTACATACAAAATGTTATAAAATATGATGTTTTGCCAAGCTATGATAGGACTAATAGATGTTTCCATCTTATTAATAGAGAGGAGGAATCCTGCAAAGTTTCTTCTGTTGTTTCTGTCATTAAACCAGATTATGTGGAGAAGATGCCTTTCAAGCCTCTCCCTCCTAAAGGAGAGAGTAAGAAGAGTAAGAAGAAGAAGAAGAGGAGTAAAAGGAGAGAGGAAACGGTATCTTCCCCTAAGCATGTTGCTCCTATTATAGATTATGATAATTCTGATCTTGGTGAAAAGGTTTGTGAGCTTTAGCCTTTTCTTTGTGAGCTTTGCCATGAAAAGGGTCATTTTAATTTTCAATGCTCAGGCCCTAATAATGGCCCTTCTAATCCTATGAGTACCGCAAGTTTGTATTGTGATGACAAGATCACTCTCAATTAACATGACAAGTTTACTTTATTTTTGGGGTGTGAAGAGTTAGAGCATCTCCACTCACACGCCCGACGAGGCCCACAGCAGGTGTTTTTTCCATCCGGACGGCGTAAATCAGCCCAGTCGCGCCCCCGGATCCTCGTTTTTGCCCGGATCTAGGCCTTCATCCATCCGGCGAGCCCAGGCCATCCCCGGCCTTCTGGGGCGCGCTCGGGGACTCCGGATGAAAGAAACGCGCGTGAAAAGTCAAGGAAAATTCGCGCGCGTTCCCTCGGGTCATGTGGCCCCGACCTGTCGGCGAGAGTGGGCGGTCGTTGTCCTCATCATCTCATCTTCTGCACATCGTCTTCCCCGCACGCATCGTCTTCCGCGCGCTGTAAAGGCTGCCGCCGATGGCCGGCCAGCCACGCAGCGAGGCGAGTTAATGCCAGCGCGGCTATATAATACGGCCTACCGCATCTGGCCGGCCACATTCGCCAGCCATCTTCCCCATTCGACCAGCGCACCTCGCCCACTCATCCTCGAGCTCGAGCAATGGCCTACCCTTCTGACGACGACGATGCGGCGAACAACGGGTTCGGCCGCCGATCCCTCCACCAATGGGAGGGCCGGCTCCTCCACGCCGCCGGCTACATGGCGCCGCTGGACTTCCGGGCGCCCGGAGGTTGGCGCCTGAGCGCCGGCGGCATCCCCATCCCGCCGCTGCCGACGGGAGCGGCGCTCGACGCCGCCATCGACAAGGTCATCGAGACGATGAGCGACGAGCAACGCGCCGATCCGCGCTTCTACCTGGACAACCGGGAGGCGTGGACGACCTTCTTCTGCCGGCGGTACGAGCGGGAGCTGGCGGCCTACGACGGGCCGCCCCCTCCTCCGGCGTGCAACAACACCGCCAGGCGCCGCCGATGGTGGAGCGCGCCGGGGAGGACGCTGGAGTTCGTCCTCCAGCACATCGAGAACGGGAATGACCCCGTCCTCGAGATGCCGCCGGCGTCGCGGCCGACGCTCTCCCGCCGCCACGGGAGCTCCTGGATGCCACGCCGGATGGCATCCGGCTCATCCGGGATGGCGTCCTCCGGGTCGGCGACAAGGTCCGGCTCACTGTCCTCGGCATCGACGCCGAGGACCGTGAAGAAGGAGCCGGCGACCGCGCCTCACCGCAATAGCGGCGCCCTCGTCATCCGCGAGGGAGGGGCGCGCACCGCGTCGCCGCCGCGCCGTCGCAAGGCGACGAAGAAGGACGCCACCCACAAGGCCGCGTCCGAGCTCGCCGAGGAGGAGGCAAGGCGGGCCGAGAAGGCAGCGACGGAGGAGGCCATCCAGCGCTCCCTCCGCGACGTCGTCCTGATGCGTGGTGAATGACCAGCCCGTTGGGAACCCCAAGAGGAAGGTGTGATGAGTATAGCAGCTGGTTTTCCCTCAGTTAAGAAACCAAGGTTTATCGTTCTTGGAGAGGAGAGACAAACGACTGAAGGTGATGCTTGCTAGTTTGCGACAGCTTCGGACAATTTATATATGGCGCCTCGTCCAAGCTTTGCTTGCTAGCTGCAACGCGGAACCTGCACACACACAGCCAAGTACTTTGCTCCCAACTTACGATGAGGTTGTCAATCTCACCGGTTTGCTTGAAACAAAGGTGATGAGTGTATCGAGTGGAAAACAGTAAAAGTACGCGAGTAAAGTAAATAGTGCGAGTAAAGTAAACATGTGATAGCAATATGATGGAAATAGGACCGGGATCCACAGTTCACTAGTGGTGTCTCTCCATAAGATAAATAACACATGCTGGATAAACAAATTACAGTTGGGCAATTGATAGAATAAAGATAAACGTGATATGTCAAGAAGATCACTATGAGATTTACTCTGGGCATTACAACAAAATACATAGACCGCCATCCAACTGCATCTATGACTAATAATCCACTTGTGGCGAATCAATCTGAGAACTCCACAAGTATTAAGTTGCGAACAACAGATAATTGCATTAAGCAAAGTGTGTAATGTAAACAAAGCATATGCCCTTGAGCATATGAATGTTGTTTTCTCCTTAGTAGCAATAGCACATCTACAACCTTAGAGGTTTCTGTCACTCCCCCAGGTTAAATAGAGGCATGAACCCACTATCGAGCATAAATACCCCCTCTTGGAGTCACTAGCAACTACTCGGCCAAGATAGCTACTAACAACGGAGAGCATGCAAGATCATAAACAACATAGAGATAACATAAGATAATATTCAGTACAACAACTCAATCATAAACACCAATATTCATCGGATCCCAACAAACCAAACATGTAGAATTACATAACGGTGATCTCAATCATGTAGGGCAGCTCATGAGATCTAAACATGAAGCCCATGGTGGAGGAGACAACCATCTAGCTACTGCTATGGACCCATAGTCCAAGGTAGACTACTCACTCATCGCTCCGGAGGCAAGCATGGTGATGTAGAAGACCTCCGGTGGCGATTCCCCTCTCCGGCAGGGTGCCGGGAAGAGCTTCTGGACCCTCCCGATCTTCGGGTCGACGGCGGTGGCGGATCGCGATGTGTTCTGGAAAATTGATCGGGTACTTAGGTTTTTTCTGTCGGGGGGTCTTTATAGGCGAAGGGGCGATGTCAGAGGAGGGGCCAGGTGGCCTCACACCATGGTGGCGCGGGCCAGGGGCTGGCCGCGCCACCCCTGTGTGTGGGCCCCTGGTGGCCCGCCTCCTACTCTCCTTCGGATCTCTAGAAGCTCCCGGGTAAAATAAAACTTCAGGAACTTGTTTCGTCCAATTCCGAGAATATTTCCTGTGTATCACTCTGAAACACAAAAACAGCAGAAAACAGGGAACTGGCACTGTGGCAACTCGTTAATCGGTTAGTTTCGGAAAATGCATAAAAGTGCCACGAAGTGTAACGAAACAGTAGGCAAATGGTGTAAAAACAAGCATGGAGCATCAAAAATTATAGATACGTTGGAGACGTATCAAGCATCCCCAAGCTTAACTCCTGCTCATCCTCGAGTAGGTAAGTGATAACAAAAGAATAATTTTTGAGGTGACATGCACCTACACAATCTTGATCATGTATGTAAGCATTTGTGAGCTGGGATCATAAGAACTTAAAACATGGGCATGAAAGATATAATCTTGACAATAAGAACTTAGCAAACATGTTGTAAACATGCACAAACAAAAGATCATGAAAATGAAACAATGAAAGTCAAACGTGTGTTCAAATCATAAGGAAAAACATACAAATGGTTTTCAGCTTGTCCTTCAAAGAGAGCAAAACATAAATGCATAGGACACCTTCAAGTTTAAGAGGGCGACTAGATACAAATAATTTGAGAACAAGTGAAACCAACAATATGAATCAATCAATGAACTTTGGGAAAATGCATATCACACTAAGAATGACAACTATGCTCTCTTAATGGTGCATAAAGAAAGAAGGTGGTGACTCAACATAAAAGTAGAAGAAAGGCCCTTCGTAGAGGGAAGCAGTGATTGCAAGTTTTATAACCTTCAAAAATTATGGTACTTACCTGCTTTGAGCTCTCATTGCCCCCATCATAAGCATCTTGAATGGTTAAAGTTAATGTGAGAACAATTATGATGCATATGCTTGACAAATCATAAGTTGAAAACCTCGTGCCCCGTGAATACGAGTACCCAAACCTCATGCTACTTTACTTAGAGTCCCAAGCAAGGCTCTTGTCATTGTAAGTATATGCATATCATTGAGAACCGCCAATGGGGTACCTCCGTGCCCGATGACATAGAACAAGCCCACACCAAAATGACAGGACAAGCAGACAATGAACACCTCGACATCTCTTTTATTTGCCATTTGTTTAGCTTTTTATTATGAGATGCGTCGTCGAATGTTCACCATGGGTATGCTGCAAATTTCCACCATGAATTATGCATGGCTTAGATTAGCCGCCCGGCGTTTCCCTAACACATATACAAACTCCATGATACCCACAAGATTCCCAATTCATTTCACACCGCGGGTATCCATAAACAAAAGATCACGATATCAACTCAAATAAGAAGTGCAATGTTGAAAGCTTGCCCATGACTGAATGGCTGGGCTAGTCTCCAACTTACAACTTGCAAGCATAACAACTCAACATAAGAGACCACAATGTCAAATTTTTAAGAACAAGAAAAAGTAAAGTGTGCCTTCCGGTTCGTGAGAGCTTTACTGACCGAATTTTGCATAACACTCGTAAGAGTTTAATTTGAAGAGAAAATAAAAGCAAGTCAAATTTACTTGGAATAGCAAATTGCTAGTAGGTATGTATGGTGGACACTTTGGAAAACTTTGGCTTTTAGGAGTTGGATGCACGAGTAGAGCTCATACTCAGTACAAGGCGAGGGCTAGTAAAAGACTGGGAGCGACCAACTAAGAGAGCAATAATGGCCATAATCATGCAAAGCGACATTAAAAGAAGCATAAGATGGCATCAAAAGTCAAAAAATAAATGATCATAGAGGCTATTGGCGACTTTGTAAGAGTCAAACATGTGTGAGCATGCGCCAAGTCAACCCAAATAAAGCATCAAGGAGAAAACCAAAATAATGCTTCCATACAATAAAAACAACGCATGATTTTTTTTCAAAGGCTCAATAAGCAATCTCAGTTATTTGAGACAAGTCATGCTACAGAAAAACCACTAAGCATACTATCAAAAAGACATCAAGCATGACATGAAAAAGCCCAAGCCGCAGTCTACACAAGCTCCTTCTTGTACCACTATTTTGCACAAAGCTTTTTCTCTTTTCCAACACCATTTGAAAATTTTAAAGACACTTCTTTTGATGAAAACCAATAAAGATCAGAGGCAAAAATACACCTTGATGAAAAGATATGACAAGGTCTGAACGCAAATCAAGGCGAAAACGAAAACCAAAAGCAGTAGCAGAAAAAGAAGAACACTCGATTTTTAATAAGAGTGAAAACTAGAGCGTTTTTGGCAAATGAAAAGCAAGGCAACTTCTCCAAAAGAAATTTGTTGGGGTCCAACCATTTGTTACAGCAAACAAAACTAAACTAACTAAGAAAACTAAAACAACTGACGCTCCAAGAAAAACACATAGTGCATGAAGCAATAAAAATATAGTGTTTTGAAAGGTGACCTGATTTTTGCCGATGAAGAAGGGGTGCCTCGGGGGCATCCCCAAGCTTTGACGCTTGTACTTCTTTGATATTTCTTGGGGTGATGCATGGGCATCCCCAAGCTTGAGCTTTTGTCCATTCTTGAACTCATCTTATCATTCTCCAATCCCTACCCTTGAAAACTTCCTTCATAAAAAACTAAACACAAATCTATTAGCAACATTAGTGTAGGCATAACATATAATCAACCTCTTTTTGCTTCAGGTTTCAACTCAAAACCACCACATATCTAGCAAATACTACTGTAGCAACCTTCCCAAAAGTTCCATGATCAAAAGAACTCAAAAGAAAGCGATAAAGTGGCAAACACAAATATTGGCAGAAATCTGTCAAAACAGAACAGCTGACAAAGGTCGAATTTTTTAGGGGTTTTATGTTGCTCAAATCAAAAAGTGTTCAACTAACGAAAGTTTGGATATAACCTGGGGCATATGCACAAGAAATAGCAGGTACACAAGATATACATAGAATTTATACGAATTTTTACGGTGCAGCACCGAAAACAGTTTTAGGACAGCAACATCCCCAAATCTTTACCTCACTCGAATTAGAGGCTTCTCTTGGCACAAAAACGAAATAAAGAAGATAAGGAGCGGTCATTACAGTAGTAATGACTTCCAAGACTCAAATAAAAGAAAAATTACTGAAAATAAAAACATTGGGTTATCTTCCAAGAGTGCTTTTCTTTAACGTCTTTGAGCTAGGCGCAGAAAATTGCGAATCAAGTAACATCAAGTGATGAAGCATCGCTTACCTCAGTAGGCACTTTGGAAGTTCCCAAAGATGATTCAACCTACAAGTCACCCTTAGTGGAACTAAGAGTCTTACCAATTTTAAGAACATGTTGAGATTTAAGCGCAGAAACCTTGGGAACATACATAAATTTTTGCTCTTTTCCAACAAATACTTTCTCTTTCTTAAATTTAAGAGAAGAGAAGATTAAGCTAAGAGTTTCCATAGACTCCTCTAGTTTACCAATCCTTAAATTTTGATTATCAAGAGTAGTGCTAGCCTCCAAAATGGTAATTCTCTTACCAATGTTTTCTATTAATTCACTAACTCGGCTAGCATTTTATAGGATATTTGGCAAACTTTTCTCTAAAGAGCTGAGCTTTTCTGCCACCTCCTCTAAGGTGGTCTCGGTTTTAGCAACATGAATAGGTGGTATTCCCACTAAACTTTCAATTATAGTGCATGCTTCTCCAGCGGGAGTACCCAGAAAATTACCTCCTATAAGAGTATCGAGAACATACCTATTCCAACTAGATATACCAACATAAAAATTTCTAAGGAGGATCGTGGTAGAGTGCTTTTTGGTACACCTATGATGAGCATTGTTAATACGATACCAAACATCTTTTAAACTTTCTCCTCCTTGTTGCTTAAAACTACGAACTTCTACTTCAGGATTACTCATTTTAACAAAACTAAAAGTAGATAAGTAAAAACAACTACCAAGGATTCTAATTTTTTTGGGTTTTTGATATAAAACGATATAGGTAAAATAAATAAAGTAAAGCAAAACAATAACAAAGTAAAGTATGTGCGTGCGAAAACTCCCCTCGCAGAAGTCTTCTACTTCCTCCTCGGCAACGGCGCCAGAAAAACAGCTTGATGCGTGGTGAATGACCAGCCCGTTGGGAACCCCAAGAGGAAGGTGTGATGAGTATACCAGCTGGTTTTCCCTCAGTTAAGAAACCAATGTTTATCGTTCTTGGAGAGGAGAGACAAACGACTGAAGGTGATGCTTGCTAGTTTGCGACAGCTTCGGACAATTTATATATGGCGCCTCGTCCAAGCTTTGCTTGCTAGTTGCAACGCGGAACCTGCACACACACAGCCAAGTACTTTGCTCCCAACTTACGATAAGGTTGTCAATCTCACCGATTTGCTTGAAACAAAGGTTATGAGTGTATCGAGTGGAAAACAGTAAAAGTATGCGAGTAAAGTAAACAGTGCGAGTAAAGTAAACAGGTGATAGCAATATGATGGAAATAGGACCGGGATCCACAGTTCACTAGTGGTGTCTCTCCATAAGATAAATAACACATGCTGGGTAAACAAATTACAGTTGGGCAATTGATAGAATAAAGATAAACGTGATATGTCAAGAAGATCACTATGAGATTTACTCTGGGCATTACAACAAAATACATAGACCGCCATCCAACTGCATCTATGACTAATAATCCACTTGTGGCGAATCAATCCGAGAACTCCACAAGTATTAAGTTGCGAACAACAGATAATTGCATTAAGCAAAGTGTGTAATGTAAACAAAGCATATGCCCTTGAGCATATGAATGTTGTTTTCTCCCTAGTAGCAACAGCACATCTACAACCTTAGAGGTTTCTGTCACTCCCCCAGGTTAAATAGAGGCATGAACCCACTATCGAGCATAAATACCCCCTCTTGGAGTCACTAGCAACTACTCGTCCAAGATAGCTACTAACAACGGAGAGCATGCGAGATCATAAACAACATAGAGATAACATAATATTTAGTACAGCAACTCAATCATAAACACCAATATTCATCGGATCCCAACAAACCAAACATGTAGAATTACATAACGGTGATCTCAATCATGTAGGGCAGCTCATGAGATCGAAACATGAAGCACATGGTGGAGGAGACAACCATCTAGCTACTGCTATGGACCCATAGTCCAAGGTAGACTACTCACTCATCGCTCCGGAGGCAAGCATGGCGATGAAGAAGACCTCCGGTGGTGATTCCCCTCTCCGGTAGGGTGCCGGGAAGAGCTTCTGGACCCTCCCGATCTTCGGGTCGACGGCGGCGGCGGATCGCGATGTGTTCTGGAAAATTGATCGGGTACTTAGGTTTTTTCCGTCGGGGGGTCTTTATAGGCGAAGGGGCGATGTCTGAGGAGGGGCCAGGTGGCCTCACACCATGGTGGCGCGGGCCAAGGGCTGGCCGCGCCACCCCTGCATGTGGGCCCCTGGTGGCCCGCCTCCTACTCTCCTTCGGATCTCTGGAAGCTCCCGGGTAAAATAAGACTTCAGGAACTTGTTTCGTCCAATTCCGAGAATATTTCCTGTGTATCACTCTGAAACACAAAAACAGCAGAAAACAGGGAACTGGCACTGTGGCAACTCGTTAATAGGTTAGTTCCGGAAAATGCATAAAAGTGCCACGAAGTGTAACGAAACAGTAGGCAAATGGTGTAAAAACAAGCGTGGAGCATCAAAAATTATAGATACGTTGGAGACATATCACGTCCCCGCCGAGAACACCATGCCGCTCGACGCGGCACTGGAGTGGTCTCGGCGGGAGTGGGAGCGGGAGGAGCGGGAGCAGCAGCGGTGGCTGCTAGACCTGGCCGCCGCCTAGAGTCGCGCCGCAGCCGCCACGCTTTCTCGTCGCGGCGTGCCACCCGTCATCAAGCTAGAGGAGTCCAGCGACGACAAGCTCTACCGCCCAACACCACCTCGTTTCGGCGATGCTGGGCAGGGCTCCAGCCGCCAGGCGCCGCCGCCGCAGGATGACGACTCCTCCAACAACGACAGCGGCGACTACACCACGCAGATGTACAGCCGTTTCGGCATGTAGATCGGTGTTTAGGTTCGGCCGAATTTGTATATATGTCGAATTCGGCCTATTTATGTAAAATAAGTCTATTTTTGCCTAATATAATATAAATATCTCTAGTTTTTGTCAAATTTCATCTAAGTTCGTCGCTTTTCGTCAACTTTCAATTTGAATTTAAAAAGCGCCCTGGGCTCTCCGCTGGAAACATGGGCCTCCTCAGGCCGAAATTTACATCCATCCGGCGCTAAATAGCACCGGATTTTGGCCTGGGGGCCTTCAACGGCTGGAGATGCTCTTATCTAGAAAGACTTCTTTGGTATATATGAGTGCTCTTCATATTAATAGCACCCTTCGTGGTTGTCATCTCTATTGTGTTAAGGATTGCTTCGCAAATACTTACATACAAAATGTTATAAAAGAGGATGCTTTACCCAAATTTGACAGGGATGATTTTTGTTTCTATCTTATTAACAAAAAGGAGGAATCCTCCAAAGTTTCTTCTGTTGCTTCTGTCAGCAAAGCAAATTATGTGGAGAAGATGCCTTTCACCTCTCTCCCTCCTATTATAGGAGAGAGTAAGAAGAGTAAGAAGAAGAAGAAGAAGAGGAGTAAAAGGAGAGAGGAAATGGTATCTTCCCCTAAGCATGTTGCTCCTATTATAGATTATGATAATTCTGATCTTGATGATGTTCTTATGCCTGTTACCTATGTTAGTGGTCATGATTGGGAAAAGCACTCTACTTTTGATATTGAAAATCTTTTTGGTACCGATTCTAAAAATTATGAAGTTAATAAATGTTGCACCATTAGTACTATCTATGTTCCTTCCTATGACAATATGTTTGATGAATATGCTTTGCAAGATAGCTATTCTATCGCTTATGATGATACTAAACCTCTAGTTTATGATGGTTACGATGATGAGTATAATATTTTCAGCTCACCTACTTTTGAGGAGAAAATTAGTTATGATTACAATATGCCTCCTATTTTTGATGATTATGGTGATGAGAATAGTTATTTTGGTAGATTTGCTCCTACTACGATTGTTCATGTGGGGAGTATTAATTCTTTTGTGCATGTGGCTCATGATAAGGATGCTTTATGTGATAGTTATATTAGTTCTATTCATGATTATACTGAAAGTTATTATGAGAGAGGAAAACATGGTTTGATGGATCTCAACAATATTGAGTTTCCCCTCGTTTTGTTGGAATTCTTGAAGTTGTACTTGTTTTACCTTCCTATGCTTTTTGCTTTGCGCTTTCATGACTTGCCTCTTTACAAGACTATTTTTCATAGGAAGTGGTTTAGATTTAAATGTTTTTCATATTTGCTTTTTGATGCTCTCTCTTGCTTCAAGTTCCTTTATGGCGCCTTTGCCTTAAGCTCTTTTATGGCGCCTATGTGAGCATTTTCTGAAATTACCGCGCCTAGCTCAAAGGCGTTAAAGAAAAGCACTCTTGGGAGATAACCCAATGTTTTATTTTCAGTTGTTTTTCTTTTATTTGAGTCTTGGAAGTTATTACTACTGTAATGACCTCTCCTTATCCTTTTTATTTTGTTGTTGTGCCTAGAAGAACCTCTAATTTGAGTGAGGTAAGATTTGGGAAAGTTGATGTCCTGAAACAGATTTTGGTGCTGCACCATAAAAATTTGAAAAAATTCTCAGAATATCTTTTTGACCTGCGATTTATTGCTCGTATGCCCCAGGTTATTTCCAAACTTTCATTAGTTGTACACTTTTTTATTTGAGCAACAGAAAACCCTCGAAAAAATCGACCTTTGTCAGCTGTTCTGGTTTGACAGATTTCTGCCACTATTCGTATTTGCCTCTCGATCGCTTTCTTTTTTAGTTCTTTTGATCACGGATCTTTTGGGGAAGTTGCTACAGTATTATATGCTTTATATGTGATATTTTGAGTTGAAACCTGAACCAAAAAGGGTTGATTCATTATTATGTTTATGCTAATGTTGCTAATAGAATTGTGTTGAGTTTTGTATGAAGGAAGTTTTCAAGTGTAGGGATTGGAGAATGATGAGATGAGGTGAATAATGGACAAAAGCTCAAGCTTGGGGATGCCCATGCAATCCCCAAGAAATATCCAAGAGGTACAAGCGTCAAAGCTTGGGGATGCCCCCGAGGCACCCCTTCTTCATCGGTAAAAATCATGTCACCTTTCAAGACACTATATTTTTATTGCTTTATGCACTATGTGTTTTTCTTGGAGCGTCAGTTGTTTTTTCTTTCAGTTTTTCTTTTTTCTTTGCTTGCTTCAATAAATGGTTGGATCACATCATGTTGGTTTGGAGGGAGATATACTTCGTTTTTCATTTGCCAAGAACACTCAGTTTTTCACTCTTATCGTTCAACGAGTGTTCTCTTTTTCTGCTACTGCGTTTAGCTTTCGTTTTTTGCCTTGATTTTTGTTCAGATCTTGTTATATCTTTGCATCAAGGTGTATTTTTACCTCTGGTCCATGTTGGTTTTCAACAAAAGAGTTGAATTAAAAAGGTTTGAATGGTGTTGGAAAAGAGAAAAAAAAATTATGCAAAAAAGTGGTACAAAAAGGGGAGCTTGTTTAGACTGCGGCTTAGGATTTTGCATGTCGTTCTTGATGTTGTTTTGATAGTATGCTTAGTGATTTTTGCTGTAGCATGACTTGTCTCAAATGACTGAGATTGCCTAATGAGCCTTTGAAAAAATCATGCGTTGTTTTATTATGTGGAAGCATTTATTTGGTTTTCTCCTTTGATGCTTTATTTGGGTTGACTTGGCGCATGCTTACAACATTTTTGACTCATACAAAGTCGCCATAAGCCTCTATGATCATTTAGTTTTTGAATTTTGATGCCATTTTATGCTTCTCTTAATGATGTTTTATCGCTATGCATGATTATGGCCGTTATTGCTCTCTTAGTTGGTCGCTCCCAGTCTTTTGCTAGCCCTCATTTTGTACTGAGTATGAGATCTACTCGTGCATCCAACTCCTAAAAACCAAGTTATTCCAATGTGTCCACCATACATACCTATTAGCAATTTGCTATTCCAAAGTACATTTGACTTGCTTTTATCTATCCTTCAAATTAAACTCTTTTTGGTGTTATGTGAAAATTAGTCAGTAAAGCTCTCACGAACCTGATGGCACACTTTACTTTTCTCGCTTTTAAAAATTTGACATTGTGGCTCTCTTATGTTGAGTTGTTATGCTTGCAAGTTGTAAGTTGGAAATTAGCCCAGCCATGCTGTCATGGGGCAAGCTTTCAATATTGCACTTCTTATTTGAGTTGATATCGTGATCTTTTGTTTATGGATACTCGCGATATGAAATAAGTTGGGAATCTTGTGGGATCATGGAGTTTTTATATGTGTTAGAGAAATGCCTGGGCCGCCAATCTAAGCCATGCATAATTCATGGTGGAAATTTACAGCATGCCCATAGTGAACATTCGACAACGCATCTCAAAATAAAAAGCTATACCAATGGTAAATAAAAGAGATGTTGAGGTGTTCATTGTCTGTTTGTCCTGTCATTTTGATGTGGGCTTGTTCCATGTCATCGAGCACGGAGGTACCCCATTGGCGGTTCTCGATGATACGCATATACTTAGAATGACAAGAGCTTGCTTGGGACTCTAAGTCGAGTAGCATGAGGTTTGGGTATTCGTACTTCACGGGACACGAGGTTTTCAACTTATGATTTGTCAAGCATATGCTTCATAATTGTACTCGCATTAACTTTAACCATTCAAGATGCCTATGATGGGGGCAATGAGAGCTCAAAGCAAGTAAGTACCATAATTTTTTAAGGTTTATAAAACTTGCAATCACTGCTTCCCTCTGCGAAGGGCCTTTCTTTTACTTTTATCTTGAGTCACCACCTTCTACCTTTATGCATCGTCTAAGAGAGCATAGTTGTCATTCTGAGTTTAATGTGCATAGTCCCAAAGTTTGTCATTGATTGATTCATTATTTTGGTTTCACTGGTTCTTAAATTATTTGTATCTAATCGCCCTCTTAAACTTGAAGGTGTCCTATGCATTTATGTTTTGCTATTCCATGAGGGACAAGCTAAAAACCATTTACTATGTTTTTTCCTATAATATGAACACATGTTTGACTTTCATTGTTTCATTATTCATGATCTTTCATTTGTGTTCTTTTTCATGTTATAACATGGTTGCTAAGTTTCTTCTATTGAGATTATGTCTTTCATGCCCATGTTTTAAGTTCTTTGATCTCAGCACTCAATGCTTACATAGATGATCAAGATTGTGATGGTCCATGTCACCTCAAAAATTATTCTTTTGTTATCACTTACCTACTCAAGGACGAGCAGGAGTTAATCTTGGGGATGCTTGATACGTCTCAAACGTATCTATAATTTTTGATGCTCCATGCTTATTTTTACACCATTTGCCTTGTGTTTCGTTACACTTTGTGGCATTTTTATGCGATTTCCGGAACTAACCTATTGACAAGATGCTACAGTGATAGTTCCCTGTTTTCTGCTATTTTTGTGTTTCAGAAAAGCTACATAGGAAATATTCTTGGAATTGGACGAAACAAGTTCGAAAACTCCTATTTTTCCCGGACGGAGGACGATGACCAAACGGGAGCCGGAGAGGGGCCAGAGGGCACCCTCACCATTAGGGGGCGCGGCCCAGGCCCTGGCCGCACCCACCTGTGGTGAGGCCCCCCTGTTCCACTTCTGACGACGCTCCTTCGCCTATAAGAAGCCTCCCGACAGAAAACCCTAAAAGAATCAGCGAAATTTCCAGAACAGTTCCGCAGCTCCGCCGCTGCCGATGACGAATTTCGAGGGATAGAAGTCTCTGTTCCGGCACCCTGCCGGGACAGGGAAGTGCCCCTGGAGCCATGTCCATCGGTCTCCATCACCTCCTCTGCCGTCTCCATCGGCTTCACCGCCATCTCCACCAACCTTGCTGTTTCCTATGATGAGGAGGGAGTAGTTCTCCCCTGGGGCTGAGGGCTCTACCGGTAGCTATGTGGTTCACCTCTCTCTCCCATGATGTGATCTTTATGTGATCGTGAGCTTTGTATCTAGTTGAATTGGTAGATGCTATTATTCAGATATTATGCTACTCCCGTGCTTTATATTTGTAATCTCCGGAGACACCTTGTATCATAATGTGAAGGTGACCAGTGTGCGCATTATGTGTGTCTTTTTGGTTAATGTCTCTATGAATTGTTGGTGTTTGTTGGAACCATCTAGTGCATTCACGGTGATAGTGTGGGACAATCTAGTTTGGGTACATGCGAACTTTGAGGAGTGCTTCGTAGCCCTACGCATGATTAGTCTTCATTTTCCATTGGAGAACTGTTTTGAGTTGCATATTGAAGTTAGTATCTATTGGTTCAACTATGTTATATTTGTTGAGAGTGTGTCCACTAGTGAAAGTATGATCCCTAGGCCTTGTTTCCAAGCATTGCACACCGTTTCCTTTCAGTTTTGTTACATGTTTGCTCGCAGCGATACTTATTTCTGATTACATTTACTACTTATAATCATCACTACTACTTGTATTTCACTATCTCTTCGCCGAACTAGTGCACCTATACATCTGACAAGTGTATTGGGTGTGTTGGGGACACAAGAGACTTTCTGTATCATAATTGCAGGGTTGCTTGAGAGGGATAGCTTTGACCTCCTCCTCCCTGAGTTCGATAAACCTTGGGTGATCCACTTAAGGGAAACTTGATGCTGCTCTACAAACCTCTGCACTTGGAGGCCCAATACTGTCTACAAGAACAGACGCGTGCATAGACATCAACCACTAGTGAACTGTGGACCCTGGTCCATTCTTTTACATTGTTATTACCGTTTACCATTTACTCGCTTTATTTACATTCTTGCAAACTACTATCTTTTACCACTCGATACGCTTAATCCTTTGTTTACAGCAAACCGGTGAGATTGACAACCTCACAGTAAGTTGGGACAAATTACTTGGTTGTGTTGTGTGCAGGTTCCACGTTGCTGCTGGTGCAAAGCTACGCCCTGGACGAGGCGCCATATATAAATTGTCCGGAGCTATCGCGAAGCTAGCAAGCATCAACCTTCAGAAGTTGGTTCTTTCTCCTACTGGTTCGATAATCCTTGGTTTCATACTGAGGGAAGACTTGCTGCCACTACTAGAAAAACGGCTACCCATAGCGCACCAAATTTGGTTACCCGTAGCGCATGACCCGTGTGCTGCGGGTACCACGCCACTAGTATTTAGTTACCCGTAGCGCATGGGTGGTGCGCTACGGGTAATTTACTTACCCGTAGCGCACCAGAACGTGCGCTGCGGGTAATCAGGTCCGTGTGCTACGGGTGTTATTTGGAATTCAAAAAAATTTGAATTTTTTATTTTTACTCTTAGCGCACTTGGTCTATATGCGCTACGGGTATGTTTTTTCGAAATTCAAAAAAAAAGGCGCCGCCGGCCGCCGGAGAGGTCGCCGGAGAGGAGGTCGTTAGAGAGGAGGTCATTGGAGAGGAGCTCGCCGGAGTGGATGTTGCTAGAGAGGAGGTCGTTCAAGAGAAGCTCGCCGGAGAGCCCATCGTTGGTGAGGAGCTCACCAGAGAGGAGGTCTTTGGAGAGAAGCTCGCCGGAGAGGTGGTCGTTGGAGAGGAACTCGCCGGAGAGGAGGTCGTTGGAGAGTAGCTCGCCGGAGAGGAGGTCATTGGAGAGGAGCTCGCCGGAGAGGAGTTCGTTGGAGAGGAGCTTGCCGGAGAGGAGGAGCTTGGCCGGGAGCTCGCCGGAGAGGAGGAGCATGGCCAGGAGCTCCATGGAGAGAAGCTCGCCGGAGAGGAGGATCTTGGCCAGGAGCTCGGCGCAGAGAAGCTCGCCGGAGAGGAGGAGCTCGCCGGAGAGGAGCTTCTCATGCTCACGTATGTGTGTGTGAGAGAGAGAGGAAGGGAGGAGATATGAGGTGGGTGAGAGAAGAAGGAAGGAGAGAGAGAAGAGATGAGATAAGGACAAAGAGGGAGAGATCCGCGTGACATTCTCCCGGCCAATCACAAGCCTCCATTAAAGATGCCACGGATGTGTGTTTGTTTGAAAACGTTGTGAGCCATCGGATGCGTGGTATAGATTCTCACTTACCCGTAGCGCACCACTTCACCCATGCGCTACGGGTAAGTGCATCGAATTTCGTAATTTTTTTCGCACCAAAAACTAGAACGTCCAAAAAGTCCATTTTCCCTTTCGAATTTTGAGATTCTAAAAATTGTCAAAACGACCAAAGGTCGTTGAATTCGGATGTAACTTTTCGTGTAGATACTTTTTCATATAAAAAACTTTTTAATCCGACTTCGTATGCAAAAGTTATGGCCATTTTAGCGAGACATAAAGTTTTTTTGAAAAAAACATCAAAATTCATATTTATTATTTTTCCTACTTACTAGTTCGCATAACATAAGTAAATCTGAATTTTTGAATTTTTTTCAAACCTTTTATCATTTTCTTTTATTTTTTACAAGACTAAAAAGGCATTCCACGGGGGGGTGTGTGTGTGTGTGTGTGTGTGTGTGTGAAAAGTTTCTGGAAGGTTACCCGTAGCGCACCATGTAGCCATGCGCTACTGGTAAATTTTGTTACCCGTAGCGCATGGCTACATGGTGCGCTACGGGTAAGCTTCCTCTTGGGGTTCCCAACTGGGCGGACATCTACCCGTAGCGCACGGGCCTGCATGCGCTACGGGTAGTTTTACTACCCGCAGCGCATGTTAGACACATGCGCTACGGGTAAGTTGGGGGAGGACACCCTCTCCAGGCCTACAATTACCCGTAGCGCACTAAATATATGGTGCGCTGCGGGTAAGTCATATACCCGTAGCGCATGTGCACAGGTGCGCTACGGGTAAATACCCGCAGCGCACCACATATTCAATGCGCTACGGGTAGCAGTGCTACCTATAGCTGTTTTCCTAGTAGTGTGATGTGCTCATCATACCTTCCTCTTGGGGTTCCCAACTGGGCGGACATCTACACGCCATCAATAGCCTTGCTCTTGATGTTGAACTTCTGAAACTAATTGTTTTGCCTCATGATGTGAAAGAAAGCAAGACTTTGAATGCCATCCAGGTTAAGATTGATAATAATGTTAGGATGTTAGGAGAATTGCATGCCATGTGGGAAAGAGAAGACGAGATGGCTAGAAATATGAAGGTATGTACTATTACCACCTCTATTAATGTTGCTTCAAATGCTAGCAATCCTCTTACTGTGATTGGTGTAGAGAAAACTCCTACTCCTTGTGCGAAAAAGCCCAAAACTGCAAAAACTTTTTCTTCAAAAAGTGCTGAAATTTTTTGAAGTATGGGAGATGATAGTTCTACTTCTTTTAATGATTTTGATGTTGATGGTTGCAATATCTCTGAAGTAATTTTGTTCTTGCAAAAGCTTGCTTTAAGTCCTAATGCTAGTTCTATGAATGTTGCTTTTACAAAGCATATTACAAATGCTCCTATGAAAATTAGGGAAGAAAAGTTGAAATAAAAGGTTTCTATTCCCAAGAAGTTAGAAGATGGTTGGGATCCCATCATTGATATGAATGTGAATGATTTTGATTTCCATGCTTTATGTGATCTAGGTGCAAGTATTTCTATTATGCTTAGAAAGTTTAATGATATGATTGGTTTACCACCACTTGAAACTTGTTATTTTGATGTTCCTCTTGCTGATGTTGCTAAGAAGAAACCTTTGGGAAGAATTATTGATGTTCTTATTATGGTTAACAATAACCTTGTTCCCGTTGATTTCCTTGTTATGGATGTTGAATGCAATGCTTCATGTCCTATTATTTTGGGAAGACCTTTTCTTCGAACAGTTGGTGCCATCATTGATATGAAGGAAGGCACTATTAAATATTAATTATCACTCAAGAAAGGCATGGAACACTTCCCTAGAAAGAGAAAGAAATTACTTTTTGACTCTATTCTTAGAGCAAATTATGAACTTGATGCTTCATCGCTTGATATTACTTGATTTCCACTTTCTGCGCCTAGCTCAAAGGCGTTAAAGAAAAGCACTCTTGGGAGATAACCCAATGTTTTACTTTTAGTACTTTTTCTTTTATTTGAGTCTTGGAAGTTATTACTACTGTAATGACCTCTCCTTATCATTTTTATTTCATTTTTGTGCCAAGAAGAACCTCTAATTTGAGGAAGGTAAGATTTGGGGAAGTTGCTGTCCTGAAACAGATTTCTGCGCTGCACCGTAAAAATTCGTGAAAATATTCAGAATATCTTTTTGATCTGCGATTTCTTGTGCGCATGCCCCAGGTTATTTCCAAACTTTTATTAGTTTTGCACTTTTCTATTTGAACAACATAAGGTCCTCCGAAAAATCGATCTTTGTCAGCTGTTCTGTTTTGACAGATTTCTGTCACTATTTGTGTTTGCCTCTCGATCGCTTTCTTTTTGAGTTCTTTTGATCACGGAAATTTTGAGAAAGTTGCTACAGTAGCTTATGCTTTAATGGATGGTATATTTGAGTTTGAAACTGAACCAAAAGAGTAGATTTACTATCATGCTTATACTAATGTTGCTAATAGAATTGTGTGAAGTTTTGTATGAAGGAAGTTTTCAAGTGTAGGGAAATGAGAGCGATGAGAAAAGATGAAGTATGGACAAAAGCTCAATCTTGGGGATGCCCATGTCACCCCAATAAATATCCAAGAGGTACAAGCATCAAAGCTTGGGGATGCCCCGAGGCACCCCTTCTTCATCGGCAAAAATCAGGTCACCTTTCAAGACACTATATTTTTATTGCTTCGTATTCTATGCATTTTTCTTGGAGCGTCTTTACTTTCGCTTTCAGTTTTCTTTTGTTTTGTTTGCTGCAATAAATGGTTGGACCCCAACAAATTTATTTTGGAGAAGACACACTCCGTTTTTCATTGCCAAGAACACTCTAGTTTACACTCTTATCGTTCAACGAGTGTTCTCTTTTTCTAGTACTACATTTAGCTTTTGTTTTTCGCCTTGATTTTTGTTCAGATCTTGTTATATCTTTGTATAAAGGTGCATTTAGACCACTGGTCTATGTTAGTTTTCATCTCAAAAGATTTGTGTCAAAAAGGTTTGAATGGTGTTGGAAAAGAGAAAAAGTTTCATGCCTATAGTGGTACAAATGGGAGCTTATTTAGATTGTGGCTTAGACTTTTGCATGTCATGCTTGATGTTATTTGATAGTATGCTTACTAGTTTTTGCTGTAGCATGACTTGTCTCAAATGACTGAGATTCCTTAATGTGCCTTTGAAAGAATCATGCGTTGTTTTTATTATATGGGAGCATGTTATTGTAGTTTTCTCCTTTGATGCTTTATTTGGGTTGACTTGGCGCATGGTTACACCATGTTTGACTTTAAAAAGACGCCATAAGCCTCTATGATCATTTGGTTTTTGACTTGTGATACCACTTTATGCTTCGGTTAATGATGTTTTGTCGCTATGCATGATTATGGCTGTTATTGCTCTCTTAGTTGGTCGCTCCCAGTCTTTTGCTAGCCTTCATTTTGTACTGAGAGGGAATACTTCTCATGTATCCAACTCCCAAACACCAAAGTTTTCCAATGTGTCCACCATACATACCTATTACCAATTTGCTATTCCAAGTACATTTAACTTGCTTTTATCCATCCTTCAAATTAAACTTTTTGTGTTATGTGAAAATTAGTCAGTAAAGCTCTCACGAACCTGACGGCACACTTTACTTTTCTGCTTTTAATAATTTTGACCATTGTGGCTCTCTTATGTTGACGTTATGCTTGCAAGTTGTAAGTTGGAGGTTAGCCCAACCATGCCGTCATGGGGCAAGCTTTTAACATTGCACTTTCTCTCATTTAGTTGATATCGTGATCTTTTGTTTATGGATACCTGCAATGTGAAATAAGTTGGAAAGTTATGAGCTCATGGAGTTTATATATGTGTTAAAGAAACGATTGGTCCGCTAATCTAAGCCATGCATCATTCATGGTGGAAATTTACAGCATGCCCATATTGTACATTCGACGACGCATCTCACAATAAACAGCTATACCAATGGTAAATAAAAGAGATGCCGAGGTGTTCATTGTCTGTTTGTCTTGTCATTTTGATGTGGGCTTGTTCCATGTCATCGGGCAAGAGGTACCCCGTTGGCGTTCTCGATGATACATGTATGCTTACAATTACAAGAACTTGCTTGGGACCTATTTCGAGTAGCATGAGGTTTGGGTATTCGTACTTCACGGGACATGAGATTTTCAACTTGTGATTTGTTAAGCATATGTTTCATAATTGTACTCGCATTAACCTTAACCACTCAAGATACCTATGATTGGGGCAATGAGAGCTCAAAGCTAGTAAGTATCATAATTTTTGGAGGTTTATAAAACTTGCAATCTCTGTGTCCCTCTGCGAAGGGCCTTTCTTTTACTTTTATGTTGAGTCTCCACCTTCTACCTTTATGCACCGTCTAAGAGAGCATAGTTGTCATTCTGAGTTTAATGTGCATAGTCCCAAAATTTATTATTGATTAATTCATGATTATGGTTTTGCTTGTTCTTAAATTATTTTTATCTAGTCGCCCTCTTAAACTTGAAGGTGTCCTATGCATTTATGTTTTGCTACTCCATGAAGGACAAGCTGAAAACCACTTTGCTATGTTTTTCTATATGGTTGAAACACACACTTGACTTCAATGCTTCATTACTCATGATCTTTTGTTTGTGTTACTTTTCATGTTATAACATGGTTGCTAAGTTTTATTGTCAAGATTATGTCTCTTATGCCCATGTTTTAAGTACTTTGATCTCCTCACTCAATGCTTTACATCGTTGATCAAGATTGTGATGGTGCATGTCACCTCTAAAATTATTGTTTTGTTATCACTTACCTACTCGAGGACGAGCAGGAGTTAAGCTTGGGGATGCTTGATACGTCTCAAACGTATCTATAATTTTTTATGCTCCATGCTTGTTTATACACTATTTGCTTTGTGTTTTGTTACACTTCATGGCATTTTTATACATTTTCTAGAACTAACCTACTAACGAGATGCCACAGTGCAATTTCCCTATTTTCTGCTATTTTTGTGTTTCAGAAAAGCTACACAGGAAATATTCTCGGAATTGGACGAAACAAAAGCCGAAATTCCTATTTTTCCAACACGAGACGGAGTCCAAAGCAGAGACGGAGGGGGACCAGGGGCCAGGCGCACTATAGGGTGGCGCGGCCCAGCCCCTGGCCGCGCCACCAGGTGGTGTGGCCCCCTGGCCCACCTCCTGACGCCGCCCTTCCGCCTATATATTCTCCTCGGCAAGAAAAACCTAAAAGCCGCCGATCAATTTCCACGAAACATACTGCAAGCCGCCGCCATCATCAACGCGAGATCGGGAGGGTCCAGAAGCTCTTCCCGGCACCCTGCTGGAGAGGGGAATCACCACCGGAGGTCTTCTTCATCACCATGCCTGCCTCCGGAGTGATGTGTGAGTAGTCTACCTTGGACTACGGGTCCATAGCAGTAGCTAGATGGTTGTCATCTCCTCCATGTGCTTCATGTTTAGATCTTGTGAGCTGCCTATCATGATCAAGATCATCGTTGTGTAATTCTACATGTTGTGTTTGTTGGGATCCGATGAATATTGATACTTTGTCAAGTTGATTTACTGAATTATTATCTTTATGTTATCTCTATGTTGTTTATAATCTTGCATGCTTTCCGTTGCTAGTAGATATCTTGGCCGAGTAGATGCTAGTGACTCCAAGAGGGAGTATTTATGCTCGATAGTGGGTCCATGCCTCTAGTAATCTGGGGGAGTGACAGAAACCTCTAAGGTTGTAGATGTGTTGTTGATACTAGGGAGAAAACAACGATCTTGTGTTCAAGGACATTTGTATTATTTACATTACACACTTTGCTTAAGACGATAATCTGTTGCTTGCAACTTAATACCCAACGGTTGCTCGGATGACATCTGGCGGGTGGATTATTAGTCATAGATGCAGTTGGATTACGGTCTATGTATTATGTTGTAATGCCCAAGTGAATCTCATAGTGATCCTCATGACATTTGTATGCTTCCTTTATTCTATCAATTGCCCAACTGTAATTTGTTTACCCAGCATGTTATTTACCTTATGGAGAGACACCACTAGTGAACTGTGGACCCCGGTCCATTCTTTTACATTGTTATTACCGTTTACCATTTACTCGCTTTATTTACATTCTTGCAAACTACTATCTTTTACCACTCGATACGCTTAATCATTTGTTTACAACAAACCGGTGAGATTGACAACCTCACTGTAAGTTGGGGCAAAGTACTTGGTTGTGTTGTGTGCAGGTTCCACATTGCTGTTGGTGCAAAGCTACGCCCTGGACAAGGCGCCATATATAAATTGCCCGGAGCTGTCGCGAAGCTAGCGAGCATCTACCTTCGGAAGTTGGTTCTTTCTCCTACTGGTTCGATAAACCTTGGTTTCATACTGAGGGATGACTTGCTGCTGTGCTCATCATACCTTCCTCTTGGGGTTCCCAACTGGGCGGTCATCTACACACCATCAAGGACGTCAGCCTTCCTCCACCCACTCCCGTGGACCGGCGCCACTGCTCTACATAGACCAAGACCACTGAAGACTAAAGACAACAATTGTCCCCCTCCTTGGCCGTATTGTGGCAACCCCTTCCCCAAGATGATGAGGGGAAGGAGGACCTGGGCGCTATAAAAGGAGGGGAGGCTGCCCCTTAGAGAGGATCCCCGATTCTGAGCTCCTAGCTAGGCTAAGTTGGTTCTTCTACCTTCGGCCAGCTAGTGCTCTGTAACTAAGACCTTGTACTCCTCGTGAGGTATCACGTCATAATACAAGAAGGCAGGAAGTAGGGGCTTTACCTCACCACGAGGGCCCTAAACCTGGGCAAAGATCGGCGTCCCTCTCTGTCGTGCATTGTGCTCTTCGACGTCTTGAGTCTTCCGTCGCCGTGTTTCGTCGCAATCTAGATCTCGCGCGTACAGCCCCTTGCGTTCGAATCTCTGGGTCCTTCACGTGGTACCCCGTGTTCTTGCGACACGAAATCCACCGACATTTGGCGCGCTGGGTAGGGGGCTATGGTGTGTTTTCTAGATATGCTTCGCCATGGTTGACGCCAATGCAAGGCTCGAGCATCTTCGCTGCCGCAATGCTGTTCAAGGAAATACCGAGCCCATCATTCGTTGCCAACACGTCTCGGCTGAGGAGGAAGAGGAGGAAGATCTCGAGTCCTCCTACATCCCATCCGGGCGTACAAAGCCTTTGCTCTCCTTCACTGCCACTGCTACTTCTCGCGCTCGTTTGGAGAGTCAGTTGACTCCTGTGTAGGCTCTCGCCATGGCGCAGGAGTTGCTGCGCTATCAGCCCACTGCGGACGGGCGTGAGTGGTGGCGCGCTTGAATCGTCAAGCTTGTCGCCATTGCCAATAAAGACCCGGCCTTGGGGGGTGCCCAGGGTGCGGGGGAGCCAGATCCGGCAGCGGGGCATTGTGCTCCGGGCGCCGGATAAGGAAAGGCCGCTCAGGCCAAGAAGGTAGTTTCCCATGCGGCATCTTCGTCGTGCGGAGAGCCCAACTGCTAAATCGTCCAATGCGTTCCAGAAGACGCCCGCGTCTCCCTCGAACACCGCCGAGAAAATCATGACCCCGCCCTCGATGACATCGGCAAAGCTGGCAAGAACGTCAATGTCACTGGGGAGCTCGTCTACAACCCCGGGTGCCTCGCTCTTGCTCGCCAGCAGCGCTACGTGGTCTGGCCTGAAAAATTCAGGCCGGACATCGGCGCGCGTTATAATGGGACCTCCAACCCCGTCGAGTTCCTCCAGCTCTACATTGTCGACATCCAGGCCGCGCGTGGAGATCAGCGTGTGATGGCCAATTGGTTTCCCATGGCCTTCAAGGATGCTCCGCGAACTTGGCTCATGAACCTTCTGCACGAATATGTGACTTCATGGAAGGATCTATGCCGGCAGTTTGTCGCTAACTTCATGCCCACATACGAGTGCCCTGCCACGAAGAACGATCTTAAGGCGGTGTGTCAGTACAAGGGCGAATCGCTTCGCCAGTACATCCAGCGCTTCAGCCAAATGAGGAACAAGACCCCACGGATCTCCAACGAGGAGGTTATCTCCGCATTCTCCACGGGTGTCGCCGACATCAAGATGAAGAAAAGATGTTTGTGAATGATGAGCTGACTTCCGTAGTCAGGCTCTTCGAGATCACCGATAGATGCGCCAAGGCCGAGGAGGGGAGGATCTTCGTGCACAACCTGCCGAAGGCGCTTCCCCCAAAGTCCAAGTCCAAAGACCCCAAGCGTAAGGAGGCTGTTGCCCTCGTGACAGAGCCTGATCATAAGCAACATCACGGGGACCGCTCTGAGCGTGATAAGGATGGACGACGCCGCTACCGCATCCTCCACAAGAAGGACACCCACAATACTGACGATTGGTGGGTAGTCCGGAAATTCCATGAAGAGAATGGAGTCACCAAGCGCCGTGGGAGTAGCCGTAGCTACGGCAAGAGTGGTTCACGAGGTGACCATCGTGACGATGACCGGGATGAGGGTCACCGGCGCAATGGTCCGTCGCGCACAGATCCCGAGCCGCTACCGCTGCCTCCACCAACAAGCGATCACCAAGAAGAAAACCAGGGGGGCTATCAAGAGCCGCGAGGCTTCGCCGCTTGCCTCCTGGGAGGAGCTCAAGCTCCGCTATCTAATCGCCACTTCAAGCAGCTGTCACGGGAGATCTTGACAGCACAACCAAGCGTAAACAACCCCAGGCTGAGGTGGTCTTCCAACAAGATCGGCTTCGACGAGGAGGACCATCCTATCTCCACCAGGGCCGTCGGCACAATTCCACTCTTGTGCATGCCCACTATCAACAACATTGCCGTCAACCGCACTCTCATCGATGGAGGGGCGGGCCTCAACATCATCTCTGTTGAAGTCTTTGAGAAGATGCAGGTGCCATATCACCGGCTTATGCCAACCCGGCCGTTCTTTGGGGTAACAGAGGGTTCTACGATGCCCATCTGGCAGGTTTGCATGCCGGTCACCTTCGGCACCAGGGATAACTACAGGACGGAAAGCCTCGACTTCGACGTCGCCTACATCGCGCTGCCTTACAATGCCATCCTCGGCTACCCAGCCTTGGCAAAGTTCATGGCGGCAATGAACCACAGCTTCAACGTCCTCAAGATTCCTAGCGCCAACGGCACGATCACCATGCGCTGCAACGAGAAGGATGCTCTCCGCTCGGTGGAGCATGTCTACCGCGAGGCTGCCACCATGTTCCCTGCCGATGAAGATCTACTGGAACACTCAGGTGACCTCGCGAGGAAGAAGTAGCTCATATCGCAAGAGCAGGCTGCTGCCAAGAAAGCTTCTCTCGAGCCCATTATGCCAGGCTTGTCCGGGAAGAAGCCCTCCGCATCTACGACGGCCACGCCACGCGAGGACCTGGTCCATCCGATGCTGGACATGAGAATTGGGGAAGCTGTGGTACCCTCAGGGAGGAGGCCCCAGTTTACCCATGAGCGCTCTGCTACAAAGAAGGTTCCGCTTCAGGCTGGGGGCTACGAAAATTTCGTCACCATCGGGGTAGGGCTTTCCCCCAAATAGGAAAGCATGCTCGTCACCTTCCTATGGGCAAATTCTGACATGTTCACTTGGACACCGTCAGATATGCCCGGCGTCCCCAGGGAGGTGATTGAGCACCACTTAGCCGTGTGCCCTCACGCACACCCAGTGAAGCAGAAGACAAGGAAGCAAGTGCAAGAGAAACAAGACTTCATCGTCCAAGAGATCGAGAAGCTGAAGAAGGCCAAGTTGATACGCGAGGTGGCTCACCCCACATGGATTGCCAATCCAGTGGTCGTGCCGAAAGCTAACGGCAGTGGGCGCCTCTGCGTGGACTTTACTAGTCTCAACAAGGCCTGCCCCAAGGATCCTTACCCGCTCTCGAGGATAGATCAGATCGTCGACTCCACCGCAGGCTGTGACCTCCTTTGCTTATTGGATGCATTCTCCGGCTATCATCAAATCAAGATGGCAAAGGAGGACGAGGAAAACACAGCCTTCATCACACCATGCAGAGTGTACTGCTATGTGTGCATGCCCTTTGGCTTGAAGAACGCAGGAGCGACTTTCCAAAGGCTCATGCGTAAGGCTTTGGGGGCTTAGATGGGAAGGAATGCGGAAGCTTACGTCGATGACATTGTCATCAAAACCCGTGAGGGTCGCACCTTCATCGAAGACCTGGAAGAAACATTCGCCAACCTAAGAAAGGTAAAAATCAAGCTCAACCCCGCCAAGTGAGCCTTTGGTGTACCATCGGGCAAGTTGTTGGGATTCCTCGTGTCGCATCGCGGGATAGAGGCGAACCCTGCAAGGTCAAGGCCATCGAAGAAATGCGTCCTCCGCGCAACCTTAAGGAGATGCAGCGCCGGGATGCATGGCAGCTCTGGGCCGCTTCATTGCGAGAAGCGGAGAAAAGGCCCTGCCTTTCTTCAAGCTCATGAAGCGCACTGGAAAATTCGAGTGGACTCCGGAAGCTGACAAGGCTTTTGCCAAGATGAAGAGGTACCTCACGAGCCCACCAATCATGGCCGCCCCAACGTTCCACGAGCCCTTGCTGTTCTACATCGCTGCGACCCCAAGAACTGCAAGCGTCGTCCTCGTCGCAGAGCGGGATGCTCAAGTAATCGCCAAAGAGGAGGTCGATCCTCCACCCCCGGGGGTTCCTCCTGAGGAGGAGGCTGTGATCTCCGCTTCCCCTCACGAGGAGCCGCCCACTGCACCTTTGCCGATCGAGCCGCTCCCTCAGAGCGTTGCTCCTGAGCTTCATGAGAAGGAAACTCCCGAAGGCACAACTAAAGTGCAGAAGCCCGCTTACTTTGTCAGTACCGTACTGCGCGACGTGCAGGAGCATTACACTATGCATCAAAAGATGCTCTACACCCTGCGCATCACTTCAAGGAAACTGCGTCACTAATTCTAGGGCCACCCGATCAAGGTGGTCACTGATTGGCCACTGGAGACAATCTTACGCAACCCAAATGTCATCGGGAGGGTGGCAGAATGGGCCGTGGAACTCCAACCATTTGAGATCTCCTTCGAAACCACCACGGTAATCAAGAGCAAGGCTTTAGCTGAGTTCACCGTCGAGTGGACCGATCCATTCGCTGATGAGCCTCTCGAGGTTGAATCTACGCTTCCTGGAGAGGAGGCCCTAGGTCTCTGGGTCATGCACTTAAATGGTGCCTTCAACCTTCCCGGCGCGGGGGCTGGGGCCGTCCTCACCTCTCCATCTGGGGACAAGCTCTACTACGCCATTCAGCTTTGTTTCAAGCCAGAGCACAAGGTCTCCAACAACATCGCGTAGTAGGAAGGACTCCTTGCTGGCCTAAGGGCGGCAAGCGCTTTGGGCATCAAGCGCCTCATCGTCAAGGGAGATTTGCAGCTGGTCGTGAACTTCTCCAACAAGAGCTACACTCCAAAGGATGAGCACATGGCGGCTTACCTCGAAGAACATCAGAAGATGGAGAAGCGTTTCCAAGGCCTGGAATTAAAGCACATCCCTCGAGGGGAGAATGTGGAGGCAGACGAAATTGCCAAGCGCGCCTCTCATTGCCTAGCGCAGCCGGCCGGGGTCTTCGAGGAGCGCCTCTTCAAGCCATCTGCTTCTCCACCGTCAATGGAATCCGACCTTCCTCCCGCTTTGCCACCGCCACCGGAGCAGGGGGCTCCGGACTGCGGGCCGTCTTCAGGCGACCGCGTTCACCTGGCACTAGCGAGGCAGGAGGGAGTGGATTGGATCCTCGAGCTCAAGGCCTTCCTCGTCAGCGGCAAGCTTCCCGAGGAGGAGTCGGAGGCTGAAAGAATAGTGAGGTTTTCAGCGATGTCTCCGACGGGACCGATTTTGCTACAATAGCACAATTTTTTTACGATGTCTCTCGCGAATTCTCCGGCAAAGCTAGCCTTTTTCTTTTATTTTGTAGATAAATTGTTTTTTTGCTACATGGAAGGAAAAGCATGGAAGTTTTTGCTACGTAGAAGCAAAAGTGGAAATTTGACCAAAAAAGGGACACATGTCAAGCTCGGGATCGGACCCATGGATTTAATCCCTACCCCATATTAAAAGAGAATATATAATTGCTATTATTAAGACAAGGATTGTCTTCGCTCTCTTCTCCGCTCTCATATTAATGACAGTGTCACATGGGGCTCTGTTGCTGCCATGTTAAGCTCACTTCTAACTGCATGTTCCATATTGCATCACTTCGCTTTGGCAGAAATTTTATGACATACGGTCATGGATACATGTCTTGCATTAATGTTATATTACTATAGATGAAGAATATGTGGCGTTGCTAATAATATCATAGAGCAAGTACAGTTGTGAGCCTCAAAACATTTTCACACAAAAAGTTCAGATACTAAAATCGATCTATCCGAAGCTACACAAAATGTTACGCTGAAGTATCCTGGTTCTTCACGGGCAGAGGCGCTGCCTGTGCGGCATCATTCAGAGTCTTGATCTCTTGACCTCATCTCTGCAAACATATCTGCAGTAAAAAATCTATTTAGATTAATAGTCTTGAATTTGACTGCTCGAAGCCACTGAAAAGGGGTACACGAAAAATCCAAGCCAACGAACGAAGATAGGGTTCTTACAAAGCCATGAGTAAACTCCAAGTTAAAAAATCAACAAATCAGCATCAAGCTGCATGCAACTAACCTACAGCCAGTTCATCCCCGATAGAAGTTGGGAAGAGGAGCAGAGCATCTCCACCATTTAAGAGGCTTACAGGCAGTCGACGGATGAGCGCACGGAATAACCTTGGAAATCTTCTCCAATGCATGCGGTCGCCGCTACTCGGCATTGTATAACCACTGCGAACCTTTTCTCTGTTTTGCACGGAGAAGTGACGAGGTTCAAGCTGATGCTGACTGCTGATGGCGATGCGCAATGTTGATTATTCATGCTCACGTCCAGGAGGTCACGCGCCGCGTTTGTGCTAGGCGTGGCCGGGCACAACGGGCCTCACCTCCGGGACAACGAGTGAACGACCATGGTGCTTCCATGGAGACCGTAGGAAAAAAATTTACAAGATAAGTGCACGTACTGGTCGAGAGATAGTAAAATTCCACCATGTGCTATATATGCTTTCCATGGCCACATGCCCACATGATTGAGTCTCCGAGTCGCTCGATTTGGTGAAAAATCAGACATGACCTAGGGGAACTGGGATGAGGATTTGAGAGCAAGGGTAGAACTGAAAAATTAGATCCCATTATTGGACGTTTGACATGCAAGCGATTTTTTTACGGTTGCGAGAGGATAAAGACGCATGGGTAGTTACGGTGGCATTCTTTGTAAAAGGTTAGAAATGTGACAATATCGAACACCGCTTTTGCATTAATAGTAAGGACGCTGCTATACAGCAAGCGTTTGTTAGGAACAATTTCAACGAGCACACAAAAATAGCTTCGTGGAACAACTTGCCATGCATGCGTGTCCTCTAAATAAATTATGCATGCGAAGTAATACAAATGTTTAATTAGCACTAAAACAGAAAATAACAAAATAGTGATGTCATCATATTAAATACGAAAATCTAAAATTTCAAAATGTTTTGTAGCTCAAACTATTTATCCGATTGAAAATCCGTTTTCACCGTTAGACTAGTCACGATGAGATCTTCGAAACTAGGTCCCATATTGATATGTTTCAACACGTGAGTTATCCAGGCCGTACTACATAAGTTGTCCACCTATAACGCACAAGTTACCTACCATACCTAAACGAGTTATCTCAGCCATACCAAAATAGGTTCATCCCTAACACATGAGTTGTTGAGGCTAGTTACACCATCCCACCCCAACCCTAAGTTATATTATACATGTATAAAGTAACTTTTATAATGTAGCATCTCGGCTTCGTCGCCTGTCGCCGCTTCGACGACGTGCGTATGAGTGACAAAGCCTCGAAGGATGTTAGCATACCGAGGCTTCATCGCTCACTAACGCTACCGCATCAATAACAATGAAGTTTAGGTACCCCAATACCTGACTACCGTATCCAAATCCAAATAAGTCTAGATCATATTGAATTAACGAAAAATAGGGGGTAACCAAATCTTCATGAGGAACAGGAGAACAAAATTTACCCACGTGAAAATGAAATAGTTATAACTGGGTAACTTACACGCAAAAGAGTTTTCACACACCCGTTTATAGGGGTGGATGACTTACATGTTATGAGGTGGATAACTTATATGCTACAACATAGATAACTACTGTGTAAGGGGTGGGTAACTTTTAGGTCAAAAAAAGTCATCAAAACATACCAACATGGGATACAGTTTTGAAGATTTTGTCGCGACTAGTCTAACGATGAAAAAGGATTTTTAATTGGATAAATAGTTTGGGCTATAAATATTTTTAAATATTCTGATTTCTAATTTAAATGCTAAGGTCAGCACTTTGATTAATAACGCATGCACGGAGAGAAGGGGTCACGCATGCTTGTAAAATGTCGCTATCATAGTAAATAATTAGCGTTAATTATATGCTTAATTAGGAGAGATCTGACGGACCGAAAATGCTCGTTGGGACTGGAACAAAAACGAGCGCCGTAAGAATAGATTTACCGAATAGTAACGATACTTTATGTCCTTACACATTAACACTAGCTTAGTGTACTCATTCCTATACATGCAACCATCTTGGGTATTGACGAGGGTATGACCCCTCGGGTCCTCGATATTAACCTACCTGGTTCTTGCTAAGGAAGAAGCCCGCTCGAAGGATATATGAAGCCCGCAAGGCCCAGCACTTCGACTTGGAGTAGAAGGCAAAAACTACTTGTAAACCCTAACTGGCTGCATATATAAAGCCACCAAGGGCATCCCCTAGAGAGGACAATCTCGCATAGACACCTGATCTCACATAGATCCCACGCATAGGCTAGCACACGCCATCTCTTTCGACCATAGCCAAATTCCATCTGCACACCATTGTAACAGCTCCAACTATACAAGCAATACAAGATCAGACAAGCAGGATGTAGGTCTTTACCATCACGGGGGCCGAACCTGGGTAAATTCGTGTGCACCCATGTTTCTGTCTGAAGCCGTCGAATTCGCCAAGCGCCCACGCTCTCTTCATGAATCGAAAGCCCTAAACATGGGCATTGCCGGGTTAGAACCTCATCAGGTATCCTAAACTGATTTTTGGGAAAATTTTGTACCAAACTAGTGGCATTAGGTTAGCGTAGGAATTTATACTAGTTATTTCCGACTTTGGCGCAACATAGGTGCATCCAGCCAGGCTCACTCCACATTTATCCCTGAGTTTCTATAAACTAATCCAATTAAGACCGAGAAATCCATTTCTCACTGCTTTTTGTGAAAAAAAATACATTCTTATAGTCAATCTTATCTAATCCATGCGGCTGAGCAACATTCAGTAACATCTGCTCGCTGACATAACATCAACAAATCAGCGAGATCTAATCCATCATAGACAATGTTTTCAATATGGAATATATTTGATGTTGTATATGTTAGTATTTTTTGTAACAAATAGATATATGTTTCGTGTTGAAAGCACATGTGAAATATTGAAGAATTTACCTGGGCGTAGCCACAAAGGTCCTAAATGGATGTAGATGTTTGTGTCTTTTGTTGGAATAGTCAATGTTTTTTTTGTTATCAACATATTTTGGTAGGAAACAACGTCCTTAATAAAAAAGTATGGGTCTTATTGTAACATGGTTGCTTTTTTTTTGAAGTAGTTGGTTACTTTTTGTTGTAAATCAATCTGCAGCAAGAAAATTATTATTATTTTAACTAATTTTGTAATATTCAGTTTTTCAAAAAGTTGGGATGTTTTTGTTGTAATAGCATATTTTTGTTGTACGCGGGGGTTATAGTTTGTGTTGTAATACTAGGTATGACACAAATCTACCCGTCGAGTCTGCGGGTTAGTTTTACAAAAAGAAAAGGGCTAAAATATAAATATTAACACAGATCTGCCTCTACAATAGGACTGTGAGTTGATTTTGCAAAACAAATCAAATGTTCCACACGCGGGAGTTTTAGTGCCATGGTACGACCGATTTTTGACAAACAAATCGGCCAGCCAATGGCTAGCACGCCCCCGTATATAAACATGGAGTCTATAATACCGCGGGATTTAGTTGGGGTATAGAGTACTATTACTAGGTGGGTGTTTGTGACATTGTTCAAATATAAAAACGAAAGAAGAGAAGGCAGCTTCAGCCAAGTATCATCTGAATGGATTATTTCCTTACAGTCGTAGTAGCAGTGCTTGTCACCATAGGCATCCACCTGCTGAGCCGAAGGAGAAGCAGAGCAAAGAAAGCATGTCTGCCCCCGGGCTCACTTGGTCTGCCGGTGATTGGTCATACCCTGAGCCTTGTCCGCGGCCTGCGCGCCAACACCGTCGACCGGTTTTTTCGAGACCGGATGGACAGGTACGGGCCTGTCTCGAAGCTATCGCTGATGGCCAGGCCGACAGTTCTTGTGGCCGGAGCGGCGGCCAACAAGTTCGTCTTCTTCAACCGCTCGCTGGCAATGATGCAGAATGCGTCCATCCTGCGTATTCTCGGGGAGAAGAGCATTGTGGCCGTCCACGGCGACGATCACCGGCGTATCCGTGGGGCGCTACTGGAGTTCCTCAGGCCTGAGATGCTCAAGATGTACCTTGGGACGGTGGACGCCCAGGTGAGACAGCACATAGAGGAGAACTGGGCCGGCCGCACCACCGTCACGGTGCAGCCGCTGATGAAGCGGCTGACGTTCAGCATCATCTCCGCGCTAGTCGTGGGCAAGGAAACGGGCGCCGCGCGGGACGCCCTAAACCGTGAATTGGTGAAAGTTCAGGAGGGCACGGTCGCACTCCCGGTGAACCTGCCGTTCATGGCGTACGGGCGGAGCCTCAGGGCCAGCCGAAGAGCTCGACGTCTACTCAGCGGGGTCATACGAGAGAAGAAGGCTAACCTGGATCCGAACAGCGACCTCATCAGCCGCCTGCTCTCCATGACGGACGACCACGGCCAGCAGCTGCTGAGCGACGAGGAGATCGTCGACAACACATTGGCCACCCTGATTGCAGCCCATGACTCCACGGCCTCACTGATGACGTTCATGGTCCGACAGCTCGCCGATGATCCGGCGACCCTCGCCGCTATGGTGCAAGGTACGTATGCACAGCCAAGAACATCATCATGTTGTATTATGTATAAATGGTGTTGCATGTTGTTTGTGTGTTAATTCCGATCGGTAAAACAGAGCATCAAGATATTGCCAAGAATAAGCCTCGGGGGGAGGCTCTGCTCTGGGAAGACCTATCAAAGATGACCTTCACATGGCGTGTCGCACAGGAGACACTTCGTATCATCTCCCCCGTCTTCGGCAACAGCAGAAGGGCGCTCGAGGACATCCAGTTCCAGGGCTACTGCATCCCAAAAGGATGGGAGGTCGTTGCAAGTTACTTCATTTTCGACGCATTTCCTTTCTTCTAATTTTCCCAACTCTTAATTTTGGTTCCCCTTTCTTGTGTTCAGGTGTTGTGCGCTGCAACCGTGACGCACATGGACCCCAACATGTTCCACGAGCCAGCCAAGTTTGATCCCTCCCGATTCGAATCCAAGATGCCACCCTGCTCTTTCGTCGCGTTCGGCGCTGGTCCCAGACTATGCCCTGGGATAGACTTTACCAAGATGGAAACATTGGTCACCATGCACCACCTCCTCACACACTTCAGATGGAAGCTTTGCTGCAAGGACAACACATTCATGAGGAACCCATTCCCGTCGCCGCGACATGGCCTTCCCATACAACTCCAGCACCAGACTTCTCTTTGAATGCACATCCATTAATCCTCCAGGGTTTACCTATCAGGGCTTGGTCGGTATCAAGTGTATTGAGCAGGATTGGAGAGCTATTAAATCCCATATGGTTGTCAATTATTCTCCCCAATCCACTTGAAATGTGGATTAACCGAACAAGGCCTTATGCGTGTCAATTGTTTTGCCTTTACCAATGTACTAAGACAAGGCTTATGCATCTTGTATATGCATATGTCAAGAATAATGAAATTATATTTGAGTACTCCCTCCATACCGGATTATTAGGCAATTATATATTTTAAGACAAACTTTAACCATTAATTTTAGTCAAGAAAATATGAGATATTTGACATAAAAATTATACCATTGGAAAGATCTTTTGAATATGAATCCAATGGTATAATTTTTATATAATATATCTTATATTTTCTTGATTAAAATTAAAAGTCAAAGTTTATCTCGAAGTGCGTAATTGCCCTGTAATCCGGTAGGGAGGGAGTACTAGATTAGAAACCGTATCAGACAACACCTCCTGGGTCGCTCTCGCACGAGCGACTCCAGAGGTCCCCGAAGCCCTAGGAAGGTCACTCCCTGAACGCCGATCCCCTGGCCCTGCCGCCGCTAACGGCAGTGGCAACGCCCATCTTGCAGAATGGTAGAGGGTTGTGGCGGCGTGCAGTTGTCGTTGTCTCGTTGCGAGAGGGATGGTGGCGGTTCCAGCACGAGGAGGACGACGAGGTGGAAGAGAGGCGGCGGTGGTGAGCAAGGCGTGTGTGGCGATGGCTTCGGTGGCGGTTCCTGCCCTGGACGGGCGTCGGTGGAGTGGCCATGTCCAGGCCCGATATGGGCCTTTGGGCGGTGCTTTCTAGCATTGTGCTGGACTCGCATCCTAGCGACGTGCAGCACCTGCGGCGGGAGCACCTAGTCAGCGCTTGTTGCGTCGAATTTCACGTTGACACCTACCTCGCCCAGTTCCGAGAGTTAGGTGGGCCTGGCCCATTAGCTGTTTCCTCGCCCCACTTCCTGCTGAGCTTTAGCGTGCATGTTTTTGGTTTATGTTTCAAATTTAAAATTGTTCAAAATCGAAAATATTCAAATTCGAAATTGTTTCAAATTGGAAATATTCAAATTTAAAGTTGTTCAAAACCAAAAATGTTCAAATTTAAACTTGTTCAAAATTGGAAATGTTCAAAATTAGAATTGTTCAAATTCGAAAATGTTCAAATCTAAAAATGTTAAATTCGAAAATGTTTAAATTTAAAATTGTTCAATTTTGAAATTGTTCAAATTCAGAATCTGTTCAATTTTTTAAAATAGGTCAATTTTGAAAATCTGTTCAAATTCAAAAAACGAAAATAAAACAGAAAACTGAGGAAAACCGGCTCACAGACACTAAACCGACAAGAACTAGTGAAAACCCGACCAAAATGTTCTAGAAGGTTCTTGAAACCGGTAAAACCAGAAACTGCTATTGGGCCGGCCCAAGAGGATCCAAGGAGTGTGTAAAAGCTGAAATCCATCACAACGGGCGCTAATAGGGATTGCCACCTGCGGCGGATGTGCTCGGAAGGTAGCGACATAGGCCCAGTTTGAGTTCGATCTGGGCCCTGTTTAGGTCCGATCTGGGCCCAATGAGTTGAGGATGTCTCATGCGCCTTGTATCACTAAGGGGACTAACGGTTGGCGGCTCCTGGTCTTTCAACAATATGTTAAACCACGTCATCTATACAAAGTCGGATTAAAAAAAATTATATGAAAAAGTATCTACACGAACATTTACATCCGAATTCAACCACCTACGGTTGTTTCGACAATTTTTAGAATCTTAAAATTCGAAAGGGAAAATAGACTTTTTCTCACTTTTATATTTTCAATTTTTTAATTTATATTGGATTAAACTTTTAGATTTAGTTATATACACACATATACGCACACATATACACACATATATGCACACATATACACACATATATACACATATATACGCACACATGCACACATATATACACATATACACACATATACACACATATACGCACACATACACACATATATATGTACACATATACACACATATACGCACATAGACACACATGTATATGCACACATATATATACATATACATATACACACACATACACACACATACACATATATACATACATATACATATACATAATACATATACACATATACACACATACACACACATATACACACATGCACACATAGGCCTTAAGAGGATTGATATGATAGTAATATAAATAAGAATTTGGGTAGCTTAAGGATAACTCATGCAAATATAATGGAGAAGTTAAGCGTGCTCAGCTCGGAGTAGTCTAAGGATGGGTAACCTAGTAGGAAGTCAAGAAATTTGGTGTGATTTGAAAATGTTCCTAATTTGATAAAATCCTTAAAAAAACTAAAATACTATTGTTTTTTCACATTATTTCATTTTCTATAATTTTCAAAAAAATGGTTTTTTCCGATTTTTTATTTTTTTTTGAATTTTCAAATCTTACCCGTAGCGCACCGCCCATATTACCCGCAGCGCATGGGCTGGTGCGTTACGGGTAAGTAAATTAGCCGTAGTGCACCAGCCATGCGCTACAGGTAATTAAATAGCAGTGGCGTGGTACCCGCGGCGCACCGATAATGCGCTACGGGTAACCATTTTGGTGCGCCGCGGGTAGCCATTTTTCTAGTAGTGTGAGGTAAAACCCCTACTTTCTGCCTTCTTGTATTGCGATGCGATACCTCGCGAGGAGTACAAGGCCTTGGTTACAAAGCTCTAACTGGCCAGAGGTAGAAGAAGCAACTTAGCCTAGCTAGAAACTCGAAATTGGGGATCCCTTCTAAGGGGCAGCCTCCCCTCCTTTTATAGCATCGAGGTCCTGCTTCCCTTCATCAACTTGGGGAAGGGGTTGCCACAATACGGCCAAGGAGAGGGACAGCTATAGTCTTCAGTCTTTGGTGGTCTTGGTCTACGTAGAGCAGTGGCGCCGGTCCACGGGAGTGGGTGGAGGAAAGCTGATGTCCTCCTCTGGCGCCCTGCACTGTCCATCCTATTTTTAGGGGGGAGGCAACAACCACCGCGTAGCTTTATGCTGGCACGCCAGAGCTGGTCGCCCCCTTGTCGGGGTAGCGTGGGCGATACGCTATCTTATGCTCTTACCCTTTCGCCAACACAGGATTGTGCTGAGCTGTCGCGGATCTGGTCCCTCCCCTCAAGAGGGGTCCCTCGCGAGGAGGTCTTCTGGTCCTTAGCGGTTTATCTTCGTTCTCCTCATGAGGCGCATCCTCATGAGGGTCTTTCTTGCTGGGCTTCGGTGTTCACTGCGCTCCTAGGCCGAAGCTGGGCCGTTGAAGTGGCCCAGGAGCAGGTGGACCGGGATACCCCGGTATCCAGTATACCGACACATGTCGATGTTTAGTACTCATACAAGTAGTGGATATCATTATTTCACATTCTTCATTAGAAATCCAAATGGAATATTTTTTTTACGGGGTTTTGAATTCATTTGATAGTTTCAAAAGATTTTGGAAATGAAGAAAGAATAGTAATTAAGTCCCTATGATTTTAATCAAAGCGACAAGATTATAAGTTATGGATTTTGGTGTATGATTTTGTGGACGTCGTTCTAACAAATAAACACCTGGAACACTTCAATATGATTGATGTGTGTTTTAAAATCATAACCTGTTGGATAATATGTGATGCTAAATTATCTCCTATTGCGTTAGAATTTATCTTTTAAAGAGCGGTTCATTAAAATAGCAAACACTCATTTTAATAAAAAGGAAGCCATATTACTATATCAGTTATAGTATGATTCATAGAAACTTTGAGTTATACATGATAATTCAAAATTAATATGAATAAATCTTTTTAGTGTGTCTTTATGTGTAATATGGACATGTCTTCCATTAACCAAAAGTGCAAATTGTATTACAAAGTTTTGGTGCGCTCTAGAGAAAGTGTATTCTCTACAAAGGTGCTAGATGGAAGAAAATAATGGACCAAAATAAAGTTATTGACTTTATCTCGATAATGTCAGAATAGCGCAACGGAATATGTTCTGGAGCAAAGCTCTGCATTAGAAGAAAGAAAATTAATGATGAAGATCATGTTATTTTCAATTGAAGTCCTTTATTGAAGAAAATAGGATTCATGAATAATTTTGTGCCTGTTCGCAAAATACAATTCATGATTTACTTGTCATGTTATTGAAACAAGAAATATCTACGAACTATGAAGAAAGATGGTGGACCTAAATGCGAGAAATGACTTGGAGTCATGAAATCCTGTTAAGTAAAAAATGTTACTTAATTCGAAGTTACATTTAAGATTGAAAAGTAAAAGTACTTGGTCTTATTAAGTAAATATGTTACTTAAATCTTCCCAAATAATGCAAGATTATAAGGAAGAAATGAAACTTATAAAGAAAGACATAAAAGCTCGATTTGTCATAGAAGTGTATTTTTGACAAATTCAATAGTTTGACTACAACATGTAGCGATGCTTCAAGTCTTTTAGGTAATTAAATCCATTAGATTGTCAAAATTTCAAGTTCTTAAAATTCATTTAAGAAGAGGCAAAGTTTTGTAAACCTTTTGGAAATTAATAACTCGCGACTAGAGATCTCGATTTGATGAATGATCAAAGGATTTTGGAATTGTCCAAAATATCGAGAAGACCTATAATTTACATTAAACTGAGTGGGAGCTATAGTAATTTCTCATCATTATATGTAAAAGATATATTTTTCAGTGGGAGCTATGAAAGCTTTCTCAAATTTATATGTGATAGACATATTTTTTGAGTGGGAGTGACAAGGGTATAGATAATAGAGCCCGTCAGTTGAGTACCCCTGAGGCCCTTTAAGCTAGGCCCAATTGTAATACTAGTGAAAATACGAGTTCTTACCGTATGTCGATATTGTAATCTGTATCGGATCCTACCCGATCCTCGAGACCTGGCCACCTATATATAGGGGCCAGGAGGGGACGGTAAGGGACAGATTGAAATCAAGCCAGGTTCTATACCCACGTTTACTTTCATAGCCACCTTGTTTGACTGATTTTACCTTCAAGTTCATCTGACGCCCTATCTCCCCGATCATAAGTCCTTCATCTAGGACATTTGTCGAGTTAACCCCTCGTCAATTGGCGCCGACCGTGGGGACTCTGGGCGTTGGAATCATGAATTCGACGGCTTTTTCGCTTTCAGCCAACAGCAATTCGCAAGTCGACAAAATTCAGATACCCTTCGGAACCGTCGATTTTCAACCTCACCAGTCAAGTTTCGTGCAAGTATTCGAGAGTATGGATCAAGATATGGATTTGACGATCGGAAGTCTAAACTTTCGCGTCGGATCACTAAGTTCGATTCGTCTTTCAAATCTGACGAAACCGGATCTGTCGGCAAGTGAACCCGAGACAATAGCAATGTCGGAATCATCAGAAGGCTCTTCCAGCGAGGTAAACTCGCCAGTCAGCTTGGCAGAAGCAGAAGAAGGAAAAATCGCAGGAGGCGACGAAACCATGGAGAATCTCGACTTAGAAGCGCAACTCGAAGATCTCATGATCTACCACGACGACACCTCAGATCAATCAATAGACACCTGGAAGACATGATTAGAACTTTCTGAAGATGACAATTCGATCTTCTCAAGTTATAACGGCAAACTTGACAATCGATGCCAGATACTCGCCATCACAGAAGACAATTCAGAAGAACTCGACGAAAACAACAATCCAGTGCTTAATCCAGCAAACATAAACAGAGGAGCAAAACACTTAGCAGAAGGAGAAACCGCAGACTCCCTCGCAACAAGGGAGAAAGTTCGACTATCAATCGATGAGTGGTGAATAATCAAAACAGCCGTAGAGCACGGGCATGCCAATACCAACAAATTCCAGCAAAAACATGCTTTTGGGATACCATTACGTCCTAAGGTAGCAGGCAAAGCAATTAGCAAAGGAGAGGATTGAAATACAGAAAAGGAAGGACTCAGCCATTGCAGCAAGCGACGCTGCTCGATGATATTCTTATATGTAAATGACATATTATGAATGGACTAGTTGGTATTAAGAAATTTTAATGAGTGGTATTATTAGATAAACGAAAACATTAATATCTACTAAGATAGATTGATATGTTAAATAAAACATTAAGTCGGAATCTTTTCTTAGTCAAAATTCTGAACAAGTACAGAATGGAACAAAGTCAGAGAGGAAGCTCTTGGATGACTAAATGGCTAAGGGAAACATTGAGTTGGATCTCAGTAATATAACAGTGGTTGATAGATGTGCCACATTGTGAACGTCATCTAAAACCATGTTATGTACACGACAGTAATGTGACCCAAGTTCCTTGTGGAAAAACATGTTCTGGAATGATTTGAGAATCATTGAACAAAGGATAAGTTTGAAGAACAAGTTCTAGAACGATTTGAGAATTGTTGAACAAAAAGTTCGTCCTTGAGGTTCCAGGTAGAACTGAGGACATATGTGTGACAGAAAAGTAAGCTTGGCTGCAAGTGCAAGTTTACCAGGTTGAAAATATGCTAAAGACTTAGATAAATGGAAGCGCGGTTAGACATCAAAGTTGCACTCTACACCTCCGATTATATCTACATAAATTGAAAAGGTTAGAGGCTACTTGAAAGCGGCAAGTATAATGTTATGGCCTTGAAAGTTCGACTTTAAAATGAGTGTGTTTCTGGTATGCATGGTGACAGAGAAAGTTTATCTGTAACTGATCGAATGCCATTGCAAACACCAGAATACAAAGTCGCACTCTTCTGCCAAAACATGTATACTTTAATGACATTTTTTTAATGATGAAATAATGTCAAACTGGTTGACAAGTTGCAAAGAATATAAAAGGTCTGAGTTTTATAGATCATTGAACACTCTCTCATGAGCAAGCATGGTCAAGAACACATATGTCTGATATGATATCATGATTGAATGCAGCTAGATTATTTTGTACTCTAGTGCAAGTGGGAGACTAAAGGAGATATGCCCTAGAGGCACGTAATAAAAGTGTATTTTTGTGCCATATCTCATTTATTCATAATATTATATGTCATGCTATAACTGTATTAAGCAGAAACATTAATACACGTGTGACATATAAGAAAAGGGTCACTGGTTAACTCTAGCAAACCAACTCATGTGTGATCTGATGATCAAGGTTTCCTAGTCATGGGAAAATGCGTCAATGAACATTGAGGTCATGTTGGATATGATGGACACACAGCCAAAGTACTGTTAATGCAACTAGACCAGTCACAAAGTTTAACACTGCATATAACTAAGAAACAAAGTAATCAGTTCCTTAGACCATGAGGTCACTACATAATCAGTACATCTGGAGGCTGCTTTGATTGCATCAACCGTCATCACGTAACTGGGTGACTGAAAAGATATCTCTTGGGTATGCCAAAGGAGTGGGTAGAGCAGTGTGAACCAAGAGCGGGATTTGCCCATCCACGTGATGGATAGATACTCTAGGCCCACTCAGTGACAATTGCATATACGAGCTTGCAAGCATGTGACTAGGTCACGGAGTATGCAATGTCATGAGACGAGTTGAAAGACTTGTCAGACAAGGGTGAACGCGATATGGAGATATCGGTGATCTAACCTCGAACAAGATCTAGTATTGTGAGGCAAAGGGAATAGAATACTACGTTTACTGATCAACAAAGAGTTTTGTGGAATGCCCAGGGATTAGCACGGTTTTCCAGAACTGATTGTTGATCATTGATTGGAGAGGGGTCTCGATCATGTCTGGCGTATTCCTTGACCTGTAGGGTGTCACGCTGAAGGGTATATGACGCTTAGGGGTAGATTTGGTATTACTGGAAGTTGTAGGGAGGTATCCAAAAAAGTTCCGGGCAATATCGAAAAGGTTCCGAAGACACCGGAAATGTTCCGGACTTTATGGAAGTTGTATCATTGAAAGAATTATGCCAAGTTATTGATTAATTAATGAGTTTAGTATTTAATTAAAGTAATTAAATATTAAAAGATAATTAATTAATACAAGAAAAAAATGGGAAATCCCTAATGGGCTTGGCCCATTAGGGTGACCGGCCAAGGCAAAGCCTAGGTCGCCCTAGGGCTGCCCTAGGGCCGACTACGGTTTTTGGGGCGCCTGCCTAGGGGAGGCTCACCCCGGGGAGGTGCTACCTAGCCCCTCCCACTATATAAACCCCCCATAGCCCCCCTTGGCTGATTCATTCCTCTCCCTTCCTCTCTTCCTCCTGGCTTGGCTCCCACGTTTGGAGCTGTGTAAGCGGGTTGAAGGAAACCTTCTGTTTCAGACACCGCCGCGCTGTCGTATTTCCAGTCTAAATCCACCTTCTTCTGCTGCTCTGCTAGACCGGAGCCTGTACGACGTTTATACACTGTATGTGTGTAATCCCTCGGAGGCGCTGCTTGTGCAGTGCTATGTCGTTGTGCCCGTGCTGTTGCACTGGCGTCATGGTGCCGTAGCACCATGGCGCCGTGACATCATGGTGCTATGCCGCCATGCTGATGCGGTGCTGGTCTTCTTCGACTGGTACGACTACACGACCTTGAGGTCGGCTACGGTTGTCTTCATCGACAATGTTCGTGCGGGAACATTCCCGCGCACTTGGTCTTCAAGGGTATGAACACTGCCGCTATTCCGTTACTGTTCAACTACGTAGATAGATCATGAGCTATGGGTGTAGAGAAATTTGTTTGTTTTCTGCTTTGAACCCCAACAGATTGGTGGCACATCGTGCAGTCTTGGCGCAACAGCGGGCGCTGCCGGCTGGCTTCGGTGCTGCTGTGCCGCACCGGTGTGTGGTCTTGGTGCTGGGTCGCGCGTCACTCATCTACTCCTCCTGTTTGGAGCACCCACACGCCTTCCAGCACATATGCATGCAGCTTTGCCACGTGCTCATTGTCGTTTGGTGCGTTGGTGGTGATGTAGGCTGCGGTAGCCATGATCGCAGAATCCCTTGTCTTGGGCAGTATGTCGACATCGATGGTGTCTGCTTTGAGGTTCCTGGAGAGGCGATGCCTGTCATCCTTGGAGATGCTGCGAGATCCCGACTTCTGCATCGCAGCCGAGAAGTAGAGGGATGTGAGGTTTCCTCGACATTGACTTGAAGCGTTGGCTTCCTGTCTGCGTTGCTCTAGTGCTCGCTTTTCTCTACCGATCTGAGGCTTTTGGTCGGAGACGATGAAACAGAGGGCTGCAACCTCATCTTCTATAGGGTTCGAGATCATGGGCGTTTCACAGTTGTAGATTCGCCTTGCTCTACTAATCTGGGCCTGTGTGATCAGTCGACCACTGGTGGTTCAGCCGTTTGGCCTCCATCAGATTTATTGCGCTTGCATCGAGATGCCATCATGCACTACATTCCTGAAGGAGGTTATGGGGTATCCAATACCTCGCCATGAGCGAGGGAGTAGATGCCATCATCACCGGCGTGAATTCTGGACTTGACGATGAAGTCAGAGTCGGAGTCGACGTTGTATCGACTGCCAGTTACAGCGGAGTCCTCAGAGCTGGAGCTATTGAATTTTCTGAGGCTTCCCTCAGCCTCAGGGAAGAAATCATCGTCGGAGCAAGTGTAGTCCGAGCAGAGTCTATCGATGTAGTCGGCATCATAAGGTGCCACATGAAGGTCCAGAGCATCGAGGGCTGCTGGCGCCAAGTTGACGTGGGAAAGTGTAGTTGATGTGGGAGCTTCTTCTTCTTCAATCCCCGGCAACGGCGCCAGAAAATTAGCTTGATGCGTGGTGAATGACCAGCCCGTTGGGAACCCCAAGAGGAAGGTGTGATGAGTATAGCAGCTAGTTTTCCCTCAGTTAAGAAACCAAGGTTATGTCGATCAGTAGAAGAGCGGGCAATAACGACTGAAGGTGATGCTTGCTAGTTTGCGACAGCTTCGGACAATTTATATATGGCGCCTCGTCCAAGCTTTGCTTGCTAGCTGCAACGCGGAACCTGCACACAACACAACCAAATACTTTTCTCCCAACTTGCGATGAGGTTGTCAATCTCACCGGTTTGCTTGAAACAAAGGTTATGAGCGTATCGAGTGGAAAACAGTAGAAGTATGCGAGTAAAGTAAACAGTGCGAGTAAAGTAAATAGGTGATAGCAATATGATGGAAATAGGACCGGGTCCACAGTTCACTAGTGGTGTCTCTCCATAAGATAAATAGCACATGCTGGGTAAAGAAATTACAGTTGGGCAATTGATAGAATAAAGATAAACGTGATATGTCAAGAAGATCACTATGAGATTTACTTTGGGCATTACAACAAAATACATAGACCGCCATCCAACTGCATCTATGACTAATAATCCACTTGCGGCGAATCAATCCGAGAACTCCACAAGTATTAAGTTGCGAACAATAGATAATTGCATTAAGCAAAGTGTGTAATGTAAACAAAGCATATTCCCTTGAGCATATGAATGTTGTTTTCTCCCTAGTAGCAACAACACATCTACAACCTTAGAGGTTTCTGTCACTCCCCCAGATTAAATAGAGGCATGAACCCACTATCGAGCATAAATACTCCCTCTTGGAGTCACTAGCACCTACTCGGCCAAGATAGCTACTAACAACGGAGAGCATGCAAGATCATAAACAACATAGAGATAACAAAAGATATATTTCAGTATAGCAACTCAATCATAACACCAATATTCATTGGATCACAACAAACCAAACATGTAGAATTACATAATGGTGATCTCAATCATGTAGGGCAGCTCATGAGATCTAAACATGAAGCACATGGTGGAGAAGACAACCATCTAACTACTGCTATGGACGCATAGTCCAAGGTAGACTACTCACTCATCGCTCTGGAGGCAAGCATGGCGATGAAGAAGACCTCCAGTGGCGATTTCCCTCTCCGGCAGGGTGCCGGGAAGAGCTTTTGGACCCTCCCGATCTCGGGTCAACGACGGCGGCGGATCGCGATGTGTTTCTGGAAAATTGATCGGGTACTTAGGTTTTTCCCGTTGGGGGGTCTTTATAGGCGAAGGGGCGATGTCAGAGGTGGAGCCAGGTGGCCTCACACCAGGGCGGCGCGGGCCAGACCTTGGCCGCGCCGGCCTGGCATGTAGGGCCCCTGTGGCTCCCCTCCTACTCCTCTTCGGATCTCTGGAAGCTCCCGGACAAAATAAGACTTCGGGAACTTGTTTCGTCCAATTCCGAGAATATTTCCTGTGTATCACTTCTGAAACACAAAAATAGCAGAAAACAGGGAACTGGCACTGTGGCGACTTGTTAATAGGTTAGTTCCGGAAAATCCATAAAAGTGCCATGAAGTGTAACGAAACATTAGGCAAATGGTGTAAAAACAAGCATGGAGCATCAAAAATTATAGATACGTTGGAGACGTATCAAGCATCCCCAAGCTTAACTCCTGCTCGTCCTCGAGTAGGTAAGTGATAACAAAGAATAATTTTTGAGGTGACATGCACCTACACAATCTTGATCATATATGTAAGCATTTGTGAGCTGGGATCATAAGAACTTAAAACATGGGCATGAAAGATATAATCTTGATAATAAAAACTTAGCAACCATGTTGTAAACATGTAAATGAACACAAACAAAAGATCATGAAAATGAAACAATGAAAGTCAAACGTGTGTTCAAATCATAAGGAAAAACATACAAATGGTTTTCAGCTTGTCCTTCAAAGAGAGCAGAACATAAATGCATAGGACACCTTCAAGTTTAAGAGGGCGACTAGATACAAATAATTTGAGAACAAGTGAAACCAACAATATAAATCAATCAATGAAAACTTTGGGACAATGCACATTACACTAAGAATGACAACTATGCTCTCTTAATGGTGCATAAAGATAGAAGGTGGTGACTCAACATAAAAGTAGAAGAAAGGCCCTTCGCAGAGGGAAGCAGTGATTGCAAGTTTTATAACCTTTAAAAATTATGGTACTTACCGGCTTTGAGCTCTCATTGCCCCCATCATAAGCATCTTGAATGGTTAGAGTTAATGCGAGAACAATTATGATGCATATGATTGACAAATCATAAGTTGAAAACCTCGTGTCCCGTCAATACGAGTACCCAAACCTCATGCTACTTTACTTAGAGTCCCAAGCAAGGCTCTTGTCATTGTAAATATATGCATATTATTGAGAACCGCCAATGGGGTACCTCCGTGCCCGATGACATGGAACAAGCCCACATCAAAATGACAGGACAAGCAGACAATGAACACCTCGACATCTCTTTTATTTGCCATTTGTTTAGCTTTTTATTGTGAGATGCATCGTCGAATGTTCACCATGGGTATGCTGCAAATTTCCACCATGAATTATGCATGGCTTAGATTAGCGGCCCATCGTTTCCCTAACACATATACAAACTCCATGATCCCCACAAGATTCCCAACTCATTTCACACCGTGGGCATCCATAAACAAAAGATCACGATATCAACTCAAATAAGAAGTGCAATGTTGAAAGCTTGCCCATGACAGCATGGATGGGCTAGAATCGAACTTACAACTTGCAAGCATAACAACTCAACATAAGAGACCACAATGTCAAATTTTTAAGAACAGGAAAAAGTAAAGTGTGCCTTCCGGTTCGTGAGAGCTTTACTGACCGAATTTCGCATAACACTGGTAAGAGTTTAATTTGAAGAGAAAATAAAAGCAAGTCAAATTTACTTGGAATAGAAAATTGCTAGTAGGTATGTATGGTGGACACTTTGGAAGACTTTGGCTTTTAGGAGTTTGATGCACGAGTAGAGCTCATACTCAGTACAAGGCGAGGGCTAGCAAAAGACTGGGAGCGACCAACTAAGAGAGCAATAATGGCCATAATCATGCAAAGCGACAAAGCGACATTAAAAGAAGCATAAGATGGCATCAAAAGTCAAAAACTAAATGATCATAGAGGCTATTGGCGACTTTGTAAGAGTCTAACATGTGTGAGCATGCGCCAAGTCAACCCAAATAAAGCATCAAGGAGAAAACCAAAATAATGCTTCCATACAATTAAAAACAACGCATGATTTTTTCAAAGGCTCATTAAGCAATCTCAGTTATTTGAGACAAGCCATGCTACAGAAAAACCACTAAGCATACCATCAAAAAGACATCAAGCATGACATGAAAAAGCCTAGGCCGCAGTCTACACAAGCTCCTTCTTGTACCACTATTTTGCATGAAGCTTTTTCTCTTTTCCAACACCATTTGAAATTTTTTAAGACACCTCTTTTGATGAAAACCAATAAAGATCAGAGGCAAAAATACAACTTGATGAAAAGATATGACAAGGTCTGAACGCAAATCAAGGCGAAAACAAAATCCAAAAGCAGTAGCAGAAAAAGAAGAACACTCGGTGAAATTGTAAGAATGAAAACGGAGTGTTCTTTGCAAATGAAAACGAGTACATCTCCTCCAAAGGAAATTTGTTGGGGTCCAACCATTTATTACAGCAAACAAACTAAACTAACTAAGAAAACTAAAACAACTGACGCTCCAAGTAAAACACATAGTGCATGAAGCAATAAAAATATAGTGTTTTGAAAGGTGACCTGATTTTTGCCGATGAAGAAGGGGTGCCTCGGGGGCATCCCCAAGGTTTGACGCTTGTACTTCTTGGATATTTCTTGGGGTGATGCATGGGCATCCCCAAGCTTGAGCTTTTTTCCATTCTTCAACTCATCTCATCATTCTCCAATCCCTACACTTGAAAACTTCCTTCATACAAAACTAAACACAAATCTATTAGCAACATTAGTGCAAGCATAACATATAATCAACCTCTTTTTGCTTCAGGTTTCAACCTAAAACCACCACATATATAGCAAGTACTACTGTAGCAACTTCCCCAAAAGTTCCGTGATCAAAAGAACTCAAAAGAAAGCGATAAAGCGGCAAACTCAAATATTGACAGAAATCTGTCAAAACAGAACAGCTGACAAAGGCCGAATTGTTGAGGGGTTTTCTGTTGCTCAAATCAAAAAGTGTTCAACTAACGAAAGTTTGGATATAACCTGGGGCATATGAACAAGAAATTGCAGGTCCAAAATATATACAGAGAATTTATACGAATTTTTACGGTGCAGCACCGAAAATAGTTTCAGGACAGAAACATCCCCAAATCTTTACCTCACTCGAATTAGAGGCTTCTCTTGGCACAAAAACAAAATAAACAAGATAAGGAGCGGTCATTACAGTAGTAATGACTTCCAAGACTCAAATAAAAGAAAAATTACTGAAAATAAAACATTAGGTCATCTCCCAAGAGTGCTTTTCTTTAACGCCTTTGAGGTAGGCGCAGAAAATTGCGAATCAAGTAATATCAAGTGATGAAGCATCAAGCTCATAATTTGCTCTAAGAATAGAGTCAAAAAGTATTTTCTTTCTTTTCCTAGGGAAGTGTTCCATACCTTTCTTGAGTGGGAATTGATATTTTATAGTGCCTTCTCTCATATCAATGATGGCACCTACAGTTCGAAGAAAGGGTCTTCCCAAAATAATAGGACATGAAGCATGGCATTCAACGTCCATAACAAGAAAATCAACGGGAACAAGGTTATTGTTAACCACAATAAGAACATCATTAATTCTTCCCAAAGGTTTCTTCTTAGCAACATCAGCAATAGGAATATCATAATAACACTTTTCAAGCGGTGGTAAATCAAGCATGTCATAAATCTTTCTAGGCATGATAGAAATACTAGCACCTAGATCACATAAAGCATGGCAATCAAAACCATTAACATGCATATCAATGATGGGTTTCCAACCATCTTCTAACTTCTTGGGAACAGAGGCTTTTTGCTTTAACTTTTCATCCCTAATTTTCATGAGAGCATTGGTAATATGCTTAGTAAAGCAACATTTAAAGAACTAGCATTGGGAGTCAAAGCAAGCTTTTGCAAGAACAAAATTACTTCAGATATATTGCAGCCATGTAACATCCCAGCATCTAGGACTAAACGAAGGGTAGATTTAGGACTATTGTGCATTCATGCATCTTAAAATCTGAGTAAATTTTTCGCAAAATCAAAAACCTGGGAGAGCAAAACTTCCTTCTAATCACCTTTAGGGTTTACGGGTTATTAGATTGCTAAGGGTTTGATATGATCTCTTGAAGTTGATGTTTAAGTGTTGTTGGAATTTAAATTGATTGTTGAATTATCACAAATTTGAATATTTAATTATCAATAAATAAATAACTCAACTAAATATTGAGTTGGACAAAAGTAAAGGAATAGAATATAAAGCAAACAGAAATATTATTTTATTGATATTGCACATTAATACAATGTCTTTACATCTTTATTTAAAATGAAAAGAAGATTACATCAGAGATAAACAAAAGAAACCTAAAACTAAACTATTTCTAGTAGTGTTCATGAAATCCATCTTCTGGATCTTCATAAGCTGCAACCTGCAAAATAAAGTAAAAAGAAACAAAAGAAAAGGGTTAAGTGTTAGGATTAGTACTCTCAGACTAGGGCAAAGATTTTGCCATTGCATCATTGAGTATTTTGCCCAAGTGTAGCATCTGTTCTTTTGAAGTCACTGGGGTACAAATCAATAGAGCACATAGCAGTTTCACAGCACGGTCAGGTGAGGATGAGATCAACCTGAGTGAAGCATGCAAGCACACAGCTCACAAGTAGCTTAGTCACAGAACCAGGAGGGTGGTGCTGGCAGCACCACAGTAGCTTACAAACCCAAGCTGCCGGCTAGATGAGCAACACCAGGAGCTGAACCAGGAGAAGCAGCTCACATTCGAAATAACAGGGAACCCACACAAAGAACATCAGTGTTCTTTCACAGCACACAAACACAATAGTAATCATCCAGCAAGAATCATGGGGTTGATCTAAAGCTCAAGATCGAGCTCAGGAGGAGAAGGACCAGCAGCCCATCTCAGGAGGAGAAGGACAAGAAGCAGCCAGGAGCTACCCAGGAGGAGAAGAGCAAGTAGCCAGGAACTGACCAAGGAGAAGAAGGGCAGGCAACCTGAGCAGCAACCACTTCATCAACAATCAGCAGCAGTAAACCATACTCAAGACCACACCATCCAGATCTCAACCACAGGTTGATTTCCTTGCAAACTATACAAGCAATTATTTGCCAGCATATGTTTGCATGCATGGATGGATTAGCAATATGTTTCCCTCAGTTATACAAAGAAATGCTTTGCATAACTCATCATTGGGTTCATAAAAATATTCAGTAAATCAGAAACAAAACCAACACCCAAGCCTCAGCTTGTGCTTCATTGGCATACTTTGTGAAGCAACAGATGAACCTACACATGGCAGGTTTGTGCTGGGCACAAGTCCTGTTGGACATGCACCTCAACCACACAAGCACTGCTAGCACATGCTCTAAATCACAAGCAGTAGGCACATAAGCAAGCAAAGTACCTCACAGTTGTGCTTTGGGACTCAGACCAACATCACAGGCCTATTCTAGGGGCAAATTTCACCAAAAGCAAGCCATCACAAAATGGTTGCTGGGAACAAGCCCAAGCTGGGCATGCACCTCACCACAACCTAGCAAAACATAGCCTTCTCAATACATACATCTGATCAAGAAGATTTAACACCAAATCATTTTCCTTAGCTACTGCTAGGAATCATATTTAGTACAACAATAATAGGAACTGAATTACTGAATTCAGTTGGCACATGCATGCATCTCTGTTGTCAAAGTAACACAGACAGAGATCATAAAGTAGAAACCATGGCTTTCACAGTACACGAGTAGTACCAAGTTGAATTGGATCAAATCATCTTCCTACGCTATTCAGCTAGGAATCATTTCAAGTAAATTACCAAATTTTACTGAACCAAAATGTTCAGCTATGGTTGCATTCACCATATAGTTTTAGGGTCTAGTATTTGTTGCAGAACTTAGGGATAGCATAGCTCAAATTATGACAATTCCTCTGTCAGTACATTCTGCTAACAGAAGGATTCAGTGAAAACTGAATCACAGCAAGTATGAGGCATCAACAACATACATCCTAGGATAGTAATCAAGCAAGTTATTGACTAACCACACCGCATAGCCTGGAGAGGGGCAGAGCACAATCAAACATGGCTGAAATGGCCGAGGGCAGTGGCAGAGGTAGAGTAGAAGGTAGGGGGAGAGAGAAGAGAGGCAGTTGCACTCACCAGCGCCCAGGTGCTGACCTAGCTGGCATGGCGGGGCAGTGCCCGCGCGGCCAACGAGGCCTGGCCCGGGGACGACTTCACTGGCGGCGGCACCGTGGCAGCACCAGGAGCACCCCATCGGGGATGCTTCCACCGGCGTTGCGCGATCACCACAATCACCACAGCACCATCCCTCAGCACCGGCTCGTGAGGCCACCATTGGTGGCGAGCTCGGAGGCGGCTGGTTGTGCGGAACCCTAATCCATAGAAGAAGGGGATCTCCTCGCACAAGCAAGGGATTCCAAATCCATTCGGTGAAGAGGCAGGTGTCATGAAGGCGGTTATTTGCTTCCAAGGACGGTGGCGGAAACCATCGGAGACGGCCGGAATCCTCAGGCGGCAGCGGCGGCGACCGTGGTCGCAGGATGAGCTCCGGGTGGAGAGAGGTGAGCGAGGGGACTGGACTGGGTCAGTTTGACCGACCCAGGACCCAGTCGGTTGGGTTAGACCCAGCCAGGTGGGCTGGGCTGGCCAATGGGCCAAATCCCAAATTTTAAGTTGAATTCAAATTTAAAACTACAAAATTCTATTTTCAAAAGAATGCAAATGCTAAATTAAATCAAAATTGTTTGATTTAAACTTTCTGAATTAAATTTCCTTTTTAGAAAAGAAATGCCTACTTGATTAAAAATATATTTTCTATTTTCTTTTCAAAATGAATTCAAACTTTGATATTCTTTAATTTCCATTTTCAAAAAGCTTAACTATTATCTTTATTAAAAAATTGAATTTCCTCTTTCAAAATTAAACTTTTTTTCTTTTCAAATAATTTCAACAAAACTTTATAAGTTAAAATATGATTTCAAACCTTAATTAATTGCCTTAACACATTATTAGGGTAAAACACACAAATAGAATTTTGTGTTTTATAAAAATCCTTTAACCCTAACAAGTCTTGGGTAAAACACACAAATAAGAAAACCAAGTCCATGAATCACCATGCATAGCATATCATTGTGCATAGCATCCATTTGTTCTTGAAACATTGTCCTTACCGGACAATGCTTTGATTCCTGTAGAACAAGGAGATCAGGAGCATCGCTAAGTATCCGACTCCATTACCTTTCAGTCACAAGGCAAGTTTACCTTGCTCATACCTCTTGGTTGCACTGATTTTGAAACTTCTTGCAAAGTGATGACTTCACACTCTAACATTTCAAAAAGGGCTAGAAAACCTATTTTCATAAGTAATATGATTAGTGGTTATCGACCTGTGGTGATAAACTAGGAGGGCTGGCAGGTGGAACCCCGGTAAGATTGTGGTGGTGGAGGTTTCACTTGCATGGGAAAGTTAACCTAGGACTAATTACCAATGCCACAGTTATTCCGGCGCCGTAAAAACCGTGTCATCCAAGAGACTTGGAATGGGACAGGAAAGTCAGCTGTATCTTCTCTCATTCGCATGTCATAGGGCAGCCAGTTGCCGGTCGTAGTAGGTCTTGCGGGACTACTTGCATTTGGGTAGGACACCTAAGTTCTCACGGCACTGGTGTCTATGATGGTCCACCAGAGGCGCCTAGGTACTTCATCGTTGGGGGTGAATATCAGGGGCATAACCTGCTTGCGTGAATTGGGTGGGCATGCGTTGTGCAGAGAAGGCAGTGATTGGCTTGGATCAATGACTGGGCCCCACACCATGGAAGTGTGGACGGGAATGTACGCCCGGTTGTGCAGCAAGGCTTTGATCTCTTTTGGAAGGACACACCTCTGCAGAGTGTAAAAAGATGTGACATGTTACCCCTTGTTCCGGGAAGGAACTGCGAACGCGGCAGGAAAGGTGCTCTCAAGGCACTATTACCTGTGTTGGCTGTTGGGCATAGTTTTCTAAAGTAAAAGCAATCTTTCAAGAAAATTTTGACAAAACCTTGCACAGGCCTACGACTCTTTTGGGTCTGTGGCTGTAGATAGTGCATATCACACAACTTCTGTTTAAAGAAACTTGCTGGGTAACGCTCGTTACTCACCCCAATCTCTTAAACCCTTGCTAGACTGTGAAGAGCTCGACGAAGCCACTCTGAACGCAATCGAAGGCCAGCAGGACATCTTCTACGAGGAGCCAGATCTCTCTCGCGGCGTCGAAGGCATGGATTACTTCATTCGCTACGGAGCATCCTCCGGCGAGGAGTCAGAGTGAATGGATACTAACTAATAGGGTAGTATTGTAGCCGAAGAACCGAGCAACTGTAGAATATGAATAAGTTGTTGAGTTCTTCTCATGTTTAATTACTTGAAGCTTTCCAGTTGTTGTAAACACTAAGCACTTGAGGTGTTCTCTTATGAGGAGCATTTCGTTATCATCACGTTTTGGTTTGTAATAAAATGATGATCAGTTTGTATTTGGACCCGCAATGTTTCTGTTGTACCATTCTGAGGGATGTAATATTTGTGGAGGCTTGTTCCGCAAGTGTTATATCAACGACTTGCATACTACAACATGCAGTGGTATGCTGGGTCACCGAAGCCATCTACATCAAAATCATCAAAAGAAATAGAGCTATCATCTCCTACACTCCGAAAAATTTCAGCACTCTTTTGAGAAAAAGTTTTGGCAGTTTTAGGCTTCTTAACACAAGGAGTGGGAGTTTTCTCTACACCAATCAAAGTAAGAGGATTGCTACCATTAGGAGCAACTTCATTAGAGGTAGTAATAGTACATACCTTCATCTCTCTAGCCATCTCATCTTCTCTTTCCCACCTGGCATGCAATTCCGCTAACAATCTAATATTTTCATCAATTCCAACTTGAATAGCATTAGCAGTAGCAAAAACATTGTTCTCTTTCACATCATTAGGCAACACTTTTAATTTCAGAAGTTCAACATCATGAGCAAGGCTATCAACTTTAGAAGCAAGAATATCAATTTTGCCTAACTTTTCCTCAACAGACTTGTTAAAAGCAGTTTGCTTACCGATGAAGTCCTTGAGCATTACCTCAAGCTCAGAGGGCGCGGCCCTAGTGTTGTTGTAGGAATTACCATAAGAATTACCATAACCATTACCATTGGTAGAAGGATACGACCTATAATTGTTACTAGCAAAATTGTTCCTATAAGCATTGTTGTTAAAATTATTGTTTCTAATGAAATTCACATCAACATGCTCTTCTTGAGCAACCAAAGAGGCTAAAGGAACATTATTAGGATCAACATGAGTCCTATCATTAGCAAGCATAGCCATAATGGTATCAATCTTATCATTCAAGGAAGAGGTTTCTTCAACAGAATTTACCTTCTTACCTTGTGGAGCTCTCTCGGTGTGCCATTCGGAATAATTCACCATCATATTGTCGAGTAGCTTTGTTGCGGCGCCCAAGGTAAGGGACATAAAAGTGCCTCCAGTAGCTGAATCAAGTAGGTTCCTCGAAGAAAAATTCAGTCCTGCATAAAAAGTTTGGACAATCATCCAAGTAGTCAGTCCATGAGTGGGGCAATTCTTTATCATAGATTTCATTCTTTCCCAAGCTTGAGCAACATGTTCATTATCAAACTGAGTAAACTTCATAATATTACTACGCAAGGATATAATCTTAGCATGAGGATAGTATCTACCAATAAAAGCATCCTTACACCTAGCCCATGAATCAATACTATTCTTAGTCAAAGACAGCAACCAATCTTTAGCTTTTCCTCTCAAAGAAAAAGGAAACAGCTTGAGCTTAATAATATCACTTTCTACATCCTTATATTTCTGCATCTCACATAGCTCAACACAATTGTTGAGATGAGCTGCAGCATCTTCAGTACTAGCACCAGAGAATTGCTCTTTCATAACAAGGTTCAACAAAGCAGGCTTAATCTCATAAAAGTTTGCAGCAGGAGCAGGTGGTGCAATAGGAGTGCAAATAAAATCACTATTGTTCGTGCTAGTAAATTCACACAACTTGGTGTTTTCAGGATTAGCCATTTCAGCAAAACTAAAGTAAACAAGTAAAAAACAACTACCAAGGATTCTAATTTTTTTGGGTTTTTAATATAAAACGATGCAGGTAGAATAAATAAAGTAAAGCAAAACAATAACAAAGTACAGGATGTGCGTGCGAAAAACTCCCCTCGCAGAAGTCTTCCACTCTTCCCCGGCAACGGCGCCAGAAAATTAGCTACTGGCACCAAGTTGACGTGGGAAAGTGTAGTTGATGTGGGAGCTTCTTCTTCTTCAATCCCCGGCAACGACGCCAGAAAATTAGCTTGATGCGTGGTGAATGACCAGCCCGTTGGGAACCCCAAGAGGAAGGTGTGATGAGTATAGCAGCTAGTTTTCCCTCAGTTAAGAAACCAAGGTTATGTCGATCAGGAGAAGCGCGGGCAATAACGACTGAAGGTGATGCTTGCTAGTTTGCGACAGCTTTGGACAATTTATATATGGCGCCTCGTCCAACCTTTGCTTGCTAGCTGCAACGCGGAACGTGCACACAACACAACCAAATACTTTGCTCCCAACTTGCGATGAGGTTGTCAATCTCACCGGTTTGCTTGAAACAAAGGTTATGAGCGTATCGAGTGGAAAACTGTAGAAGTATGCGAGTAAAGTAAACAGTGCGAGTAAAGTAAACAGGTGATAGCAATATGATGGAAATAGGACCGGGGTCCACAGTTCACTAGTGGTGTCTCTCCATAAGATAAATAGCACATGCTGGGTAAACAAATTACAGTTGGGCAATTGATAGAATAAAGATAAACGTGATATGTCAAGAAGATCACTATGAGATTTACTCTGGGCATTACAACAAAATACATAGACCGCCATCCAACTGCATCTATGACTAATAATCCACTTGCGGTGAATCAATCCGAGAACTCCACAAGTATTAAGTTGCGAACAACAGATAATTGCATTAAGCAAAGTGTGTAATGTAAACAAAGCATATGCCCTTGAGCATATGAATGTTGTTTTCTCCCTAGAAGCAACAACACATCTACAACCTTAGAGGTTTCTGTCACTCCCCCAGATTAAATAGAGGCATGAACCCACTATCGAGCATAAATACTCCCTCTTGGAGTCACTAGCAACTACTCGGCCAAGATAGCTACTAACAACGGAGAGCATGCAAGATCATAAACATCATAGAGATAACAAAAGATATATTTCAGTATAGCAACTCAATCATAACACCAATATTCATCGGATCCCAACAAACCAAACATGTAGAATTACATAACGGTGATCTCAATCATGTAGGGCAGCTCATGAGATCTAAACATGAAGCACATGGTGGAAAAGACAACCATCTAGCTACTGCTATGGACCCATAGTCCAAGGTAGACTACTCACTCATCGCTCCGGAGGCAAGCATGGCGATGAAGAAGACCTCCGGTGGCGATTCCCCTCTCTGGTAGGGTGCCGGGAAGAGCTTCTGGACCCTCCCGATCTCGGGTCGACGACGGCGGCGGATCGCGATGTGTTTCTGGAAAATTGATCGGTTACTTAGGTTTTTCCTGTCGGGGGTCTTTATAGGCGAAGGGCGATGTCAGAGGTGGAGCCAGGTGGCCTCACACCAGGGCGGCGCGGGCCAGACCCTGGCCGCACCGGCCTGGCATGTGGGGCCCCTGTGGCTCCCCTCCTACTCCTCTTCAGATCTATGGAAGCTCCCGGACAAAATAAGACTTCAGGAACTTGTTTTGTCCAATTCCAAGAATATTTCCTGTGTATCACTTCTGAAACACAAAAACAGCAGAAAACAGGGAACTGGCACTGTGGCGACTTGTTAATAGGTTAGTTCTGGAAAATGCATAAAAGTGCCATGAAGTGTAACGAAACATTAGGCAAATGGTGTAAAAACAAGCATGGTGCATCAAAAATTATAGATACGTTGGAGACATATCAAGGGCCTTTTGTCACTTGAAGATTGTCAAGTAGATCGCGGTAGTGCCACCACGAGGATCGCCGCACCTAGGGATCTCGTGGGCGGAGTAATATCCGGGTCCCACATGTTGGTAGGCATCGCAGTCGACACAGTGGGTGTTGGTTGGGGATTGCGGCGGCTTGCAAGGAACGCTGGATCCGACGGAGGGAGATGGAGATGCAGGTACTTGGGGAGGGTCGGAGCGCGTAGTTGGTGGTGATGGCACTTATTCGACCGCGGGCATCTTCTAGATGATGACAAGCGGTGCCTAATGCAGGAGACGCAGCTTTGAGTGTGGGTAGCAGCTAGATGGCGCATGTGTTGTGGACGTGGAAGTCCAGCGTGTCGATCTTCAGGTTGAACCCCCTAGGTGTTTCTGAAGTAGATCCCGATGAACGCGGGTAGAATTTGAGGCATAACATTGATGTTGGTTCGATGATGGTTGGTGAGGAATCTGATAATTCGATGATGACCGATGATGATGAGTCAATAACGTTGAGAATGCCGGCGAGCCTGTAGATTCAGATCCCGTCGTCCCCATGGTCCACGCTAGTTGACGAGGTTTAACCTCGGCAATGTACATGCTTGAGGAGTTCCGATTCATGAGAGGAGGGATCCGGCGAACTCGACGGTGGTCGGGATACAACAAGTGGCACACAAGAGTTTACCCATGTTCATGTCCTCTCGGAGGAGGATCGCTACGTCCTGCTATCTATCTAGTATATGGTCACAATGGACCTGACAGGGAGGCGTAGATTGGATCTAGCCAAGGGTGTTGAGTTTTTGAGATTATGAGCGCTCAGGTGGAGGTGGAAGCTACAGAGAGATCCCGGAAGTCCCTCCTAGCCTTTATAGGACAAGGCTTGGTCTCGGGATCCTTGACCGAGTGGGTTACAAGTTTGCGTGGTAGGAGAAACCCTAGATCGATGCCGATGCGTCAAGATTAATCTATTCCGGTTCTTGTATTGTACGTCAAGACTCGACTTCATGGGCTGCATCATCAATGAGCCTTGCGGTCTCTATGCATCCCTCGGGTGGGCTTCTTCCTGGGCTAAGAATGAGGATCCTATGGGTCATGTCCTCGTTATCCCGCGCATTTATGCTCTTTCTTATCCGCACTATTACCAAAACAGAACCTGAGTGTACTACAGTCCATGCAATCGTATACCACACCCGTAGTAGTAACACCAACCAATACTATACAGAAAATCGAAGCACTTTGGTGCTTTCTAAGCATGGAGCACTTTTCATGCCTACCATGAACAATGCTGCATGAACAGTACCATTTTCTAACTTATTATATTTTACCAGAAAGGTTGGCGTGGCGACACGCCGCACCCTTGGTTTCTAGATCATTGATTCAAGTACTATAGAAACAATATAATATTTGATTAAAATAATGTAATATTTACTTGAAACAATATAATATAAAGGTAGAGCACAAGTGATGATATGGAAGCACTGTTCAAATAAGATACAAGTGCTACCACAGCAGCATGGTTCATAATGTTTTCCAATGCCCATATGTGATGAGGCGATAAAAAGAGAGGATAGTATGGATTAAAATCATCGGATGATCGTATGCCAATGGGAAAAAGGATAGTATACCAGTAGTACTACACTGTAGTTGTAGTCCCCGGAGCGAGGACGGTGTGCTCCGGTTGAAAAATATTATGGACGACAGACCAATTTTTTCCTACAGATGCAATAGAGAAGGTAGTAGTATTTTTTACGGCTAAAAGATGTGGAATATGATGTAGTAAGTATATTTTTCTGAGGATATCATAGAAGAATGAAGTAGTATTTTCCTAGGTAAAAGAGACAACTGACGGTTTAGTAAGTACATTTTTCCTAATGGTACCATACAAAAATATTGTTGCATTTTTCTTAGGTAAAAGAGCCGACAAATATTGAAGTCGATGAGTTACTTGTGAAACTGACCATTCATGCACCGATGAAGAATTACCGCCGGAGAGTTAAGCATCATCAAAGAATTATCATAGGATAATAACAGTCAAAGAATTGTCACAGATATTTACTGCCGGGAAACCAAAACTGAGAAATAACCGATACCGGTCAAAACTTGTGATCGATGAGTTACTGCTAAAAATCACTATTCATGGACATGTGAAAAATTGTTGTCAAAGCGTTACATATCAACAAAGAATTAACGTAAGGTAATTACCATAGAAGAATTGTCGTAGAGATTTACTATCAAGAAGTCATAGCTGAGAAAATACCATTGCATCACGGCTGGAAGGGACAGGTCATGCATCATAAAAATTATCATCAAAGACACTACAAGAAATGTGTTGACTACTGACGCTTATAATTCGTCACTAGATCGTCATAATGGTTGATCTATGACAATTTTATGACAAAAAAATGATCATCAAAAACGGGGCGTCGTTGATGATTGAACATGACGAATTTACTGAGATCGTCATAACCGTCTATGACGATATTGGACCGTCATAACGCTTATGACGATTTATTATCGTCATGGGCAATTTGAGGAGGCCACATCAGCAATCCGACGTGGAATACAGGTGGCATACACGTGGCAGACATGTAAATCGAAATCAGCCTAGTCTATTTTAGTGATCTATATGGGCCAAGCCCAATAATTTTAGAATTATTTTCTAGGCCTAGACATTTCTTTGGTCCATTCGGTTTTGGGCCTTAGCCTTTTTCAACCTTTTTGTATTTTGGGCCTTAGCCTTTCACTGTCCATTTTTTTCTTGGGTTAGTCCCACATGTCAGATGGGTCCCAATTGTCAGATCACTCAACTAATTCAGGCCCACTTGTCAATTTCCTATTTTCTACAGGTTCCACGTGTCAAGAATTATTTTCCAACATTTAGCAGTAAATAAACATCAGACCATACACAATAAATCGGTTACAATATTTGCACAAATCAGGTATGTACATGAACGACCAGGCTACAACTGAATCTAGTCTAGTATATAATATATAAACCAGAGCATATCCTACAACAGGCAATACATTATCTGATGAATCATGAATCATGCAGAACCAAAGGATGTTCTTCCAGCCGGCCAGCACCGAACATATAGGCCCTCTTGCTGCAGTGATGCTACATTATCAGAACCTCTCCCCTCCAACAACGCTCGGGACCGATGTGTCTTGGAGCTTCAGTCTGGGGCGATTAAAAAGGGGATGATTGCCAGGAGCTCCTGCAGAAGAACAGCAAATGAGAAACATTAAAGGCAAAGCAATCATCTGGCTTATGCAGAATATAATGCAAAATCACATGACAATTGGCAAAGCACATCTGGTTTAGTGTTTAAGCAAGAAAGAACAAATGCTTAAGCAAGAATAATAGAATGAAAAGGAGGTGTGCTTAAGCAAGAAAGAACAAATGCTTTAAGTAGTTAAATCAGAATGCAACACATTTCAACACTAATTGTGATTGACGATGATCGTTTAATGCCATTTATTAACCAGAATGAGATATAATGCCAGAATGAGATATAACCAGTTGACTAAGTACAGACATTCTCATAGCCAATAGGCTCAAGTGAAATAAGCATTATTTTACTTAACCATTACTACTTCAGAAACCATAGACATTCCCATAAATAATATAACAGATCACCACTTAGCACGATAAAATCTGGGTTGAGAAAACAAACGCTTTCAGAGCAAGATGGAATTACAGTACTCATTCAGAGAAATTTACTGCAATAAACAAGCAATAGAAAACAAGATGGGTTGAGAAACAAACGCTTTCAGAGCAAGATGGACTTACAGTACTCATTCATGGTCGGCATCATCAGTGTGCTGATCATATAAGATCTATACCCACAACTGCTCCTTGCGGTACTCTCTCATGATGACAGGTATGCTTGTACGTGGAAGCTGCAACAGCAAGACAGTGCCATCAGTTAAATGACAAAACAACAGATGACACCATAAATATCACAAACCACTAAACACAAAACTAGCATAAGACATGCATAGGTCTAACTGCAGAAGAAAGAATACGTTCTGGATACTAGACTGCAACAGACTTCAAACAAAATCATACACAAGTTAACAAAATGCATATGGTGAGGCAAGCATGTTTATGAGATAGCAGTGTATGAATGATTCACATCAACACTGGTTCTGCTAGTAGATGCCAGCCAGCATGGTTAGTCAGCAACTATCCACAATAATAATAGAAACCAGCCAGCATGGTGTCAAGCATATAATGTTGACCCAAATGTCTATGCTTCAATCATAATCGTTCTAGTAAGAACATTTAGAAACAAACAATTTATGCACGAATTACGATCAACAGAGAGAAACACATGAGCTTAAAGAGATGTGAGCAATAGTTACGCTTAGTATATACTTGCTTTGTTCTTACCACTCTACGGAGAATTGGTTCCAGTGATGAGCAAAGCCTCTGCAGACTATCCACCTTTAGTGCTTCAACAATAACACTGTACAAATAGAATGAATAAGTACTATTGTCCTGATTAAATGATCTTCTGGATGAAAGTTTAACACTAAGAAAAAGATGTTCACTTAAACCATTTAACATAATATTAAACTTCTATTCAACAGGCCACAACACAATATCAAAATGTTAGTGCATTCCAGTCTTCTAGCATTTCAAAACATAATCATGAGTACAGCTCTATGCAGGCAAATGCGATACACTGGTTTCTAAAAGGTGCTAAAACAATACTTGCTAATTGTCCTACAATGATCCAGGTATTCTGTAGCACATCCAAAGTATCCATGAAAACATGAACACAGACCAAATCTAGCAAGAATTCGGCCATTTCCCTAGAAAGGCACACCAAAGCCAAGCATATTTCTTTCTAAAACTAAAAAGTAAAAGTATAATCCCAAAAGGGAAAGTTCAGCTAGCCCATGGTTATTTCTGAACATGATATCCAGAAGTTATGGTTCAGCGAAGCAACTAAAATACTAATCATCATTTCACAAATAACAACAGACCACCTCTTGTCTAAGAAAAACAATGGATTATACTATTTACTGATGTTCAAATCTTTTACAGCACCAAATCGCAAGTTTATAGAAAAAAAGCTTAGCTCTGCCCACCCAACATAATTCTAGCTCGGACAGGAAAGATACAAAGCATCTTGTTAGCTGCTGCCAGAGCTCCAAGTCTGTCTGCGTGTCTACGGTGCTTTTCTTAATCCATGCAGTTTGTTCAAACAGTTCATCAAATAGATTAGTGATTCGTGTGCCCTGATAATCTAACATTAATTGGATCTGTAGTAGAACTCTAGTAGTCTAATGCAAAGAAAGAGAACTACAGAGAAGAAGGCAGAAGAGTATCTTTACTTGAACTATTCCCCCAGTTCTCTCCACTGCAACCTTCATCGCAGCAACACCAACCTGAGGAATTAGAACATATTATAAACCATATCAAGGCGGCTGTGCATAGACATCGGAAGATCATGCATAGGACATATTATTACAGCTGTTTTCAGTGGATAAACAGTACAGAGAAAATTACTGCAATAAACAAGCAACACCAGCCTAACGAGAAACTTCCCATAGGTACCAAATCTAGGTAATCTAAGAACAGATCTAAAATCCCCATCCGCATCCATACTCAAATCCACAAGGACCCATAGCGTAACTAGGAGATCCAGACTAACTACGCGAGTAACAGATCAGGGAGAATCGAAAACGGTACCATGTAGTCGGTGGTGATGAAGGGGTCGTTGACGGCGACGAGCTCGACATCGGGGCACTGGAGCGCAACCCTGGCCACGAGCCTGCCGATACGGCCGAAACCTGCAGCGCCAAAGCAAAAAATCCATCAGAAACCACCCCGGAAAAACAGCCTGCGTTGAAGCAAACCAGATCAGATCGGGTGGCCGGGACTCACCGTTGATGCCGATCTTGATGGGAGCTGCACGGAGCACGTAGTAGATCCAGCAAAGGAAAACAACAAACAATCAGCAAAAATCACCACCGAAAACACACATAAAAATCAGCATCTAGGAGCGGGGAATGGCGCGGTTACCCATGGGGAAAAGCAGAGCAGAGACGGAGAAACGGAGGGATTGACCATAGGCCGGGAACGCCGCTGCGTAGCCCCCCTGCTGCGTCGGCGCGCCATTGTACCCCGCTTGCGCATCCTGGCCCGCGCCGTAGGGCTGGTAAGGCGGGTACTGCGGCGCCACTGTAGATGAGGACGCGTTCTCGTCGGAAGGCAGTGACTCGGGAGGGAGATGGGTGGAGAGAGGTCCCTGCGGATCTAGATCTGATGGGGGGGAAGAGTGGCGGCGGTGCGTGTGTTCACGGGAAGGATGGGGGGTCGAGTGAGGATAGGTGCTACGTGCTTCTAGGGTTTGGTTGGACGGCGTGCTATCTCACCGAGAGCGTTGGATCGGGAGGTTTTGACGGCTCAGATCTGTTTCTGTCAGGTGATCCGTGTGAAGATCGGTTTTGTGTTCTGATTGGCTGGATCTAAGTCATGTGGATGTAATTAGGTAGGAGTAGAAGAAAAACTATAATCATGGCATAGTTTGTTCAAATAACCCCATATTGTGCACATGTGTGCATCTTGGTATGGCAAACAAAGTTGCTTTGGGGAGTACTAATTTTCTTTGCACAAAAAATTCATTTTTCATTTTCTTAATGTTAAAAATGGGTTATTTTGTGAAGCATCTACCAAAAATAAGTTTCAAAATGGACCAATAAAATTTTACATGTTATTTTACCATATTTTATGCACAATTCACCATTTGTTTGCATGGAAAAAGTTTTCTGGATACCCCTCAAGAAATTGACAAAATTTTGCCGATTCAGTTGGAAGCGGGTCAAATTTGAACTACAGGTGCTTCATAGTTTGCTCATATTTTTTTATAAAAATCATTTTTAGGTACATAAGTATCTATTTCATCATAGATCCATCAAGAGTTTGGCAAGATTCGATCTCGACCTAGGAGCGGTCACGCCCACCGTTTTGGTTGCATTTTGAAGTCGACATAAGAAATTCAAAAAAAATCAAAAAATACAAATCCTTCGTGTTGTGTCATTTTATGTGACCTAGTTTCAAGGAAAAATAATAAACTTTGAATATTGCAACTATTTTGAAAAAGTGTTTACAAAAAAGAGCTATCTCATACGAAGTTCTATGGTTTTCAAGCCAAATAAGCTAGTTATGGCCACAACCGCGACATAGTTTGTTCAAATAACCCCATATTGTGCACATGTGTGCATCTTGGTATGGCAAACAAAGTTGCTTTGGGGAGTACTAATTTTATTTGCACAAAAAATTCATTTTTCATTTTCTTAATGTTAAAAATGGGTTATTTTGTGAAGCATCTACCAAAAATAAGTTTCAAAAATGGACCAATAAAATTTTACATGTTATTTTACCATATTTTATGCACAATTCACCATTTTTTTGCATGGAAAAAGTTTTCTGGATACCCCTCAAGAAATTGACAAAATTTTGCCGATTCAGTTGGAAGCGGGTCAAATTTGAACTACAGGTGCTTCATAGTTTACTCATGTTTTTTTATAAAAATCATTTTTAGGTACATAAGTATCTATTTCATCATAGATCCATCAAGAGTTTGGCAAGATTCGATCTCGACCTAGGAGCGGTCACGCCCACCGTTTTGGTTGCATTTTGAAGTCGACATAAGAAATTCAAAAAAAATCAAAAAAATACAAATCCTTCGTGTTGTGTCATTTTATGTGACCTAGTTTCAAGGAAAAATAATAAACTTTGAATATTGCAACTATTTTGAAAAAGTGTTTACAAAAAAGAGCTATCTCGTACGAAGTTCTATGGTTTTCAAGCCAAATAAACTAGTTATGGCCGCAACCGCGACATAGTTTGTTCAAATGATCCCATATTGTGCACAAGTGTGCATCTTTGGATGGAAAATAATGTTGATTTGGGGTGTTTTCCTTTTCTTGGCATAAAAAGTCCATTTTTCATTTTATTAGCGCCAAAATGGGTTTTTTTATGAAGGAAGTACAAAAAGTACATATTAAAATTGTACCTTCGCAATTTTACAAAATATCATACCTCATTTCATGTACAAAACACCAATTATTTGTGTGTCCAAATATTTCCATCCACCTCTCACAAAGAAGATAAAGTTTCGTCGATTTAGCTGGAAATCGGGTAAATTTGAACTACAACTACATGATAGCTTGCTCGTGAATTTTTGCAAAAATACTTTTAAGGTGAGAAAGTATATATGACATCATAGATTTAGTAAGAGTTTTGTAAGATTGAACACCTTGCTAAGAAGAATCATGCCCGCCATTTTGACCCCATTTTAAATACACCATAATGGCATTCTTGTGATTAATTTTTATTTTCTAAATTTGTTTTGTAAAAAAAAGATTTAATGTTATTATATATATAATAAATAGAATTTACAAAGTTTATTTGAATTTATTTGGCCTTATTTTGAATCTTTTTCAAACACTTTATGTTAAAGTCTTTAAAGAAATGGAAAAGCCATAGAGGAAAAAAAAACATCATTGAGAGCCTTTAGCCATAGCGGCCCAAGTGTTGTCTACACCGGCCTAGGCCCAAGACACGGAAATCTTGTATTGAAAAGGATATAACGTGGGCTTCTATCACAACCTTGTCTTTACCTTGGTGGTTAAGAGTGCTTCACCCGTGAGGGGAGGTTGCGAGTTCGAGTCCCAGCCTCAGCGCGGCTTTATTTGTTTTGCGAATTCTTGTTGGACCGACGCGTGGGACCCACGTGTCAGATCAGACCAACGAAATTCAAGTGTATGACGGATGGGTCCTACACTTCACGTAAGAAAAAAGGGTCCTACACTCCACATAAGAAAAATTGACACGTGGATATTACACATAGGCGTAAATATACACATAGACGACACGTTGGCATAACCGCTGAGGTGGCAGTCCAACATTTCAAATTTATTTTAAATTAGCGATTATGACGATCTATTTTCGTCGTAAGCGGCTTTGGATAAGGTTTGAAGCTGCATAAGATAGGTTATGACGATTTTGTGCCCACTGGGTTATGACGTTTCTGGTTCAAATCGTCGTAATTTTTAGGGCTGGTGGCCTCCCCAATTAGACCATGACGATCTGGTATAAAATCGTCACTACTTTATGACACTTTTCTCTAGGGTCATGATGAAAACGTCACTAGTCAACATATTTCTTGTAGTGAGAGTTACCGAACATAGGGAAATTATCGTAAAATAATTACCACCAAAGAAATTTTTTTTTTTTGGAGAAATGTAAAAATATGGAAAAACTTGTTAGTATTTTCCTCGGGTAAAAGAGCCGATGAATATTGAAGTCGATGAGTTACTTGTGAAAATAACTATTTATGCACCAGTGAAAAATTACTATCAAAGAGTTATGCAGCGTCGAAGAATGATCATAGGATAATTACCGTCATAGAATTATTGTAGAGATTTACTATTAAGAACCCATAATTGAGAAATATACGTTACCGGTCAAAACTTGTAGTCAATGAGTTACTGCTGATAATGACTATTTATGCACCAGTGAACAATTATCGTCAAGAGTTACCTATCAACGAAGAATTAATGTAAGGTAATTATCGTAGGAGAATTGTCGCAGAGATTTACTAAAAATGACCATTGATGCACCGGTGAAAAATTACCGCCGGAGAGTTACCCACCATCGATGAATTATCGTAGGATCATTACTGTCAGAAAATTGTCATAGAGATTTACTATCGGGAACCCACAACTGAGAAATAACCATTATCGGTCAAAGCTTATGGTCGATGAGTTACTAGTGATAATGACTATTCTTGCACCAGTAATAAATTACAATCAAAAAGTTACGCATCATTGAAGATTTAACTTAAGGTTATTACTGCAGTAGAATTGTTGCATAGATTTACTACCGAGAGAGATTTACTACCAAGAAGTCACATCTGAGAAATTACCGTTGTGTCATAGCTGGAAGTGATTGGTCATGCATCGTAAAAATGTTGTCGAAGAGTCACCCAACATTGAATAATTACCGTAAAATAATTGCCACCAAAAATTAGAAAATTTAAAAGTGAATCTGAAACACTATTTATGTGCATAGTTCTGGAGGCCCAAAAGAGATTGTCTTATATATATATATATATTACCTCTGTCCTAAGGTTTAAGGTTTATATTATTTTAAAAAGTCAAACTATGTAAAATTTGACTAAATTTTTATCAAAAATCATTAACATACATAATACAAAATTAATAATATAGGATAGATAGTGCAATATATTTTCATGTGGTATCTACAATATATCATATTTGTTGATAGATTCTTCTAAAAGTATGATCAAACTTTACTTAGCTTTACTTTTTTTTAAATAAACATTTAAGCCTTGGGATGGAGGTAGTAGTGTGAAATTATTTGTCTGTAACTTTAATGGTAATAATACACCAGTATTTTATCAATAATATATATTTATTTGATTATACCTTTTACCCACATTTCACCAACAATATGGGAGCAATAATTTTTCTATAATAATTTTCATACTGTAATTTTCCCAATCCAACACAAGTTTTCTAATTTTTCGTCGGTTGCTATGCAACGATAATTAGCCACCAATATTTTTTTAACAATGCCTGATTATTTTTACCATAATTTTCCAAAAGTGGTTTCCCTGCAAGCGGTACAGAAAAAGTAATACATCAATGTTAATTTCCGACCACAACTCATCACTATCGCCGGCGCATAATGAATCTATTCGCCGGTGGTAATAATACCCCTGGCGCATTTTTTATGTTCGCTGGTGATACTTCATTACCGTCGGCGTATTTTGTCAACTTCGCCAGTGATAACCCAATTACCGCCGGCTCATGTGTCCAAAATTTTCCAAGGATAAGATTAACCAAGGCCACCCCGGGAAGGCCGGCCCCTATTCACCGTTAACCCCGGAGAATACACTAGAGATGCGCTGGGGATAAAGGGGTATATCGCTGGCGAATTGAGAGCCTGTGCGCCGGGGATAATAATTCAAAATTTGAAAAATGAAATTCGAATTTAAAAAAATACCGCCGGCGAACGGATACCTTATGCGCCGGGGATACCACCGGCGCACCTTGCCTAATACACCAGGGATAATGATCCATTTTTCCAGCCACCACCCCCCACCTGATACGTCTCAAACGTATCCATAATTTTTGATTCTCCATGCTTGTTTTTACACCATTTGCTTAGTGTTTCGTTACACTTCGTGGCACTTTTAGGCATTTTCCGGGACTAACCTATTAACAAGTTGCCACAGTGCCAGTTCCTTGTTTTCTACTGTTTTTGTGTTTCAGAAAAGTTACACAGGAAATATTCTCAGAATTGGACGAAACCAAAGCTAGTCGCCCAGAATTTCACCGAAGCTTCCAGAGAACCGAAGAGGAGTTGGAGTGGGGCCACGAGGGGCCCACACACCAGGGCGGCGCGGCCTGGCCCCTGGTCGCGCCCCCTATGTGTGAGACCGGCTCGGTCCACTTCTGACGATGCCCCTTCGCCTATAAAGACCTCTCGACGGGAAAAACCTAAATACCAGATCAGTTTTCCAGAACACATTGCGATCGACCGCCGCTGTCGACCCAAAGATCGGGAGGGTCTAGAAGCTCTTCCCGGCACCCTGCCGGAGAGGGGAATCGCCACCGGAGGTCTTCTTCATCGCCATGCTTGCCTCCGAAGCGATGAGTGAGTAGTCTACCTTGGACTATGGGTCCATAGCAGTAGCTAGATGGTTATCTTCTCTACCATGTGCTTCATGTTTAGATCTCATGAGCTGCCCTACATGATTGAGATCACCGTTATGTAATTCTACATGTTTGGTTTGTTGGGATCCGATGAATATTGGTGTTATGCTTGAGTTGAAGTACTGAAATTTATCTTTTGTTATCTCTATGTTGTTTATGATCTTGCATGCTCTCCATTGTTAGTAGCTATCTTGGCTGAGTAGTTGCTAGTGACTCCAAGAGGGGGTATTTATGCTCGATAGTGGGTTCATGCCTCTATTTAATCTGGGGAGTGACAGAAACCTCTAAGGTTGTAGATGTGTTATTGCTACTAGGGGGAAAACAACATTCATATGCTCGAGGGCATATGCTTTGTTTACATTACACACTTTGCTTAATGCAGTTATCTGTTGTTCGCAACTTAATACTTATGGGTGTTCAGACGATATCCCCGTGAGTGGATTATTAGTCATAGATGCAGTTGGATGGCGGTCTATGTATTTTGTTGTAATGCCCAGAGTAAATCTCATAGTGATCCTCTCATCATATGCACGTTGTCTTTATTCTATCAATTGCCCAACTGTAATTTGTTTACCCAGCATGTATTATTTTATCTTATGGAGAGACACCGCTAGTGAACTGTGGACCCCGGTCCTATTTCCTTTATATTGCTATCACCTGTTTACTTTACTCGCACTGTTTACTTTACTCGCATACTATTATCACTTTCCACTCGATACGCTCATACCCTTTGTTTCAAGCACACCGGTGAGATTGACAACCTCATCGTAAGTTGGGAACAAAGTATTTGGTTGTGTTGTGTGCAGGTTATGCGCTGCAGCTAGCAAAGCAAAGCTTGGACGAGGCGCCCTATAAATTGTCTTGAGCTGTCGCAAGCTAGCAAGCATCACCTTCAGTTGTTTGTCTGCTCCTCTCCTGAACAATAAACCTTGGTTTCTTAACTGAGGGAAAATCTTGCTGCTATATTCATCACACCTTCCTCTTGGGGTTCCCAACGGGCCGGTCATTTACTAGGCATCAAGCATATTTTCTGGCACCATTGCCGGGGAGGAAGAAGAAGACTTCTGCGAGGGGAGTTTTCGCACGCACATCCTTTACTTTGTTTTAAGTTTTGCTTTACTTTATTTATTTTTACTTGCATCATTTTATCAAAAACCCAAAAAAATTAGAATCCTTGGTAGTTGTTATCTCTTTACTTCTAGTTCATTATGTTGTTCCCTATGTACATTCTGGAGGACCTCTCAGTAGGTAGTGGTTCAATTATTGGGAAAGATAACATTGAGGAGTTCTTTAATCATATTAGTATGCATAAAGAAGTTGAGGAAAAGTCTTTGGTTGAGCTTGCTCCTAGTTATGAAGTTGCTTCTGCTTATTTAGTTCACATGTTAGAAGCTAGGTTTGCTAGCCTTAATCCTTTTATGCAACACATGTTCCTTAAGCTTCATGAAATTGAGGATCCTGAAAAGAAAGCCTTTATCTTGGAAACTTTGCACTTAGAATTTAAAGATGTTGCCATTAAAGCTAGGAAAGTTCTTAAGCGTTTTAATAAACTCGGTTCACCTATAAAGGTTATTAGCACAAACAATGAAGGAACCGAAATACCTATACCTAGCAAGCTTTTGGGATTGTATGAAGCTTTTGAAAATAATTTTGATTGGATTTGTCCCAAAAATCTTTTTAGTGATTTAAGTGAACCCAAGCGTGATCACAAAGGGTCTTCAAAAACTTATGTGGATAAAATACAATGCCTTATTGACAAAACTTCTGCAATTGATCTTAATGCTTCTTTCGAAAATACTTGATTCGTAACTTTCTGCGCCTAGCTCAAAGGCGTTAAAGAAAAGCACTCATGGGAGATAACCCAATGTTTTACATTCAGTTCTTTTTCTTTTATTTGAGTCTTGGAAGTTATTACTACTGTAATGACCTCTCCTTATCATTTTTATTTCGTTTTTGTGCCAAGAGAAGCCTCTAATTTGAGTGAGGTAAGATTTGGGGATGTTGCTGTCCTGAAACTGTTTTTGGTGCTGCACCGTAAAAATTCGTGAAAATTCTCTATATATCTTTTGGACCTCCGATTTCTTTTGCATATGCCCCAGGTTATATCCAAACTTTCATTAGTTGAACACTTTTTAATTTGAGGAACAGAAAACCCTCTAAAAATTCGACCTTTGTCAGCTGTTCTGTTTTGACAGATTTCTGCCAATATTTGTGTTTGCCGCTTTATCGCTTTCTTTTTTAGTTCTTTTGATCACGAAACTTTTGGGGAAGTTGCTACAGTAGTATATGCTTTATATGTGGTGGTTTTAGGTTGAAACCTGAAGCAAAAAGGGTTGATTCAATCTTATGCTTACACTAATGTTGCTAATAGATTTGTGTTTAGTTTTGTATGAAGGAAGTTTTCAAGTGCAGGGATCAGAGAGTGATGAGATGAGTTGAAGAATGGACAAAAGCTCAAGCTTGGGGATGCCCATGCATCACCCCAATAAATATCCAAGAAGTACAAGCATCAAAGCTTGGGGATGCCCACGAGGCACCCCTTCTTCATCGGCAAAAATCAGTTCACCTTTCAAGACACTATATTTTTATTGCTTTATGCATTATGCGTTTTTCTTGGAGCATCAGTTGTTTTTAGTTTTCAGTTTAGTTTAGTTTAGTTTGCTGCAATAAATGGTTGGACCCCAACAAATTTCTTTTGGAGAAGTTGCCTTGCTTTTCATTTGCCAAGAACACTCCGTTTTTCATTCTTATAGTTTCAACGAGTGTTCTCTTTTTCTAGAACTGCGTTTAGCTTTCGATTTTTGCCTTAATTTGTGTTCAGATCTTGTTATATCTTTTCATCAAGGTGTATTTTTGCCTCTGGTCTATATTGGTTTTCATCAAAAGAGGTGTTTATAAAAAGTTCGAATGGTGTTGGAAAAGAGAAAAAGCTTTATGCAAAAAAGTGGTACAAGAAGGAGCTTGTGTAGACTATGGCCTAGGCTTTTGCACGTCGTGCTTGATGTCTTTTTGATAGCATGCTTAGTGGTTTTTCTGTAGCATGACTTGTCTCAAATAACTGAGATTGCTTAATGAGCCTTTGAAAAAATCATGCGTTGTTTTTATCGTTTGGAAGCATTATTTTGGTTTTCTCCTTGATGCTTTATTTGGGTTGACTTGGCGCATGCTCCCACATGTTAGACTCTTACAAAGTCGCCAATTGCCTCTATGATCATTTAGTTTTTGACTTTTGATGTCATCTTATGCTTCTTTTAATGTCGCTTTGTCGCTTTGCCTGATTATGGCCGTTATTGCTCTCTTAGTTGGTCGCTCCCAGTCTTTTGCTAGCCCTCGCCTTGTACTGAGTATGAGCTCTACTCGTGCATCCAACTCCTAAAAACCAAGTTTGCCATTGTGTCCACTAAAAATTCCTATGCATAGTATTTGTAAGCCATTCCAAGTAAATTTTCATGTGCTACCTTTGAAAAAAACCTTCAAAACACTTCTCGTTTTGTGACACTGTTTTCAGCTCATAGAGACGTAGTGGTCAGATTTGCTATCTTCCATATTGCTTATTCCAAAAAGAAAAAAAAAGAAAAAAAGAAAAGAAAAAAGGCACTCCTCCATGGAATGTGAATATTGGTGGGCACCCGATGGACTCGGTTAGCCATGGTTTGTGAAAGGAAAAAAGGTGGGGAGGAGTGCCAAGCTTTATAAAGAGCACAAAAAGTGCCAATCTCTCTCTCAAAAACTTGCTTCATTTTTGTATGGAAGATAGTAAGAACCCCATTGCTAGTCGTTGACAAAAGCAACCACCTCTCAAAACCCAAGTTTTATCTCTGTTTTACAAATGAAAAGCTCTAGCACATGTTTAATCACTGCTTCCCTCCGCGAAGGGCCTTTCTTTTACTTTTATGTTGAGTCACCACCTTCTATCTTTACGCACCATTAAGAGAGCATAGTTGTCATTCTGAGTATAATGTGCATTGTCCCAAAGTTTTCATTGATTGATTCATATTGTTGGTTTCACTTGTTCTCAAATTATTTGTATCTAGTCGCCCTCTTAAACTTGAAGGTGTCCTATGCACTTATGTTTTGCTCTCTCATTAAGGACAAGCTGAAAACCATTTGTATGTTTTTCCTTATGATTTGAACACACATTTGACTTTCATTGTTTCATTTTCATGATCTTTTGTTTGTGTTCATTTTCATGTTTACAACATGGTTGCTAAGTTTCTTCTATCAATATTATGTCTTTCATGCCCATGTTTTAAGTTATTTTGATCCCAGCTCACAACGCTTACATTTATGATCAAGATTGTGTAGGTGCATGTCACCTCAAAAATTATTTCTTTTGTTATCACTTACCTACTCGAGGACGAGCAGGAGTTAAGCTTGGGGATGCTGATACGTCTCAAACGTATCCATAATTTTTGATGCTCCATGCTTATTTTTACACCATTTGCTTAGTGTTTCGTTACACTTCGTGGCACTCTTATGCATTTTCCGGGAATAACCTATTAACAAGTTGCCACAGTGCCAGTTCCCTGTTTTCTGCTGTTTTTGTGTTTCAGAAAAGTTACACAGGAAATATTCTCGGAATTGGACGAAACCAAAGCTAGTCGCCCAGAATTTCACCGAAGCTTCCAGAGAACCGAAGAGGAGTTGGAGTGGGGCCACGAGGGGCCCACACACCAGGGCGGCGCGGCCTGGCCCCTGGTCGCGCCCCCTATGTGTGAGACCGCCTCGGTCCACTTCTGACGATGCCCCTTCGCCTATAAAGACCTCCCGACGGGAAAAACCTAAATACGAGATCAGTTTTCCAGAACACATCGAAGATCGGGAGGGTCCAGAAGCTCTTGTCGGCACCCTGCCGGAGAGGGGAATCGCCACCGGAGGTCTTCTTCATCGCCATGCTTGCCTCCGGAGCGATGAGTGAGTAGTCTACCTTGGACTATGGGTCCATAGCAGTAGCTAGATGGTTGTCTTCTCCACCATGTGCTTCATGTTTAGATCTCATGAGCTGCCCTACATGATTGAGATCACCGTTATGTAATTCTACATGTTTTGTTTGTTGGGATCCGATGAATATTGGTGTTATGCTTGAGTTGAAGTACTGAAATTTATCTTTTGTTATCTCTATGTTGTTTATGATCTTGCATACTCTCCGTTGTTAGTAGCTATCTTGGCCGAGTAGGTGCTAATGACTCCAAAAGGGGGTATTTATGCTCGATAGTGGGTTGATACCTCTATTTAATATGGGGAGTGACAGAAACCTCTAAGATTGTAGATGTGTTGTTGCTACTAGGGGGAAAACAACATTCATATGCTCGAGGGCACATGCTTCGTTTACATTACACACTTTGCTTAATGCAGTTATCTGTTGTTTGCAACTTAATACTCATGGGATGTTCGGACGATATCCCCGTGAGTGGATTATTAGTCATAGATGCAGTTGGATGGTGGTCTATCTATTTTGTTGTAATGCCCAGAGTAAATCTCATAGTGATCCTCTCATCATATGCACGTTGTCTTTATTCTATCAATTGCCCAACTGTAATTTGTTTACCCAGCATATATTATTTTATCTTATGGAGAGACACCGCTAGTGAACTGTGGACCCCGGTCCTATTTCCTTGATATTGCTATCACCTGTTTACTTTACTCGCACTGTTTACTTTACTCGCATACTATTATCACTTTCCACTCGATACGCTCATACACTTTGTTTCAAGCAAACCGGTGAGTTTGACAACCTCATCGTAAGTTGGGAACAAAGTATTTGGTTGTGTTATGTGCAGGTTCCGCGTTGCAGCTAGGAAAGCAAAGCTTGGACGAGGCGCCCTATAAATTGTCCTGAATTGTCGCAAGCTAGCAAGCATCACCATCAGTTGTTTGTCTGCTCCTCTCCTGAACGATAAACCTTGGTTTCTTAACTGAGGGAAAATCTTGCTGCTATATTCATCACCCCCCCCCCCCGTTGGATCGCCTTTTATGTTTGTGGAAAAAATAGTAGAAAATGATTAAAAAAACTTCAAGATTTCCATATATTATGTGTTCTACTTGATATGAAAAATTAAAAACTTGAATTTCGATATATTTTGCAAAAAAAACGTTATGCCACAGTAAAACGGCGATAACTTTTGCATACGACATCGGATTGAAAAGTTTTTTATATAAAAAAGTATCAGAACGAAAAGTTACATCCGAATTTAACCACAACGAACTATAAAATTCGTCAGCGGTAAGCATTACCGCCGGTATGTAGGTCGCCGGCGAACCAAAATGCGCTAGAGATAAGCCATTTTGGTGCGCTACGATAGCCTTTTCTCTACTAGTGGACAGTTAACGCTTTGACTGTAATTACATAGGAATATTTCATGTTTTCAGCGTACTCTTTTACCAGTAACTTTACAATAGTGCGTGAGTAGTAATTCTTTAACTATAATTTCCCAACCATAACTTTCCCTTTGTAACACAATTTTTGGGGCATATTTTCCCGCTGGTGAATACGCGACTGAACTTATCCAACATTACAGCCATGAGTCATCTTTCGACCATAATTTCCCAACCGTAGTTTCCTAACGGTGCATGAATAGTAATTCTCTGACGATAATTTTATGTCCGTATCTTCTCGGCGGGTACTTCTTTTCCTATTTGTTTCCTCTTTTATTTTGGAAAATAATACTCCCATTTTTATTGGTCATATGTCATAATGAATTTCCCGACTGTCTCTTAACGATGAGTGCCTTCTTGTGTTTGTCGCCTCTTCTATTCAAGAATAATAGTACTACCTTCTTTTATTGACCGCCTCCAAATCTATGGAAATACTCGACGTTAATAGTAATTATTGGGATGTAACTATATGAGTGTACACTAATCGTCATCAATAATTTTCCGGCTACATCACTTTAGCGGCAAATGCTTTTTGCCGCGGTAGCTTCACGATACTCCTACGGTAATTTCCACAAAAAAATACTACACTATTTCCCAACTCTTTTATTTAACAAAATGCAACTACCTTTTTCTACTGATCACGAGTATTAATCCATCTGTACTATTTTTTGATGACAATGTTTCAACTTTTTTTTTTCAATTTCCATCGCCTCACGATCACCATGTTATTTTTTTCCATATTGCCCTCTTTCTTCAGCACGTCATGGTAAGCTACAGACGCAAGAATAAAATAATTTTGACCCATCCTACAGTACTTCAGCAACCCAGATATTGCAGTACTTCTACAATACTTTAACTAACAATTTAACTGCCAAGGGCGCAGTGTGTTGCCGCGCCAAGCTTTCTAGTCTACCTAATGCACGCACCCAACAGATCTATCATCATGTGTTTAACCCATGTCATCAAACATTCTGGCTAACTAGTGCACCCTAGGGGCGCAAAGCGATGCCCAGTTAAGAAACTTTCTCCGTTCCAAATTAAATCATGCATCTTTGGTTATATCTGGTTTAGGAACGGATGTGTCTTCAAGCCTTTGGTTCGGAAGTACGATCATTTTGAAAAAAGTTACATCTACTAATTTGGAATGGAAAGAGTTATGACGAGTCCCATTGTAAATATCTTAAAATATCCAGATCCGGCGACATATATGTCCCATTGTTAAATTTTGATTACCCGCATGCTACAAGTGGTCCAGCATGAAAATGGATCTAGCCTGTTCGGTTTGCCTTTGCTGACAAACCGTCTTAACTCCCACGAAATTCAAATAGTATGCCATGTGGTGAAGGCCTATGAAATGTATATAGTTTGAAGGACGTGGGACAGTCTAGACAAATTAATGAATAAATTTATAATTATACAATGAGCACGGAAGAATATGAATTTCGTAAAATTAAACCTTTAACACGTCAATATTTATTTTATGTAATTTATAATTGTCGGAGATAGCACGTCAGTGGACTATCCGTAAAAGGGCTTAGAAAACCACAACTAACATGCATTTGTGAGAGTTTTTCATAACGGTCAATCTATCCACATCACCCAAATTTTAGCCAGCCAATTATCATACTATCTGCATTAACTTTCATTGGTGATAGTATATCTATACAACATGTCCATGTCATCTTTTTAGCCATACAACCGTTTACCTTGGAAATATTTACCTGCCAAATGTACAACAATTTCACATCACTTTGTACCTGGTTGAATATTGTGCTCAATTGAATATTGTATTTTCTATAGACAAATTCATATTTCAGGTGTATTTTACCATTTCATTTGCACAATAAAACCTCATAGAGAGTGCTGCTCCAACATGCACGGTATTCTTCTAGTATAGAACTAGCCTTTAACAGATCCGCAGCCTACTAGTTTGCTGTTCCGGTTTAGGCTTTCAAGAAATGGGATAATCAAAGCAAGTCAATTTCTCCTAGTTTTCCTTCTGGAATTCCAGTCATCAAATCAATGAAATAGGAAAGCAATCATCAAATCAGGAGAAGAAAAGCAACCGAACCATAGATCAGCTTTGAGAATGAAAAATACATACAGTAACAACAAACCTAAAATGTGTACTCACTATTTGGAAGAAAATTATAAACTTAAATAAAAGTTACCATACATATAACTAGGGATATATGAAGACAACACGAGATTTTTTATAAAGAGTGATCTCAACCAGATAAACCATTTATTATCCCAATCGAGAAAAAATGTGTTGTATAAAATATCGCAAATGGTGCCATGCACAAGCATAAAAAATATATGTACATGAGATACATGCCTTCATTTTATGTGATTTTACCCACATACAAAACTGAGGCGGTAAATATTAGAGCTCCATAAATATCAGAAGCGTCAACTTATTATTATAAAGAGATAAAATGTCTAATAACAACTCAAATTTCATGAATAATGGGAAGAGTAATTTTCATATGGAAATGCTCCAATCTCCACAACAAAAGTAAAATAGTAGAATCAACACTTCATGCTAGTTTGTTATTTAACAAACCATTCAATCTATTACTATTTCTGGTGAGTTGGGACCACCTGATCTGGCCATTACTCTTCATGGACCATTCACATCATTGATTTTTCTGGTAGTTTGGACATGTTGGAGGTACGTCCATTACGAGGCTAAAGTTTGGCCTACGACCAGCAAAATATACATATGTTGTACTCCCTCCATGCCGGATTAAAGGGCAATTACGTATTTCGAGACAAACTTTGACCTTTAATTTTAATCAATAAAATATAAAATATATTATATAAAAATTATACCATTGGATTCATATTCAAAAGAACTTTCCAATGATATAATTTTTATGTCAAATATCTCATATTTTCTTAAGTAAAATTAATGATTAAAGTTTGTCTTAAAATACAAATTTGCCTAATAATCCGGCATGGAGGGAGTAGACAATGCTTTGTCTATGTGTCTTTAAATTTTGTTGCAGTGAACATGACCTGTCGGTTGGCGCAAAATAAACAGCAACCATGGTTGTGTTTATGGGAATTAAACACTAAAGCCTATATGTACCAGATCTGGATCTAGGTTCATCTAATAATGGGACCAATAAGGCTGACAATGCTTGTAGGCATGCATACTAGGAGGCGAGAAAGGGTCAGGCTAGCCATAGTGCTAGTATCATAGCTAGTGTCAGGCTGCTCATAGTGGGGAGTAACTTAGAGTAGTGTCATGGACATGTTACTAGTATATGTTACTACCTTCATAGTGGGTAGTAACTTATATGTGGTGTCATGCAAGGTGTTATTTATTAGGTTGTAGACTCATTTTGCTTTGGGGTGTGTGATGTTATGGTAACATAGCTAGTTACCATAAGCCTCTCTCTCTTCAATTAATGACCTGCCACATCACCATTCTATCTTGAAAAGTGTGATGTTACCACCTAAGTTACTCCCACTATGACTAGTCTCATACAAACAAGGTCCACAAAAAAGCTAACATGACAGCTCATTAATGAAGAGAGAGAGAATTAGAGTATCATAGATAGATACTGTATCATAGCGTAGATTTCAAGGAAAATTAATGCCAAGTAAATCTTGTACACAAATTTGTATTGAGATACTACAAATCAATAAATTCAATAAGTATATGATACTACTTTATGATACAATGCATTATAAAGGTAATATCATATACAAGCATCATATGTATGATACTAAGATATAATACTACCCACTATGACTAGTCTCAGGTGAATACGTGGCCATAACTCCGCAACATGTCACATGCATAAATGTTGTAAACACACTTAGATTTATATTTACTATATATAAAGCCAAGCACTTTGGTGCTCTCCCAGCCCACGGGGCACTGTTCATGCGTGCCATGAGCGGTGATATATATTTTTCAAGTAATTATTTGTCCATAACTTCTTTATAGTAACTTTTCAACGGTAATAATACAAGGATATTTTGTCAATTGTGTATATTGATTTGATGGTACTTTGTACCAACATTTCGCCAACAATACATGAGCACTAATTTTTTTGAAGGTAATTTTCATACCATAATTTTCCTAATCCGACACAATTTTTCTAATTTTCCATTGTAGATATGCAACTCATTCACCAACAATATTTCCTCCACAAATGTGTTATTTTTCAACCATAATTTCCCAAAAGTGGTTTCCAAGTGGTGAAAGTAATTCATCGATGTTAATTTCTGACCATGACTTCTCGGCGTTATCTTTCCCAATTTATTGCCTCTTTTTTCTTTGACGTATTTTATATGCAATTATTCGACCGTAGATTTCTGATGGTAACTCTCCGACGGTAATTGCACAAGAATATTTCGTCAACATTGTGTGTTTTTCAACGTACTCTTTCACTAGCAGCTTTACAATAGAAACGTAATTCTTCGAGTATAATTTCCCAACCGTAAATTTCCCTATTTAACAAAAATTTTGGGCGTATTTTCCCACTGGTAAATATGCGACCATACTTAGCCAACATTACAACCATGCGGCATTTTATGACCATAATTTGCCAACTATAGTTTCCCTGACTCTTTAGCGGAAATGTTCTTTTTCTGTGGTAGCTTCAGGATCCTCCTATGATAATTTCCACACAAAAATACTGCATTATTTCCACCTATTTTATTTAACAAAATGCAACTATCTTCTTCAACTGATCACCATTAATAATCTGTTTGTACTATTTTTTTGATGATAATGTTTCAACATTTTTTTCAATTTCCATCGCCTCACGATTACCATGTTTTTTTATCCATATTTCCCTCTTTCTTGAGCACGTCATGATCAGCTACGGACGCGAGAATAAAATCATTTTGACCCAACCTACAGTACTTCAGCAACTCAAATAATGCAGTACTTCCAAACTAGTCTTCCAAATGCATGCACTCAACAGGTCTATTAGTATGTGTTTAACCCATGTCATCAAACATTCTTCCAAACTAGTGCACCGAAGTGGCGGAAGGGGATGCCCAGGTAAGACACTTTCTCTGTTCCAAATTAATTCACGCATCTTTGGTTATATCTGGTTTAGGAACGGATGTGTCTTCAAGCCTTTGGTTTGGAGGTTCGATCATTTTGAATAAAGTTACATCTATTAATTTTGAATGGAAAGAGTTATAAGGAGTTGCATTGTAAATATCTTTAACAATCCAGATCCGGTGACATATATGTCCCATTGTTAAATTTTCATAACCCACATGCTACTTGCTGACAGGCTTCGCTTGTCAAGTGGTCCAGAGCATGCAGGTGGATCTAGCTTGTTTGGTTTGCCTCTGCTGACAAACCGTCTCAACCCCCACTAAATTCAACGATTATGCCATGATGTGAAGTTCTATGATATGTGTATAATTTGAAGGATGTGGGACAGACTAGACAAATCGATGAATAAATTTACAATTTTACAATGAGCACTGAAGAATATAAAATTCTTAAAATTAAATCTTTGACATGCCAATGATTTTTTTCTGTAATTTATCAATTGCCGGAGAAAGCACATTAGTGGACTATCCATAAATGGGCTTAATTTAAATATATATCTTATAAAGAAAACCACAACTAACATGTATTTATGAGAGTATTTCATTTTTTTGCGGGTATTTCATAATGCTCAAGCTATCCACATCAACAAAATTTTAGCCAGCCAATTATCATGCTATCTCCATTAACTTTCATTAGTGATATGTAATTTATAAATTGCTGAAGAAAGCATGTTAGTGGAATATCCGTAAATGGGCTTAATTGAAATATATATCTTATAAATAAAACCACAACCAACATGTATTTGTGAGAGGTTTTCATAAAGATCAAGCTATCCAGATCACCAAAATTTTAGCCAGCCAATTATCATGCTATCTCCATTAACTTTCATTAGTGGTAGTCTATCTATACAACATGTCCACGTCATCTTTGTCATCAATACAACAGTTTACCTTGGAAAGATTTACTTGCCAAATGTACAACAATGTCACATCACTTTGTACTTGGTCGAATATTGTGCTCAATGGAATATTTTATTTTCTATAGACAACTTCATGTTTCAGGTGTATTTTACCATTTCATTTTGACAATAAAACCTTATAGAGAGTGCTGCTCCAACATGCAGGGTATTCTTCGAGTTTTGAGAATGAAAAAGACATACAGTAACAACAAACCTAAAATGTTATAAAGAGTGTTATCAACCAGATAAATTATTTATTATCCCAATCGAGAAAAAAATTATTGTAGAAAATATCGCATAAGGTGCCATGCACAAGCATAAAAAATATATGCGGATGAGGTACATGCCTTCACTGGATGTGATTGTACCCACATACAAAATTGAGGCAGTCAATATTAGAGATCCCAAATTATCAGAAGCATCGACTTATCTATTATATTATTAAAACAAGGTGGAGATTTATCTTGCTAAAACTAAGATATATAAACGGTGGAGATTTGATGTATCTACACGCACAATAAGTTTAGAACGTAAATGATTGACTGTTGTCCGGCACCAACACGCTAGAGTTAGAGTTCTACGTATATGGAAAAAACTTGCCTGAGCACTATCTCACCTACACTCTCTTACTGTTTGAGATTTATTTTTTTATATCCCCTAAACTATATAACATATGGACTTAAAACTTTGCAGGTCACTGTAATATTGCAACTAGAATGTGACAAAAATAGTTTAGAATTTTTTTGTGAAATTTAAAATTCAACAAAAATTGTTTTTAAAAGTATATATATACTGTCATAAAAATCCTGAAATATTTTTCCCAAAATCTATCTCAAATGTTTCAGTGAACTGCCAAGTTTCAGATTCAAAGGTTGTATAGAGTGAGAGATACAAAAAAGAAAAGTTGTTAGAGGGCAAAAAATAGGCCAGTACAGATCTTGATGTATGAATTAACAGACCAGATTAGAGTTGTAGGTGAGATGGTGCTCAGAAAATGCACTCTCCTATCGTATATACATATGAAGAGACATTGACTAGGACACTGAATAAGTCATCGGCAAGAGAGAGCTTCCCAATCTAACGTGTTGTCTCTCGCGTAGAGTTCATGAGCTTCACCCCGGCGCGGCAACATAGCAGCCAGCCGGACAAGTAATAATCGGATTTACCTGCCTAGAGTTCTACGTATATACGTATGAAGAGATATTGGCTAGGAAACTGAAAAATAAATCAGCGGCAAGGTAATGCTTCCTAATCGAAGGTGTTGTGTCTCTCGCGTAGAGTTCGTGAGCTTTACGCCGGCGGCAACATATAGCAGCGAGCCATCAATATATCTTTGCATGCAATCAAGGTTGGCTCAACATATGAACTCTTGGACAATTGGCGAGATATCAATCTTGCTCGAAGCTGTACGAGGCAGCTATGGATCAACGGCGACACAAAATGTCAAACATTGGCGTCGGTAGACGATTTGATGATCCACCATGTGACGCCAGTTTGCAACAGTTAGGCTTGATTATTATCGAATCACGCATGTGAACTCAAGTTTATTGTTCACTTTCATCAAATAAATTATTCGAGCTGACCACCCAGTGCACGAAGTCGGCGTGCACGAAAGTTCCATAGTCGCCTATTTGGGTGGCACAACATGAAAATCTGCCGGCTGTGATGTTTGGTAAATTATAGATGAAACGGCCAAAGAAGACAACATATTGCATGAAGAAAATAGCTTGAGGGACTTGAGGAGTCATCAAATATGGTGCATGGATTAAGTTTCTAGGTGTATTAACATCTGCCTACGTAATATCTTTCTTGAGGATCCGCCGCAACAAGAAGAAAAGAATCGGTAAGGGTTCTGATTCATCGTCGATTTACTAGAACCACCGAGCCACCAACTGTGGTACTGCTCGCACGTCAGGGTAACGAGGCTCACACCATCCTTAAGTACACAAGTGGTAATTGAGCCACTGATCAAGAGTAGAACCGAAGCGTGAAGCCTGCATGTTCATCGTCGTTGTGCTGCAGGGCCTAGAAGACGAACGAGATGCACTAGTCGAAAAATGGACATCAATACCGGTTCCAGAGGCCCATTTGTACCGGAAATCAAACCGGTACAAAAGATTCGGGACAAAAGCCCCCCCCCCCCTCTTTGGTACCGGTTCCTTACAAACCGGTATTAAAGGGGCCTCCACGTTGGCTCCCAGGAGAGTGCAGGGCTAGGGACCTTTGGTACCGGTTTGTAACACGAACCGGTACCAAAGGAATTCAGGGTTTAGGGTTTTAGGAGGGGTTTAGGGGTATCGGACCATTTCATCGTACGAGGATCGCGTCGATGCGCCAGAAACGCGTTTGGATTTAGGAATACATGAAGATCAAGGTAATGCATATCAACTTGGTGCATATAATATAACACATGTAATTGCATAAGATCGCAAATTAAGTAGTACATGCATGAAGATCGATCTTCATGCATAGTGGTACTATCCGAGGCATACTATCTATTACATGTTGCATAGTGGTACTCTCCGAGTCAAGCTATATATTACAAGTAGATCTTCATTCATAGTGGTACTCTGCGAAGTTAGGTATGACGTCCCGAAGGAAAAATCCCGCCAATTCCTCGCCAATTGCTTTGAAGCGGTGCTCGATTGGGAGCCTGTCACGCTTTCTTGCCAACTGTAAAAGAATGATATTCAAATGAATACATAAGCTATGTATATATATATATATCAAATCACAATCAAACAATTATGACTGAAACTTAGCACAAGTTATGGTAACAAAATAAATTTGTGAATATTGTTTTCGTACCTCTCTATTCCTTTGATTATTTGTTCTCTCGCTGACAATCTTATGGATGTTCTCGCAAACATAGTATCCACATAGATTAGTCCCCTCAGGTTGTTGCGCGCATTTCTGTACAAGAATATAATTCAATCAAATAATAATCAAGTATGATAAAGGTGTGTGGACCTAGGTAGTACTACTTACTTTGTTCGCACGCCATATCAGCTTCGGTTTCCATCCACCGGTCAGATCTTCCTGGATGAACGTTTGCCATACGCTGCCCGACAAAAGAAAATGCATAAAAGAGTTATTAATTTGTTGATATCAGGAAATTAACGAAAAAACCGATAAGAATTAAAATTACCTTTTGAGCATATCAAAAGCCGACTTGTATAGTATAGGCTCTTTGGTTAGTGAGTCAAAGACTTCAACATCTCCATCGTACATTTTAATGACGATAAGAATAAAGTGGAACCTGCGCACGTTTAAATATGCAGTGTCATAGATATAAGTCATCAGTTAAAATTTTAACATATGGTGAGCAAAATAGAATGTGTTATAAGACAGTTACACTTACTTGAAGTTGTAAGGCCAAAGTATTATCTTTTTGTCACGTTGTCGCTTCAAAAACCTTAGCAAAGCCTCTGGTGTATCCTTGTTATAGATGGGATCTTCTATGGTTTTTTCATGCATTGTATCTGGGTCAATGAACCCAATGTCCGTGATTTCATCCCTTTTGCATTCGAGCTTCTTCGATCTGCATAATATAGCGCACAAAAGATTAAATTGAGGATAATTTGCAGACAATGAATGAGCTGAGCTAAAGACTTCTCAAATTATATTAATAAATCACTTACAGACAATAGGAACTGATGATAGATTTGTCGATGGCCCGGAGATTGTATAACTGAAAAAGTTCGAGGAAGTCAACGCTCACAGAGTATTCTTGGAAGTAGTGCTCATCCTTAACTCGCACCATGATACAATCAATCCCTCTCTTTGTGGCATTAGTGTACCACGCATTCAAATTACGCATACATGTTGGTAGCAACCTGATATTCTCGACCAGATCTTTCCCTTGAACAAATTGATATACTACTTCAGCGATGGGGTAATCAATTGTGTTTTGTCGAGAACTTTCAACGGCCTTCTCGTCAAACACCTTGAGAGGGGGGACCGATTGAACGGGTTGTTCTCCGAGCTGGTACACTTGTTTCCTAGTTTTCGCCGAGACCACCGATTGATCGGGTTTTTTCACCTCCACCATAGCGTCATACGACTTTTCAATAGAACACCTATAGTCAGATGGCGGCGATGGTGGAGGGTCATATAGATTCTCAACGGTACGAATAACTTTCACCGGATCTAGAGTCTTCTCAAAAGGTATCTCTGGCACTTTCTTAGCAAAATGTTTTGCCACCTCGGACTTAGAGATTTCGCTGCATTCCTCGATAGTTCTTTCCCAAGGTAACTTCTCGATAGGCGGCAGTGGTTTCTCCTTTCTAGGTCTCTTCCTAGGCGGCGTACCGTTCCGCTTAAAAAACGCAGTCTTACGCGGAGGATCTCGAGATGGTGGACTCGCGCTGGGGTCCCTCTCTGGTAGGTGTGGACTTTGCTGCTCATGTGGACTGCTACCAGGCGGAGTCGATGGCCATTGCTGCTCATGTGGAATTTGCTGCTCATGTGGACTGCTACGAGGAGGAGTCGGTGGCCTTGGCAAAAGGACGATGTATTTCTTGGACCATATGGCGAAACCGCGCTTGACATCGGCCAGTGTCTTCTCTTCGTCACCTCCAGGAAAATCAAGCTCCATTGTTTCAAAACTCGGAACAACGTCATCCACCCCGACACGAACACAGCCAGCTAGAATGGGCATATGATGGTGCGTTGCTCCATCTTCATTTGGGTAAACATAGCCGACCGCCACCTTAACGGACACGTTCCTCATTTGCACATGTAGCTCGCAATCTGTCTTCTCCGTGACATAATCCACGGGGTAGCTTCCTGCACATTCAAGATGCGAGGAACCCACACTGCTTCTTCGCTGAGATGGGGCGGCATCGGCTTGAGGATCTTGTATAAACAGCGGCTGATCAGGTGCCCTCTGATTTTTCTCAAGCACCTCCACCCTATTTATCAATTCCGCTAACCTGTCTAAGTCCTGCTTCTTCTTTCTCGAACGGCTTCTATAAGTGTCAGTGCACTCCGGCCATGCTTCCTTCATGGTGACACCTGGGAGGGCTCATATCCGTCCAACGTGTTCCGCATTCCCAAGAGCGAGTGTCAGCTCGTCATTCTCTCTATCGGGAATGTACTCTCCCTTTCTAACTTTTTCAATTGCATCTATAAGCTGCGTCGTGATTGCATTAACTTTTTCCTTCCATTTTCCCTTTGCAACGATCTGCCCTGTCTTTGGGTCCAACCCTGCCCCATGCGCGAACAACCAGAACTTGGACCGGTCGGGCCAGTCCCATGTCTGTGGAGTGATTCCTGCCTCCATCAGTTTAGCTTCAAATGCTCTCCACTTCGGAATGGCAGTCTTGTAGCCACCTGACCCCAAATGATGGAAATGTTCCTTCTTTGAAGCATTTTTCGTATTTGTGACTGATCGGGACACAGCAGTAGAAGATTTCTTATAGATCTTAAATGCGGGCCAGTGATCTTTTATCTTCACTAGACTTCCAGTGAATATTGGATCTTTATCTGCATATCTGGCCCATAAATTTTTCTTCCAGGTCTGGAATTGTGTGGCCATCCTCTTAAGAGTCCATTCCTTGACTTTCTTCTTCTGGCCTTCCGTCATGTCTTCCGGTAGGCTAAAGTGTGTCAGTAGACTGTCCCAAAGAAAAAGTTTTAGAGTATCATTGACATAACTAGCTTCAGCCCCCGCGTTCTTCGGCTTATGCCACTCTACAATGCTGATCGGTACATGGTCCCTAACAAGAACTCCAGCTTGGTTTATAAATTTACGGCAGTGCTCCTTGGGCTCCACCGGTTGACCACTAGCCTTAAATGCGGTGAGGGCTAACCTACCCTCGCCCTTTAGACGTTGCGTCGGGCCTCGTTGCTTTTTAACAGATTTGCTCGATGATCCAGAAGGCTAAAAGAAAAATGATTCGTTAATAAGTGTAATACAAATAAATCAATGCATCAAGTGATGAACATATAGCCTTGATATACACCTCGCCGGAGTTTATTAAGGACACTTCGTTGTCTCTTCTTTCTTCAGACTCAAGTCCCTCACCGACATCATTCAAAAATTGTGAGCCGAAATCATCGTCATCTCCATCGGGTTCTCCATTGGGTTCCGGTCCACGGGCACTCTCAAATATCATTTTCTGCACCATTTGTTCTCGCTCCTCATCTCGGATGAAGGTGTCGTCCTCCATAGCTCAATGTCACTGCAAAATTAAGTGCAATTATTTTGTTTTTATTAATGGACAAGATATATGTATAGGATGACAAACAATGTCTTATAGAACACTTGTACCATGTATACTATAGAAGAACTCGGACATATATGGAAGGGGACCACATGGAATTGAGGATTAAAACCATGAGAACAACTAGTGGTAAATCACAACACAACACAACACAACAACATCATTATCTCGACACAACACAACAACATCATTATCTCGAATTCACAACACAACAACATCATTATCTCGAGAAACAAGTAAGCATGTCAGATCCTTCATAGTTTCACTTACAGCACTATGATGGAGATTTCACAACACAATAGGGAGTCCAGCATGCAACAACATACATAGCAGCAACATTTGTTCATATTTCAGAACATACATAGGTCAAAACAAAAAAGGACAATCTATTTTATAGCTGCATAGTATCCCAGATTAGCATGCCATCTCAGTGCTTCCAGCTAAACCACCTCACCTGTGATTATAGAAAGGAAATAAAGGACCTGTGTATGATTCAAGAATAAATTAAGTTAACATAAACTTTGGGCTCCTCTACATCACACAAGACACTGAAAACCTAACTAAACAAAGCCCCATTTGTTGCACTATATGTGGGGTAAAAATCACAACCATAAATTATAAGTAGCTTGTATCGGCTAGCAGCAGCAACTAGTACAAAATAATAAGAAGATCAAGACATGGTGCGTTGCCATTTGCCAATACAAAATTAATTTTTAAGTATCGGCTAGCAGCAGCAACTAGTACTCAAACCAGAAGGATCCTAACAGAGAGGCTGAATAGCAACTAGCAGGAGCAACTAGCAACTAATACAAAATTAATTTTTAAATCAAGCCCTGAAGGCTGAATAGAACAGGTTATGTTTGTAGCATAGAGGCAAAAGAATAATAACATGAAAGGATCCTAACTTAGGCAAAAATAATCCTAACTAAACTATCACTTAATGTTACAGAGCAAAATGCAATAATCTAGCAGTATTTACAAAATAAGCTAGCAGATTTGCTAAACTTGTTAATTTGTGCAATAATGACACAACTAGTGGTGTTGAAAACACTAGAAGACGAGCATGAAATTTGCTAGTGTACTAGCATGAAATCTGCTAGTACACTAGAAGGTTACCTATATTGGAGTATTAAATACAACTTGTGTTTCTTATATTGGTATATAGTATGTATATCATTCTCAATAGGGCTTGACTGTCACATATTATAGCTAAAATAATCTGCATATGGTCTCTTGAAAAGTAAGCAACCATGGACCCCTCAAAACTAAAAACTTTTCTAACAGACATCTCAATATAGCAGACAAATCAATGGAGATCCTCTGGTAATTCTAGAGTATGAGTTGGACGCTAGCCAAATATTGAGTGATAGCAATCTAGACACTCAGAAAGATCAGCTACTATTACTACTTCAAGCACATGAGCATATAGTAGTACACAATTCAGCACTCTTAGGGCATCAATCAACCTTACAGCAGCTTAACTGTTTCTGTTGAAGTTCCAAGGTGATATCACTGAATATGCAGTTCAAGAACAAGGACCATGGATCAAGAATAGTGGAATTACTACACCAAGATAACTGATCCTAAGTAACAAATAATATCAGCTAATTTACTGCATTTTTGTACTTCTCTATTTGCGTTAAAACAATTTAAAACCAAAATAGGCTTTGTATCATACTACCACATATATGTGAGCTGTGGCTGCTACTTGCATAAGATCTTAGTTACTGAATCATGATGTAAGATATGAAATTTATCTTTGTTTCAAGTTATATTAGAAGTACAAGGGGCACGTCCTGAACAGATGATTTCAGTTGCTATAGAGTGGTCAATCCCAGACATCACATAGAAAAAGGATGGCATGCAGAGCAAGATTTTTTCATGGTTAAGACAACTCCATGCACCTTAGCAGGTATGTCAACTATGCAAAACAGATTAGACTTCATTTCTTTTTGTCTGTCAAAACTCATTAGCTACCCATTCATCAATTAACTAAAGGCCATGCAGCCCAGGACTAAAAAAATGTTTCTCATGTTCTAATGAAATCCACGACATAAAGAGTACTAGAAAAGGAATAAGGCAACACTGATAAAAGCAAAACAGGCCAAATATTCTAGACAAATTATTCCCATGTCCACAAAGAACACACCAAGCTATAAAATAATTTTGATATTTGCATATGCTTGAAAGCACTCCTATAGTTTTTATGAGAGATCAGGAGTCCAAGGTCATGCAGACATAATTTAAGATGAAGCAACCATTCATCAGAACATGGGTTTTCCACAAACCTACATATGAATCACATAAAGACATACAAGGCATGGAGCCATAAGAAAAGTAGCAACCAAACAAAGTAATGCACTGAAGTGAAAATTCATAATGTGGTTAAATTCATGGGTTCTAGATAGATACTAGATATTGTTTGTGATATAACAGGAACTTGTAAGTTGTAAAGATATGCCAGACCTGAGAAAAGTGATTTTAGAACCAACTGAATACCATATTAGAAGTGAACTGAATAATCACATAAGGTTTCCTTTCTGCTTTTAATCTGTATTAAACCTTGATGTCCTGATGCCATTTGACACTATCACTTTGTTACATGCAGAGTGTCCTCTGTGTCAAGGTATTGGATGAGTTAATGTTCCCATATATGTCTTAACAGATCGGCTTATGTCTAGGTTAGTGAACTGCATTCTTTCATATCACTAGTAGTTGATAGCACATTTACACCCATACCAAACAAGGCCTTAAGGAGCAGCAGGTCGTCTCGAACAAATCAGTGCAGGAGACAAGATTAGAGAGGGAGAGGTTACCTGTAAGACGACGGGAAGCCGGAGAGGACATGCGCGGCCGCACGAGCTGAGAGGGCAAGGGCGCCACCGGCCGGCCGGGTCTTGATCTGTGGCGGGGGCGTGGGAAGGAGGCCGGGGCACCGATGCGCGGCTGCGTGTTTCGGCGAGAGGAAGGATGCGGGAGGAGTCCGGTGGCTCGAGGCTGCGTGCTCCGGCGGATCAAGGCAGCTCAATTCCGGCAGATCGAGGCGGCGCTGCGCGTGCGTGTGTTTGGAGAGAGAGAGAGGGGAACGACTCAGACTAGGCGCGTGGAAGAAAAAGGCCCTAGGCCTTTGGTACGGTTGCTGTAAAGAACCGGTACTAAAGGTTACCTTTAGTACCGGTTCGTAACAGCAACCGGTACCAAATATAATTACGAAATTTTTTTTCACGATTTTAACCTTTCGTACCGGTTCTTTCCACCAACCGGTACCAAAGGTTTTTTTCTTTTTCTTTTGATTTTTCTGTTGCTTTTTCTGTTGCTTTTCGTTGGATTTTTCTTTTGCTGTTTCTTTTGATTTTCGTTTCATTTTTATTTTGCCGTTTCTATTGATTTTTCTTTTGCAGTTTCTTTTGATTTTCATTTTTGATTAGTTATATTTGATTTTCTATTTTCTTTTGATTAGATATGTTTGATTTTATTTTTGATTAGTTATATTTGATTTTCTATTTTCTTTTGATTAGATATATTTGATTTTATTTTTGATTAGTTATATTTGATTTTCTTTTTTCTTTTGATTAGATATATTTGATTTTATTTTTGATTACATATATTTGATTAGTTATATTTGATTTCCTATTTTCTTTTGATTAGTTATATTTGATTTTCTTTTTGATTACTTATATTTGATTAGTTATATTTGATTTCCTATTTTCTTTTGATTAGTTATGTTTGATTTTCTTTTTGATTAGTTATATTTGATTTTTCTGTTGCAGTTTCTATTGATCATATGTTCGCTTAATAATTAAGTGTCGGTTAGCGCGGCGGCATGCTGCGTCCGTGAGAGGAAAAGGGCGGGAAGAAAAGGGCGGAAAGAAAAAGGCGGAAAGAAAAAGGGCGGGAAAATGATTGAACAGGAAAAGAAGTACATATCTCAACTGAAAATTAAGATACATGGCCGGATTAGGTCATAATCGGCCGAGCTTGTTTTCGAATGTTGGAGTGATTCAGTCATAGTCGTGCCTAGCCCTATAAACGTCGCCACTGTAGTCGTCGTAGTCGCCGGTGTCATCGTCGCTGGCATCGGGGTCGCGGTAGTCGAACCTCGACTGGTGACCACGCGTGGGCTGAGACTGAGGGTAGCGCAGGCGGGGGCCATGGTAGGCCATGACGCTCTGGAGAGTCCGGCCGCGCCACCATAGCCGACGGCCGGCCTCGTTGAAGTTCGAACGAGGCGAGCCGTCCTCCTCGTGCCTGGCAAGCGCACTCTCACGCCGATTGATGAAGAAGGCATCCCAAGTCGGGCTGTAGTCGGGATGCCACTGAGGATTCCTCCGCTGCTCTGGCGTGAGCTCGAAGTAGTAGTGGTTCGTGATGGCCATCTGGCGCGCCACACCTACAGGGACAGGAGGGACCGGTACGCCTCCGACGCTCAGCATCCAGCCGGTGGGGACGCGGCAGCCCGGCGGGCAGGGGTAGTTTGAGGCGCAAAGCGCCTCCGCCTCCTGGGGGGTTAGAGATACGATGGAAGCCATGGAAGAGAGTGATGAGGTTTGCAGATATGAGTCTAGATGTGATATGTAAATGGAGGCCAAGCCTACATATATATAGTTAAAAATGGCGGGAAGACGGAGACGGGAAGCGGTGGAAAGCGCGGGAAGAAAATAGGCGGGAACCTTTAGTCCCGGTTTTTGTGTCATCTAACAAAACTGTCGGTGGGATAAGGACGTGTGGGTAACCTTTAGTCCCGGTTGGTGGGTGCAACCGAGACTAAAGATGTCGGTGGGATAAGGACGCGTGGGTGGATGCACTGCTCGATGAGATAAGGACGCGTGGGTGGACACACGATGCCCCTGTCGGAGGAACAAGACAAAGTAGAAGCGGTGGAAAGCGCGGGAAGAAAATAGGCGGGAACGCAGTGGCGCGGGGAACCATCTAACCTTTAGTACCGGCTGGTGGGTACAACCGGGACTAAAGGTGGTTTTTGTGTCATCTAACAAAACTATCGGTGGGATAAGGACGTGTGGGTAACCTTTAGTCCCGGTTGGTGGGTGCAACCGAGACTAAAGATGTCGGCAGGATAAGGACGCGTGGGTGGATGCATTGCTCGATGAGATAAGGACGCGTGGGTGGATGCACGATGCCCCTGTCGGAGGAACAAGACAAAGTAGAAGCGGTGCCGTGCCTATAAAAGGAGCATCGATACGCCATGGCAAGCAGCTCAACAAGCCAACCTAGAAGGTAGGGAGAGTTTCATTCCCATGGATGGAGGACAGGGTTGGGAAATCTCCCGTGGCGGAGTTTCTCGAAGATGTCGTTGATGCTCACGCCCTACGATATCTTTGGAAGCTCCGCCTCGGAAAAATTTCCCTGCAAGCTCGTGAAAGACTCTATCTCCTCTAACAGTTTTGGGTAAAGGGTTGGGAAATCTCCCGCGGCGGAGTTTCTCGAAGATGTCGTTGGTGCTCACGCCCTACGGCATCTTCGGAAGCTCCGCCTCGGAAAAATTTCCCTCATACAATAACATCATTACACAAAAATCCATATTGAGATACACAAGTTATGATCCCTATCTAGTCTTCTGAGTTTTCTTCTTGTGTTTCCCTTTCTTCTGATTGCGACGCAGCCATGGACAATCTTCATTATTTAAAATGATGCTTGGGTCAGTTTTCACCTTGAAGGGTGGAATATCATCAAACTTATTATAATCTTCTGATATGTCTGTCTTGTCCTCTACTCCCACGATGTTTCTTTTTCCTGAAAGAACTATGTGGCGCTTTGGCTCATCGTATGATGTGTCCTCTTGCCTTTCTTTTCTTTTTTTCGGTTTGGTAGACATGTCCTTCACATAAAAAACCTGAGCCACTTCACTGGCTAGGATGAATGGTTCGGTGTCGTACCCTAGATTCTTGAGATCCACTGTAGTCATTCCGTACTGCGGGTCTACCTGTACCCCGTTTTTCAGGTTGAACCATTTGCACCGGAATAAAGGGACCTTGAAATTAGGTCCATAGTCAAGTTCCCATATCTCCTCTATGTACCCATAATATGTGACCTTCTTCCCATTGTCCTCTGCTGCATCAAAGCGGACACCACTGTTTTGGTTGGTGCTCTTTTTATCTTGGGCGAATGTGTAAAATGTATTCCCATTTATCTCGTACCCTTGAAATGTCGATATAGTCGAAGATGGTTGCTTGGCCAACAAGTATAGCTGTTCTTCATCAGTGACATTCATGAGCCGTGTTTGCAACCAACCACCGAAAGTCTTCATGTGTTCTCCATCAATCCAATCTTCACATTGCTCTGGGTATTCAGAGCGTAAAATATTCTTGTGTTCCACTTTGTACGGAGCCACCAAGCTGGAATTATGTAGAATTGTGTAGTGTGCTTGAGTGAAAGAATGTCCGTCCATACACATTGTTGCTTTCTTTCCTAGCGTGCCTTTTCCACGCAGTCTCTCCTCATAGCGCGATTCAGGAACACCGATCGGCTTAAGGTCAGGAATAAAGTCAACACAAAACTCAATGACCTCCTCTGTTCCATAGCCCTTGGAGATGCTTCCTTCTGGCCTAGCACGGTTATGAACGTATTTCTTTAAGACTCCCATGAATCTCTCAAAGGGGAACATGTTGTGTAGAAATACAGGACTGAGAACACTAATCTCTTCGACCAGGTGAACGAGGAGATGCGTCATAATATTGAAGAAGGATGGTGGGAACACCAACTCGAAGCTGACTAGACATTGCACCACATCCTTCTGTAAATTTTGTAGAGTTAGTGGATTGATCACCTTCTGAGAAATTGCATTGAGGAACGCACATAGCTTCACAATGGGTACTCGAACATTTTCTGATAGAAGCCCCCTCAATGCAACCGGAAGTAATTGTGTCATAATCATGTGGCAGTCATGAGACTTTAGGTTTTGAAACTTTTTCTCTGACATGTTTATTATTCCCTTTATATTCGATGAGAAGCCAGACGGGACCTTGATGCTACTCAGGACTTCAAAAAAGATCTCCTTCTCTTCTTTGGTAAGAGCGTAGCTGGCAGTACCTTGATACTTCTCTGGATTCAGGTTGTTTCCTTCGTGGATACATTGCTGGTCGTGCCGTGCATCCGGTGTATCTTTGGTCTTCCCATACACGCCCAAGAAGTTTAGCAGGTTCACGCAAAGATTTTTCGTCACGTGCATCACGTCGATTGCAGAGTGAACCTCTAGGATTTTCCAGTAGGGTAGCTCCCAAAATATAGACATCTTCTTCCACATGGGTACATGTCCGTCAACATCATGCGGAACAGATTGTCCGCCAGGACCCTTTCCAAAGATCACTTTTAAATCCTTGACCATATCATATATAACATCCCCTGTAGGGCGGGTAGGATTCATTCGGTCTTCTGCCTCACCTCTGAAATGCTTTCCTCTCTTTCTTACTTGATGTTGTTTTGGAAGAAATCGACGATGTCCCATGTACACATTCTTGTTTCTCAAATATATACTGTCAGTCTCACCTAAACAGTGTGTGCATGCATTGTATCCCTTGTTTGACTGTCCTGAAATGTTACTAAGAGCAGGCCAATCATTGATGGTTACAAACAACAACGCTCGTAGGTTAAATTCCTTTTGTTCGTGCTCATCCCAAATAGGTACACCTTCTTCACGCCACAACTGTAAAAGTTCTTCAACCAATGGCCTCAGGTACACATCAATGTCGTTGCCGGGTTGCCTCGGGCCTTGGATGAGCACTGGCATCATAATAAACTTCCGCTTCATACACAACCAAGGAGGAAGGTTATAGATACATAGAGTCACTGGCCAGGTGCTATGACTGGAGCTCTGCTCCCCAAAAGGATTAAAGCCATCTATACTTAGACCAAATCTTAAGTTCCTTGCGTCATCTGAAAATGACTTGTACTTTCTATCGATTTTTCTCCACTGCGATCCGTCAGCGGGGTGTCTCAGCATCACATCTTTCTTACGGTCCTCTTTGTGCCATCGCAACAACTTGGCATGCTCTTTGTTTTGGAACAAACGTTTCAACCGTGGTATTATAGGAGCATACCACATCACCTTCGCAGGAACCTTCTTCCTGTGGGTGGACTCGCCCTCAACATCGCCAGGGTCATCTCGCCTGATCTTATACCTCAATGCACCACATACCGGGCATGCATTCAAATTCTCGTACTCCCCGCGGTAGAGGATGCAGTCATTGATGCATGCATGTATCTTCTACACCTCTAATCCTAGAGGGCAGACAACCTTCTTTGCTTCGTACGTACTAGAGGGCAATACGTTCTCCCCTGGAAGCATCTTCTTTATTATTTTCAGCAACTTTTCAAATCCCTTGTCAGAAGTACCATTCTCTGCCTTCCATTGCAGCAATTCCAGTGTGGTACCCAGTTTTTTCTGGCCATCTTCGCAATTTGGGTACAACAGTTTATTGTGATCCTCTAACATTTTCTCCAACTTCAACCTCTCCTTTTCACTTCCGCAGTTTATCTTCATATCAAGAATGGCCCGACCCAAATCGTCATCGGGGTCATCAAAAATGGGCTCATAAAAAATGGGCTCTTCTTCAGCTTCGTCTTCCCCTATACTACTATCACCATCTTCAGTGAACATAGGATAGTTGTCACTATCCTCTTCTTCTTCGTTGCCTTCCATTATAACCCCTCTTTCTCCGTGCTTGGTCCAACAATTATAGCCGGGCATGAAACCATTCTCAAGCAGGTGGAAGTGAAGGGTCTTTGAGGTAGAGTAATCCTTCGTATTCCTATAGGAACTACATGGACAATAAATGAAACCATTCGACCGCCTGTTTGCCTCCGCCACATTGAGAAAATAATGCATGCCAGTAATGAAGTCGGGATGGCATCAGTCACCGTACATCCATTGTCGATTCATCTGCATTATATAAGTATATCAAAAATCATTAATTACACAACATCATGGATATATGAGTGACCAACTTAATTAATATTCAAGTTCATCACATAAAACTAAGTTTTTTTATTAAAAAAAAGAGGCTCACCGAAGTGGTACAGTGCCGGCTAGGGGAAGACGTTGGCGATCGACGGCGGTGAGGACGGGGATGATACTAAAACCTACAAATCATACTTTAATTTGAGCTCAATTGCATACAAAAAGAATGAAATCCCTAACTTAGGCATTTCATCAAACACCTTGCTAGCACTAGAAAAATAATACGAGTTAAACTAGCAAAGAAATGAGCTAAATTAGGAACGCCGGAAGAAAGAATGATATTGCTAACCCTTAGATAGATGGGTGCCGTCAATCTTGATAAAATGGTGGATAAAAATGAAGATTTATTGGAGTGTGAGAGGTGCAAAATATTTGGAAATGTGAGAGAGGAGAAGGAGAAGGGAAAATGAGATGCAGGGATCGGGCTGAAGAAATAGGGCAGGGGCCCTTTAGTACCGGTTCTTCAGATGAACCGGTACTAAAGGTTCAGCTCTGGCCCCACCTCCGCCTCAAAATTGGACTAAAACCCTTTCGTACCGGTTCGTAGTATGAACCGGTACAAAAGGCCCTCAACGAACCGGTATTGATGTTGCTCGGCCGGCTGGGCAAATGAACCGGTACTAATGCACCCTTTAGTACCGGTTCATACGGGAACCGATACTAAAGGCTTAGACCGATGCCCATTTTTCTACTAGTGATGGTGAGCCTGCAGGCAGGATCTTCGATCGGTGTCAAATTTTCAGCCAGCCAGCTAGGTAGAGAATGTACTCCAACGATGACACTTTTTTATGGGGCCAGACAAGACCGTATGATAGGCAGGACATTAATCCATGCGTTCAGGAGATTCAACCCGTCCCATTGCTATAGCAGCAGTACAAAAAAGCCAATCGACCAGTCAAGTAAGTATATATTTTTTTCATATCAATTTGCTAACTGTTTACTCAAACGATGAATTGCAGGTCTCGCATATGTAAAAGCATCTCATAATAAATAATTGCATTTGTATTGATATATCTTATGCAGGTTGATCAAGACAACAAATACAATATTCTAGTTCATGCGTCCATTGTTATGTTATTGGCCAAAATATTCCATTAATATAATAAAATGATTTATGTCCAAGGAAAACGTATTTAGTAGAAGAGATAAAATTTTAATATGAAAGTAATAATTTTTTTGCAAGCCAGGCAATAATAAATAACATGTGTTTTTACTATCAAAAATCAATATCATTTTTCCGTACTGAAGATTAAGGACCTAATACACCTAACCAAAAGATTTATTCACGATCCAATGACATTGTGTCAGGATAGACTTAAAAATGACAATATTTCAGTGTTAGTGTAGCGGTGAAGTAAGTGAATAACGTTAGGTGCATTGACAAATAACTAGCATAGATATGGTACATAAAAACATTACCTTGCACATTTTGGTTACCATATTTACCATGATTCTAAATGTAGACCTAAAAAACCACAAACAACTCAAAAATAATTTAACATATATGTAGAATAGTAATACATAACAAAGCTAGCCGCGCAAATGGTTGGGTCACTAGTAGGAAAGCCCTTATAGATGGGATGATATTCTGTGGCGCACTAGCCAGCAGTGCGCCACCGAAATTATTTCTGTGGCGCACCAGACCAGGTGCGCCACAAAAATATATCATTTCTGTGGCGCACCAAAAGACCATGCGCCACAGAAATAAGGTGGGGCCCACGCCCTGCCAGCCCCAATCATTGGTTCTTTGGCGCATCAGGGCCAGTGCGCCATAGAATTAGCTCGTCCCACCTAGAAAAGTGCCAACCTCCCACCTAGCTACCACACTCCCAAGCCATTCATCTTCCTCTCCTCCATCTAGATCTAGCTCGTCCCCCCTTCCCTCTCATCCCATTTTGGCCATACTTTTCAGTTTTCACTTTCTTTGGTACTTATTGCACTTACTTTTGTTGATACATAATTGGTGGTGAGGAGAAGCCTCTCCATACTCTCACCTCCTCTCCAACTCATCGATCGCGGTCTCGTCTCGGTATCGAATCTACAAGGTGAGTATTTGGAGGGGACATGCATGCGCATGTCGATCTTGTGTATGGATGATTGTTGCACGTGAAGCGCTTGTGTGTGTGCCGGTGTGGTGCATGGATGTTTATCGAGACGTTGATTCATTTCCGTTTCGGCAAATTTTTGCACTACCCATACGTCCTACCTTTAGGAGAGGTCATGCCGAATTTTTCCGCTCTATGTATACCTTTAGGAGAGGTCCATGCATGTGTGTGCATGTGTTGCGGTTCTAATTTTCTGCTCTATGTATACCATTGGCAGACAACCATGGTCCTCTCGATGAGTTCCGCTCGAATTAGTAGATACAAGAAAGATGCGAAGGAGGACATGATTTGGAACAATAGGCGCCAGATAAGATGTCCGTGTCGATCATGCAAACTCGAGCGCTGGATCAACCCTAATTCCGGACAACTGGAGGAGCACCTGCTGAGGCGCGGTTTCATGCAGGACAACCAGGCGCGGCCGGCCCAACAAATGGTGCGCATGAAGACCATGGTGGCGAGCGAGATGACGAAGCACCACATGTCGGCGGAGAATATCATCATGAAGAAGAAGTCGGCGGAGAAGATCATCATGAAGTAGAAGTTGCCGGCGGAGAAGATCATGATGAAGAAGAAGATTCTGGCGTGACTCCGCTAATTTCGGCCTTGCGGGACTCTCATGTTCAAGATCTGCTCCTCCAGGAGACGAGCAACGACAGAGCTGCAGCCAGAGAGAGAGCCAAGCTGGCGCAAATGGAGAAAGACGGGATGACTCCGATATTTCCTGGGTGCCGTCCGCAGGATACGCGCTTGCATGTAACACTTGATTGTCTGCAGATGAAGACGCAGAACAAATGGACCGATTCCAGCTTCAGCAAGAACATGAAATTCTGGCACGATTGTCTCCCAGAGGGGAACACATTGCCAAGTAGTATCTAGGAGGCCAAGAAAGTTGTTTGCCCTCTTGAGCTACCGCACGAAAGATACCACGCCTGCATCAATGATTGCGTGATTTATCGGGGGGAGTACAAGGACATGACCACATGTCCGGTGTGCGGCCACGGACGGTACAAGGTTGGAAACAAGAAGGTACCTCGAAAAGTGGTATGGTACTTTCCTATCACTCCCCGTCTGCAGCGGTATTTCGTGGACCCTAACGAAGCAAAGCTCATGCAATGGCACGCGGAAAGGGAGAAGCCCGAAGAAGATCCAGAGATGGGCTATATGCTGACACACCCTTCAGCCGCTGGCCAGTGGGAAGCATTGGACATCGCCTTCCCTAGGTTCGGGGGCGACGGAAGGAACATCAGGCTGGGTATGAGCACCGATGGACTCAATCCGTTCGGCAACCAGAGTAGCACGCATAGGACCTGGCCTGTGTTTGTATGGCCTTACAACCTACCCCCGTGGCTATGCACCAAGCAAAGGTACGTACACCTGAGTATTCTCATTCAGGGGCCGAAACAACCAGGTGTCGACATGCATTTGTATCTCAGGCTGCTGAAAGAGGAGTTAGACACGTTGTGGAAGACGCCACCCCGTACGTGGGACGCCTACAGTAGAACTTATTTCGATATGAGAGCCGCGTTGATCACGACGGTCACGGACTATCCTGGTTGCGCATACGTATCTGCCCAGGTCAGCCACGGATTCTGTGGCTGTGTGAAGTGCATGGACGAGACCCCACATCTACAGCTACCAAGGGATCTCGGGTCCTCGAAAACCGTGTACCTAGGTGCTCGAAGGTGGCTTCGCTTGGATCACCCGTGGAGAAAACGCGGTGATCTGTTCAATGGCAAAGATGAGCCCGATGGACCCCCGCGACAGAGGAGCGGCGCAGAAATCGACGATCTTCTAAAAAATTGGAAGGAGTGCCCAGCGCCGGGAAAGAAGCGACCGAAGCCAGAGCCGCTGCTCGGTGTATGGAAAGCGAGGTCTATTTTCCACGACTTGGAGTACTGGAAGGTCCTCCACACGCCCCACAGCCTCGATGTCTTGCACATTACGAAGAACGTTACCGAGAGTCTGCTTGGCACTCTTTGCAACTCGGAAAAGTCCAAGGATGGGCCGAAAGCAAGATACGATCTGAAACATTTTGGCATCAGAAAAGCTCTTCAAGCCCCCGATACTGATGACAACGACGACGATGATGATGATGATCAGACAGAAGGGACTCAACGTCTCCGCAAAAGGGCTAAGAAGAACACGGTGGTGCTTCCCGCTGCCTGCTTCACAATGAGTCCGGAGGAGCTTGAGCAGTTTTTCAGGTGCCTCCTACGAGTGAAAGGTCCTCACGGTTACTCAGGGAATATAAGCAGATATCTGGACATAGCGAAGAAGAGGTTCACCGGGATGAAGTCTCACGATTGTCACGTGCTCATGACGCAGATACTTCCCATTGCGATCCGAGGGATAATGGACGAGCACGTCCGTGATACGCTGTTTGGCCTTTGCAACTTCTTTGACATTATCACCAGGAAGTCGATCGGCGTGAGGCAGCTCAAGATGCTACATGATGAGATCGTGGTGATACTATGTGAGCTCGAGATTTACTTCCCGCCCGCATTCTGTGATATATGCGTCCATCTCCTTCTCCATGTCATTGATGACATCAGGCAGCTCGGCCCAACGTTCCTCCACAACATGATGCCTTTCGAAAGGCAGAACTGTGTCATGAAAGGATACGTTCGCAACAGGGCCCGTCCAGACGCAAGCATGGCCAAGGGGTTCCTAACCTACGAGTGCATCTCCTTCTGCCAGAATTATCTAAGCACCGAGGATGACCAGGATCATGTTGGTCTGCCCACCAGGACGCACCTCGGCAGGCTCGCTGGAGTCGGTCACCGCGAGGGCTACTGCTCAGTCCATGTCGGCATTGTCAATCGACGCGACGACTTTGAAAGGGCTCACTGGGTCGCGCTACAACACTTAAAATTGGTCGAACCATTTGTGCAAGAGCACAAAAGCATAATCGAGCAGAATTAAATCGATATGGGCTGGCCAAGGAAGATGGGAGACGTAACCAAAGAGCACAACTCCAGCTTCACGCGTTGGTTTAAGCAAAGTCAACTGCTTCAAGCACAGAGCAGAAGGCCTTCTACCGAAGATGAAAAACTCATATACACCTTATCACAGGGCCCCGGGCATAACGTAAGGATCTATCAGGGGTACGACATCAACGGTTACAGATTCTACACCGAGAAAAAGGACAGGAATAGTGAAAATCAAAACTCAGGAGTAACTATGCTATCATACGCTGATGACGAGACTAGTGTCAAGGAAAGATTTTTCGGAAGGATCAAGGAGATATGGGAGCTCAATTACTGCGGAGAGACGGTGCCAATGTTCTGTGTGAGATGGGCCAAGAAGGTCAAAAAAGAAGGCCGATATTTCACCACCATGGTTATACCGGATGAAAAATCGAAGAACGCTTCCGCCAAAAATGAGCCATGGGTACTCGGTAGCCAAGTTGACCAATGCTTCTTCATCACTGACCCGTCTAGGCCTAGCCGTGTTGTCGTGAGGAGGGGCAAGAGGAGCATCATAGGAATGGAAGGAGACGCAAACGAGGAAGACTTGGACAAGAACGGCGACCTGAAGATCGAGGAGGAATTCGACAAGCACTTCGACATGCCTACTACTAGTAAAGTAAGAAGGAAGACCTCCCTACCTACTAAAGGTTGTCCGTTCACACGAAGAAATCTCAAGGTGGCTGGCATAAAGTATTCAACCGCCAACAAGAAGGGCAAGAAGATTGTGAAGAAACGCTAAGCTAGCTCGGAACCGGATGGAGAAGACTTTTAAGTATGCACATGTGTGTGTGATCGAGACTTTTTTGTGTATGCACATGTGTGTGTGTGATCGAGACTTTTAATTTTGTATGTGTATGCACATGTGTGTGTTACACAAAAAAGAGCAAAAAGATATGCACATGTTAGACAAGAAAGAGCAAAAAGATATACACATGTTTTGTGTATGCACATGTATGCATCTAATAACTAAAATAATTAAAAAAAAGGAAATAAATTCTGTGGCGCATCTACTGGTGCGACGCGCCACAGAATTCTCTAATTCTGTGGCGCATCCCACCAGTAGATGCGCCACAGAAGTTTTACACTTAGTAAAACAGGGATCGATCCCCTCCCCTGAGACCGCATCTTCTTTCTCTCTATCCCCTCCCCCGCGCCGCGAACCCTAGCTAGCTAGCCGCCGGCCGGTCTCCCTCCCGCTCGCCTCACCTCGCTCGCTCGCCGCCAAGAGGAGGTCTGCGCCGCTCTCCCTCCCGCTCGCCTCACCTCGCTCGCCTCACGATTCCCCTCCCCCGCGCGCCGCGAACCCTAGCTAGCCGCCGGAGAATCCACGCCGGCTGCCCGCGCTAGCCGCCGGAGCATCCAGATCCCGGAGCGGCCCAAGGACAAGGAGCCACCCTTCTCCACTGCCGTCTTCCACCGTGGCCAAGGTACATACATGTCCTCACCCCGAGGCATTATCATCATCTTCGTTTTCCTCCTCTGTTAAGTTCTCTCGCGTGTGCGCTTCTGCGTTAAGTTAACTGGTTCCTACTACTCCGTCTTTTCACCAAAAGAAAAATATTGTTCAGTCTTGCACGCAGCTACAATCATCCCGTTCCATTCAAACCAAACTCCTTTTTTGTTCCCATCGAAGTGATACGAGTTGGACCGCTTCTTAGGTGAGGTAGATACCACTGATTCGTTCCCTGCCAATCTTGCCTGCTCTAGTCGTGATTAAGCTCACCAATAAATTAGCAGTCACACACGTATTCCATGTTATTTTCATTTTGCCTACTTGATACGAGTCCTTTGTCACCCAAGCACTTCTGTTGAATATTGTTGTTAACAAAAATCTAGGATAGGTTGACTTGCTCCTCTTGCTAAAACAAGATTTTACACATAATTAAGATTTTCTGAGGTGTTATTTGACATAGGCAATATGATAATTCTTCTTGTTTGCATCATCATTTGCGTTTTCGGGGATTATACTCTCAAACTGCCAGGCGATGGAAAAGATTCTTGCAGTCATGACCAGGCCATGTCAGTAGAGAGTGGATACTTAGCTTTGAGAAACTGAATGTCATTATAGTTTCCTCATCTGTTACTGCAACCTACTGCATGGCCGCTATTTATGCTACTATTTCTAGATCTAGTGTTTCTACTTGTCCAGAAACTTAGTCCTAGTGAAAATTTTGGGCCTTGTTCATTTTTTGGTAGTTGCAGTTGGTAAATTACTTGTAGTTTACCATGAGGGCTTAAGAAGTTGATGTTTGCTCATATTTTAGCAATTGCATGACTCCGAATATATAATTGATCATGCACTTATTCTGATTATTTTCTGTGATGCTTGAACACTAGATCACCTATGTGCCTTGTCACTATGATTCTATGTGGTCAGGGTATGTGCTGTGCATAGTGATCATGGTGCATTCCATTGATCTAGTTCATGTTTTGTGCATAGTAGCTTAATTATCATTCTTTTTTTCTCTAATTGCGGACTTCTTATATGCTAGGTGAATATTGCGTGTGCAGGGCCTGCTGCTGGGCTGGCTGTGGCGACGAGTTCACCGCCCTACAATTTTCTCAGGTGATTCCTCGGGTACCGCTGTTTCAGCCATTGAGTCAATGCCTTGTGTCCGGCTATCGAGCTCTGCCTCATACTACCTTTGCTCCTAACGCCCCGTAGAACTTTTAGGAATTTTCGGTGCTTTTCTGGTAGTGGAATATGTTATTCTGAACACTTAACATACCAGTTGAGTTGGATTGTGTGTTTGAATTTTATCTATAGGTGTGCTGTGTGCACTTATACTGTTATTTTATCTACATGTCTCTTTGTTTGCAGTCGACATGCTTGTGAACACGTGATTGCTGGCACAAAGCTAAGCATTTGCATTCTATTTCCAGGAGGGAGAAGTGGAGCTGAATCTGGCCACAGGAGGTAGCAGTGGTGGTGTCCCTTATTATTCCTCTACGTCTCGGTGGTTTAGGTGAGTATCCCTCGGTGCCATATAGAGAAGTGGTGATCCAGCGTTGTATCCGATGGCGATGGAGTTTTGGTTTCTGAAAAATGTGTTATTTACTTTAACTAGTTTTGAGATGTTATATGCTGGAGAGTGTTATATGTTGGAGAGTGTTATATGCTGGAGTGTTATATCATGAAACTTCTAAAGAAACAATCTGCTGTTATATGCTTATGAGATGTTATATGCTGGAGAGTGTGCTGGTGTGTTTTGCTGCTGGTGGAGATCAGTGCTGGTGTGTTTTGCTTGTGTTATATGCTTATGAGATGCTGTCAAGTGTGGATGAATAATATGAGTTGCCCGTTTCTCCCGAAGTGTTGATTCACTTCCGTTTCGGTTGAGAAATGGGCACTCCTAGGTAGAAAAATTAGCAAAAGTCATGCCGAAATTTTGAATTTTTCGGTTGCATTATGTACTAACTATTTGCCTCTTTTTAATGAAGTGCAAATAAACAAGTCAGGCACTTCTAACCCTAAGAGCCAGGAGGAAGTCGCCAGAGAGGCCAACAAGGAATGGTGGCAAGAATACGATGAGGGAGAGGGCCGAGGGGGCACCGCCGATCGCGGCGATGAGGAAGAGAGCTGGCGGGCCGCCTCCGAGAGCGGCGATGAGGAAGAGGGCCGGGATGACGCCGCCGAGACCGGTGAAGAGACCACCGACCGCACGGAAGGTGATAGCGGCGGCAACCCTGAGGAGGCCAAGAAGAAGAGGAAGGCGAAGAGGACAAGGGCAGATCGGAGGCTGCAAGTGCTAGCCAACATCACCGATCCTTTCACGTTGGTCTCCGAAAGTGGCCTACCCTTGGAGCCTTCTAAGGTTGCCAAAGGGTATGCGATGCAACTAGGGTGCATCGTCCGTGAAACCGTACCGCTCAACACTCAAGACCTCAGAAGCGAGGCCAACGCGGCTTTGGCCGCAACCCTCCTCCAGAAGCTTCACCAACGATACACGTTCCCATAGCCATTCAATAAAAAGGTGGACTCTTTAGCTCTCACAAAGATGAGCACCGCCTTGAGCAGCTGGAAAACCCGGCTGAAGGACAAGATCAAGAAAGGTAAAAGCTGGGAGCAGATAAGTCGCAAAGACCCGTCGCTCTCTAGAGAAGACTTCGAAGCATTCAAGTCGTCCTTAGAGACTGACGAGGCTAAAAAATAGACCGCCTGGGGGAAGAAAATACGGGAATTGAACCTAGGGGCTCACCGTTGCGGAAGCGGCGGTTACCGAGGAAAACAGCCCACTTGGGACAAGGAGGATGCCGAGATGATACGTCTGGGGAAAGAAAACCCCTGGCTAAAAATCGCGGATTTACAGACTAGGAACTATGTCCGGTCCCGCTACTACTTAGACTGGGAGACGGGGGAATTTGTTACGGATTACCCCGACGTGAAGAAGTTCGAGAAACTCCTGGTAAGGATAGTCTATATTATTATTGCGCTGATCTTATTAAGCAATGAAGCCAAATGGGCTAACCTTAAGTTCCTTTGTCTGAAGGATGATGAGTTGAAGGCTAGTTCTACGGCTGGCCCGTCGTCCCAGGGGTCGACGGAACCGTGGGACACGCCTTTCAACAGGGCGACGAACGCATACAAGGAACGGGACCTGGACAAGCCACCGACGTCGGCTGGCCGTGTGTCCGGCTTTGGCACAAGTATGAAGGTATCCGAGTACTACGGATCGGATGCCAAGATGAGAAAGGAGAGGAGGTCGACTAAGGATAAAGCTGAGGTTCAGGAGCTGAAGAAGAAGGTGTAACACCCCCGAATTTATCACAAATTCGAAGTGCCCGTTATGCATTCCACCAGAATCCCAGAATCATTGTTGTGATACACATAACGTAGTTGGTAACCAGTTCCATAGACATTACAATACGATGGTTCAAATACAATGGTCATAGTGACCAAGTTCATATTACAACACAATATAGCAGCGGAAATAACGTCTTTGGGTCCATGCCTTCACCCTACAGGCAATGGCGACTCAGTAGAAGATCTTAGTTCTGATATTCTTCTTCATACCCTTCCTCCGGATACTCTTCCCCATAGTCTGGCCAAGTTGATAGCCAGGGACACAGCCATGAGTACATTGGATACACTCGCAAACCATCTTACAAATGAAATGATGAAGTAGATATGCATGGTTGATATGGTGGACTAAGCACTAAGTTTAGTTGCAAAAGCTAGTTTTGTTTCCCAAGAATGTTCATTGGTAGAAAAGAGGTTTAATTCTCTAAGTTCAATCTAGAGAGGAATTTCAATTGTGTCAAGATCAATGTCAAGTCAAGTCCTGTTATTCACCAAGTTCATCATAAGTTGTTTTTATTCTTGACAAAAGTCAAGTACAGCTTGCCAACTGTCCATAACCGAGGACACGGCTATTCAAATAGTTTTGAAACCTCTGGAGAGGGGGTACACTTTACCCACAAGATTCGATACATCTGCCGGGAGAAATCCACGGATCGTCATACACAGAGTATGTGGGGTTCAGATAATCAAACAAACTCTTTCACTTGTCTACTCTAGTATAGGATCCTTCCCTACGAGTCCATTCTGACACTCTTAGTTTTGCCCGCTGCAGAGTGCTGCATGAATGGAAATTTCCACTCGGTTCGAAAGTACCCGCGCACGATGTACTTCTATAAAGGATGATACAAGGCCTCCCATACTAGGGTAAACAAGCTACGGACTAAGCCCCTTCCCATTTAGGGGTAATGTGGTCGTACGGTATGGTTGGCTCACATAGTACATCACTCGTTATCATTTAGAAATACATTCCATAGTCCTTAGGCAAGATTATTTTTTTTCGTTCATAAAACCATCATGTAGGAGAAATCTCCAATTCAAGTTTTCAAGTTCAAGTCACCAACTTCAAAGGGGGTTCCACTTAGGAATGGCCTCAATTTTATTAGCGACTAAGCAACTACATGGAGTAAGGTTACCACTAAATAGGGTTGGATAAACTTAGCTGGATGCTCTTGCTAAGCAAGATATCACTACACATCTATCATTCTACTCTAGCAATTCAATCATGCAATTTACTTAGAACCAGTAGAATGCAATAGTAAAACTAGGCAGGTGGAGTATGATTCTAAAGATGGCTTGCCTTGGTTGGCAAAGTGTCCGGGGTAGTCTTCTTCTTCTTGATAAAATTCCCCTTCAATATCCTCCTCAGCAATACTAGCGTCTAATAACGAATAAATACAAAGCACACAATCACCACACCATACTAACATCACTTCAAGCACACATCATTGTTTTCAAACAATAGAGTTCATGTTGGATTTTATTGAGTTGGATTGCAAGGTTTCTTCCAAGTGTTCATTAAGTGTGCAAATTTAGATTTTTCTACCATGTGCCATGTGTTGTTTATTATCCAAGCATTGGTATGAAACTAGGGTGATTAGGGCTAGTTCAAGTGGAGATTGACTAATTAAGTAAATTGGTATTGAGGGAAAAAATAATCTAAGTGTATAGTGAAGAGCTATTATTTTATGCTACACACTAGTGTTGGATTTGGCTTAATTGATGTTACTAACAAAGTGTTAATGGAATAAGGTTGGACTAATCAGTAAGTAAGTTAATTAGTGAGTTCAATAAACCAAGTTTCAAGATTTTAGGAGGTTTAAAATAATTTCCTAGAATTTTCCTAAGATTAATAGGGCTATGGTCACATTATTCTTATTGAATTAAATCCCTAACTCAATTTGAATTCTAACTGGTTTCAGAGGGTAGACAATTTCCTAAGCTTTCCAACGCATATTTATTTGCTAGAAATGGATTTCTAAATCTCTTGGAATTTAAGTTTGAAAAACATATCTGAAACATATTTGAATTAATTCGAAAAGGGCGGGAAATTAAATAAAAACGAAACGGACCGAAACCAACTGAACCGGGCCGAATCCAGCCGAAACCCGAACGGGCCGGCCCGATAACGCTTTGCTCCGGGCGGGAAATGTTTTAAAACGAACTGACAGGGGGGTCCCACTCGTCAGGTCACTTAAGTGACCCGAATCGGTACGCTGCCGTTGGATTCTAATCCAACGGCGCGTCTGCTTCGTGTTCGTCGGCGAGGAGGGAGCTCACCTGCGCGTAGAGAGGAAGATGACGGTGACGGCGACGCGCGTAGAGGAAGCAGGGCTCGACGGCGACGGGCGGAAAAGGCTCCGGCGGTGCTCCTCCTCCAATTCCCGACGTCCGCTTGCTCCACGGAGGCCGAACGCGGCGGCGCCTTCCGCATCCAGTACCTCGCCGGCGGGGCTGGCGACGTCGAACGAGAGCGAGCGGGGAGAAGTGAGGGTGTCTGGGAGGTAGCTGGGAGTGGTGTGCGTTCGTTTGTTTGATCGGCGGGGGTTTTTATAGGCCAGGGAGTCGGGGGCGAGGGCGTCCAGTAGCTCGCCGGTGCGGGGGCCCTGGCGACGTGCGACGAGCAACACCGGGCGCGGCGGCCTTGCTCGCGTGCTGGCAGGGCTTGGTCGCGGCGACGGGGTGCTGTGGGTCGGCTCTAGCGAGGTCGCGATGGTCGGCGACGTGCGGGGAGCAGAGGGAGAAGAGAGGGGGGTCCTGGGCGCGTTCTTCCTCTTCCCTCCACTTCTCATGGCTCGGGTCGGGGCAGAGGGAGCCGGGCTCGACCGCGGGGGTCTCCACGAGCATGGCTACAGGCTCAAGGCGAACGGGAATAGTGAAGCTCACAGTAGCTTCGATTTCTCTGGATTTTGCCTGCCACGTGCTCGATCAAATGCCCGCAAGAAATTCAAATTCGAATTTTTGAAATTTTTCACTTTGGGTGGTCAACATATTAGACAAGGTTTCCAGAGATATTTTTGTTACAAAGAAAGGTTAAGTTTTTGCAGAAATCATATTTCAAATTTTGGGTATTGTCATTGTTTCAGATTCAAAGTTTGGCTGATGTTTGAGTAACGTTCTGAGTTGAATTTTGGTTAGAAACTTCTTGGTTGAGTTAGTATGTGACTTGGTCAAGCTCAACTAACTGAACACACCTTTACTTAAGTTACAGATTTCTTATTCTAAGTGTCCAAAGAAGGGTAGTCAATAAGATTTCCTAGATCAACTTATTCTTCTCTTTTTCTTTCTTTCTTTTGTTTCTGGTTTCTTTGGCTATTATAATTCTTCTCTAATGCTTTTGTTGGTTAAGTTAGAAGTAACTAACTATTGCACAACAAATATTAACACACATGAAATCATAGAATACATATAATAGAAAATACATGCATTCATGAAATATGAATGAAAAAGTTTTAATTGGTCCAAAATTTGGTACTTTAATTCATAGGAAATGGGTTACAAATATTTGGGTTGTTACAGAAGGTGGAGTCACTAGAGAAGATAGTGGACCCGACCGAGATGAGTAAGTTAGTGGACGAGAAGCTACACGAGAAGCTCCGGCAGATCATCCCCCCTGGGTTGATGGAGGGGTTAGCTCCTTGGAATGTGGCAGGTCAACAGGGGCCGATATATGTGCCCAGCGTCAGCGGCAGTAACTCAAGTCACCAAGTGTCGCCGCTGGTGACCCCGACGCCGCCTCTCCACCTGGTCGCATCGACGCCCCCAACCGCGGAAGCTGATAGGGTGGCGGTGCCTGATAATGCACCCGAGAGTGAGCGGCCCGGCGTCGGCACAGACGCCCTTGTATCGACATTAGCAGAGATCAATGCCGTCAATAAGGTAACTCATTAGTTAGTCCTTCGCGTAATCTTCTTTAACTATATATGCCTTGCGCTGATCTTATCCAACATGCCCCTGACTCAGGACGAACCTTGCATACTCCTGCATGTGGTGGAGCCCGTTGGCAAGTTGATGGATGTTGCTAGCGGCACTGCCATGCCCGGCCGACTTATGCACCACAGAAACATTGCAGAAGATTTGATGAAGGTCAAGTTGGCAATGGTAGTGCCGGAGTACCGCGACATCCTCCCCCCCCTATCAACCTCCGGGCGTAGAGGAGGACGACGTTATGGTCCTTGGGAATTGCACCTGTTGGCTTATGACATGGCCGAAGAACCAGATCCGTCTGGGGGGGGGTCTTCCGAGTGTTAGGCGCAACATTGGTGCCACCTCCCCTATCATCCGGCCCAAGATCGCCGCCACTACCCTGAAGGAACCGGCGGTCGCCGCCACCACCCGAAAGGAACCGGCGGTCGCCGCCGCCACTACCCTGTAGGAACCGGCGGTCGCCGCCGCCACCCGGAAGGAACCGGCGATCGCCGCCACCACCACACGCCACCAACAGCTATTGGGAAAGCTACCGCAACGACCGTCGACCAAACGCAAGGTACGCCAAGCGGCGGCATCGCAACCGCCACCACCTAACTTCCAGGACATGGCGCCACTTGATGGGAACGATGATGATGATGACATTGATGCCTACATCAACACTGGCGCCTGTAGCCAAGATATGTACATGCCTCGTATGGATGAAGAAGCCTTCCGCACTCACGGCGATCAACTTGGTCGTCCCACTACAGTCACACAGCGCCTGACCTTCACGGGTTTTTCTCTGCAAGACACTCCTCCGGAGGCTGGCAATCCAGCTCAAGTCAAGCCGGCTACCATTTTCAGCCCTAACACGCTGTATAAGACGATCGTCGGGGAGCCACGCGAATCAACCCCAGCACCCCAAGCAACCCCAGCACCCGAAGCTCCACCATCAGCATCACCAGCACCCCAAGCAACCCAAGCACCCGAAGCACCACCATCATCACCACCAGCACCCCAAGCAACCCCACCATCAGCACCACCAGCACCCGAAGCACCCCCAGCAGGTCAGGTGAAGAAGCCAAGGAAGAGAGGAAATAAGAAGGGCGCATCTTTGAGCCAGACTCTTCCTAAGAAGATGCGGGCCAACGACATGGTACCACGGACACAGGGTGGCTTGCCCCGTGCTACTTGTTGATGGCGCCAGAAAAGAGGCTGCTGGCATGTAGTTGACGTGGGAGCAGACGGTCCTTGTGCATGGTGGAAAACCAGCCCGTTGGGAACCCCAAGAGGAAGGTATGATGAGTATAGCAGCTAGTTTTCCCTCAGTTAAGATACCAAGGTTTATCGATCAGGAGAGGAGAGACGGTGACGACTGAAGGTGATGCGGAACCTGCACACACACAACCAAGTACTTTGTTCCCAACTTGCGATGAGGTTGTCAATCTCACCGGTTTGCTTGAAACAAAGATTATGAGCGTATCGAGTGGAAAATAATATAGTATGCAAGTAAAGTAAACAGTGCGAGTAAAGTAAACAGGTGATAGTAATATGATGTAAATAGGACCGGGGTCCACAGTTCACTAGTGGTGCCTCCATAGATAAAATAACACATGCTGGGTAAACAAATTACAGTTGGGCAATTGATAGAATAAAGATAAACGTGATATGTCAAGAAGATCACTATGAGATTTACTCTGGGCATTACAACAAAATACATAGACCGCCATCCAACTGCATCTATGACTAATAATCCACTCCCGGGGATATCAATCCGAACACCCCATGAGTATTAAGTTGCGAACAACAGATAATTGCATTAAGCAAAGTGTGTAGTGTAAACAAAGCATATGCCCTTGAGCATATGAATGTTGTTTTCTCCCTAGTAGCAACAGCACATCTACCACCTTAGAGGTTTTTGTCACTCCCCCAGGTGAAATAGAGGCATGAACCCACTATCGAGCATAAATACCCCCTCTTGGAGTCACTAGCAACTACTCGGCCAAGATAGCTACTAACAACGGAGAGCAGGCAAGATCATAAACAACATAGAGATAACAAAAGATAATATTCAGTACAACAACTTAATCATAAACACCAATATTCATCGGATCCCAACAAACCAAACATGTAGAATTACATAACGGTGATCTCAATCATGTAGGGCAGCTCATGAGATCTAAACATGAAGCACATGGTGGAGAAGACAACCATCTAGCTACTGCTATGGACCCATAGTCCAAGGTAGACTACTCACTCATCGCTCCGGAGGCAAGCATGGCGACGAAGAAGACCTCCGGTGGCGATTCCCCTCTCCGGCAGGGTGCCGGGAAGAGCTTCTGGACCCTCCCGATCTTCGGGTCGACGGCGGCGGCGGATCGCGATGTGTTCTAGAAATCTGATCGGGTACTTAGGTTTTTTCCGTCGGGGGGTCTTTATAGGCGAAGGGGTGATGTCAGAGGAGGGGCCAGGCGCCCTCACGCGGGCCCCGCGCGGCTAGGGCCCTGGCCGCGCCGCCCATGCGTGTGGGGCCCTAGTGGCCCCCTCCTACTCCTCTTCGGATCTCTGGAAGCTTCCGGGTAAAGTAAGACTTCATGAACTTGTTTTGTCCAATTCCGAGAATATTTCCTGTGTATCACTTCTGAAACACAAAAACAGCAGAAAACAGGAAACTGGCACTGTGGCAACTCGTTAATAGGTTAGTTCCGGAAAATGCATAAAAGTGCCACTAAGTGTAACGAAACAATAGGCAAATGGTGTAAAAACAAGCATGGAGCATCAAAAATTATAGATACGTTGGAGACGTATCAAGCATCCCCAAGCTTAACTCCTGCTCATCCTCGAGTAGGTAAGTGATAACAAAAGAATAATTTTTGAGGTGACATGCACCTACACAATCTTGATCATATATGTAAGCGTTTGTGAGCTAGGATCATAAGAACTTAAAACATGGGCATGAAGATATAATCATGACAATAAGAACTTAGCAACCATGTTGTAAACATGCAAATGAACACAAACAAAAGATCATGATAATGAAACAATGAAAGTCAAAAGTGTGTTCAAATCATAAGGAAAAACATACAAATGGTTTTCAGCTTGTCCTTCAAAGAGAGCAAAACATAAATGCATAGGACACCTTCAAGTTTAAGAGGGCGACTAGATACAAATAATTTAAGAACAACTGAAACCAATCATCATGAATCAATTAATGAACTTTGGGACAATGCATATCACACTAAGAATGACAACTATGCTCTCTTAATGGTGCATAAAGAAAGAAGGTGGTGACTCAACATAAAAGTAAAAGAAAGGCCCTTCGCAGAGGGAAGCAGTGATTGCAAGTTTTATAACCTTCAAAAATTATGGTACTTACCGGCTTTGAGCTCTCATTGCCCCCATCATAAGCATATTGAATGGTTAAAGTTAATGCGAGAACAATTATGATGCATATGCTTGACAAATCATAAGTTGAAAACCTCGTGCCCCATGAATACGAGTACCCAAACCTCATGCTACTTTACTTAGAGTCCCAAGCAAGGCTCTTGTCATTGTAAGTATATGCATATCATTGAGAACCACCAATGGGGTACCTCCGTGCCCGATGACATGGAACAAGCCCACACCAAAATGATAGGACAAGCAGACAATGAACACCTCGACATCTCTTTTATTTGCCTTTTGTTTAGCTTTTTATTGTGAGATGCGTCGTCGTATGTTCACCATGGGTATGCTGCAAATTTCCACCATGAATTATGCATGGCTTAGATTGGCGGCCCGGCGTTTCCCTAACACATATACAAACTCCATGATCCCCACAAGATTCCCAATTCATTTCACACCGCGGGCATCCATAAACAAAAGATCACGATATCAACTCAAATAAGAAGTGCAATGTTGAAAGCTTTCCCATGACTGCATGGCTGGGCTAGTCTCCAACTTACAACTTGCAAGCATAACAACTCAACATAAGATACCACAATGTCAAATTTTTAAGAACAATAAAAAGTAAAGTGTGCCTTCCGGTTCGTGAGAGCTTTACTGACCGAATTTCGCATAACACTGGTAAGAGTTTAATTTGAAGAGAAAATAAAAGCAAGTCAAATTTACTTGGAATAGCAAATTGCTAGTAGGTATGTATGGTGGACACTTTGGAAGACTTTGGCTTTTAGGAGTTGGATGCACGAGTAGAGCTCATACTCAGTACAAGGCGAGGGCTAGCAAAAGACTGGGAGCGACCAACTAAGAGAGCAATAATGGCCATAATCATGCAAAGCGACAAAGCGACATTAAAAGAAGCATAAGATGGCATCAAAAGTCAAAAACTAAATGATCATGAAGGCTATTGGCGACTTTGTAAGAGTCTAACATGTGTGAGCATGCACCAAGTCAACCCAAATAAAGCATCAAGGAGAAAACCAAAATAATGCTTCCATACAATAAAAACAACGCATGATTTTTTCAAAGGCTCATTAAGCAATCTCAGTTATTTGAGACAAGTCATGCTACACCAAAATCACTAAGCATACTATCAAAAATACATCAAGCATGACATGAAAAAGCCTAAGCCGCAGTCTACACAAGCTCCTTCTTGTACCACTATTTTGCATAAAGCTTTTTCTCTTTTCCAACACCATTTGAAATTTTTATAAACACCTCTTTTGATGAAAACCAATAAAGATCAGAGGCAAAAATACACCTTGATGAAAAGATAAGACAAGGTCTGAACGCAAATCAAGGAGAAAACGAAAACCAAAAGCAGAAGCAGAAAAAGAAGAACACTCGATTTTTAATAAGAGTGAAAACTAGAGCGTTCTTGGCAAATGAAAAGCAAGGCAACTTCTCCAAAAGAAATTTGTTGGGGTCCAACCATTTATTGCAGCAAAAAAACAAACTAACAAACTAAGAAAACTAAAACAACTGACGCTCCAAGAAAAACACATAGTGCATGAAGCAATAAAAATATAGTGTCTTGAAAGGTGACCTGATTTTTGCCGATGAAGAAGGGGTACCTCGGGGGCATCCCCAAGCTTTGACGCTTGTACTTCTTGGATATTTCTTGGGGTGATGCATGGGCATCCCCAAGCTTGAGTTTTTGTCCATTCTTCAACTCATCTCATCATTCTCCAATCCCTACACTTGAAAACTTCCTTCATACAAAACTAAACACAATTCTATTAGCAACATTAGTGCAAGCATAACATATAATCAACCTCTTTTTGCTTCAGGTTTCAACTCAAAACCACCACATATATAGCAGATACTACTGTAGCAACCTTCCCAAAAGTTCCATGATCAAAAGAACTCAAAAGAAAGCGATAAAGTGGCAAACACAAATATTGGCAGAAATCTGTCAAAACTGAACAGCTGATAAAGGTCGAATTTTTGAGGGATTTTATGTTGCTCAAATCAAAAAGTGTTAAACTAACAAAAGTTTGGATATAACCTGGGGCATATGCACAAGAAATCACAGGTCCAAAAGATAAACAGAGAATTTTCACGAATTTGTACGGTGCAGCACCGAAAACAGTTTCAGGACAGCAACATCCCCAAATCTTTACCTCGCTCAAATTAGAGGCTTCTCTTGGCACAAAAACGAAATAAACAAGATAAGGAGCGGTCATTACAGTAGTAATGACTTCCCAGACTCAAATAAAAGAAAACGTACTGAAAAGAAAACATTGGGTTATCACCCAAGAGTGCTTTTCTTTAACGCCTTTGAGCTAGGCGCAGAAAATTGCGAATCAAGTAATATCAAGTGATGAAGCATCAAGCTCATAATTTGCTCTAAGAATAGAGTCAAAAAGTAATTTCTTTCTTTTCCTAGGGAAGTGTTCCATACCTTTCTTTAGTGGGAATTGATATTTGATAGTGCCTTCCCTCATATCAACGATAGCACCTACAGTTCGAAGAAAGGGTCTTCCCAAAATAATAGAACATGAAGCATGGCATTCAACGTCCATAACAAGAAAATCAACGGGAACAAGGTTATTGTTAACCACAATAAGAACATCATTAATCCTTCCCAAAGGTTTCTTCTTAGCAACATCAGCAATAGGAACATCAAAATAACACTTTTCAAGTGGTGGTAAATCAAGCGTGTCATAAATCTTTCTAGGCATGATAGAAATACTAGCACCTAGATCACATAAAGCATGGCAATCATAACCATTAACATGCATATCAATGATGGGTTCCCAACCATCTTCTAACTTCTTGGGAACAGAGGCTTTTTGCTTCAACTTTTCATCCCTAATCTTTATGAGAGCATTGGTAATATGCTTAGTAAAAACAATATTTAAAGAACTAGCATTGGGAGTCAAAGCAAGCTTTTGCAAGAACAAAATTACTTCAGATATATTGCAGCCATCAATATCAAAATCATTAAAAGAAGTAGAGCTATCATCTCCCACACTCCGAAAAATTTCAGCACTCTTTTGAGAAAAAGTTTTGGCAGTTTTAGGCTTTTTAACACAAGGAGTGGGAGTTTTCTCTATACCAATCAAAGTAAGAGGATTGCTACCAGTAGGAGCAACATCATTAGAGGTAGTAATGGTACATACCTTCATCTCTCTAGCCATCTCATCTTCTCTTTCCCACCTGGCATGCAATTCCGCTAACAATCTAATATTTTCATCAATTCCAAATTGAATAGCATTAGCGGTAGCAAAAACATTGTTCTCTTTCACATCATTAGGCAACACTTTTAATTTCAGAATTTCAACATCATGAGCAAGGCTATCAACTTTAGAAGCAAGAATATCAATTTTGCCTAACTTTTCCTCAACAGACTTGTTAAAAGCAGTTTGCTTACCGATGAAGTCCTTGAGCATTACCTCAAGCTCGGAGGGCGCGGCCCTAGTGTTGTTGTAGGAGTTACCATAAGAGTTACCATAACCATTACCATTGGTAGAAGGATACGGCCTATAATTGTTACTAGCAAAATTGTTCTTATAAGCATTGTTGTTAAAATTATTGTTTCTAATGAAATTCACATCCACATGCTCTTCTTGAGCAACCAAAGAGGCCAAAGGAACATTATTAGGATCAACATGAGTCCTATCATTAGCAAGCATAGCCATAATGGTATCAATCTTATCACTCAAGGAAGAGGTTTCCTCAACAGAATTTACCTTCTTACCTTGTGGAGCTCTCTCGGTGTGCCATTCAGAATAATTTACCATCATGTTGTCAAGTAGCTTTGTTGCGGCGCCCAAGGTAAGGGACATAAAAGTGCCTCCAGCAGCTGAATCAAGTAGGTTCCTTGAAGAAAAATTCAGTCCTGCATAAAAAGTTTGGATAATCATCCAAGTAGTCAGTCCATGAGTGGGGCAATTCTTTATCATAGATTTCATTCTTTCCCAAGCTTGAGCAACATGTTCATTATCAAACTGAGTAAACTTCATAATATTGCTACGCAGAGATATAATCTTAGCAGGAGGATAGTATCTACCAATAAAAGCATCCTTACACTTAGCCCATGAATCAATACTATTCTTAGTCGAAGACAACAACCAATCTTTAGCTTTTCCTCTCAAAGAGAAAGGAAACAACTTGAGCTTAATAATATCACCATCAACATCCTTATATTTCTGCATCTCACATAGCTCAACAAAATTGTTGAGATGAGCTGCAGCATCTTCAGTACTAGCACCAGAAAATTGCTCTTTCATAACAAGGTTCAATAAAGCAGGCTTAATCTCATAAAAGTTTGCAGCAGGAACAGGAGGCTTAATAGGAGTGCAGATAAAATCACTATTGTTTGTGCTAGTAAAGTCACACAACTTGGTGTTTTCAGGATTGGCCATTTCAGCAAAACGAAAGTAAACAAGTAAAAACATGTACCAAGGATTCTAATTTTTTTTGGGTTTTTGATATAAAAACGATGCAAGTAAAATAAATAAAGTAAAGCAAAACAATAACAAAGTAAAGGATGTGTGTGCAAAAAACTCCCCTCGCAGAAGTCTTCCCTTCCTCCCCGGCAACGGCGCCAGAAAAGAAGCTGCTACTTGTTGATGGCGCCAGAAAAGAGGCTGCTGGCGTGTAGTTGACGTGGGAGCAGACGGTCCTTGTGCGTGGTGGAAAACCAGCCCGTTGGGAACCCCAAGAGGAAGGTATGATGAGTATAGCAGCTAGTTTTCCCTCAGTTAAGATACCAAGGTTTATCGATCAGGAGAGGAGAGACGGCGACGACTGAAGGTGATGCGGAACCTGCACACACACAACCAAGTACTTTGTTCCCAACTTGCGATGAGGTTATCAATCTCACCGGTTTGCTTGAAACAAAGATTATGAGCGTATCGAGTGGAAAATAATATATTATGCAAGTAAAGTAAACAGTGCGAGTAAAGTAAATAGGTGATAGTAATATGATGTAAATAGGACCGGGGTCCACAGTTCACTAGTGGTGTCTCTCCATAGATAAAATAACACATGCTGGGTAAACAAATTACAGTTGGGCAATTGATAGAATAAAGATAAACGTGATATGTCAAGAAGATCACTATGAGATTTACTCTGGGCATTACAACAAAATACATAGACCGCCATCCAACTGCATCTATGACTAATAATCCACTCCCGGGGATATCAATCCGAACACCCCATGAGTATTAAGTTGCGAACAACAGATAATTGCATTAAGCAAAGTGTGTAGTGTAAACAAAGCATATGCCCTTGAGCATATGAATGTTGTTTTCTCCCTAGTAGCAACAGCACATCTACCACCTTAGAGGTTTTTGTCACTCCCCCAGGTGAAATAGAGGCATGAACCCACTATCGAGCATAAATACCCCCTCTTGGAGTCACTAGCAACTACTCGGCCAAGATAGCTACTAACAACGGAGAGCATGCAAGATCATAAACAACATAGAGATAACAAAAGATAATATTCAGTACAGCAACTTAATCATAAACACCAATATTCATCGGATCCCAACAAACCAAATATGTAGAATTACATAACGGTGATCTCAATCATGTAGGGCAGCTCATGAGATCTAAACATGAAGCACATGGTGGAGAAGACAACCATCTAGCTACTGCTATGGACCCATAGTCCAAGGTAGACTACTCACTCATCGCTCCGGAGGCAAGCATGGCGATGAAGAAGACCTCCGGTGGCGATTCCCCTCTCCGGCAGGGTGCCGGGAAGAGCTTCTGGACCCTCCCGATCTTCGGGTCGATGGCGGCGGCGGATCGCGATGTGTTCTAGAAATCTGATCGGGTAATTAGGTTTTTTCTGTCGGGGGGTCTTTATAGGCTAAGGGGTGATGTCAGAGGAGGGGCCAGGCGCCCTCACGCGGGCCCCGCGCGGCCAGGGCCCTGGCCGCGCCGCCCATGCGTGTGGGGCCCTAGTGGCCCCCCTCCTACTCCTCTTCGGATCTCTGGAAGCTTCCGGGTAAAATAAGACTTCAGGAACTTGTTTCATCCAATTCCGAGAATATTTCCTGTGTATCACTTCTGAAACACAAAAACAGCAGAAAACAGGAAACTGGCACTGTGGCAACTCGTTAATAGGTTAGTTCCGGAAAATGCATAAAAGTGCCACTAAGTGTAACGAAACAATAGGCAAATGGTGTAAAAACAAGCATGGAGCATCAAAAATTATAGATACGTTGGAGACGTATCACCCCGGCTTCATGAAGCTGGTAAACTGATACTGCCTGAGGACCTCGAACACCTCGCAAGTGGACCAATGATCAGTTTGCAGCAAAATATTCAATTTCTAGGGTCCCTCCTTCTTAAAGACAAGGATCCAAATTACCCGGTGTTCACGGTCAAGGTGCCAGCAGCAGACCCGAACTTCGTCCAAGCATACCCCGTGGATATCTTCTTCATAGCGTTCGAGGACGTCTTCAATCTATTTCACTGGAAACGGCTCGACTATAACTTGGTTCGCCTATACGCGATCAATCTTCAGATGAAGATCAAGAGAGAGACCCCCCAACGTCGCGGTAGCGGATCCCTACTACATGCGCGATAGCCAGCTGGTGGATGGCTCAAGCACACGGACCACGGCGGTGTGGTACCTCCAGAGCTTCATGCTCATGAACAAAGAGAAGAACACCATTCTTTTGCCTGTCTTTCCCGAGTAAGTACACATTCACTCGCGGCCGTCGTAACTTATGCTTTCTTATATATTTCTTCCATTGCCGATCCTTTCCAACATTCCATTTAAATTGCATGTGTTGAGCAGGGACACATACTGCACACTCGTCGTCCTTTGCCCGAAGTGGTCACTAGCCCAGTATTTCGACTCGTCGAGTACGACGACGAAGAAAGACTACAACAGAATAAGGAGTGTTCTCGATGAGGCTATCCTTTTCTACTCCAAAAATGGAGGCATCTTTCAAGAGAAGGGGAAATTTATCAGGCCGGACACTAAAGAGCACGGGTTCAAGCACTTGATCAACTTCCCTTGCATCAAGCAGCCAGATGACAACATGAAGGACGCCTTCTATGTCCTCCATCACCTTAAAGGGTTTGTCGCGGATGCAGAGATGATGCGTCTGCCACCTAGTAAGCGAGACCCCAAAAAAATGGCGGGGGAGATCAGCGATGCTGATCTTAGAGAAGACTTCCATCGCATCCAAGTAAAGCTATCGGAAATTATTGTAGAAGATGTATGCAACAGATCGGGGCTCTTACACCAACTCAGAGGGTTGTGTAAGAGGGATATAGAAGAACGCCTACATAGGCAGGGTGATGGAAGGATGTGGACGACGAAGGACATGTACAAACCGTTCCCGGAGCCCATGAACAAGACGTCTCGTTGATCGAGAGGCCGGTGTGCCTACCATTACTTTGAATCGATGGACAATGTGTGTACTGTGTTGTAAACTAAACTTGCTTAATGTCGTTGTTGGACTTCAATTACTATTGTAGTCGATGTCGTTGAACTTGATTACTTATGTGATACCGATGCTATATGACTTTTAGGTTTATTATTATTTCCTTGCTTTAATTCTTGTGAATATGTATGCATGTGAACCCTCTAATTCTTTCCATTGCATTATATACTAATATGCCTTGTGTCCATAGAGATGACGTGGTACGTCATGTTCGAGGGGCGGGTTCTAGGAGTCTACGAGGAGTGGGCGGACTACAAGAAACAGGTGCACAAGTTCAGCGGCAACTGCTACAAAGGCTACCCGACTCAACAAGAGGCGGTTGCCAAGTGGAGGAAGCACCAGTCGAACAAGAGCAAGATGAAGACCTTCGTTGTGCTCTCGCTCTTGCTCACCATCATCGCAGCGGTACACTATTTCATCCTAGTGTAGGCGGCGGCCGGTGTCACTTCATTTGTATCTTGAGATGATGCACTTAATTTGCATGGATTATGAGTTGTATGGAGATATATATGTATGATGAGTTGTATATGCATGGAGCTATATGAAATCTATTAATATTCTATATGAAATGAGTTGTATATGGAGATATATAATTGTGCTATATTATATCTGTTGATATATCTGTGTACTGCTATATTATATCTGTTAAAACCTGTATATCTACACCAGACAGAACAAGTTCTGTATAAAACCTGTACTATTTCTGTGGCGCACTAAAACTTAATTCAGTGGCGCACCATGCTCTCATGCGCCATAGAATGCCTTATTTCTGTGGCGCATATGGAATGGTGCGCCACAGAATGCCTTATTTCTGTGGCGCATGTACTGGTGCGCCACAGAATTCTTATTTTTGTGACGAAGATTCTGTGGAGCACCACCCATGCGCCACAGAATACTAATACTGGTGCACCACAGATGAGGTTTTCCCTACTAGTGCGTCACCCAGTTACTTATTATAATGAGATAAAATGTCTAATAACAAATCAAATTTCATGAATAATGGGAAGAGTAATTCCCATATGGAAATGCTCCAATGTCCACACCAGAAGTGGTATAGTGATGTCTACACACGCTTCTGTTCTTGTAGACAGTGTTGGGCCTCCAAGTGCAGAGGTTTGTAGAGCAGCAGCAAGTTTCCCTTAAGTGGATCACCCAAGGTTTATCAAACTCAGGGAGGAAGAGGTCAAAGCTATCCCTCTCAAACAACCCTGCAATTACGATACAGAAAGTCTCTTGTGTCCCCAACACACCCAATACACTTGTCAGATGTATAGGTGCACTAGTTCGGCGAAGAGATAGTGAAATACAAGTGGTATGGATGATTACAAGTAGTAAATACAATCTGGAATAAAAATGGCAGCAAGCAAACAAGTAACAAAACAGTAAGTAAACGGTGTGCAAAGCTTGGAAACAAGGCCTAGGGATCATACTTTCACTAGTGGACACACTCCCAACAAATATAACATAATTGAACCAATAGATAACTTCTCTTCACTATGGTACTCTGAATTACTCTCCTATTGAATAACACTAATCATTGCGTAGGGCTACGAAGCACTCCTCAAAGTTCATCAAGTACTTGACAAACACCACTCATAGAGATATCCAAATCAAATCACAACTCAAGATAGATATTATTGCAACTTAGACCAACTACTAACACGGTGCACACACTGTCAACATTACACCATGAAAGGAGGAATAGATCACTTCAATACTATCATAGTGATAATTATTCTCATAATCCATAAGAGATCACAATCGTATCCTAGACCAAGTACCACCACGATGCACGCACTGTCACCGTTACACCGTGGCAGGAGGAATAGATTACTTTAATAACACACTAGAGTACACATAATGAAGAAGAGTAACATCTACTTATTCAACATGATACAAAGCTCACGATCACATAAAGATCACATCATGGGAGAGAGAGGTGAACCACATAGCTATCGGTAGAGCCCTCAGCCCCGGGGATGAACTACTCCCTCCTCATCATAGGAGACAGCAAGGTTGATGGAGATGGCGGTAAGGTCGATGGAGCCAGCGGAGACGACGATGGAGACCGATGGAGATGGCTCCGGGGGCACTTCCCCGTCCCGGCAGGGTGCCGGAATAGAGACTTCTGTCCCCCGAAATTTGGCTTCGACGGCGGCGGCGCTACGGAACTGTTCTGGAAATTTCGCCGACTCCTTTAGGGTTTTTTGTCCCAAGGCTTTATATAGGCGAAGGGGCGTCGTCAGGGGGCAGCCAGGGGCTCCTCACACCAGGGTGGCGCGGCCAGGGCCTGGGCCGCGCCACCTATGTGTGAGGGCGGCCTCTGGCCCCCCCTCCGGCTCTCTTTCGGTCTTCGGGAAGCTTCCGGGAAAATAAGACTTCTGGCTTTTGTTTCGTCCAATTCCAAGAATATTTCCTGTGTAGCTTTTCTGAAACACAAAAATAGCAGAAAACAGGGAACTGGCACTGTGGCATCTTGTCAATAGGTTAGTTCCGGAAATCACATAAAAACGCCACGAAGTGTAACAAAACACAAGGCAAATGGTGCAAAAACAAGCATGGAGCATCAAAAATTATAGATACGTTTGATACGTATCAAGCATCCCCAAGCTTAACTCCTGCTCGTCCTCGAGTAGGTAAGTGATAACAAAAGAAATAATTTTTGAGGTGACATGCACCATCACAATCTTGATCATATATGTAAGCGTTGTGAGCTGGGATCAAAGAACTTAAAACATGGGCATGAAAGATATAATCTTGACAATAAGAACTTAGCAACCATGTTGTAAACATGCAAATGAACACAAATAAAAGATCATGAAAATGAAACAATGAAAGTCAAACGTGTGTTCAAATCATAAGGAAAAACATACAAATGGTTTTCAGCTTGTCCTTCATGGAGAGCAAAACATAAATGCATAGGACACCTTCAAGTTTAAGAGGGCGACTAGATACAAATACTTTAAGAACAAGTGAAACCATGATCATGAATCAATCAATGAAAACTTTGGGACAATGCACATTATACTCAGAATGACAACTATGCTCTCTTAGATGGTGCATAAAGGTAGAAGGTGGTGACTCAACATAAAAGTAAAAGAAAGGCCCTTCGCAGAGGGAAGCAGTGATTAAACATGTGCTAGAGCTTTTCATTTGTAAAACAGAGAGATAAAAATTGGTTTTGAGAGGTGGTTGTCTTTGTCAACGACTGGCAATGGGGTTCTTACTATCTTCCATACAAAAATGAAGCAAGTTTTTGAGAGAGAGATTGGCACTTTGGTGCTCTTTTATAAAGCTTGGCACTCCTCCCCACATTTTTTTCCTTTCACAAACCATGGCTAACCGATTCCATCGGGTGCCCACCAACATTCACATACCATGGAGGAGTGCCTTTTTTCTTTCTTTTTTGTCTCTTTTTTTTCTTTTTGGAATAAGACAATATGGAAGATAGCAAATCCGACCACTACGTCCCCATGAGCTGAAAGCAGTGTCACAAAATGAGAAGTGTTTTGAAGGTTTTTTTCAAAGGTAGCACATGAAAATTTACTTGGAATGGCTTACAAATACCATGCATAGGAATTTTTAGTGGACACAATGGCAAACTTGGTTTTTAGGAGTTGGATGCACGAGTAGAACTCATACTCAGTACAAGGCGAGGGCTAGCAAAAGACTGAGAGCGACCAACTAAGAGAGCAATAACGGCCATAATCATGCAAAGCGACATTAAAAGAAGCATAAGATGGCATCAAAAGTCAAAAACTAAATGATCATAGAGGCTATTGGCGACTTTGTATGAGTCTAACATGTGTGAGCATGCGCCAAGTCAACCCAAATAAAGCATCAAGGAGAAAACCAAAATAATGCTTCCAAATAATTAAAACAACGCATGATTTTTTCAAAGGCTCATTAAGCAATCTCAGTTATTTGAGACAAGTCATGCTACAGCAAAACCACTAAGCATACTATCAAAAATACATCAAGCGTGACATGCAAAAGCCTAGGCCGCAGTCTACACAAGCTCCTTTTTGTACCACTTTTTTTTTTTGCATAAAGCTCTTTCTCTTTTCCAACACCATTTGAAATTTTTAAAGACACCTCTTTTGATGAAAACCAATAAAGATCAGAGGCAAAAATACACCTTGATGAAAAGATATGACAAGATCTGAACAAAAATCAAGGCGAAAAATGCAAGCTAAACGCAGTAGCAGAAAAAGAGAACACTCATTGAACAATAAGAGTGAAAACTAGAGTGTTCTTGGCAAATGAAAAGCGAGTTCATCTCCTCCAAAACAAATATGATGTGATCTAACCATTTATTGCAACAAACTAAACTAAACTAATACTGAAAATAAAAACAACTGACGCTCCAAGAAAAACGCATAGTGCATGAAGCAATAAAAATATAGTGTCTTAAAAGGTGACCTGATTTTTGTCGATGAAGAAGGGGTGCCTCGGGGGCATCCCCAAGCTTTGACGCTTGTACTTCTTGGATATTTCTTGGGGGTGCTGGGCATCCCCAAGCTTGAGCTTTTGTCCATTCTTCAACTCATCTCATCATTCTCCAATCCCTACACTTGAAAACTTCCTTCATACAAAACTAAACACAAATCTATTAGCAACATTAGTGTAGCATAACATATAATCAACCTCTTTTTGCTTCAGGTTTCAACCCAAAACCACCACATATATAGCATATACTACTGTAGCAACTTCCCCAAAAGTTCCGTGATCAAAAGAACTCAAAAAGAAAGCGATAAAGCGGCAAACACAAATATTGGCAGAAATCTGTCAAAACAGAACAGCTGACAAATGTCGAATTTTTGAGGTGTTTTATGTTGCTCAAATCAAAATGTGTTCAACTAACAAAAGTTTGGATATAACCTGGGGCATATGCACAAGAAATCGCAGGTCCAAAAGATATACAGAGAATTTATACGAATTTTTACGGTGCAGCACCGAAAACAGTTTCAGGACAGCAACATCCCCAAATCTTACCTCACTTAAATTAGATGCTTCTCTTGGCACAACAACGAAATAAAAAGGATAAGGAGCGGTCATTACAATAGTAATGACTTCCAAGACTCAAATAAAAGAAAAAGTACTGAAAATAAAACATTGGGTTATCTCCCAAGAGTGCTTTTCTTTAACGCCTTTGAGCTAGGCGCAGTAATTTGCAAAGATGCTCATGTAGGCGCCATGGAAGAGCTTAAGGCAAAGGCGCTATATAGGAACTTAAAGCAAAAGAGAGCATCAAAAATCAAGTATGGAACACATTTAAATCTAAACCACTTCCTATGAAAAATAGTCTTGTAAAGAGACAAGTCATGAAAGCGCAAAGCAAAAAGCATAGGAAGGCAAAACAAGTACAACTTCAAAGATTGCAACATAAAGATGGGAAACTCAATATTGTTGAGATCCATAAAACCATGTTTCCCTCTCTCATAATAACTTTCAGTAGCATCATGAATAGAACTAACAACATAACTATCACATAAAGCATCTCTATCATGAGCCACATGCATAAAAGAATTAATACTCACCACAGGAACAATCATAATAGGAGCAGATTCAACAGAATAATTATTCTCATCACCATAATCATCATAAATAGGAGGCATATTGTAATCATAACTAATTTTCTCCTCAAAAGTAGGTAAACTGAAAATATTATACTCATCATCATAGCCATCATAAACTAGAGGTTTAGTATCATCACAAGCTAGAGAGCAACTATTTCACAAACCATATTCTTCAAACATATCATCATAAGAAGGAACATCACATATGGGAGATAAAATATTATCAGAACAAACTTTCTCCACTAAAGCTGGGGAACTAAAAATATCATGCTTAACAAAACCAGCTTCCCCAAGCTTAGACTTTTCTATAGCATTAGCAACAACGGTGTTCAAAGCATTCATACTAACAACACTTTTAGCATGCAAATTAAGCTCCAAAGGTTTTTCAATTTTCTCTTCAAACACTTCATATCTAAACTCAGGAAAAAGACTATAGAACTCATTATTTTCCATTAAGCCTAACTAGTGAAAATAAAAACAAGAAACAAAAAGATGTAATTGCAGAATCTAAAGGAAATAACTCCGAGCACTCACACAGGAGGATGCGAGTACCTTTTACCTTACCTCCCCGGCAACGGCGCCAGAAAAGAGCTTGATGTCTACACACGCTTCTGTTCTTGTAGACAGTGTTGGGCCTCCAAGTGCAGAGGTTTGTAGAGCAGCACCAAGTTTCCCTTAAGTGGATCACCCAAGGTTTATCGAACTCAGGGAGGAAGAGGTCAAAGCTATCCCTCTCAAACAACACTGCAATTACGATACAGAAAGTCTCTTGTGTCCCCAACACACCCAATACACTTGTCAGATGTATAGGTGCACTAGTTCGGCGAAGAGATAGTGAAATACAAGTGGTATGGATGATTACAAGTAGTAAATACAATCTGGAATAAAAATGGCAGCAAGCAAATAAGTAACAAAACAATAAGTAAACGGTGTGCAAAGCTTGGAAACAAGGCCTAGGGATCATACTTTCACTAGTGGACACACTCCCAACAAATATAACATAATTGAACCAATAGATAACTTCTCTTCACTATGGTACTCTGAATTACTCTCCTATTGAATAACACTAATCATTGCGTAGGGCTACGAAGCACTCCTCAAAGTTCATCAAGTACTTGACAAACACCACTCATAGAGATATCCAAATCAAATCACAACTCAAGATAGATATTATTGCAACTTAGACCAAGTACTAACACGGTGCACACACTGTCAATATTACACCATGAAAGGAGGAATAGATCACTTCAATACTATCATAGTGATAATTATTCTCATAATCCATAAGAGATCACAATCGTAGCCTAGACCAAGTACCACCACGATGCACGCACTGTCACCGTTACACCGTGGCAGGAGGAATAGATTACTTTAATAACACACTAGAGTACACATAATGAAGAAGAGTAACATCTACTTATTCAACATGATACAAAGCTCACGATCACATAAAGATCACATCATGGGAGAGAGAGGTGAACCACATAGCTACCGGTAGAGCCCTCAGCCCCGGGGATGAACTACTCCCTCCTCATCATAGGAGACAACAAGGTTGATGGAGATGGCGGTAAGGTCGATGGAGCCGGCGGAGACGACAATGGAGACCGATGGAGATGGCTCCGGGGGCACTTCCCCGTCCCGGCAGGGTGCCGGAATAGAGACTTCTGTCCCCCGAAATTTGGCTTCGACGGCGGCGGCGCTACAGAACTGTTCTGGAAATTTCGCCGACTCCTTTAGGGTTTTTCGTCCCGAGGCTTTATATAGGCGAAGGGGCGTCGTCAGGGGGCAGCCAGGGGCTCCTCACACCAGGGTGGTGCGGCCAGGGCCTGGGCCGCGCCACCTATGTGTGAGGGCGGCCTCTGGCCCCCCTCCGGCTCTCTTTCGGTCTTCGGGAAGCTTCCGGGAAAAATAAGACTTCTGGCTTTTGTTTCGTCCAATTCCGAGAATATTTCCTGTGTAGCTTTTCTGAAACACAAAAACAGCAGAAAATAGGGAACTGGCACTGTGGCATCTTGTCAATAGATTAGTTCCGGAAATCGCATAAAAACACCACGAAGTGTAACAAAACACAAGGCAAATGGTGCAAAAACAAGCATGGAGCATCAAAAATTATAGATACGTTTGAGACGTATCATATAGTATATGGGGAACCCTTCATGCTAGTTTGTTGTTTAACAAACCATTCAATCTTTTACTATTTCTGGTTAGTTTGGACCATCTAGCCATTACCCTTCATGGATCATTCACATCATTGATTTTTCTGGTATGTTAGGACACGTTGGAGGTACGTTCATTACGAGGCTAAAGTTTGGCCTACGACCAGTAAATTATGCATCTATCATGAACAATTTTGTTTAATGTGTCTTTATATTTGGTTGCAGTGAAAACGACCTGTCGGTTGGCGCAAAACAAACAGCAACCAATTTGTGTTTATGGGAATTAAACAATACAGCCCATATGTACCAGATCTAGATCTACAACTATGCTCAATTAATTTAGGATCATCTAATAATGGGACTAACAAGGCTGACAATGCTTGCAGGCATGCACACTAGGATTAACAAACCATTCAATCTTTTACTATTTCTGGTTACTTTGGACCATCTAGCCATTACCCTTCATGGACCATTCACATCATTGATTTTTCTGGTATGTTAGGACACGTTGGAGGTACATTCATTACAAGGCTAAAGTTTGGCCTACGACCAGTAAATTATGCATCTGTCATGGACAATATTTTGTTTAATGTGTCTTTATATTTGGTTGCAGTGAAGACGACCCGTCGGTTGGCGCAAAACAAACAGCAACCAATTTGTGTTTATGGGAATTAAACAATACAGCCCATATGTACCAGATCTAGATCTACAACTATGCTCATTTAATTTAGAATCATCTAATAATGGGACTAACAAGGCTGACAATGCTTGCAGGCATGCACACTAGGAGGCGACAAGGCCACAGGCAAATAAGTGGCCACAACTAACCAATATGTCACATGCATAAATAGGGTAAACACACTTAGATTTTTATTAACTATATATAAAAGCCAAGCACTTTGGCGCTCTCTGAGCGCACATGGCACTGTTCATGCGTGCCATGAACGGTGACATTTTCTATTTTTTCATGTAATGATTTTTCCGTAAAAAAATTATTGTATCTTTTCAACTGAAATAATACAAAATTATTTTGTCAATAGTGTATATTGATTTGATGGTACTTCTTACCAACATTCCACCAAAAATACCTCAGCACTAATTTAATGAAGTTAATTTTCCAAATCTGACACAAATTTTCTAATTTACGTCATAGATATGCAACTAATTTTTTACCGTAATTTCCCATAAGTGGTTTCCACGGGGTGAATGTAATTCATCGATGTTAATTTCTGACCATGACATCTCAGTGTTATCTTTCCTAATTTATCGTCTGTTTTATTCTTTGATGTATTTTATATGCAGTTATTCGACTGTAGATTTCTGATGGTAACTCTCCGATGGTAATTACTCAAGAATATTTCGTCAACATTATGTGTTTTCAACGTACTCTTTCGCTGGCAGCTTTACAAGAGTGAATGACAAGTAATTCTCTTCAGCCGTAATTTCCTAACCGTAACTTTCCCTTTTCAACACAAATTTTTGGGTATATTTTCCTGCTGGTAAATATGTGACGGTAATTGCCCAACATTACTACCATGCGTAATTTTTCTACCGTAATTTCCCAACCATGGTTTCCAGGTGGTGCACGAATAGTAATTCTCCGCCAGAAATTTTCTGACCTTATCTGTTTGGCAGGCGCGCCTTTTTGCTATATGTTGCCTCTTTAATTTAGGAAAATACTAATGCCATTATTTATTGGCTGTATGTCGTAATAAATTTTCCGAACGTCCCTCAATGGTGACTGCCTTCTTGTGTTTGTCACCTCTTCTACTCGAATAATAGTACTACCTTCTTTTATTTATCACCACCAAATCTATGGAAATGTTCAACGCCAATAGTAATTATTGGGATGTAACTATCTGAATGTAAATTCCCAGCAGTAGTTCTTCAACTGTGCATGTACACTATTCGTCATCAATAACTTTCCGCCTACAACTCTTTAGCGGCAAATGCTTTTTTCAGTGGTAGCTTCACGATCCTCCTACGGTATTTTCCACAAAAAATACTACACTATTTCCGACCTCTATATTTAACAAAATGCAACTATTTTCTTCTACTGATCACTGTTTTTTTACGCAAATACAGTAGGGAAAAATTCCTACTGCATCAAATTTTCATTTTATAAATAAAAGGGGAGTTACTGATCACTGTTATTAATCCGCATGTACTACTTTTCAATGATAATGTTTCAATATTTTTGTCAATTTCCATGGCCTCACGATTACCATGTTATTTTTGTCTATATTGCCCTCTTTGTTCAGCACGTCATGGTCAGCTACAGACATGAGAATAAAATAATTTTGACCCATCCTACAGTACATCAGCAACACAGATATTGCAGTAGTTCGACAATACTTTAACTAACAATCTAACTGCCAAAGACGCAGTGTGTTGCCGCACCAAGCTTACTCGGTTTACCTCTGCTAACAAATCGTCTTAACCCCCACTAAATTCAAAGAGTAGGCCATGTGTTGAAGGTCCATGATATGTGTATACTTTGAAGGATGTTGGACAGACTAGACAATCGATCAATAAAATTTGCAATTTTACAATGAGCACTGAACAACATAAAATTCTAAAAATAGAATCTATAACACATAAATGATTTTTGATTGTAATTTATAGATTGCCGGAGATATCTAGTTAGTGGACTACCCACAAATTGGCTTAACTTAAACTCAACTAACATGTACTTGTGAATTTTTTTCATAACGGTCAAGCAATCTACATAACCCAATTGTTTAGCCAGCCAATTATCATGCTATCTCCATTAACTTTCATTGGTGATAGTATATCTATACAACATTTCCATGTCATCTTTTTCAGCCATACAACCTTTTACATTGGAAAGATTTACTTGCCAAATATACAACAATTTCACATCACTTTGTATCCGGTCAAATATTGTGATCAACTGAATCTTGTATTCTTTACATACAACTTCATGTTTCATGTGTATTTTACCATTTCATTGGCACAAAAAACCTTATAGAGACTGTTGCTACAACATGCAGGGTATTCTTCTAGTTGAGAGTATGAAAAAGAAAATTAGTAACAACAAACCTAAAATGTGTACTCACTTTGTGGAAGAAAGTTATTTACTTAAACAAAAGTTAGTGAACTTATAACCAGGGCTATTGAAGACAACTCGAGATTTTTATAAAGAGTAATATTTACTAGATAAAGTATTTGTCATCCCAATCGAGAAAAAATGTGTTGTAGAAAATATCGCATAAGGTGCTATGCACAAGCATACAAAATATATGTAGATAAGGTACATGCCTTCAGTGGATGTGAGTTTACCCACATATGAAACTGAGGCAGTCAATATTAGAGATCCCAAATTATCAGAAGCATCAGCTTATTATTATAAAGAGATAAAATGTATAATAACAACTCAAATTTCATGAATAATGGGAAGAGTAATTTCCATATGTAAATGCTCCAATCTCCACAACAAAAGTGAAATAGTAAATGGAACACTTCATGCTAGTTTGTTGTTTAACAAACCGGTCAATCTATTACTATTTTTTTGGTGAGTTTGGACCACCTGAGCTGGCCATTACCCTTCATGGGATATTCACATGATTGTTTTTTCTGATAGGTTAGGATATGTTGGAGGTATGTCCATTACGAGGCTAAAGTTGGGCCTATGACCAGCAAATTATGCATCTGTCATGGACAATACTTTATTTAATGTGTCTTTAAATTTTTGGTTACTGGGAAGACGACCTGTCAGTTGGCGCAAAACAAACAGCAACCAAATTGTATTTATGGGAATTAAACAATATAGCTCATATGTACCAGATATGGATCTACCACTATGCTCATTTAATTTAGGGTCATCTAATAATGAAACCAACAAGGCTGACAATGCTTGCACGCATGCACACTAGTAGACGATAAGGACGTGGCCACAACAAGCCAATATGTCACATGCATAAGTAGGATAATACACTTAGATTTTTATTAACTATATGTAAAAGCCAAGATCTTTGGCGCTCTCTTAGCGCACGGGGCACTGTTCATGTGTGCCATGAACAGTGTCATTTTATATTTTTTTAATGTAATGATTTGTTCGTAACCTTTTTATAGTATCTTTTGAACGGTAATAATAGAAAAAAATTGTGAATAGTGTATATTGATTTGATGATACTTTTTACCAACAAATCACCAACAATACGTGAGCACTAATTTAATGAATGTCATTTTCATACCATAATTTTCCTAGTCTGACACAAACTTTCTAATTTACATCATAGATACGCAACTAATTCGCCAACAATATTTCCCCCCATAATGTGTTTTTTTACTGTAATTTTCCAAAAGTGTTTTCCAAATAGTGAAAGTAATTCATCGATGTTAATTTCTGACCATGACTTCTTGGTGTTATCTTTCCCAATTTATTGCCTCTTTTATTCTTTGATGTATTTTATATCGTAATTATTCGACCATAGATTTCTGATAGTAACTCTCCGACGGTAATTACACAAAAATATTTCGTCAACATTGTGTGTTTTTTAATGTACTGTTTCACCGGCAGCTTTACAAGAGTGGATGACAATCTTCTACTATAATTTCCTAACTGTAACTTTCCCTTTTCAACACAAATTCTTGGGTATATTTTCCCACTAGTAAATATGCGACGGTAATTACCCAACATTACTACCATGCGTAATTTTTCGACCGTATTTCCCAACCGTGGTTTCCAGACGGTGCACAAATATTATTTCTCTGCCAGTAATTTTTTGACTATATCTTCTCGGCAGGTATGCCTTTTTCCTATTTGTTGCCTCTTTAATTTAAGAAAATACTAATGCCATTATTTATTGGTTGTATGTTGTAATAAAATTTCTGACCGTCCCTCAATGGTAACTGCCTTCTTGTGTTTGTCACCTCTTCTACTCGAATAATATTACTCCCTCCGTCCCGAATTAAATGATGTGGGCTCAGTACAAATAACATTTTGTAAGAAAGTCCTTCACACATTAAATATCTTTTAAATTAGGCCTAAAATTGGAAATTCAAGTTGAAGTCTTCTCCTCCGTCTCCGACCTCCCTGCCGTCCGCCGCTGCACTGCAGTCCAGGAGCTCAACGCCGGAGGGACCACTGCGGAGCCAGCAGCGCCTACCCCAAGGCCCAGGGCTGCCTGCATCGCAGCCGGGAACCCGCGTGATGCCTCCAAAGATGCTCCGCTCCGTCCGCCGACGGAGGGTTCGAGCATGGCCGCGACGGCAGAGCCCTAGTACCGGAGCGGGGGAGAAAGGCTAGCAGGGTGGCGCCGTCGAGGAGGTCGCACCGGAAGAAGCGGATGCGGCCCTCATCACCGGCGGAGGCGGCGAGCGCGAGGAGGTGGTCCGTCTCGGCCTTGTCATCTGCGGCACATCAACGAAATCGACGGTGGTGACCTCCGCCACACAACTGCCCGCAGCTATTCAAGATCAGCACGAACATGGTCATAGCGGGAGAGCTTAATTTGGGGGAAATCGAACCTGGCCGTGAGCTCGTGGGCTCGGCCACGGCGGCAGGAAACAAGGAGGAAGGTGCAGGGGGAAGGGGAGGAGGAGAAAGCGGCAGCGCTGCGTGGGGGAGCCGGAGCAGAGCGCGAGGGCGGCAGCCAGCCGAAGCAGAGCCAGCGGCCAGCCGAAGCAGAGCCGGCGGCCGGCGGGAGGATAGCGAGAAGGTGAGAGAGTTGCACATGATAAGGTCGCGATTGACCAAGACGTGGACTGGAGTTGTGTCGGGAATTATCCAAGGATTTTTTTGCATAACTGCCTCCACATCACTTAATTCCGGACGGAGGGAGTACTACCTTCTTTTATTTATAGCCACCAAATCTACGGAAATGTTCAACGTCAATAATAATTATTGGGATGTAACTATCTGAATCTAAATTCCCAGCAGTAGCTCTTCAACTGTGCATGTACACTAATCGACATCAATTATTTTCCGCCTACAACTCTTTAGCGGCAAAGGCTTTTGTCAGCGTTAGGATCACGATCCTCCTACGGTAATTTCCACACAAAAATACTACACTATTTCCCACCTATATATTTAACAAAATGCAACTATCGTCTTCTACTCATCACCATTATAAATCTGTATGTACTATTTTTTTCGAGGATAATGTTTCAACATTTTTCAATTTCCATCGCCCCACGATTACCATGTTATTTTTGTACATATTGCTCTCTTTCTTCCGCAGGTCATTGTCAGCTACGGGTGCGAGAATAAAATAATTTTGACCCATGTGTTGCCGCACCAAGCTTACTCGGTTTGCCTCTGCTGACAAATCGTCTTAACCCCCACTAAATGCAAAGAGTAGGCCACATGTTGAACGTCCATGATATGTGTATAATTTGAAGGATGTGGGATAGACTAGACAAATCGATCAATAAAATTTGCAATTTTACAATGAGAAGAACATTTAATGCTAAAAATTGAATCTATAACACATAAATGATTTTTCGGAGATATATAGTTAGTTGACTACCCACAGATTGGCTTAACTTAACTGGTATCTTGATAGAGAAAAACTCAACTAACATGTACTTGTGAGATTTTTTCATAACGGTCAAAGCTATCCACATAACCCAATTGTTTAGCCAGCCAATTATCATGCTATCTCCATTAACTTTCATTGGTGATAGTATATCTATACAACATATCCATGTCATCATTTTGGCCATACAACAGTATACGTTAGAAAGATTTACTTGCCAAATATACAACAATTAGACATCACTTTGTATCCGGTCGAATATTGTGATCAATTGAATCTTGTATTTTCTATATACAACTTCACGTTTCGTGTGTATTTTACCATTTCATTTGCACAATAAAACCTTATAGAGAGTACTGCAACATGCGGGGTATTCTTCTAGTTTTCAGTATGAAAAAGAAAAATAGTAACAACAAACCTTAAATGTGTACTCACTTTGCAGAAGAAAGTTATTAACTTAAACAAAGGTTAGCGAACATATAACTAGGGCTATTGAAGACAACACAAGATTTTTATAAAAGAGTAATATTAACCAGATAAAGTATTTATCATCCCAAGAAAAAATGTGTTGTAGAAAATATCACATAACGTGTCATGCACAAGCATAGAAAATATATGTAGATCACATACATGCCTTAATTGGATGTATCACATACAAAACTGAGGCAGTGAATATTAGAGCTTGCAAAATATCAGAAGCATTGGCTTATTATCATAAAGAGAAAAATGTCTAATAACAACTCAAATTTCATGAATAATTGCAAGAGTAATTTACTGAAGCGCCACCATATGGAAATCTTCCTATCTCCACAATAAAAGTGAAATAGTAGATGGAACACTTCCCGGCTACTATTTTGTTGTTTAAGAGACCATTCAATCTATTACTATCCTGGTGTTGTCCATGTTTGGACCACCTAATAGGGCCATTAACCTTCATGGGCCATTCATATCATTGATTTTTCTGGTAGGTTAGGACATGTTGAGGTACGTCCATGACGAGGCTAAAGTTTGGCCTACGACTAGCAAATTATGCATCCGTCGTGAACAATACTTTGTCTCACGTGTCTTTAAATTTAGTTGCATAGAAGAGGACCTGTCGGTAAGCGCAAAACAAATAGCAACCAGGATGTTTTTATGGTATTTTAACAATAAAACCTATACGATGCGAGATCTGAATCTACAACTATGCTCATTTAATTTGGGGTCATCTAATAATGGGACCAATGAGGATGACAATGCTTGCAACTTGCTTGATTGCACACTACGAGGTGACAAGGGCAACAGGCAAATACGTGGCCATAACTAGGCGACCCTGGCAACATGTCACATGCATAAATATGGTAAACACAATTAGATATTTTATTTTTACAACTTCTAACATTGCAGCCAAAACGTCCCTAACACTGCAAATAATATTAATGGAAGAGGTTTCTACACAAGAACATAACTCCACCAACAAAGAGAAATGAAAATGTTGAGACAAATTTGTTTAGAAACGAAAATTTTCATTTCCTCGGTTCTCTGAATTTATGATAAAAAACTATGATAAAGAAGTAGTTTGTAAAGTTCGTTATAACTGATGTGCTTCTAAATAAGAACCCAAAACCTATGACTTCGATTATTGTAACTAATTCTAGGCATTATTATTTATTTTCTCCAGTTCCATCCAAAATTATTTATTTAAGTAATTATGTAGAACATATATTGTTCAGTGACACATCATCACTCTTTACACTATCGGACGAGCTGATTAGCTGTGACAATCCAAAAGATAGTAATCTTCTAAGAGCGTATTTTGACTAAATTCTACACAATCAGATTTACTCAGGATGAAAGCATCTCTAGTGGATGGTGTAAATTTGGACGTGTATATCTTCATATACACGTCTATATAGACCTTGCTAAATTATACACCTCCCAGTTTTTCAGTGGAACGTGTAAATTAGGACGTGTATATTCCAACGGCTATATTTTCAAATGGCTATATTTCCAACGGCTATATTTTCAAACGGCTATATTTCCAACGGCTATATTTTCAACGGCCATATTTCTGATCCATATTAGTACAGAATACAATACATAGTTCCACATCCAAATGGTTCAAAGATAATAATTGGTACAGAACAAAATACATAGTTCCAAATCCAAATGGTTTGAAGATCAAGCCAACGAGTTGCGATGTCGCTCCATGATTTGGTTCTTCCTTATTGTGTAGAATTCTTTTTCTTGCTCGCCCATGCCACTAATGTCCATGCTCATTATTCTGCTATCTTCTGCCGCAGTCATGCGTTCTTCCACTTCTCGGCGTCTTCCAACTTATTAAAGCAATGCATCAATCCAAATGCTTTATTTCCCTCATCATTAGAATACTTAACAAGTGCATGAGCTAGCTGCATTGATACATATGCATTAGTACAACAATGGTTTGAACATAACCTGATCATACCATGCAAAAACATATGTATTACCTTATCCTCCTGCGTCATCCCACTTTGGTTTCTACTCATAATCTGAGCATAACATGCACAAAACTTATTCACGTGTTCTTGAATATAAGCCCAACGATGTTGAAGAGAACCTACTGTTCTATCCGAGTCTTCAGTCTTGTTGGCATGAAAGTAAGCATTTATTCTTTTCCAATAACAATCACGAGATTGGTCGACTCCTGTGATTGGATCTTGAGTTATCTCGAGGTATGCATCACACAAAGTTAAGTCTTCAGCCTTGCTGAAATTTTTTTGCCTCTTCGAAGCGCTTGCATAACTATCGGTGTCAAAGAAATTTTCATCATCCATCTGCAAACAATCAACAAATGTATACAGGAATTCAGCACAATCTGCAAAAAATATTTTGTCTCAATGAAATTTTGCACCAAAATTAAGCCCACAAATGCACACAGGAATTCATCACAGGACAAAGACCAGAAACGCGCTGCGAGCACTGCCCCGATTCCCCTCCCCGTCCCCGTCCCCGTTCCAGTCCGCCGCCCAATCCGCCGCCCAGACCCCGTCCCCGTCCCCGGCACCAGCAGCGCCGCCCCCCATCCCGGGCCCGCTGCCCATTCCCGGCCCCGCCGCCCCCTGTCCCAGCCCCGCCGCCGCCCCCCTTCCCGGCCTCGGTTCCCGTCCCTGGCACCAGCAGCGCCGCCCCCCATCCCGGCCCCGCTGCCCTGCCCCAGCCCCGCCGCCCCCTGTCCCAGCCCCGCCGCCGCCCCCCATCCCAGCACCGCCGCCCACCATCCCAGCCCCGCCGCTGCCCCCCATCCTAGCCCCGTCGACCCCCATCCCAGCCCCACCGGCCCTCTGCTCCCGCTCGAGGAGAATAGAAGAGAAAAGATACCTTTTGGCGACGGGCCGAGCTCCTCCGATGCTTGCTCTGGGCGGGCTGCGGGAGCTCCTCCGATCTGTTCTCCAGGGCGACGAGCACAAGCGTGGCTGGGACGTGTTTACTTCCACGCCTCATACCGTCGTGGATAGGGCGTGGATATTTACACGGCCGTTTACACGAGCCGCTGGGAGCGATTTTTTGGTCTGCATCGTGTATATTTGCTATACACGTTGATATAGAGGATCCACTGGAGATGCTCGCTTTGTGTTAGGAGGTAGTGTGGCAATTAAAGTCAATGATGACATAGGTCATTACTTTCAGACAATAAAAGGGCTAAGGCAAGGCGACCCATTATCACCAATGCTATTTAATATAGTGGCTGATATGCTAGCTGTAATGATTGAGCGTGTAAAATCCGATGGCCAAATTGAGGGAGTGATTCCACACCTTATTGATGGTGGTTTATTGATCCTTCAATATGCTGACGACACGACTCTGTTTATGGAACATGATTTGGAAAAAGCAAAGAATCTGAAACTCATCCTTTAAGCTTTTGAGCAACTCTCCGGTCTAAAGATTAACTTCCATAAAAGTGAATTGTTTTGTTTTGGTAAGGCCAAGGATCATACCCAATTGTATGCTGAGCTTTTTGGATGCAATGAGGGTGAGTTTCCGATTAGGTATTTGGGTATCCCGATTCATTTTCGGAGATTAACAAATGCTGAATGGAAGATTATGGAGGAAAGACTACAGTTACGCTTAAGTAGTTGGAAAGGAAAACTGGTGTCCATAGGAGGAAGATTGGTACTAATAAATTCAGTCATGTCTAACATGGTACTGTATATGTTATCCTTCTTCCTCCTACCAAAAGTTGTCTTGAATAGAATTGATTTTTTCTGATCAAGATTCTTTTGGCAGGGTGACAGTGAAAAGAGAAAGTATAGACTGGCCAAGTGGTCTGTAGTTTGTCGTCCAAAAGACCAAGGGGGTTAGGCACTCATGACCTTGAAGTCAAGAATACAGCCCTTCTTGGGAAATGACTCTTCAGATTGTCAACTGAGTATGAGATATGGCAAACACTTCTTAGACAAAAATATGTTGGTTCAAAAGCGTTATCACAGGTTCTTTGGAAACCTGGTGACTCACATTTTTGGGCCGGACTCATGGCAACAAAGAAACATTTCTTTGGCCATGATACTTTTTTGATTAAGGATGGATCGGAGATACGTTTCTGGGAGGATAAGTGGCTTGGTAACACTTCACTCAGGGAACAATATCTGGCATTGTATGCAATTGTGTGTCATAAGGGTGATAATCTTGCCCATGTTTTGGGGTCCAATCCACCAAATATGACGTTTAGGAGGAATTTATTTGGTCCTAGACTTGTTTCTTGGAAGTCCTTGCTTCAACGCTTGGCTAATGTCCAATTAACAAATGGGAAAGATGAATTCCGTTGAAACCTTCATGAGAATGGTAAATTCTCAGTGGATTCGATGTACAATGCGTTGATCTTATCGGACTTACCAGTCTATGATAATAAGAAAATCTGGAAGATGAAGATACCTCTTAAGAACAAATTTTTTGCATGGTATCTTCGTAGTGGGTTATTCTTACTAAAGATAATCTTATCAAACAGAATTGACATGGAAGTTTTTCATGTGTTTTTGGTACTCAGGATGAGACAATAAAGCACTTGTTCTTCCAATGCAGCTTTGCACGTTCTACATGGTCAGTCGTCATCCAAGTAGCTTCAGGCTTGTATACACCAAATAGTATTGCCAATATATTTGGTAACTGGCTAAACGGTATCGATTACAAATACAGGATTCTTCTTCGGGTGGGAGCGATGGCATTAATTTGGTCGCTTTGGCTATGTAGAAATGACAAAGTTTTTAATAACAAAAATTCGTCTCTCTTGCATGTTATCTATCGGTTTATAGGGACACTGCGTATATGGTCACAGCTCCATCGCGTGGAGGTTCATGACCTCTTTACCGGGGTGTGTACGCGTCTAGAGGATACGGCGAGGGACCTATTTTCTCGGCACGGATTGGCCCTCCACCACCATAGACGTCTTACAATATCTCAATCTGATATGTAATTCGTCTATTTTTTACTTTTTATTCCCAGACTATGTGTGGTTTGGCTTTGTGCATCTTGTTATACAGTGGTTGGGTGTAATACTGAAACTTTTTTTAAGTAATAAAAATCCCATTATCGAAAAGAATATGTAACAACCGTGAAAATACACACAGCAATTCAATAATTACTAACCAGAGACCTTACAGGGACATCTGGGTCTAAATCATAAAAAGAAATGTTATAGATTTCTCTGATGTGCGATTCCGATTGTTTTCCCATAGCTTGCCAAAGAAACATATTGCAAGTCGTAACTCAATCTAATATAGCTGAGGAAGTCGTGTATAACATTTTCCCGAGATTTTTTTACTGTCGTACCTCTACACTTTTTTCTGCTAGCGTACAATCTAGCAGTTATTTAATTATTACCTTGTGTCTCATAAATGTACTCTTTAAAGTATAGCATTCTAGTGTTGTAGTGTCAGAAACGAATCACACGAACATGTGATTGGATTTTACTCGCGGCACTGAGTGGGATACTCCACAACTCGCACGTACCACACGAGGCTAGCGGGAAGTGCGATTGCAAGAAAATCCGGTTAGGTCTTTTAAAATCCGAAGCTCTGATTCCTTGGGAGAGACTCCGTTGTAGGTTCCGACGAGTATGGGTTAAACTATGTTGGATTTGACCATGCTTAGCTCGGTTATCAGTCTACATGCAAAATCTATACAAAGTTGCTAAAGAACAGAAAAGGGAATATGTTGAGGGTAAACAGTAGATTTATTGAATGGCTGGACGACTGTTTGCTTAATTCCTGTACAAGTTTTGGACTCCTCTACACGTTTGCAAAATCTATACAAAGTTGGTCTATAAGCTAGATTCTACTCCCTTCGTTCAGAAATATAAGATGTTTTAGCTTTGTGAAGTGAGTGTATCTAGACATCTTTTAGTGTATAGATTCGCTCTACACTAAAAGATGTCTAGATACACTCACTTCACAAAGTTAAAACATCTTATATTTTCGAACGGAGGGAGTAATTCCTAAAACTAGGTAAATCTCCTTCCACTTCCTGCCAGACTTGGACTTCAACCGTCTGGAGGGACTCCTTTGAGTTGCCTTTGTTGCTGTGTCAAAGTCAAATCCGCCTCATTCATGGGCTTGAGTCGATTTGATTTTGTTCTTCGAGGCATAAGTCATTCCATGTCTATCTTCGCTTGGCGCAAGCTTCTGGATTCTCTAGTTCATCACTCGTGCCTAAGTCGGTCCTCCATCCGGCTTCCAGATCATGGCTCAAAACCAGACACATCTGCATGGTCATTAGTCTCCTGCAAGCCTGCAAGGAGTGGCGAAAGACGAAAATAATTTGAGGTAGAGCGTATTTTAAAAAAATAATGTGAAAATAAATATAGTTTTAAGATATTAATGCTACATATCATTGTAATACACCACTTAGACTTAGTACAATAGAAATGCAAACATATTTTAATATGAGTTAAACCTTTCAAATATAAATAATTCTATCGCTTAAAGATTTCAAAATTTTACTAACTTAATGTAACTCATTATCAAGTCATCAAGAACTCATCGCGGAGCGCAAGTAGGTCTTGATGATCTTTATCATCAAGAAAACCCTATCAAATTTGTCATCGCTGCTGGTTAAAGCAATGCTAGCTCAACGAGGCGATAAATTGCAAGAAACTTGACATGCCTTTCAGATATGAAGACAATTCTTAAGTGTTCAATTCTCTGAGGTGTATAATAAATAGCTAAGATTATCCTATATATATGCTCACATTCTTTGTTTTGGGTATATATATGCTCATATTCATAATTATTCCTTATAAACCTCTGTAAGGTAAGCAATCTTATTCATATCAAACCTAGAAAATAAACCTCAAGAGTCAAGTCAATGGAAATTCTTAAGAAACTATCAAGATTACTCATTAACTCGATGGTCAAAATCTGTGGTAAGAGAGCTTGTAGGTGGAGTACTTAAATACTCCACCTAGGAATTGTTGAGAGTCAAATTTTGTTAAATTCAGATATATATATATATTATAATGAAAAAGTTGGTTTGGTGATTAGACTAGACCTAGTATGTGTTTTTGTCCAAAATCGAATTAACGCAGTGTTCACTAAAATCGGAATATCGTTCTCATACGAAATCCGTTTTTGATGTATGACCACTCAAAATGTTCATAAAAAACATGTGCATCTAAATGTTTTGGCAAAGACTTAACGTAGGGCAAAAATGGGAGCTAACACATGCCCCTGTTTTCTAGAAGAGCTTGCTTGCTAAAAAATTAACCATATAGAGTGTTAGTTCTCAAGGCGATGCTTAAGCTTGTCGGTAATATTTTGTGATAAGGGCTATATATGTATATTGGTCGTAAGTGAATTTAGACAGAATGTCATCCACTTGGGTGTAATTTATTCAAGTAACACCTATTGATTGATAGGGGCAGTAGGCTCCTTCCCATTGCCTCTGGTCGAAGGCACTTTATCACATTTTCCCCAGTCGAAACTACACTTGATATCATCTTCCCAATTTTTTATGAACTGGCTTTAGATCATCAGAGGTGTAGGGTTTGGCCTATGACAACCCAAAACTTGGTAGTGAACACATCCACCTCCTCGTCTAAGTCGCTAAGAGTATATATCACGTTTCGCTCACTACAAGAAAACATCGAGGTGTCGACGGCCTATATCTACGCCGACGGCTTCTAGTGGGGGCCAGCGGCGTATCCCACGAGCTGAGCAGCCTACCAACAAGGTTGTCGGCCTAGATAAGTCATCGGCGTAGACCATACTTGGCCGACGGGCACCGTCCTCGGAGAATGGGCCGTCGGCGCAGAGTACTGAACCTATGGCGTGAAACCTACGCCGTCAACTTAGCCATCGGCCCAGGTGTATTATTTTTTTGGATCATCGTTTTAGTTTTGCAAAAAAATAAAAGAAAATGATAAAAATAAAAAAATCTTTTAAGATGTAGTTATGTTACATGATCTAGTTGTTAGAAAACTAATAAACTCAAATTTAAACATATTTTGCAAAAATAAAGTTATGTGCCTTTTTAGTTTCGATCTACAGATATTTTCTGTGGGTCTCTAAAAACCATAACTAATTTGATAAAAAAACATAACAGCGCAAGACTTTCGTGTAGCGTCATCTTATGTGACCCTTTTTAAGGGAAAAACAAACTTGAAATTTTGTGAATTTTAGTTTTCTTGTCACGTGTGTCGGCACTTATGAAACGCTGCAAATTTCTGTATATCAATATTATCCATTTATATATTGTGTTTATCAAATAGACTTTCAAAATGTTTGGTCTTTAGAAATTCTCTGGCCTTAGGCGGGCAAAGTGTGTGGCAAGCCGTGCTTTTCTACCTGTCTAAATATATAGAGATACATGCCTAGCTTCAGTATATGTGATTTTACCCATATACAAAACTGAAGCAGTCAAGATTAGATCTCGCATAATCTCATAACCATTGGCTCATTATAAAGAGAAAAAATTGTCTAACAACAACTTTATAGTGATTGGGATGGTATCCAGGTACCGTTTGGTACTGCTGAGTCAAAAAACTGTGACCATTGATTAAAACAAAAAAATGTCTTCTATTTACCTCTTCGCTGTTCGTTCGACCAGCCTCCGCACACGAAACCCTAGCCACCTCCACCTTTGCCTTCTCCATAGATCGGTTCCCCTCCTCCGGCCGGCCTCGCCGGTGTCGGGAGGAGTGGGGAACCCGTTCTGTGCATAGAGTTTTTAGTAAAAGTAGTCTTTTTAATAGATTAGGTTAGGTTTTGGTTGCTGTGGGGACCCGTCTTACCACCCGGGATACCTGTTATGCATTCAATTCACGATCCTAGGAACACCGTCGTGAATCCACATAACCGAGTTGGCATACAAGGTACGTCATCCATTACATACCGAATTTAAATAAGTCTTACATAGCCACTTGGCTGAGTTCAAATGCCACGCAGGGCATAATCACACACACTCGAGCTTATTATTTAGTAGCGGAGACACAAGTAGCATAGCTGACCCGAGTCAGGCCTAGTACCCTACAGGCGACTGACCGGGAGACGAAACCTAGTTCGCACCGGCATCGCCGAAACCGCCGTCGTCCTCCTCATAGTCGTCTCCATAGTCTGGCCAAGTTAATAGCCAGGGACAAAGCCGTGAGTACATTTTGAATTGTACTCGCAAACCATCTAAGAGAATTTCATCGAATATGCATTTGGCTGAAGCAAGGGAAAGGCTCTAGTCTAGTTTATCCTATCTACCATAGTTTCTCTTGTCGATAAAGCATGTCCCACGATATCTCCATATATTTATTAAAAATGTTTAGAAAACATTTTTAGTAAACTCTCTAGGGAAGGGGGGAAAACTTGTGTGCAAAACAAGAATTTCGGTCAATCGAACATGAGCAACTCCCAACTCCTCGGCAGTACCCTCCAAGTACTACGAGATTCCCCTCGTGCCAGGGCAGTATCCTCCGAGTACTCCGTCCGAGACCTTTCTCCATTTTTCTGAAACATTTTGTAAAACCAAAACCCGACACAGGTTAAGTATGGCCATTCCAACCGTCCATGAACGAGGACTCAGCTATTCGAATAGATTTACACTCTATAAAGGTTGTAGACTTTACCCATAAGATCCGATAAATCCGTCGGGATCCACCACGGACCGTTAGACACAAGTATGCGGGGTTTGGATAATCGAACAGAGTCCTCCATCTCGCCACCTTAGGACGGGTGCCTACCCTGTGGAGTTAACCTCCCCGGCAAACCCTGACAGCCTACCTCCATTGAGTGTAGCTCCAGTGCCATGGCGAGACAACCCAAGTGTCTTCCATACGGGTAGCCTATTGGCAGTCCCACTACACAGTTGCGTACCTCTTGCGACAACCCGGATTCTGGGGCTCGACGGCCCTTATATAGTATACGAGGCTCCCCGCACTAACACGGTTCAACTTCGGGCTAGGCCCCGTCCCATAGCAGGGTAATGTGGTTGCACGGGATAAATTGGTTTGGCGAACACTTATACACAATGCCCTTTTATAAATCAGTCTCCTCCTTTTCTCCATATTCCGAAACATAATTTTTCTGAAAGCATTTCAATGGAATAGAGCACTATTCCAAGGTTTTCGAAATACTTTTTTGTAAAGTCCCAACTTAGTGTGCCCATCCTAGAGTTTTTGGCTCCACTACAAGTTTTCCAAAGGCGTTGATGCTAACCATCAAGCCACTACCATAGGGGGTGATACGTCTCAAACGTATCTATAATTTTTGATGCTCCATGCTTGTTTTTACACCATTTGCCTATTGTTTCGTTACACTTAGTGGCATTTTTATACATTTTCCGGAACTAACCTATTAACAAGTGCCACAGTGCCAGTTTCCTATTTTTTGCTGTTTTTGTGTTTCAGAAGTGATACACAGGAAATATTCTCGGAATTGGACGAAACAAGTTCCTGAAGTCATATTTTACCCGGAAGCTTCCAGACATCCGAAGAAGTGTCGGAGGGGGGCCACCAGGGCCCCACACAAGGGGGCGGCGCGGCCCAGCCCCTGGCCGCGCCACCCCTGTGTGAGAGCACCTGGTCCCTCTCCTGACATCGCCCCTTCACCTATAAGTACCCCCCGACGAGAAAAACCTAAGGCCCGATCAGTTTTCCAGAATACATCGCGATCCGCCGCCGCCGTCAACCCGAAGATCGGGAGGGTCCAGAAGCTCTTCCCGGCACCCTGCCGGAGAGGGGAATCGCCACCGGAGGTCTTCTTCATCGCCATGCTTGCCTCCGGAGCGATGAGTGAGTAGTCTACCTTGGACTATGGGTCCATAGCAGTAGCTAGATGGTTGTCTTCTCCACCATGTGCTTCATGTTTAGATCTCATGTGCTGCCCTACATGATTGAGATCACCGTTATGTAATTCTATGATGTTGGTTTGTTGGGATCCGATGAATATTGGTGTTTATGATTAAGTTGCTGTACTGAATTATATCTTTTGTTATCTCTATGTTGTTTATGATCTTGCATGCTCTCCGTTGTTAGTAGCTATCTTGGCCGAGTAGTTTCTAGTGACTCCAAGAGGGGGTATTTATGCTCGATAGTGGGTTCATGTCTCTATTTCACCTGGGGGAGTGACAGAAACCTCTAAGGTGGTAGATGTGCTATTGCTACTAGGGAGAAAACAACATTCATATGCTCAAGGGCATATGCTTTGTTTACATTACACACTTTGCTTAATGCAATTATCTGTTGTTCGCAACTTAATACTTCTAGGGTGTTCGGATGATATCCCCGGGGGTGGATTATTAGTCATAGATGCAGTTGGATGGCGGTCTATGTATTTTGTTGTAATGCCCAGAGTAAATCTCATAGTGATCTTCTTGACATATCACGTTATCTTTATTCTATCAATGACGACTGTAATTTGTTTACCCAGCATGTTATTTATCTATGGAGAGACACCACTAGTGAACTGTGGACCCCGGTCCTATTTTAATCATATTGCAATCACCTGTTTACTTTTCCCGCACTGTTTACTTTACTCGCATACTCTACTGTTTTCCACTCGATACACTCATAACCTTTGTTTCAAGCAAACCGGTGAGATTGACAACCTCATCGCAAGTTGGGAACAAAGTATTTGTTTGTGTGTGTGCAGGTTCCATAAACACCTTCAGTCGTCATCGTCTCCCTTCTCCTGTTCGATAAACCTTGGTTTCTTAACTGAGGGAAAACTTGCTGCTGCACTCATCATACCTTCCTCTTGGGGTTCCCAACGGGCTGGTCATTCACCACGCACAAGGACTGTCTGTTGCCATATTCACTTGGAGCATCAGCTATTTTTCTGGCGCCGTTGCCGGGGAAGGAAGAGAGAAGACTTCTGCGAGGGGAGTTCTTCGCACACACATTCTTTACTTTGTTATTTGTTTTGCTTTACTTTATTTTATTTTACCTGCATTGCTTTATATCAAAAACCCAAAAAAATTAGAATCCTTGGTAGTTGTTATTTATTTACTTTAGTTTATCATGTTGTTCCCTGAGTTCGTTCTGGAGGACCTCTCTGTAGGGAGTGGTTCGATTATTGGCAAAAGTAACATTGAGGAGTTCTTTAATCACATTAGTATGCACGATGAAGATGAGGAAAAGTCTTGGGTTGAGCTTGCTCCTAGTATTGAAGTTGCTTCTATTTATTTAATTGACATATTGGAAACTAGGTTTGCTAGTCTTAATCCTTTTATGCAATATATGTTCCTCAAGCTTCATGAAATTAAGGATCCCGAAAAGAAAGCTGTTATCTTGGAAACTCTGCGCCTAGAATTTAAGGATGTCGTTGTTGAAGCTAGGAAGGTTCTTAAACGTTTTAATAAACTCGGTTCTCCTATAAATGTTATTAGTACAGATGATAAAGAGGCCGAAATACCTATACCTTGCAAGCTTTTGGGGTTGAATGATGCTTTCGAAAACAATTTTGCCTGGATTTGTCCTGAAAATCTTTTTGATGAGAATAGTGTACCAAAGCATGATCACAAAGGGTCTTCAAAAACTTATGTGGATGAAATACAATGCCTTATTGACAAGACCTCTTCTGTTGATCTTAATGCTTCTTCTGAAGGTACTTGATTCGCAATTTTTTGCGCCTAGCTCAAAGGCGTTAAAGAAAAGCACTCTTGGGAGATAACCCAATGTTTACTTTTCAGTACTTTTTCTTTTATTTGAGTCTTGGAAGTCATTACTACTGTAATGACCGCTCCTTATCTTGTTTATTTCGTTTTTGTGCCAAGAGAAGCCTCTAATTTGAGTGAGGTAAAGATTTGGGGTTATTGCTGTCCTGAAACTGTTTTTGGTGCTGCACCGTAAAAATTCGTGAAAATTCTCTGTATATCGTTTGGACCTGCGATTTCTTGTGCATATGCCCCAGGTTATATCCAAACTTTTCTTAGTTGAACACTTTTTTATTTGAGCAACGGAAAATCCCTCAAAAATTCGTCCTTTGTCAGCTGTCCAGTTTTGACAGATTTCTGCCAATATTTGTTTTTGCCACTTTATCGCTTTCTTTTGAGTTCTTTTTTATCATGGAACTCTTGTGGAAGTTTCTACAGCAGTATATACTTTATATGTGGTGGTTTTGGGTTGAAACCTGAAGCTAAAAGAGGTTGAATATATTTTATGCTTACACTAATGTTGCTAATAGAATTGTGTTTAGTTTTGTATGAAGGAAGTTTTCAAGTGTAGGGATTGGAGAATGATGAGATGAGTTGAAGAATGGACAAAAGCTCAAGCTTGGGGATGCCCATGCATCACCCCAAGAAATATCCAAGAAGTACAAGCGTCAAAGCTTGGGGATGCCCCCGAGGCACCCCTTCTTCATCGGCAAAAATCAGGTCACCTTTCAAAACACTATATTTTTATTGCTTCATGCACTATGTGTTTTTCTTGGAGCGTCAGTCGTTTTAGTTTTCTTAGTTTGTTTATTTTGTTTGTTTGCTGCAATAAATGGTTGGACCCCAACAAATTTCCTTTGGAGGAGATGTACTTGTTTTCATTTGCAAAGAATGCTCTAGTTTTCACTCTTATTAAAAATCGAGTGTTCTACTTTTTCTGCTACTGCTTTTGGTTTTCGTTTTCGCCTTGATATGCATTCAGATCTTGTCATATCTTTTCATCAAGGTGTATTTTTGCCTCTGATCTTTATTGGTTTTCATCAAAAGAGGTGTTTATAAAAATTTCAAATGGTGTTGGAAAAGAGAAAAAGCTTTGTGCAAAATAGTGGTACAAGAAGGAGCTTGTGTAGACTGCGGCTTAGGCTTTTTCATGTCATGCTTGATGTCTTTTTGATAGTATGCTTAGTGGTTTTGCTGTAGCATGACTTGTCTCAAATAACTGAGATTGCTTAATGAGCCTTTGAAAAAATCATGCGTTGTTTTTATTGTATGGAAGCATTATTTTGGTTTTCTCCTTGATGCTTTATTTGGGTTGACTTGGCGCATGCTCACACATGTTAGACTCTTACAAAGTCGCCAATAGCCTTCATGATCATTTAGTTTTTGACTTTTGATGCCATCGTATGCTTCTTTTAATGTCGCTTTGTCGCTTTGCATGATTATGGCCATTATTGCTCTCTTAGTTGGTCGCTCCCAGTCTTTTGCTAGCCCTCGCCTTGTACTGAGTATGAGCTCTACTCGTGCATCCAACTCCTAAAAGCCAAAGTTTTCCAAAGTTTCCACCATACATACCTACTAGCAATTTGCTATTCCAAGTAAATTTGACTTGCTTTTATTTTCTCTTCAAATTAAACTCTTACCAGTGTTATGCGAAATTCGGTCAGTAAAGCTCTCACGAACCGGAAGGCACACTTTACTTTTTCCTGTTCTTAAAATTTTGACATTGTGGTCTTTTATGTTGAGTTGTTATGCTTGCAAGTTGTAAGTTGGATTCTAGCCCAGCCATGCTGTCATGGGGCAAGCTTTCAACATTGCACTTCTTTTTGAGTTGATATCGTGATCTTTTGTTTATGGATGCCCGCTGTGTGAAATGAATTGGGAATCTTGTAGGGATCATGGAGTTTGTATATGTGTTAGGGAAACACCGGGCCGCCAATCTAAGCCATGCATAATTCATGGTGGAAATTTGCAGCATACCCATGGTGAACATTCGACGACGCATCTCACAATAAAAAGCTAAACAATATAGCAAATAAAAGAGATGTCGAGGTGTTCATTGTCTGCTTGTCCTGTCATTTTGGTGTGGGCTTGTTCCATGTCATCGGGCACGGAGGTACCCCATTGGCGGTTTTCAATGATATGCATACACTTACAATGACAAGAGCCTTGCTTGGGACTCTAAGTAAATTAGCATGGTTTGGGTACTCGTATTCACGGGACACGAGGTTTTCAACTTATGATTTGTCAAGCATATGCATCATAATTGTTCTCGCATTAACTTTAACCATTCAAGATGCTTATGATGGGGGCAATGAGAGCTCAAAGCCGGTAAGTACCATAATTTTTGAAGGTTATAAAACTTGCAATCACTGCTTCCCTCTGCGAAGGGCCTTTCTTTTACTTTTATGTTGAGTCACCACCTTCTTTCTTTATGCACCATTAAGAGAGCATAGTTGTCATTCTTAGTGTGATATGCATTGTCCCAAAGTTCATTGATTGACTCATATTGTTGGTTTCACTTGTTCTTAAATTATTTGTATCTAGTCGCCCTCTTAAACTTTGAGGTGTCCTATGCATTTATGTTTTGCTCTCTTTGAAGGACAAGCTGAAAACCATTTGTATGTTTTTCCTTATAATTTGAACACACGTTTGACTTTCATTGTTTCATTATCATGATCTTTTGTTTGTGTTCATTTACATGTTTACAACATGGTTGCTAAGTTCTTATTGTCATGATTATATCTTCATGCCCATGTTTTAAGTTCTATTCATCCCAGCTCATCAATGCTTACATATATGATCAAGATTGTGTAGGTGCATGTCACCTCAAAAATTATTCTTTTGTTATCACTTACCTACTCGAGGACGAGCAGGAGTTAAGCTTGGGGATGCTTGATACGTCTCAAACGTATCTATAATTTTTGATGCTCCATGCTTGTTTTTACACCATTTGCCTATTGTTTCGTCACACTTAGTGGCATTTTTATACATTTTCCGGAACTAACCTATTAACAAGTGCCACAGTGCCAGTTTCCTGTTTTCTGCTGTTTTTGTGTTTCAGAAGTGATACACAGGAAATATTCTCGGAATTGGACGAAACAAGTTCCTGAAGTCATATTTTACCCGGAAGCTTCCAGACATCCGAAGAAGTGTCGGAGGGGGGCCACCAGGGCCCCACACAAGGGGGCGGCGCGGCCCAGCCCCTGGCCGTGCCACCCCTGTGTGAGAGCACCTGGTCCCTCTCCTGACATCGCCCCTTCGCCTATAAGTACCCCCCGACGAGAAAAACCTAAGGCCCGATCAGTTTTCCAGAATACATCGCGATCCGCCGCCGCCGTCAACCCGAAGATCGGGAGGGTCCAGAAGCTCTTCCCGGCACCCTGCCGGAGAGGGGAATCGCCACCGGAGGTCTTCTTCATCGCCATGCTTGCCTCTGGAGCGATGAGTGAGTAGTCTACCTTGGACTATGGGTCCATAGCAGTAGCTCGATGGTTGTCTTCTCCACCATGTGCTTCATGTTTAGATCTCATGAGCTGCCCTACATGATTGAGATCACCGTTATGTAATTCTATGATGTTGGTTTGTTGGGATCCGATGAATATTGGTGTTTATGATTAAGTTGCTGTACTGAATTATATCTTTTGTTATCTCTATGTTGTTTATGATCTTGCATGCTCTCCGTTGTTAGTAGCTATCTTGGCCGAGTAATTGCTAGTGACTCCAAGAGGGGGTATTTATGCTCGATAGTGGGTTCATGTCTCTATTTCACCTGGGGGAGTGACATAAACCTCTAAGGTGGTAGATGTGCTGTTGCTACTAGGGAGAAAACAACATTCATATGCTCAAGGGCATATGCTTTGTTTACATTACACACTTTGCTTAATGCAATTATCTGTTGTTCGCAACTTAATACTTCTAGGGTGTTCGGATGATATCCCCAGGGGTGGATTATTAGTAATAGATGCAGTTGGATGGCGGTCTATGTATTTTGTTGTAATGCCCAGAGTAAATCTCATAGTGATCTTCTTGACATATCACGTTATCTTTATTCTATCAATTGCCCAACTGTAATTTGTTTACCCAGCATGTTATTTATCTATGGAGAGACACCACTAGTGAACTGTGGACCTCGGTCCTATTTTAATCATATTGCAATCACCTGTTTACTTTTCCCGCACTGTTTACTTTACTCACATACTCTACCGTTTTCCACTCGATACACTCATAACCTTTGTTTCAAGCAAACCGGTGAGATTGACAACCTCATCGCAAGTTGGGAACAAAGTATTTGTTTGTGTGTGCAGGTTCCATAAACACCTTCAGTCGTCATCGTCTCCCTTCTCCTGTTCGATAAACCTTGGTTTCTTAACTGAGGGAAAACTTGCTGCTGCACTCATCATACCTTCCTCTTGGGGTTCCCAACGGGCTGGTCATTCACCACGCACAAGGACTGTCTGTTGCCATATTCACTTGGAGCATCAGGGGGGTGATGAATAGGTGTCAAGGGGTGTCATCCCTAAGGATGATAATAATCGACTTGTGGAGCTAAGTCGTCAACCATTGCTATTTAAGAAACAGTAGCAATATGAAAACAATGCATCTTGATAAACAATAGTAAAAGGATGCAATGAGTAATTTAGGATTAAGAGATGAAACAAGGTAGATGGCTTGCCTTGAGTGGCTTGTCCCTGCTCCTCCTCCTCTTGATACTCGTAGACGTCCCCCTTCTCGGCACACTCGTTGTCTTTCGATTCTATCGCTGGAAAATAATAGCACAGAATGAGCACTGATAGCGGTGCTAGCCGCCCAGTTGGGAACCCTGATGACCCACAAGTATAGGAGATCGCAACAGTCTTCGAGGGAAGTAAAACCCAAATTTATTGATTCGACACAAGGGGAGCCAAAGAATATTTATAAGCCTTAACAGATGAGTTGTGTGGTGACCCAGCATACCACTGCATGTTGTAGTATACAAGTCGTTAATATAACACTCGTGAAGTACCAATTCACAAATATTACATCCCTCAGAGTGGTACAACAGAAACATAGCGGTCTTTATTCAAGAACTAAATATTACAAGCCATAATGTTACAAAGGACTCTAGTTCCTCCTCGGTCCAAAGAGGAACACTCGGTGGTTCTAAGTGGATATTACAAACCTTAGTTACAACAGAAAATAATAGACTAAACATTGTGCCTAACTCTAGTTGCTTTATTCTAGGTGTCCGATGCGACCAAAGTTTCTATCCTTCGGTTCTAGGTGTCGGCCTCCTCCTCGGTTCCTTCGTCGGGACCATAGGAGATATTGTAATCAATGCCTTCGACTCCTCCAGATAAGTCCGGTTCTTCGTAGTAAACCTCCTCGTAGTCCTTCAGGCTTCCTTCAGTTTCTTCAAACTGGTTCTCCGAGTCTAAGCAAGGGTTAAAAGGAGTGGGGTGAGTAACGAGCGTTACCCAACAAGTTCATTTAATAGATTAGAGGTGTTTGATGCACTAACTACGACCATAGACTAGAAAGTCTTAGGCCAAATGCAGTTTTTGTAAGCATTTCTTCAAAGATTGATTTTATTCAAAGAACAATGTACGTCAGTCTTCACAGGTTGATTAGAGCTTCGATGGGCTCCTTTCCTGCCGTGTTCGTAGCTCCTTCCCGGAACAGGGAGTATCTTGATACTTTTTGTACACTCTTCAGAGGTGGTCACTTGTACCCATAGGAGATCAACACTTTGCTGCACAATCGGGCATACTTTCCCGTCCACACTTCCTTGGTATGGGGCCCAGCCGTTGATCCGAGCCAATCACTATTCCTTCCCGTGACCATGCATACCCACCCTTTTGTGACTCCAACTTCGGTTCGCTACCCTCGCCGGTCTACACTTTTGGTAGTTGCCGACCTCGGCATACTTGCCTTTCCTGGACAATGAGTTACCCCCACCGGATACGGTTACGCACTGTGGTAACACCGGCCTCGGCACTCTACCCCCGTCGTTGCCGCAATCCATCATAGACCGCCAGAATCGTGAATTCATTAGGAGGAATCCACCCATCCTGAAGCTCCGCGCAGGGAGACAACTGCTCTGAAACGGCCAGTCCGTTGATATGCATGAGGGAAAAGATACAGCTGACTCTCCCATCCCATTCCAGACCCTATAGTTGACCGTATTTTACGGCACAAGAATCACTGGCGACATTGGTTATTAGTCCTAGGTGAACATTCTCGGTACAGTGGGACCTCCACCATACTCTTACCATGGTCCCACTGCCCACCTTCCTAGGTCGACAACCATTATGATTGCTAACCACTAAACATATTCATTCAAGAAAAGCAGAACCTTTGCTATTTAATGCAATCATCATAATAATACCACCGGTATATTTGCAAATACTTTGTTAAGGATAAACAAGAGATATGAGCAAGAGTGAACTTGCCTGCAAACTGCAAGGTAGTGCAGTTGGATTTGTTGAAGTGACCCGGGACCTCGGGTTCTGGAAAACAGCATCATTGTCCGATAAGGGCAATGGTTAAAGATTCAAATAATGCATGCTTTTTCATAGTGTGTGTATTTCCTTTAAGAAATTCCCAGATAAGCTGTGTGTTAGGGAGTAGGTGTTGTGGATGGCCTTGTCTCCAAGATCTTGGCCTCCTGGACATGCAAATGATGACCAAAGCCCTATTTCATCAAGCTTTGCTTGATCTTTGCTTGCTCTTTGTGTGGCTGTGCTTTGTGCAGTCTGCCTGGGAGAATAACTTGTGAGTTCTCTCCCAGCACTCATGTGTGCTTTGGTTTAATAATAACCTGCTGCTGAAGAGTAGCTTGTTCTTCTGGAATATTCTGATTTTCTGCTTCTTGTGGCAAGCTTGCTCCTCCTAGCTGCTTGACCTAGTTCCTAGTTGAACTATGTGACCATGTTGGCCTTTGGATTTGCTGGATGGTTTCTGTGATGATGTGATGGGGTGTAAATCTTCCCTGTTGCTCAACACATGAGCAGGGTTGATTTTGTGTGATGATTCAGTGATGGTGGTGTGTTCTTGGTGCTGATGGCGAGCTGGGTGTTGATGTTGGTGGTGTGGTGGTGATGGTCTTGGTCGACTGTGGCTTTAGCCGAGTCTGTTTCACTGCTGTGATGCTTTTATACCTGGGTCTCATGCTTTGGGTGTGTGACACCTAATGGCATGCATTTGGTGACTATGCTGCTGTGATGCCTTGCCCATCTCGGCATGGCCTGCGATATTTCTGCCCGAGCTCCCTTGGTGATAAGACCAAACCCTTGATGATTATCTACAGTGGTGTGTTATTTCTAAATGACACTTGGCAATTGTTACCTTGGCAATTTTGTGTTTTATTTGATCTGCTTGCAGGTGCCAAGATCAGAAGGAAGAAAAGAAAGAAATAGAGAAAGAAGATTCTTAGCTTCTTTAGAATTGTAACTTGTAATCGTTCTTTTCTTATTTATGTATTTGTCTTGGATTCTCTCCAAATTGTAATATTCTTTTATTCTTGAATTTTGTAAAGACATTGTAATTTATGTGTGATGATCAATAAAGTTTAAGTTTTCTCTAAACTTTATTGATATTTAATTTCTTTTCTATTACTTTATATGTTTATTTATCCTTTCTAAATGGGCCTTTAATTCAAACTTCAATCATTCAAATTCCAACTTGATATGTGTACTAGTCCAATTTCAAAGCTTATGGCTAGGGTTTTTAGTAGTCTAAGTCATCACTCCTCATCACAATGGATCAAAAGAGATCATGCCCAAATCTTTCGCACTTCGAGAGTTCACCAATTCCCTTCAAAGAGAGATTTGATCACTCTTAGGTTTTAGAATCAAAAGCGCGAAAAAATTCCGTAATTTCATATGCAATGCACAAAAGCCCTTCTATTCCACCCCAAATTGGTCCTACGTTCTGGGATGTTACAGACTTCCCCCCTTAATATAAACTTCATCCCGAAGTTTGGGGTAAGATATACCTGAAGAAATCTGGATAGGCTGTTCTTAAATCCTCTTCCTTTTCCCAAGTAGCTTCTCTTTCCGGGTGATGCTTCCATTGTACTTTGCAATACTTGATGGCTCTATTACGGAGTTGCTTCCAATTCTCTGCCAAAATCCTTGATGGTTCTTCAATATAGGTCAAATCAGCTTGCACTTGGACCTCATCGTAAGATATAGTTTCTTCTGGTGTCTTCATACATTTGCGAAGTTGAGAAGCATGAAATACATTGTGAACCTTTGATAATTCATTTGGTAATTCTAACTCAAAGGCTACTCCTCGATTTTGACTCAAAATGTTAAATGGTCCAGTATATCTTGGGCTAAGCTTCCCTTTGACTCCAAAACGATGTACTCCTTTCATGGGACTAATTCTTAGGTAAACCATGTCCCCGACCTGAGGTTCCCATATCCTCCGCTTGGAATTAGCATAGCTTTTCTGTCGACTTTGTGCAATCTTTAGTCGATCTCGAATGACATCAATTGCATGTTGTTTCTCCTTGACGTAGTCTGGATGAAACTCTTTACTGGCTCCTGGTTTATACCAACAAATAGTTGATCGGCACTTCCTCCCATAAAGTGCTTCGAATGGAGCCATTTGAATGCTGCTTTGGTAACTATTGTTATAAGAGAACTCTGCTAGAGGTAAGTGCTCTTCCCATGACCCTCCAAAGTCTAAAGCACATGCCCTAAGCATATCTTCTAGAATCTAATTGGTCCTCTCAGTCTGGCCTCCTGTCTGTGGATGATAAGCAGTGCTAAAGTCCAGCTTGGATCCTAAAGCTTCATGTAATTGTGTCCAAAAAGCTGAGGTGAATACGGATCCTCGATTTGATACTATTGTCTTTGGTACTCCATGTTTGCTTACTATCTCTTGAACATAAAGGTTTATTAACTTTTCTCTGGAATCTTTCTGATTGATAGCCAAGAAATGTGCACTTTTAGTCAGTCGGTGAACTATTACTCATATCATGTCCTTCTTCTTTGGTGTTAGTGGTAATCCTGTGATAAAGTCCATTCCAATCTCTTCCCACTTCCATTCGGGAATACTTAAAGGTTGCATAAGTCCAGCAGGACTCTGATGTTCCGCCTTCACTCTTTGACAGGTATGACATTCCGACATGAACTTGGCTATCTCTCGTTTCATATTATTCTACCAGAACAATTCCTTAAGATCCATGTACATTTTGGTGCTTCCCGGGTGTATAGAATATGGTGTTTCGTGTGCCTCCTTAAGTATCAATTCCTTGATCTCCGGTATGTCCGGCACACATATACGGTCATGAAACCAGAGTGAATTGAAATCACCCAGACAGAATTCTGATGGTCTACCCTCCTCAATCCTGCGGATTTCTTTAGCAATAAATGCATCTTCATCTTGTCTTCGAATTATTGTGTACTTGAGATCGCTATGTCGTTCGTCCATTATCTTCTCGGCAGCTAAACTACCTAAAGATTGTACTTCAAGACATTGGATATCCAACCTCTCTAAATCCATAAGCAGTTCCATGGGAAGTTCCCGGTTCAGCGGTTGGGTATCTATACTCTTCCTGCTTAAAGCGTCGGCTACCACATTGGCCTTCCCCGGTGTATAGTTGATGGTCAAATCATAATCCTTGATCAATTCTAACCATCTACGCTGCCTCATGTTCAATTCCTTCTGAGTAAAGACGTATTTGAGACTTTTGTGATCCGTATAAAGTTCACATTTGGCTCCATAAAGAAAATGCATCCATCCTTTTAGGGCAAACACTACGGCTGCTTGTTCCAGATCGTGTGTTGGGTAATTGACTTCATGTGGTCATAGTTGCCTTGACCCATACGCGATCACTTTTCTATCTTGCATTAAAACACACCCAAGTCCATTCTTGGACACATCACAATAGACGGTATAATCCTTGCCAGTTTCTGGTACGGCTAACACAGGTGCTATAGTTAGCTTATCCTTAAGTGTTTGAAAACTTGCCTCGCATTCATCCGTCCAAACAAACAGTGTATTCTTCCGAAGTAACTTTGTCATTGGTCCTGCAATCTTAGAAAATCCTTCTATAAACCTTCTGTAGTATCCTGCCATTCCCAGAAATCCCCTGATATGTTTGACATTCTTTGGTGACTCCCATTCCAAAACAGATGCTACCTTACTTGGATTTACTGCTATACCTTCTTTACTGATCACATGTCCAAGGAACTCTACTTGGTCTAGCCAAAACTCACACTTACTGAACTTGGCATATAACTGATGTTCTCGTAGAATTTGTAAAGCAATCCTCAAATGCTTGGCATGTTCCTCCTTATCTTTGGAGTAAATCAAAATATCATCGATGAACACTATCACAAATTTATCCAAATATGGTATAAAGATCTTGTTCATGAGGTTCATGAAGATCGCTGGTGCATTTGTTAATCCAAAAGGTACAACCAAATACTCATGGTGTCCGTACCTTGACACAAAAGCTATCTTTGGAACATCCTCCTTCTTGATCTTAATCTGGTGATACCCTGATCAAAGATCTATCTTTGAAAATACTCCGGCTCCCCTAACTTGATCAAATAAGTCTTGTATTCTCGGCAAAGCATATTTGTTCTTGATGGTGACATTGTTGAGGTTTCTGTAGTCTCCGCACATCCTACGTCCTCCGTCCCGCTTATCAACGAAGATTACGGGTGTTCCCCAAGGTGAAATACTCTCTTGAATGAAACCTTTCTGCTCTAGCTCATCCAACTGTTCTTTCAATTCAACTAGCTCCTTGGGTCCCATCTTATATGGTGCCTAAGCAATAGGTGTTGTGCCTGGGATTAAGTCAATGGTAAACTCAATCTCCCTATCTGGTGGCATTCCTGGGAGTTCCTATGGAAATACGTCTTGGAATTCATTAACCACTGGAATATCCTCAAGCCTGGATTCCTTTAGTGCATTGAGTTGTAGTTGAACTTCAAAATGTGCATGTCGGTCACCTTGATACACTATCCTTCCCCCTCCTGGGCTCCTAAGTGACACAGTTTTCTCTCTGCAATCAATCTGAGCTCCATTTTCTTCCAACCAATCCATTCCGAGGATTACAGCCATATCCTTCATAGGGATAAGAAAGAGATCGGCTAGGTAAACACAATCGTGGATCATAATGACCTGCTCTTGCCTGAGGTGAGTGACTAAGATCTTTCCCCTCGCAGATAAAATGGTAATGGGGTATTCTAGTTTATTGCACGGAATCCCATAAAGATCAACAAATTCTTGCGAAATGAATGAGGTAGTAGCACCGGTATCAAATAGTACTTTGCCGGGATGAGATAGGATCTGAAGCGTACCTATCACGGTCTTGTCGGACTGATTCACTTCCTCAAGATTAGTGCAATTCAACTTCCCATAAGTTGGCCTCTTACTTTTACCGCCTCCAAAACTTCCACCCCGGTGTATTCCTCCTCCTGTACCTCGACCTCCAGTCCGGCCCCTTTCAGGACAATCTTTTATCATATGTCCACCTTTCTTGCATCCAAAGCAGATGATTCTAGGTTGATGACAATTCCTCTCAATATGCCCTCACGCACCGCAACCACGACAAATGATATCATTGTTCCCACTTGTAGTGCCACGAGGTGTAACATTTCCTCCGGACTTGTACTTGGGTTTAAACCTGATATTAGGAGTTGACTTGGCATTTGGATACCTCCTGGTTTCAATCTTGGCCTTCTTCCTCCTATCTTCTTGGACTTTCTTGTAATCATCTTCCATGGTGATAGCTGCATCGACAAGCTCTTGAAAGTCTGCTGCCTTTAACATCCTCAATTGTAACCTTGCACCTGGATGTAGTCCTCTCATGAATCGTTTCTTCCGCTTCTCATCAGTATTCACGTCCTCCGAAGCATAATGAGATAGAATAGAAAATTCCCTGACATACTTCATAATTGACTTTTCATTCTGCGTGAGATTCTCAAATTCCCTTCTCTTTAGTTCCATGATACTCTCCGGTACATTTGCTTCCCTGAACTTCTTCTTAAATTCCTCCCAGGTGAATACCCTTCCTGGAGGATGTATGACCACAATATTGTCCCACCATGCTGCTGTGGGTCCACATAGTAGATGTGTGGCATACCTAAGCTTCTCACCGTCATTGCAACTTACTGTGTTAAGCTTCCTCTCAATGTCCAATAGCCAGTCTTCCGCGTCCATTGGCTCCTGTGCTGATGCAAAAGGAAGTGGTCTTGTATTAAGGAAATCTGCCAACGAGACTCCATGTACTCCATCATTCCGAACTTCATGACCACGGTCCATCACGTCCTGCACCATCTTTATTTGACACTCAATAAGCATTCGCTGTCTCTCATCCGCAGTCCTCATATACTGAGCGAAATCTTGCTGTGTAAGGAATGGTGGTGGTTGTGGCAATGGTTCCCTTGTTGCTGCTTCGGCTGCCTCCTTAGCCTTAGCTTCATTTTCCATCCTCTGTTGTTCAGATTCTTCACCAACTACCGTCGCCATTCTATCCCCCTAACCCTATTACATTAAGCGAAACTCATAATTACATCATGCTCATGCTTTCTGAGCTCAACTTATGCACAGTGTTAGTCACATAATAAAAATCCAAGTAAAACATAGCCAAATCACACCAAACATATACCATGTATATACATGGGAAAAGAACATAGTCTTACATAACCTATCATTATGTGAGTAACTACACTCACTTATTCAAACTGCGAAAGCAAATACTACATATTACACATATGGTACATATGTCACAAAACATGTCGCCTCCATCTCGGTGGTGGTCCTCTATGGGTGGTCGCACTCCCGATACATCCCCAGTGTCCAACCGGTAGCTCTTGATGTCCTCCTCAGTGAAGCAGGGGCATAAGATGACTCCGCCGGGAAAAAGTCATAATCGGGTGTAGTACCTAAGTTGAAATCAGTCATCTCCAGATAACTGCTCAACGATGGGTAAACAACATCAGTAGTACCCCTTTCCACCTTAGGTCTAGAGCATTCCCCACGCTCCATGTGAGTAGGTAACTCCTCCTCCACATCCGAATCTATCTCTATAGGTTTTCCCGCCACATCTCCAGTGCGGTGAACAACTCTAAACTGACTCGTGACCTCATGCTCCGAATCACATGGAATTGGGTCTCCGGCCGTTCCCATATACTCACCGAAACGCCAACCCATGGAGTTTCCCACTAGATTATCATTATGAGGCATTCCCCATGACTCCAAGCCTGCCTCGTATCCGGCTCCAGTCGAGCCGTGAGCAAAGTGTCCTGGTGGCATCTCCGGTTCGGCCTCGGGCTCGAACTGCCGCTCCTCGGGGTCTATCTCCTCATCTAGATTAATAAAGTCTCCAGTCGAAAAGGCTGGAGTTTGTGCCCTTGGTGGTCCAGAAGTCTCCCCCGTACACCATGGAGTAGGTGTCGACTCAGTGATCTCATCCACTAAACTCTGTATCTCTCCCACTAGTGCTCCATGTACGTGATAGAACACGCTAAGCAGATGTTTACACCTATCCATGTGTTCCGATGCGGCATGTGGGTGTCTCTTTGCAAACTTGTAGTTATCCCGACAAGGATCTTCTCCTTCCTCATCGTGCGGGATGTGAGTGAACTTAGTTCCTAATAACTTCTCCGTTTTATGCTCCCGGATATCAGTTATGGCTCTCATCACTGCTATCTTGTAGGCTACACTAACAGTGCGTGCCTCTCCAGCTGGCATGATCACGCTCATACCCAATTTGGCAGGAAGCATGATCCCTACCTTGTACTTCTGAAAGACCTTCCCCTCATAATATGCATACTTCTTGACTGGAATACGGGTTTCACACCCGCACTCAAGCAAGATGCCTCTCAAAGTATTGGCTAAATTCCCATCATAGTCGTCCAGAGTCACGTCCCTAACTTGCACGGTGCTTGACGGCCTTGTGCGTGCCATCCTGACAGTATAAAAGATAAAAAATTAGTACATGATGCATCATCATAGTAACAATAAAGAATTGTAACACTAAAAAGTATGACCTTGTTATTCTCAAGTGAATAACGTCACGACCATTTTTAGAGAACTCTTTACTATTTCTATTTGACTCCTACAGGTCATTCCCATTAACTAGGTGTCCAACCTAAGGTCAAAGCTTTTGCTCTGATACCAACTGTGGTGACCCAGCATACCACTGCATGTTGTAGTATACAAGTCATTGATATAACACTCATGAAGTACCAATTCACAAATATTACATCCCTCAGAGTGGTACAACAGAAACATAGCGGTCTTTATTCAAGCACTAAATATTACAAGCCATAATGTTACAAAGGACTCTAGTTCCTCCTCGGTCCAAAGAGGAACACTCGGTGGTTCTAAGTGGATATTACAAACCTTAGTTACAACAGAAAATAATAGACTAAACATTGTGCCTAACTCTAGTTGCTTTATTCTAGGTGTCCGATGCGACCAAAGTTTCTATCCTTCGGTTCTAGGTGTCGGCCTCCTACTCGGTTCCTTCGTCGGGACCATAGGAGATGGTGTAATCAATGCCTTCGACTCCTCCAGATAAGTCCGGTTCTTCATAGTAGACCTCCTCGTAGTCCTTTGGGCTTCCTTCAGTTTCTTCAAACTGGTTCTCCGAGTCTAAGCAAGGGTTAAAAGGAGTGGGGTGAGTAACGAGCGTTACCCAACAAGTTCATTTAATAGATTAGAGGTGTTTGATGCACTAACTATGACCATAGACTAGAAAGTCTTAGGCCAAATACAGATTTTGTAAGCATTTCTTCAAAGATTGATTTTATTCAAAGAACTATGTCCGTCGGTCTTCACAGGTTGATTAGAGCTTCGATGGGCTCCTTTCCTGCCGTGTTCGTAGCTCCTTCCCGGAACAGGGAGTATCTTGATATTTTTGTACACTCTGCAGAGGTGGTCACTTGTACCCATAGGAGATCAACACTTTGCTGCACAATCGGGCGTACTTTCCCATCCACACTTCCTTGGTATGGGGCCCAGCCGTTGATCCGAGCCAATCACTATTCCTTCCCGCGACCATGCATACCCACCCTTTTGCGGCTCCAACTTCGGTTCGCTACCCTCGCCGGTCTACACTTTTGGTAGTTGCCGACCTCGGCATACTTGCCTTTCCTAGACAATGTGTTACCCCCACCGGATACGGTTATGCACTGTGGTAACACCGGCCTCAGCACTCTACCCCCATCGTTGCCGCAATCCATCATAGACCGCCAGAATCGTGAATTCATTAGGGGGAATCCACCCATCCTGAAGCTCCGCGCAGGGAGACAACTGCTCCGAAACGGCCGGTCCGTTGATATGCATGAGGGAAAAGATACAGCTGACTCTCCCGTCCCATTCCAGACCCTATGGTTGACCGTATTTTACGGCACAAGAATCACTGGCGACATTGGTTATTAGTCCTAGGTGAACATTCCCGGTACAGTGGCACCTCCACCATACTCTTACCATGGTCCCACTGCCCACCTTCCTAGGTCGACAACCATTATGATTGCTAACCACTAAACATATTCATTCAAGAAAAGCAGAACCTTTGCTATTTAATGCAATCATCATAATAATACCACCGGTATATTTGCAAATACTTTCTTAAGGATAAACAAGAGATATGAGCAAGAGTAAACTTGCCTGCAAACTGCAAGGTAGTGCAGTTGGATTTGTTGAAGTGACCCGGGACCTCGGGTTCTGGAAAACAGCATCATTGTCCGATAAGGACAATGGTTAAAGATTCAAATAATGCATGCTTTTTCATAGTGTGTGTATTCCCTTTAAGAAATTCCCAGATAAGCTATGTGTTAGGGAGTAGGTGATGTGGATGGCCTTGTCTCCAAGGTCTTGGCCTCCTGGACATCCAAATGATGACCAAAGCCCTATTTCATCAAGCTTTGCTTGATCTTTGCATGTCTTTGCTTGCTCTTTGTGTGGCTGTGCTTTGTGCAGTCTGCCTGGGAGAATAACTTGTGAGTTCTCTCCCAGCACTCATGTGTGCTTTGGTTTAATAATAACCTGCTGCTGAAGAGTAGCTTGTTCTTCTGGAATATTCTGATTTCCTGCTTCTTGTGGCAAGCCTGCTCCTCCTAGCTGCTTGACCTAGTTCCTAGTTGAACTATGTGACCATGTTGGCCTTTGGATTTGCTGGATGGTTTCTGTGATGATGTGATGGGGTGTAAATCTTCCATGTTGCTCAACACATGAGCAAGGTTGATTTTGTGTGATGATTTAGTGATGGTGGTGTGTTCTTGGTGCTGATGGCGTGCTGGGTGTTGATGTTGGTGGTGTGGTGGTGATGGTCTTGGTCGACTATGGCTTTAGCCGAGTCTGTTTCACTGCTGTGCTGCTTTTATACCTGGGTCTCATGCTTTGGGTGTGTGACACCTGATGGCATGCATTTGGTGACTATGCTGCTGTGATGCCTTGCCCATCTCAGCATGGCCTGGGATATTTCTACCCGAGCTCCCTTGGTGATAAGACCAAACCCTTGATGATTATCTACAGTGGTGTGTTATTTCTAAATGACACTTGGCAATTGTTACCTTGGCAATTTTGTGTTTTATTTGACCTGCTTGCAGGTACCAAGATCAGAAGGAAGAAAAGAAAGAAATAGAGAAAGAAGAAAGAAGATTCTTAGCTTCTTTAGAATTGTAACTTGTAATCTTTCTTTTCTTATTTATGTATTTGTCTTGGATTCTCTCCAAATTGTAATATACTTTTATTCTTGAATTTTGTAAAGACATTGTAATTTATGTGTGATGATCAATAAAGTTTAAGTTTTCTCTAAACTTTATTGATATTTAATTTCTTTTCTATTACTTTATATGTTTATTTATCCTTTCTAAATGTGCCTTTAATTCAAACTTCAATCATTCAAATTCCAACTTGATATGTGTACTAGTCCAATTTCAAAGCTTATGGCTAGGGTTTTTAGTAGTCTAAGTCATCACTCCTCATCACAATGGATCAAAAGAGATCATGCCCAAATCTTTCGCACTTCGAGAGTTCACCAATACCCTTCGAAGAGAGATTCGATCACTCTTAGGTTTTAGAATCAAAAGCGCGAAAAAATCCCGTAATTTCAGATGCAATGCACAAAAGCCCTTCTATTCTACCCCGAAATGGTCCTACGTTCTGGGATGTTACAAGTTGTCAATTCAGCTGCACCTGGAAACAGACTTGCTCGTAGCGGTTTATGAGTAGCAACAGTTTTATAATGGAGATAGTAGTAAAGTAGTAGCAACAATAGTAAAGTAAATATGGTAATAGTAGCAATAGTAAACAGTAGGATTAAGTACTGTAGGCATAGGGATGGATGAATGGGCGTTGCATGGATAAGATAATTCATGAAATCATCAAGACATGGGCAATTGCGGATAAATAATTATAAAGCATCCTAGTACTAAACAATCATAGGCATGTGTTTCGTATATAGTCGTACGTGCTCGCAATGAGAAACTTGCACGACATCTTCTGTCCTACCAGCCTGTTTGCAGCAGGGCCTCAAGGGAATCTACTGGTAATTAAGGTACTCCTTTTAATAAAGTACCAGAGCAAAGCATTAACACTCGGTGAACACATGCGATCCTCACATCATAGCCATCCCCTCCGGTTATCCCAATTGCTGTCACTTTGGGGCCTCGGGTTCCGGACAACAATATGTGTATACAACTTGCATGTAAGATCATAAATAACAATTATCATAATGAAACAATAACAAGTTCAGATCTGAGATCATGGCACTCGGGCCCAAAGTGACAAGCATTAAGCACAACAAGTTGCAACAATGTCATAAGCACTAATAATAGATACTAGGCACCATGCCCTAACAATCTCATAGCAAATTACACGAATGATCTCATCCAATCCCTACCATCCCCTTCGCCTACAGCAGGAATTACTCACACATGGATGGTTGATGGAGAGATGTCGGTGATGTAGGCGAAAGGAGGGCTAGAGGAGGCGGCTGGGGTGGCCTCACCACCCCCTGGCGCGGCCAGACCTGGGCTGTGCCACCAGGTGGTGTGGCAGCCTCCCAGCCCCTCTCCGTCTCGTCTTCTTGCTCTGTGGGTCTTCTGGTAAAATAGGAATTTTGCAGTATTTTCCGGAATTTTTCCTGAAAGTTGGATTTCTGCACAAAAACAAGACACCGGGGCAATTCTGCTGAAAACAGCGTTAGTCCGTGTTAGTTGTATTCAAAACACACAAATTAGAGCAGAAACAACAGCAAAAGTGTTCGGGAAAGTAGATACGTTCTGGACATATCAACTCCCCCTAAGCTTAGCTTATTGCTTGTCCTCAAGCAATTCAGTTAACAACTGAGTGCGATAAAAGAAACTTTCACGAACACATTTGCTTCATAAGATGTAAATATTCTCACTATGTGATCAAGTACTCGGGCCATTCATAATAAGAAATATGCAAATAATTTTACCTCATAGTCAAGCAAGCTATGAAAGAGTGCAAATACACTTATAACAAGTAACATAAAACATAAGAAGCTACAAGATTGTAATGCTCATAATAAGATATGAAAGAGTGGTATCCCGCTTGCCTTTATTTGTGGAGCAAAACATAAATGCTGAGGCACCTCTGAAGTTCAAGGGAAGACTAGAAGTAAAATATCAAAGATACAAGCATCAAAGTTATACCACAATTAATCGTGTTGTGGGACAAGCACATTACACTAATAATGATAGCTATGCTCTCAAGAAAGTGCTTAAAGTTAGAAGGCGAAGACTCAACATAAAAGTAGAAGAAAGGCCCTTTATAGAGGGAAGCAGTGATTTAACATGTGTTAGAGCTTTTCATTTGTAAAACAGAGATACAAAATTTATTTTGAGAGGTGGTTGTTTTATGTCAACGACTGGCAATGGGTTCTTGCTATCTTCCATACTAAACAAGTGAAAGCGGTTCCGAGTTCTTTGAAAATTTGGCACATTGGTGCTCTTTTATAAAGCTTTGGCACTCCTCCCTACCTTTTTCCTTTCTCAAACCATGGCTAACCGATTCCATCGGGTGCCCACCAACTTTCACATACCATGGAGGAGTGCCTTTTTCTCTTTTTTTAGATTTAGATTACAATGGTCTGACCAGCTCCCTTGCAAAATTAATGATGAGCAGATGAAGCATGCAAGTCGAGGGGTACTTAATTTAATATGGAAGATAGCAATTCCGACCACTATGTCCGCATGAGCTAAAAATAGTGGCACATAATGAGAAGTGTTTGAAAGTTTTGAAAGGTAGTGATGCGGCACGGTGTTGATGATGTAAAGCACCGTCCAGTTGGGAACCCCAAGAGGAAGGTATGATGAGTACAGCAGCAAGTTTTTCCCTCAGTAAGAAACCAAGGTTTGTCAGTCCAGTAGGAAAAAGCCAATACTCCAGAAGGTGATGCTTGCTAGCTTCACGACAGCTCCGGACAATTTATAAGGCGCCTAATCCAGTGCTTTGCTTTGCCAGCTGCAACGCGGAACCTGCACACAACACAACCAAGTACTTTGTCCCCAACTTACGATGAGGTTGTCAATCTCACCGGCTTGCTGTAAACAAAGGAATGAGCGTATCGAGTGGAAAGCAATAGTAATATGCGAGTAAAGTAAACAGTGTGAGTAAAGTAAACAGGTGATAGCAATATAAAGGAAATAGGACCGGGGTCCACAGTTCACTAGCGGTGTCTCTCCATAAGATAAAATAACACATGTTGGGTAAACAAATTACAGTTGGGCAATTGATAGAATAAAGATAACGTGATATGTCGAGAGGATCACTATGAGATTTACTCTGGGCATTACAACAAGATACATAGACCGCCATCAAACTGCATTTATGACTAATAATCCACTTGTGGCGAATCAATCAGAGAACTCCACAAGTATTAAGTTCCGAACAATAGATAACTGCATTAAGTAAAGTGTGTAATGTAAACAAAGCATATGCCCTTGAGCATATGAATGTTGTTTTCCCCCTAGTGGAAACAGCACATCTACAACCTTAGAGGTTTCTGTCACTCCCCCAGATTAAATAGAGGCATGAACCCAACTATCGAGCATAAATACCCCCTCTTGGACTCACTAGCAACTACTCGGCCAAGATAGCTACTAACAATGGAGAGCATGCAAGATCATAAACAACATAGAGATAACATAAGATAATATTCAGTACATCAACTCAATCATAACACCAATATTCATCGGATCCCAACAAACACAACATGTAGAATTACATAACGGTGATCTCAATCATGTAAGGCAGCTCAGGAGATCTAAACATGAAGCACATGGTGGAGAAGACAACCAACTAGCTACTGCTATGGACCCATAGTCCAAGGTAGACTACTCACTCATCACGCCGGAGGCAAGCATGGCGATGAAGAAGACCTCTTCGGCAGGGTGCCGGGAAGAGCTTCTGGACCCTCCCGATCTCGGGTCAACGACGGCGGCGGATCATGATGTGTTTCTGGAAAAGTGATCGGGTTTAGGTTTTTCCCATCGGGAGGTCTTTATAAGCGAAGGGGCAGCATCAGAAGTGGACCAGGGGGCCCTCACCATAGGTGGGCATGGGCCAGGGGCAGGCCGCGCCCCCTGGTGGTGTGGCTGCCATGTGGCTCCTTTCCATCTCCTCTTCGGTTCTCTGGAAGCTTCGTTAAATATCTCGATGTTCGGCTTTTGTTTCGTCCAATTCCGATAATATTTCCCGTGTAACTTTTCTAAAACACAAAAACAGCAGAAAACAGGGAACTGGCACTATGGCATCTCGTTAATAGGTTAGTTCCGGAAAATGCATAAAAACGCCACGAAGTGTAACGAAACACTAAGCAAATGGTGTAAAAACAAGCATGGAGCATCAAAAATTATAGATATGTTTGAGACGTATCAGCATCCCCAAGCTTAACTCCTGCTCGTCCTCGAGTAGGTAAGTGATAACAAAGAAATAATTTTTGAGGTGACATGCACCTACACAATCTTGATCATCTATGTAAGCATTGTGTGCTGGGATCAAAGAACTTAAAACATGGGCATGAAAGATATAATCTTGATACAAGAAACTTAGCAACCATGTTATAACATGAAGAAGAACACAAACGAAAGATCATGAAAATGAAACAATGAAAGTCAAACGTGTGTTCAAATCATATGGAAAAACATACAAATGGTTTTCAGCTTGTCCTTCATGAAAAAGCAAAACATAAATGCATAGGACACCTTCAAGTTTAAGAGGGCGACTAGATACAAATAATTTAAGAACAAGCGAAACCAACATCATGAATCAATCAATGAAAACTTTGGGACAATGCACATTACACTAAGAATGACAACTATGCTCTCTTAGACGGTGCATAAAGGTAGAAGGTGGTGACTCAACATAAAAGTAAAAGAAAGGCCCTTCGCGGAGGGAAGCAGTGATTAAACATGTGCTAGAGCTTTTCATTTGTAAAACAGAGAGAGAAAACTTGGGTTTTGAGAGGTGGTTGCTTTTGTCAACGACTGGCAATGGGGTTCTTAATATCTTCCATACAAAAATGAAGCAAGTTTTTGAAAGAGATTGGCACTTTTTGTGCTCTTTTATAAAGCCTGGCACTCCTCCCCACCTTTTTTCCTTTCACAAACCATGGCTAACCGATTCCATCGGGTACCCACCAACATTCACATACCATGGAGGAGTGCCTTTTTTCTTTTTTCCCTTTTTTTTCTTTTTGGAATAAGCAATATGGAAGATAGCAAATCCGACCACTACGTCCCCATGAGCTGAAAACAGCGTCACAAAATGAGAAGTGATTTGAAGGTTTTTTCAAAGGTAGCACATGAAAATTTACTTGGAATGGCTTACAAATACCATGCATAGCAGTTTACAGTGGACACAATGGCAAACTTGGTTTTTAGGAGTTGGATGCACGAGTAGAGCTCATACTCAGTACAAAATGCGGGCTAGCAAAAGACTATGAGCGACCAACTAAGAGAGCAATAACGGCCATAATCATGCAAAGCGACAAAGCAATATTAAAAGAAGCATAAGATGGCATCAAAAGTCAAAAACTAAATGATCATAGAGGCTTATGGCGACTTTGTATGAGTCTAACATGTGTGAACATGCGCCAAGTCAACCCAAATAAAGCATCAAGGAGAAAACCAAAATAATGCTTCCAAATAATTAAAACAATGCATGATTTTTTCAAAGGCTCATTAAGCAATCTCAGCCATTTGAGACAAGTCATGCTACAGCAAAACCACTAAGCATACTATCAAAAAGACATCAAGCATGACATGCAAAATCCTTGGCCGCAGTCTACACAAGCTCCTTCTTGTACCACTTTTTTGCATAAAGCTTTTTCTCTTTTCCAACACCATTCGAACTTTTTATAAACAACTCTTTTGATGAAAACCAACATGGACCAGAGGTCAAAATACACCTTAATGTAAAGATATAACAAGATCTGAACACAAATCAAGGCGAAAAACGATAACTAAACGCAGTTCTAGAAAAAGAGAACACTCATTGAAACGATAAGAGTGAAAAACGGAGTGTTCTTGGCAAATGAAAAGCAAGGCAACTTCTTCGAAAGAAATTTGTTGGGGTCCAACCATTTATTGCAGCAAACAAAACTAAACAAAACTGAAAACTAAAACAACTGACGCTCCAAGAAAAACTCATAGTGCATGAAGCAATAAAAAATAGTGTGTTGAAAGGTGACCTGATTTTTGCCGATGAAGAAGGGGTGCCTCGGGGGCATCTCCAAGCTTTGACGCTTGTACCTCTTGGATATTTCTTGGGGTGCGTGGGAATCCCCAAGCTTGAGCTTTTGTCCATTCTTCAACTCATCTCATCATTCTCCAATCCCTACACTTGAAAACTTCCTTCATACAAAACTCAACACAATTCTATTAGCAACATTTGTGTAAGCATAACAATGAATCAACCCCTTTTTGCTTCAGGTTTCAACTCAAAACCACCACATATAAAGTATATACTACTGTAGCAACTTCCCCAAAAGTTACGTGATCAAAAGAACTCAAAAAGAAAGCGATCAAGCGGCAAACACAAATATTGGCAGAAATCTGTCAAAACAGAACAGCTGACAAAGGTCGCATTTTAGAGTGTTTTTTGTTAATCAAATCAAAAAGTGGTAAACTAATGAAAGTTTGGATATAACCTGGGGCATATTCACAAGACATCGCAGGTCCAAAAGATATACACAGAATTTTCACGGATTTTTACGGTGCAGCACCAAAATCTGTTTCAGGACAGCAACATCCCCAAATCTTACCTCACTCAAATTAGAGGCTTCTCTTGGCACAAAAACGAAATAAAAAAATGATAAGGAGAGGTTATTACAGTAGTAATAACTTCCAAGACTCAAATAAAAGAAAAAGAACTGAAAGTAAAAACATTGGGTTATCTCCCAAGAGTGCTTTTCTTTAACGCCTTCGAGCTAGGCGCAGAAAGTGTGAATCAAGTAATATCGAGTGAGGCATTAAGATTAACTGCAGAAGTCTTTTCAATAAGGAATTGTATTTCATCCATATAAGTTTTTGAAGACCCCTTGTGATCACGCTTTGGTTCACTCAATTCACTAAAAAGATTTTTGGGACAGATCCAATCAAAATTATTTTCAAAAGCTTCATACAATCCCAAGAGCTTGCTAGGTATAGGTATTTCGGCTCCTTCATTGTTTGTACTAACAACCTTTATAGGCGAGCTAAGCTTATTAAATCACTTAAGAACTTTCCTAGCTTTAATGGCAACATCTCTAAATTCTATGCGCAAAGTTTCCAAGATAAAAGCTTTCTTTTTAGGATCCTCGATATCATGAAGCTTAAGAAACATGTGTTGCATAAAAGGATTAAGGCTAGAAAACCTAGCTTCCAACATGTGAACTAAATAAGCACAAGCAACTTCATAACTAGGAGGAAGCTCAGCCAAATACTTTTCCTCAACATCTTTATGCATACTAATATGATTAAAGAACTCCTTGATGTTTCTTTTCCCAATAATTGAACCACTACCTACCAGTGTTGGAAAAGGCGACGCCTAGGCAGCGCTTAGGCACGCTTAAGCGCTAGGCGATGGACAAACAGCTTAGGGAACAACATAATGAACTAAAAGTAAAGAAATAACAACTATAAGGAAACTAATAATTTTTTTTGTATTTTTGATAAAACGAAACAAGTAAAAGTAAAGCAAAACTTAAAACAAAGTAAAGGATGTGCGTGCGAAACTCCCCTTGCAGAAGTCTTCTTTTTCCCCGGCAACAGCGCCAGAAAAAGGCTTGATGCGGCACGGTGTTGATGATGTAAAGCACTGTCCAGTTGAGAACCCCAAGAGGAAGGTATGATGAGTACAGCAGCAAGTTTTTCCCCTAGTAAGAAACTAAGGTTTGTTAGTCCAGTAGGAAAAAGCGAATACTCCAGAAGGTGATGCTTGCTAGCTTCGCGACAGCTCCAGACAATTTATAAGGCGCCTCGTCCAGTGCTTTGCTTTGCCAACTGTAACGTGGAACCTGCACACAACACAACCAAGTACTTTGTCCCCAACTTACAATGAGGATGTCAATCTCACCGGTTTTCTGTAAACAAAGGAATGAGCGTATCGAGTGCAAATCAATAGTAATATGCAAGTAAAGTAAACAGTGCGAGTAAAGTAAACAGGTGATAGCAATATAAAGGAAATAGGACCGGGGTCCACAGTTCACTAGTGGTGTCTCTCCATAAGATAAAATAACACATGCTGGGTAAACAAATTACAGTTGGGCAATTGATAGAATAAATATAACGTGATATGTCGAGAGGATCACTATGAGATTTACTTTGGGCATTACAACAAGATACATAGACCGCCATCCAACTGCATCTATGACTAATAATCCACTTGTGGCGAATCAATCCGAGAACTCCACAAGTATTAAGTTGCGAACAACAGATAACTGCATTAAGCAAAGTGTGTAATAGAAACAAAGCATATGCCCTTGAGCATATGAATGTTGTTTTCCCCCTAGTGGCAACAGCACATCTACAACCTTAGAGGTTTCTGTCAGTCCCCCAGATTAAATAGAGGCATGAACCCAACTATCGAGCATAAATACCCCCTCTTGGAGTCACTAGCAACTACTCGGCCAAGATAGCTACTAACAATGGAGAGCATGCACGATCATAAACAATATAGAGATAACATAAGATAATATTCAGTACATCAACTCAATCATAACAATATCCATCGGATCCCAACAAACACAACATGTAGAATTACATAACGGTGATCTCGATCATGTAAGGTAGCTCACGAGATCTAAACATGAAGCACATGGTGGAGAAGACAACCAACTAGCTACTGCTATGGACCCATAGTCCAAGGTAGACTACTCACTCATCGCGCCGGAGGCAAGCATGGCGATGAAGAAGACCTCCGGTGGTGATTCCCCTCTCCGGCAGGGTGCCAGGAAGAGCTTCTGGACCCTCCCGATCTCGGGTCGACGACGGCGGCGGATCGTGATTTGTTTCTGGAAAAGTGATCGGGTGTTTAGGTTTTTCCCATCGGGGGGTCTTTATAGGCGAAGGGGCAGCGTCAGAAGTGGACCGGGGGCCCTCACTGACAAGGGTATAGTTAATAGAGCCCGTTAGTTGAGTACCCCTGAGGCCCGATAAGCTAGGCCCAATTGTAATGATAGTCGAATACGAGTTAATACCGTATGTCGATATTTGTAATCTGTATCGAACCCTACCCGATCCTCGAGACCTGGCCACCTATATATAGGGGCCAGGAGGGGACGGTGTAGGGCAGATTGAAAGCAAGCCAGGTTGAATACCCAAGTTTACTTTCGATATACACTTGTTTCGACTAACTTTACCATCGAGTTCATCCGACGCCCTATCTCCCCGATCCTAAGTCCTTCATCTAGGACATTTGCCGAGTTAACCCTCGTCAATTGGCGCCGACCGTGGGGAGCCTGGGCGTTGGAATCATGAATTCGACGGCTTTTTCGCTTTTAGCCAACAGCAGTCCAGAAGTCGACGGGAGTCAAGAGGTAGAACTATCAATTGGAAGTCTGAGCATCTTCATTGGGCCGTCGGGTTCCTCTCGCCTTTCGGATCCGACGAAACAAGATCAAGATCCGTCGGCACAAGAACCCGAAACAAAGGAAGCATTGGAATCATCAGAAGGCTCCTCCAGCGAGGGAAACTCGCCGGTCAGCTTAGAAAAAGCATTAATCACAGAAAGCGACGAAATTCAGGAAAAATTCGACTCAGAAGAAAAAGCGTGTCAGACGCACAACAACGCAAAGGACTTCGCCGTAGGAAGCAGCGGCGTCTCCAAGGTACATCAGCTATGCGTTATTATCACTGAAGCAGAGGAAGGAAACAACAGCGAAGAGAGTAAAAGGCTCGACAGGCAAGTCGACAAAGTGAAAAATCACAACAAAAAGGAAAAAGAGAAAGTCCACGTCTCGGCTGGTGAATGGAGAATGATTACATCAGCCATTAATCATGGTACAGAAGTACCCGAAGGATCGCGAAGAGAAGTTCTAATGGGATATCAGTATGCACTATACCAACACAAGAAAAAACTAAGGGATGAAAGAGACATGATGTTTCAAGACAACAACAGCATATCAAGTGAAGAATACTGGGAAGACTATAGTGAAGACTCAGAATATAGCAGAGAGATGCGTGGAGATCCAAAACACAGAAGGGGGGCAACATCACGCAACAGAGAAGAGGGGTACTCAAGGAGCTCCACCCCACAGTTAGAAGAGGAGGAAGATGACCTGATACAAAAAACGCCAGAGGCGGCATTAGCAGCAGCACAAGCGTATTTACTAGCCACAAGACCAGAGCATGGGGACCCGCGAGAAGATATGCACCGAGCCGTGATACGAAGCCTCGGAATAGTAGAAGGTAGAATCAGGGAGCAAGCCCCAGAGATGAAGTCGACAAGCTACAAGAGAAGTGGCAAAGAGAAGTTCAGGTACAAGCATTCAAACGATGACTATAGTGAATCATCAGAAGAGACAAAGCAACAGAAAAGGAAGGAGGATGCAAGGAGTATAATAGCACAAGCTCGAGTAGATAAATCACGGCATGCTTGGAGGGAAGAAAATTACGAAGACGATGATAAAGATATGGGTGCATTATGCTTTACCCACAGGGTTCGCAAAACGCGAGTACCCAAAGGATTTAAACTACCCCACGATCAGAACAAGTACGACGGGTCGCAGGAACCCACCCTATGGCTATCAGATTATCTGCAGGCAGTGCAGATATTAGGAGGAACAAAGGCGACCGCAATGCAAAGTTTGCAGTTGCACCTCACCGGCGCCGCCCGATCCTGGTTGAACACCCTACCCGACGAATCCATTGGAAGTTGGGGGGAACTCGAAAGTCAATTCGCAAGAAATTTTCGTTCCACCTACAAGCGCCCTGCATCACTGGAAGAAGTTAAAGCATGTGTGCAGAAGAAAGGCGAAACGCTACGATCTTATATACAACGCTGGAGTATAATTAAAAATTCAGCAGAAGACGTCTCCGACGAACGAGCAATAGACGCTTTTTTGGAAGGACTTCGTCGCGCAGATCTTGTGGAAGAAATAGGAAGAACAAGACCTACGACAGTAGCTGAGCTAATGGAACAAGCCAACAAATTCGCTGATGGAGAAGACGCGTATAACAATAAAAGAGGGCGCTCGCCAGAAGTCGACAGAACAAGTCGACAAAGGAGACGATACCGAAGCGGGGGTAACCAAGGAAGGCGAAATCAGATAGCCGCAGGTTATATACAAGAAGAAGAGGAAGGATACGAAAGTAAGAGGTTTCAGGCAAAGGGAACAGAAAAGTCAAGATATTCTGGTCCTTCGGCTGAGGATATGCTATACGGACCTTGTCGAATCCACTACGCGTATCTCGACGGGAAAAGGGTCTCAAATCACCAGATGAAGGATTGCAGAACATTCCTAAGGTTGCAAAGTGCCATGGGCTCGAGTCAAGAAGGAAGGCAAGGAGAAAAACTTAGAAGTCAAGGGTATCAAACTCAAAGGTTATCAAAGCATCTAGAGTCAAAAGTGTACATATCAGCCATGATTCAACCGGTGCCCAAGTCGAAAAAAGAGCGAAAGAGCATATCTAGGCAAGTGAACCTAGCAATATCATCACCACCAGCTACCACAGAGTACCTACGATGGTCAGAGCAACCAGTCAAGTTTAGTAGATCGGATCACCCACGGAAAGTTCCTAGACCGGGCCACTCGCCCATGGTTCTAAAAGCGCAAATAGGAGGATACGACATCGGAAGAGTGTTCATGGATGCAGGGAGCGGCATAAACTTAATATATGCTAGAACACTAAAGGCTATGTGCATATCACCAACGAGTCTGAAGCCAACAGATTGCTCTTTCCACGGGATAGTACCAGGAGCAGCAAACTACCCTTTGGGAAGAATAGAACTCGATGTCTGCTTTGGTAGCAGCGAAAATTATAGAAGAGAGAAACTGGAGTTCGAAGTTATGGATTGGCCGTCACAATATCATGCAATCCTGGGGCGCCCAGCATTTGCAAAATTCATGGCAGTACCGCACTACGCGTATCTCACGTTAAAAATTCCAGGGCCCAAAGGAACAATCACAGTACAAGGGAGCTTTGAAGTAGCCAACACATGCGACAGAGAATTCAACAAGATGGCACAAACCTTCGGCATGACAGCAGAATACGAGAGGTTAAAAGGAGAAATAGATCATAACGTGCTACCCGACGTTGGACGATCCCTGCCAGATAAGGCTTTCGACACAACGCAGGATTCAAAGAAAATACAGATCCACCCTATGGACCCAAGCAAGACGACATCAATTGCGGTGAACTTGGATCCCGCATAGGAAGGCGCGCTCGTCGAGTTCCTCCGTGAGCGCTGGGAAATATTCGCCTGGTGTCCATCGGACATGCCAGGGGTCCCCAGGGAACTCGTCGAGCACGCACTAAACGTAGATCCCAAGGCGAAACCAGTCAAGCAACCACTACGACGATTCGATGAACCCAGAAGGAAGGCAATAGCATCAGAATTGCACAGACTAGAAAATGCTGGATTTATCAGAGAAATCAAAACTTTGAGTTGGGTGTCGAACCCAGTAATAGTACCCAAGAAGAACACAGACGTACAAAGAGTATGTGTCGACTACACATCTCTCAATAAGCATTGTCCAAAGGATCCCTTCCCTTTACCCCGCATCGATCAAATAATCGATTCAACAGCGGGCTGCGCAAGGCTTTCCTTTTTGGATGCATATTCTGGCTACAACCAGATCAAGCTGAAAAAAGAAGACGAGGAAAAAACGGCTTTCATCACACCGTATGGGGTGTTTTGTTATCAAGTGATGCCATTCGGCCTAAAAAATGCAGGGGCGACTTATCAAAGGATGATGCAAAATTGTCTTGGAAGCCAAATAGGGCGCAACATACAAGTCTACATTGACGATGTAGTCATCACCACAAGAGAGGAGAAATCTTTAATCAGCGACTTGGCAGAAACCTTCGACAACCTGAACAAGTTCAAGCTCAAGTTGAACCCGACAAAGTGTTCCTTCGGAGTTTCAGCAGGGCAACTTTTGGGATTCTTGGTATCAGCACGAGGTATAGAGGCAAATCCAGAGAAAATTCAAGCAATTCTAACAATGGGGAAACCCACGAAACTCCACGATGTGCAGAAATTAGCAGGACGAGTCGCGGCATTAAGTCGTTTCGTTGCTCGACTAGGGGAGAAGGCGCTTCCTTTTTATGCACTTATGAAGAAATCAGACGACAAATTTGAGTGGACAGAAGAAGCAGACGCAGCGTTTGCGCAATTGAAAAAAGTGCTCTCCACGCCACCAGTGCTGGTCGCACCTAAAGAAAAAGAGCCACTACTACTGTACATCGCCGCAACCCATCAGGTGGTAAGTACAGTTCTAGTAGTCGAAAGAAGTGAAGAAGGCAAAGCTCATGGCGTCCAGAGACCGGTATATTTCATCAGTGAAGTGTTATCTCCAACCAAACAGAGGTACCCGCATTATCAGAAACTGGCGTACAGTGTCTTCACCACTGCACGGAAATTACGACAGTATTTTACTGTGCACCCAATTATAGTGGTAAATGAAGCGCCACTATCGAACATATTGAACAACCCTTTAGCAACAGGCCATGTCTCTTTGTGGGGAATCGAGTTATCTCCCATGGACATCACGTACGAAAAAAGGAAGGCGATCAAGTCGCAAATTTTGCCAGATTTTACAGCAGAGTGGCTCGAGTTGCAAAGCACGGGACCACCAGATTTATCGAGTACTTGGACAATGTACTTCGATGGTTCAAAGCGAGTCCAAGGAGCAGGCGCAGGAGTAGTATTAATATCGCCTCACGGCGACAAACTAAAGTATGTCTTACGGATGAGCTTCCCGCAGGCTTCTAACAATGAGGCGGAGTACGAGGCTTTGTTGCACGGAATAAAGATGGCTAAAGCTTGTGGAGCAACTCGCCTAAAGATATTTGGAGACTCTAACCTTGTTGTCCAGCAAGTTATGAACAGGTGTGACACAATCAATGATAACATGATGGCCTACAAGAATTTGTACCATTATCTAGAAGGAACGTTCGATGGATGCGAAGTCTCTCACGTCAGCAGGAACAGCAATGAGGAAGCCGACACTTTAGCAAATATTGGATCGCAATGTTTACCTGTGCCATCTGGAGTATTTTGGGAAGAAATAGCGGAAAGGTCAATAAAAAGTGCTAAAAGTTCGACTACCACGACAGGCTCGGGGGCTATGACAGAGCCAGAGGAGGTCATGATGATAGAAGAAACATGGATGCAGCCATATATTGCGTACATGATAAATAAAAAGCTACCAGAAGATGCAGTGGAGGCTAAGAGGATAACTCGAAGAGCGAAAGCGTTTGTCGTGATTGAAGGAAAACTATACAAGAGAAGTATTACAGGCGTTTTACAACGTTATGTCACACCCCAGGAAGGGCAAACAATATTGAAAGACATACACGGCGGAGTATGTGGCCATCACGCCAGCAGCAGAGCAATAGCGGCAAAAGCTTTTCGAGCGGGATTCTATTGGCTAACAGCCATCGAAGACGCGAAAGATATAGTTCGAAAGTGTGAAGCATGTCAAAGGTTTGCATCCAGACCACATGCACCAGCAGCGGAACTACAAACAATACCATTATCTTGGCCCTTCGCACAATGGGGACTCGACATGGTGGGAAAGTTGCACAAATCTTGGCCAGGAGGGCATGTCTATATGCTGGTGGCAGTCGACAAATTGACCAAATGGGTGGAAGCGGCCCCAGTAACAACTCAAGACTCTACAGCAGCAATCAGTTTCATCAAGTCGATAGTTTTTCGTTTTGGTGTACCACATAGCATCATCACAGACAACGGGACAAATTTTACTTCAAAAGAATTCAGAAGTTATTGCGAAGGTTTGGGAATCAAGCTTAAATTCGCATCTGTGGCGCACCCGAAGACAAACGGGCAAGTCGAAAAAGCTAATGGCCTGATAAGTAGTGGAATAAAAAAGAGGCTTTTAGCACCTCTCGAGAAAGCCAAGAGCGCTTGGGTAGAAGAATTGCCCTCCGTTCTTTGGAGCTTAAGAACTACGCCCAATGCAGCAACTCACGAAACTCCTTTCTTCCTGGTCCATGGCGCAGAAGCCGTGCTTCCAGTCGAAGTTACACACGAAGCTCCAAGAGTGACAGCATATGACGAGGCGACATCAACAGAAGCATTACAAGACGACGTCGATGCGCTAGATGAAGCAAGAGACAAAGCATTAGAAAGGGCTACGCAATATCAACAAAGTCTACGAAACTATCATAGTAGTCGAGTTCGTCCACGATCCTTCGTGGTGGGAGATCTTGTTTTGCGACTTAGGCAAGACAGCCATGGCAAATTGGAGTCCCCTTGGGTGGGACCTTACATCGTCACGGAAGTAATACCAGGAGGAGCATATCGACTACAAGACAAGAAGACCGGGAAGGACGAAAGCAACCCGTGGAATGCAGAACAGCTACGACGTTTTTACGCGTAGACTAAGTATAGAGATATCAATATATTCGAGTTAACCTTCTAGACCCAGAACATGAGGCCACAGGTCGGGTCCTTTGGGTTGTACTCGACAAAATTGTACGATTCTCGTGTTACTTCTCCGCTCGGGGGCTTCAACCCCTGGGTCGTATGGAAAAATCGTTATGACAAGTTGAAGGGGTTTTCCTTTAAGGTTGTTTACACAACCCGATAAATATAGAGAGAAATTGGTTCATAAAAAGAACCCGATATCATCTTTACATTTATTGGTTCGCAAAGAACCCGACATATGGAAAGCATATCTCAGAACATGACTTGTTCTCATGGTACTAGTAAACGATATCAAACATAAAGCACGAATATTTATTGCAAATATCATTGCAGGAAGGACATTGTCAAACGAAATTACATGGATAACAGATCCTAATAAAAGAGGGCTTCAAGCTTCATACTTCTTCTGGCAAAGAGTGCCATTGTAGATCTTCACGTCAAACTTTGACGTACCGACGTGGAAGTCGAAGGCCATGATGAAGCCTTGATGGATGTCGTGGTCCTCAGCAAATTGCGACCAGCCACCTCTGAAGTACTGCTCGCCGTCGCCGTCATACCACACCTCCACCTCATAGGGGATGCCACCGCCAGACTGTTCACGAAGAACTGCCTCTCGCAGTTCGCGGCCATCCATAAACTTCGTGAAATCTAGCGGCAAGCGCTGAATCTCATGGCACTGCGCCATGGCAATGCAAAGGAAAGAAAAGATACGGGGAAGTGCAGCAGGAGCAGCTGAAGCAACAGATGGAGGAGCGATTGGACCTGGAGTGATGTTAGTCACTTTGGGTCTGTTCTTGCTACCAGGTGGGCGGCCGGGACGGCGCTTCGCCGGAGCATCTGACGAAGTCCCTGCGGCGGCCGGCGCGGTGTTCTTATTCTTGCTGCCGCGAGGGCGACCCCGACCTCGTGGTGCCGCCGGGGAGCCAAGGTTCAGACGGGAGCCTGCAACATCTGCCATGAGTACGAGAGAGAAACCTCAGAAAAACCCTAGATAAAGGAGAGAAGATGATGCGGCGGAGGAAAGGATCTGATTAGGGTTTTTATCCTTAAAAGATGGTGCTTTATTTATAAGCGCGTATTATTGGGCCCCCGCGCTGCAGCACAGCCCACAAACAAATTTTAAGCAGGAGTTAAAATCTGCGTACAGCAGACGGTAATATCAATAAAGAAAAACAAGACAGGAGACTATGATCGTGCGATATGGAAACCTCGACTTGGACTCGGGGGCTCGTCAAATAGTGAAAGGTCCACAGAAGGAAGAAGAGCTGAACTTTGAGCCTATGCTTGGCTACAAGTTGCCAAACATAGCCTCGGGGGCTACTCCCATCGGGAGCGCTGAGCGCGCACCCGATAGAGATGAAATAGTCAATATTGAAATTGAAGAAGGATAAGCATACAAAACTTCGACTACGTAGTCGACAAATTAAAGAGAAATTACTCCCATCGGGAGCGAGTTTTATGGTTGTAGAAACCCGAATATTTTCAGTCAAACTTTGACTGCGACATGAGATTCTCGAGTTGCGTTATCGCAACGAAACTCGAATGCCGTGATTTATCACGAAGGTAAGACCCCGGGATCCGTCCTGTGTGGCCTAGTATACGCACATGGATGCGCTCTGCTGGTATGTATCCGTGTCTACGACGCGAAGAAAATCCTGGTGGACGCACTGGGTACCCTGAGAACCACTGGGACTCATTTTTTGTAAGTCCTAAATGAGGCAAAAGAGTGAGTTTGACCGGTATCCCGAATTCAAGTCCAAGGGGATTGAATTTGAAGTAGGTGACAAGTATCTGTTCCGGCAGTTAACTGACCTCTTGATCCGTCAGAGTTGTCAGGCTTGTTCATCGAGACCCCTTGCGAGCAAATTATCATCAATATAAGTCAAAAGACCAAGTCGAAGATTTGAAGATAAAGTCGAAGAATTGATCAAGTCGAAGATTTGAAGATTAGAGATTCAACCCGAATCTGCAATTCTGGTAGAATCTCAGGGGCTACTGACAAGGGTATAGTTAATAGAGCCCGTTAGTTGAGTACCCCTGAGGCCCGATAAGCTAGGCCCAATTGTAATGATAGTCGAATACGAGTTAATACCGTATGTCGATATTTGTAATCTGTATCGAACCCTACCCGATCCTCGAGACCTGGCCACCTATATATAGGGGCCAGGAGGGGACGGTGTAGGGCAGATTGAAAGCAAGCCAGGTTGAATACCCAAGTTTACTTTCGATATACACTTGTTTCGACTAACTTTACCTTCGAGTTCATCTGACGCCCTATCTCCCCGATCCTAAGTCCTTCATCTAGGACATTTGCCGAGTTAACCCTCGTCACTCACCATAGGTGGGCGCGGGCCAGGGGCAGGTCGCGCCCCTGGTGGTGTGGCCGCCTTGTGGCTCCTTTCCATCTCCTCTTCGGTTCTCTGGAAGCTTTGTTAAATATCTGGATGTTCGGCTTTTGTTTCGTCCAATTCTGAGAATATTTCCTGTGTAACTTTTCTGAAACACAAAAATAGCAGAAAACAGGGAACTAGCACTGTGGTATCTCGTTAATAGGTTAGTTCCGGAAAATGCATAAAACGCCACGATGTGTAACGAAACACTAAGAAATGGTGTAAAAACAAGCATGGAGCATCAAATATTATAGATATGTTTGAGACATATCAGGTAGCACATGAAAATTTACTTCGAATGGCTTTGAAATACCACGCATAGGAATTTATAGTGGACTCTTTGGGGTTACTTTGTTTTCAAGAGTTGGATGCACGAGAAGTATTCCCTCTCAGTACAAGTGAAGGCTAGAAAAAGACTGGGAAGTGACAATCAAGAGAGCAATAACTGTCATAATCATGCTTGCAACAAAACAAAATTAATATAGGCATAAAAATGATACAAGAACTCTGAGGCAAAGTAAATCATCGAGGCTTAATTGACTTTTTATTCAGTCATATGCATGCTTGAGCATGTACCAAGTCGATTCAAATGAAACTTTCAGAGGAGGGTACCACAATGTCATACCATATTATGAATAAAACAATGCAAGCAAGCATCTACATGACATGCTACAAACTATTAGTAAATTAGAACTAATCATATGAGAGTAAAAACTACAAAGCATCCATTAGATAACATATACCTTACATGAATAGGCTAAGCACGTCCACATAGATGAGTATATGTACAAAAATGAAAAAAATAGAGTTCATACCAGCCTCTTACCACATCTCGAGTCACATATGTCGTCATTATTGCCTTTCACTTGTGTGGCTTGAATAATATGAAGTGAATACCAAGCTCCATTGGAGTCACGGGAGACTGAACTCTGCAACAAACTTTACAAAACCGAAGACGAACAACAAATATTTTTGGGTTTTTCAAATACCAAACCGAAATAGAAAACAAAGCAAACCAAAGCTAGAGAACTAAAGAGACAAACAAAGAGAAACAACAAAATATTTTTGGTCTTTTTGTGTTTTGGAAAGTAGAAATAAGAACAAGAACCATCAGGAAAATAATGCGACACATGGATATACAAAGTACCGACAAAATATGATATATAGATGAGTGTATCATCGGTATACCTCCCCCCGAGCTTAGGCTTTTTGGCCTAAGTGGAGATCAATCCCATCTCCAGTAATTGCCCCAAGCTGGTGGGTCATCATAGGTATGGTCATAGCCTGGCTCTCATGAAGATGAAGCATATGGTGCATAATCATAATAAGGCTGCTGGTACGGAAACTCCCCAGTGTTGGAGGGCTGGCCCAACTCCTTGGTCGCCTCTTCATCATGCACGGGCGGAGGGTGCTCCTCTATGTACGCGTCGAGCTCATCCTCCGTGAGTGACCATCTATTCCTGCGATCAAGGTTAAACAAAAGAGGTGCAGGCAAATGGACTGATCGATCATCCTTCACTACCTTCCAGGTTGATTTCTTGAAAAAGGTTATCTCAAACGACAAGTTATCCAAACAAGCATGAGGAGAAACAAACTTATGATGTAGCATAGAATTAAAATCAAGCCTCCCTACGGGGAACTGAAGGTCTAAAACATGAGGCACTACACCATGCAAAGCTAATAAGCGTGAAGCAATAAGACCTCCACAGACTCCCCCTTTCTCATGGTTAACATCAAGACGGAAAGCTATTAAAGCACCCAAATTGTAAGTCCTATCACGTCTCAAAGCAGCAGCAATAAAAGCTAGATCACAGGAGGATAACTTATTTGCAACTTTCCTAGCAAGAACACACTTGGTAATAAAGTAGGCAAAATATCGAATGGACGGGAAATGAATATTCTGAATTTTACCACTCTCTCTTAAGAAGCTTCTTCCTTGACAAATCTCCTCATATAAGTCCATCAATAGCTTGGGCCGCTCCCTCATCTTTTCGCGCAATCCCCACTATGGTACTTTAATAGCTGCACAGAAAGCATCAAAGGGCAAGTCCACAGATTTATTATAAATTTTATAATAAACCATGGGGTTAGATGAGGACCAACTGAATCTAAAATCCTGCACCACAGACATTGTTAGTTTAGCATATTGGTGAGGTTCATCATCAATAAAATGTTCCAATCCTGCATTAAAGATTAGATTTTGAAAGTCCTATAGGATCCCGGCAGCATTCATGAACTCTGAGCATGGGTAGATTGAGGGAAAGACTCCCTCTTCATGGTGAACTCTCATGACCTCATGCACCTCTAGTTCATGTTGAAAGAGTTGGTATGCATTCTCCTCCATTTCTGAATTTTTTTAACAAACCTCATAAAAATGATTTTGAAACAAACTAATGTAGGGAACTACTATAGGGAGTTGCAAAAGGGTAAACATGCATCAAAATAACATTTCTAAGCAATAGAACAAGCATGCAAAATCATCTAACCTGTCACCTATAGAGCTAAAATACTCAAGAAATACTCCACTAAACAGAATTCTAATTGGACAATCGAAGGAGTCACATACCGGAGAACAAATGCTCCAAATTTCAGCAGCAAAGATGGGCTGAGCAAGGAGATCGAAAAATCGCAAGGAAGAATAGCAAGAACACGGGTTTGAGCTGAGATGTGGAGATATTTTGGGAGAGAGAATGAAGTGGAGGTGGAGAGGTAAGTGGAGGGCCAGGGGGCCCCCTCACCATGCCACGGCGCGGCCAGGCTTGGGCCATGCCACCATGTGGTGAGGTGGCATGGTGGGTCCCCCTGGTGTGTCCCAGGTGCTTCTCTGCCCCATTTTTGATATAAAAATTTAAAAAGAATTTTCCAGAATTTTTTGAGAAACTTTATTTTCGATGATATTTCAGAAATTGACAAGAGATTCAAAACTCGGGAAAACAAAGATGGAACGATAGAAAGTGAATTGAAACTAAGTCTACAGCAGCTCTAAGATACTTTAATATGAAACTAAACAGCGGAAACAAAAATGAACAAGGTGGAAGCATGAATAAAGAAAAGTAAATGCAGTGAAAACATAGCTTTGTTCATTCAAAAACTGCTTTGTTAACAAGGTTGATCAAGTATTGTCACCAAACCACTTTTCTATGAAACAAAACTTTGCATTTCACTTAATGATTATGTTACCTCGACCTTGATAGGCATTGTCCCAACCATAACAATTTGATATTCTTCTTTGGGCTTTGGCTCTGAACAATAAATTTGACCAACTTTGATGGTCTCAACATTCTTGATTGAGTTTAGAGCATATTTCCTATCAATCTTCTTGGGAAAAAAAACCGTGTGCTCTTTATCATTAATATTAAAAGTGACTTTCCCTTGGTAGCAATCAATAACAGCACCTGCAGTGTTTAGAAAAGGTCTCCCAAGAATAATAGACATATTGTCGTCTTCAGGCATTTCCAACACAACAAAATCAGCCAATATCAAACAATAATTAGAAACTTGAACAGGAACATTCTCACATATACCAATAGGAATAGTAGTAGACTTATCAGCCATTTGCAAAGATATATCAGTCGATATCAATTTTTCTAGATCAAGTCTCTTATAGAGAGAAAAAGGCATCACACTAACTCCAGCTCCCAAATCACATAAAGCAGTTCTAACATAGTTATTTTTAATAGAGCAAGGAATAGTTGGTATACCTGGATCTCCAAGCTTTAACGGAACTTTACCATCAAAAGAGTAATTAGCAAGTAAAGTGGAAATTTCCTCACTAGGAATGTTCCTTTTGTTAGTAACAATATCTTTCATATACTTTGAATAAGGAGGCATTTTAATAGCATCAGTCAAAGGAATTTGCAAAAATAAAGGTCTCATCCATTCACAAAACTTGTTGTAGTGTTCTTCTTCCTTAGATTTATGTTTCTTGCCAGGAAAAGGCATTGGTTTCTGCACCCAAGGTTCTCTCTCATTACCATGCTTGTTGGCAATGAAGTCTTCCTTAGTGTACTTTGCATTCTTGGCAAGCTTTTCTGGTTCCCCTTCAACTTCTTCTTTATCGGAAGCATTACCATGTTTTGTTTCAGCATCAGAAATAGAAACACTATTAGGATCTTTACCTATTTCTAAAGATTCTGCAACTATTTTATGCTTCTTCTTCTTCTTCTTCTTGGAAGGAATATCATCACTTGAAGTTCGTTGAGAATCTTTCTCGATCCTCTTAGGATGTCCTTCAGGATATAAGGGATCTTGAGTAGTAGCACCTCCTCTAGTGCGTATTTCACATGCTTGGTTTTCTCTTGAAGCATTAACTAGCAAATCTTTTTGTACCTTGGTAAGCTGATCAATTTGAGTCTGAACCATTTGAAAATGTTTAACAAGCATCTTCACATCATTGCAGGTTCTCTCCATAATATCCTGCAACTTGTTAATAGCTCTAGAATTTTCCAACAAATGATTCTGCACTCTCTTATTAAAATTATCTTGCTTGACAATGAAATTATCAAACTCATCTAAGCATTGATCAGGAGGTTTAGAGTAAGGAATATCTCTATTATCAAAGCGTTGGAGAGAGTGTACCTCAATGGTAGATGAGCGAGGGATTGGCTTACATAGTTCTTCTATAGGTGGTAGGTTCTTCATGTCTTCGGATTTAATACCCTTCTCCTTAAGAGATTTCTTGGCTTCTCTCATCACTTCATCATTTAACTAAATCATCCCTCTCTTTTTTGGTGTTGGCGCTGGTGTTGGTGCTAGTGTTGACTCAGCCAGAGTCCAATCATCATAATTTCGGCTTATTTTAGCCATTAATTCTTCAGCTTTAGCTGGAGTCTTTTTCCTGAAAACACCACCGGCACAACTATCCAGGTATGTCTTGGATTCAATAGTTAGTCCATTATAAAATATATCAAGGAGTTCATTTTTAGGCAAGGGCTCTCCAGGTAGTACTCTAATTAAAGAGCAAAACCTTCCCCATGATTCCGGTAGTTTCTCTCCTTTTACCTGCTCAAAGTCAAAGATTTTCTATAAAGCAGCATGTTGAGCACTAGCAGGAAAATATTTCTAAAAGAAAGCATTAACCAAAGCAATAGGACTATCAATAGATCTAGGAGACAAATTATTAAACCAAGCTTTAGGTGCACCTTTCAATGAAAAAGGGAAAATCTTAGCAACAAAGTACATACGCAGCTTAGTATTATCAGAAAACAAATTACTCAAAGAAGATAGCTCATTCATGGGCTCCATAGCACTCTTACTTTCAGTACCACAAAAAGGTTCTTTCTCAACAATAGATATGTAAGATAAATCCAAAGAGAAATCATAGTTCTTATCACTAATATGTATGGGAGAAGCAGGCATCAGGAGATAACTTGTATCTAACAGCGTGTTTTGCAAGAAGATATCTAATAGCATCAGCATCACTAGTAGCATTAGATTCATAAATAAAATCATCATCTAACTCAATATAAGCCTCATCAAGATCGTCACTAGGGCATTCCCTAGACTCAGGTGAACTAGCAGGTGTAACAGTAGCGTTTCCTATTTGCTTAGCCCTAGCAATGGTAGCATCTAAAAAGGAACATAAAGAACCACTCTCATCAAGCACAGTAGAAGCATCATCAAAACTATCAGTAGCATTTTCAAACTCAGCAGAAGTAGTAGCATGTGCATGCGGTGGTGTAAGCAACTTACTCATAACAGATGGTGAATCAAGTGCAACAGAGATATTCAGAGTCGTACCTCTTCTTGTAGTGGATGGCAATATAGGAACTTTTCCATCACGAGGTTTACCCATGATGAATGGATTGCAGCGAACAATATGAATCCCAAGTGAACTTACAAATAAAGCTATGGTCCCCAGCAACGGCGCCAGAAAATAGTCTTGACGACCCACAAGTATAGGGGATCGCAATAGTCTTCGAGGGAAGTAAAACCCAAATTTATTGATTCGACACAAGGGGAGCCAAAGAATATTTATAAGCCTTAACAGATGAGCTGTCAATTCAGCTGCACCTAGAAACAGACTTGCTCATAGCGGCTTATCCGTAGCAACAGTTTTATAATGGAGATAGTAATAAAGTAGTAGCAACAATAGTAAAGTAAATACGATAATATATAGTAGAAATAGTAAATAGTAGGATTAAGTACTGTAGGCATAGGGATGGATGAATGGGCGTTGCATGGATAAGATAATTCATGAAATCAGCAAGACATGGGCAATTGCAGATAAATAATGATAAAGCATCCTAGTACTAAACAATCATAGGCATGTGTTCCGTATATAGTCGTACGTGCTCGCAATGAGAAACTTGCACGACATCTTCTGTCCTACCAGCCTGTTTGCAGCAGGGCCTCAAGGGAATCTACTGGTAATTAAGGTACTCCTTTTAATAAAGTACCGGAGCAAAGCATTAACACTCGGTGAACACATGTGATCCTCACATCATAGCCATCCCCTCTGGTTATCCCAATTGCTATCACTTTGGGGCCTCGGGTTCTGGACAACAATATGTGTATACAACTTGCAGGTAAGATCATAAACAACAATTATCATAATAAAACAATAAAAAGTTCTGATCTGAGATCATGGCACTCAGGCCCAAAGGGACAAGCATTAAGCACAACAAGTTGCAACAATGTCATAAGAACTAATAATAGATACTAGGCACCATGCCCTAACAATCTCATAGCAAATTACATGAATGATCTCATCCAATCCCTACCATCCCCTTCGCCTACAGCGGGAATTACTCACACATGGATGGGGTAGTCATGGATGGTTGATGGAGAGACGTTGGTGATGAAGGTCTCCTCCAAATCCCCGTCCCGGCAGGGTGCCATAACGGAGTTTCTGGTTCCGAATCGCGGTTTCTGATGGTGGCGGCGCAGTGGAAGTCTATCTGGGAAAAACGCCAAACCCCCGATAGTTTCAGGTCGAAGGGTATTTGTAGGCGAAAGGAGGACTCGAGGAGGCGGCTGGGGTGGCCTCACCACCCCCTGGCGCGGCCAGGCCTAGGCCGCGCCACCAGGTGGTGTGGCAGCCTCTCAGCCCCTCTCCGTCTCGTCTTCTGGCTCCGTGGGTCTTCTGGTAAAATAGGAATTTTGCAGTATTTTCTAGGATTTTTCCTGAAAGTTGGATTTCTGCACAAAAACAAGACACCAGGGTAATTCTGCTGAAAACAACGTTAGTCCGTGTTAGTTGTATTCAAAACACACAAATTAGAGGAGAAACAATAGCAAAAGTGTTCGGGAAAGTAGATACGTTCTGGACGTATCAAACCCCAAGAGGAAGGTATGATGAGCACAGCGGCAAGTCTTCCCTCGGTATGAAACCGAGGTTTAATTGAACCAGTAGGAGAAAGAACCAACTTCCGAAGTTGATGCTTGCTGGCTTGGCGACTGCTCCAGACAATTTATATATGACGCCTTATCTAGGGCGTAGCTTTGCACCAACTGCAACATGGAACCTGCACACAACACAACCAAAGTACTTTTCCCCAACTTGCAGTGAGGTTGTCAATCTCACCGGTTTGTTGTAAAAAATAGTATTAAATGTATCGTGTGGTAAAAGATAGTTGTTTGCGAGAAAGTGAATAATGCTTGTAAATGGTAAACGGTAATATGAATATAAAAGAATGGACTGGGATCCACAGTTCACTAGAGGTGTCTCTCCATAAAGATAAATAACATGCTGGGTAAACAAATTACATTTGGGCAATTGACAGATTAAAGAATGCAAGCAATGCATGTACATGTTATGAGGATCACTATGAGATTCACTTGGGCATTACAACATAATACATATACCGTAATCCAACTGCATCTATGACTAATAATCCACCCGCCAGATATCATCCGAACAACCGTTGGGTCTTAAGTTGCAAGCAAAAGATTATCGCCTTAATCAAAGTTTGTAAAGTAAACAATACAAATGTCCTTGGACACAAGATTGTTATTTTCTCCCTAGTAGCAATAGCACATATACAACTTTAGAGGTTGTTGTCACTCCCCAAGTTACTAGAGGCATGAACCCACTATTGAGCATAAATACTCCCTCTTGAAGTTACTAGCATCTACTCGGCCAAGATATCTACTAGCAACGCAGAGCAAGCAAGATCATAAACAACTAGAGATGATAAATCACAAATCAACTTGACATAGTACTCACTATTCATCGGATCCCAACAAACACAATTTGTAGAATTACATAACGATGATATTGATCATGACAGGCGGCTCACAAGATCTAAACATGAAGCACATGGAGGAGAAGACATCCATCTAGCTACTGCTATGGACCCATAGTCCAAGCTAGACTACCCACACATCACTCTGGAGGCAGGCATGGTGATTAAGAAGGCCTCCGGTGGTGATTCTCCTCTCCGGCAGGGTGTCGGGAAGAGCTTCTGGACCCTCCCGATCTCGCATCGACGACGGCGGCGGCTTGCAGTATGTTTTCTAGAAAAGAGTTTGGACCCTTAGGGTTTTCTCGTCGAGGAGAATATATAGGCGGAAGGGCGATGTTAGTGGGTGGACTAGGCGTCCACACCATAGCCTAGCGTGGCCTAGGGGTGGCCCGTGCCATGGTGCGGCCGCCCTTTGGCCCCCCTCCATCTCTGCTTTGGACTCCGTCTCATGTCGGGAAAAATAGAAACTTCGGCTTTTGTTTCGTCCAATTCCGAGAATATTTCCTGTGTAACTTTTCTAAAACACAAAAACAGAAGAAAACAGGGAGCTGGCACTGTGGCATCTCGTTAATAGGTTAGTTCCGGGAAATGCATAAAAACGCCACGAAGTGTAACAAAACACAAAGCAAATGGTGCATAAACAAGCATGGAGCATCAAAAATTATGGATACGTTTGAGACGTATCAAGCATCCCCAAGCTCAACTCCTGCTCGTCCTCGAGTAGGTAAGTGATAACAAAACAATAATTTTGAGGTGACATGCACCAACACAATCTTGATCAAACGATGTAAAGCATTGAGTGCTGAGATCAAAGTACTCTAAACATGGGCATAAAAGACATAATCTTGACAATAAAACTTAGCAACCATGTTATAACATGAAAAGTAACACAAACAAAAGATCATGAGTAATAATGCATTGAAAGTCAAGTGTGTGTTTCAAGCATATAGAAAAACATAGCAAAGTGGTATTCAGCTTGTCCCTTATGGAGTAGCAAAACATAAATGCATAGGACACCTTCAAGTTTAAGAGGGCGACTAGATACAAATAATTTAAGAACAAGCAAAACCATAATCATGAATCAATCAATAATAAATTTTGGGACTATGCACATTATACTCAGAATGACAACTATGCTCTCTTAGAAGGTGCATAAAGGTAGAAGGTTAAGACTCAACATAAAAGTAAAAGAAAGGCCCTTCGCAGAGGGAAGCAGTGATTGCAAGTTTATAAACCTCCAAAAATTATGATACTTACTAGCTTTGAGCTCTCATTGCCCCCATCATAGGCATCTTGAATGGTTAAGGTAAATGCGAGTACAAATATGACGCATTGATACGTCCATTTTGCATCACTATTTTGTATCATAATTTACTGTTATTCATTGATATATTTCATATTTAGAGATGATACTTATGTTGTTTCCTCTGTTTTTACATGATCGATGATATTTGGAGGACTTGCTGCCGGAGTTAGGATTCTGCTGGAAAAAGGACCGTCAAGACACCATGTTTCGAAAGATCGGGAAATTCCGGAAAAATATCAGAAAATTATATTTCGCCAAAAGACTGAAGAAGCTAGAAGGAGGAGACGGGAGGAGCAGCAGGGTGGGCTCACCACCAGGTGGCGCAGGCCTACCACTGGCCGCGCCACCCTAGGGTGAGGCCACCCTGGCCCACGACTGCCATCGCCCCCTTGCGTATATCATCGTCCCCGAAAACCTAAGTAAGGGGAGGGCATCAGAGATAGACTCCGCCGCCTCTACGGGGCAGAAAACACTAGAGAGAGAAAAGCTCTCCGGCAGGCAGGAATCTGTCGGGGAAATTCCTTCCCGGAGAGGGGAGATCGTCGCCATCGTCATCGCCATTGCACCGGACTTCATCGGGATCATCATCATCATAACCATCACCAGCATCTTCATCTCCACCATCACCACGCCATCCCGCTGTAACATCTTGAGTTGAATATTGTCTAATTCTTAGGGGAAACTTTCCCGGTGTTGATTACTCTTGTAATTGATGCTATTGGGTGGAACCGTTGAATTAAGGTTTATGTTCAGATTGTTATTTACCATGATTTCACCTCTGATCATGATCCATATGATGTCTTGTGAGTAGTTCATTTAGTTCTTGAGGACATGGGAGAAGTCAAGATGTTAGTAGTGGAATTATGTTGAGTAATATTTAATGGTTTGATATTTATATGTTGTGGTGCTATTTCACTAGTGGTGTCATGTGAACGCCGACTACATGATACTTCACAATTTATAGGCCTAGTGGAAGGCATTGTGTATTTGGCTACTAATTGTGGGGTTGCTGGAGTGACAGAAACCTAAACCTCCGTTAGGAAACCATTGCACCAGGGAGCGTAGGATCTTAGAGTTTAAGGTTGTGGTTAGATTTATCTTAATTACTTTCTTGTATTTGCGGATGCTTGCAAGGGGTATAATCACAAGTGTGTATTAATCCTAGTAAGGGTAGTGCGCTAGCATAGGTTCACCCCCATAACACTTATCAAACCAATAAAGATTATTTAGCGGCATGAAGCGAAAGCACTTGATAGAAACTCCCGTGTGTCCTCAAGAACGTTTGGTCATCATGAGTTACACAACCGGCTTGTCCTTTGCTCTAGAAAGGATTGGGCCACTCGCTGCAATTACTATTACTGTCTTTTATTTACTCGTACTTTATTTATTTGCATTACCAAATACCCCTGAAAATCTGTTTGCTAGTATTTACAGTGAAACCTTGATCAAAACTGCTTGTCAACACCTTCTGCTCCTCGTTGGGTTCGACACTCTTATTTATCAAAAGTACTATGATACACCCCCTATACTTGTGGGTCATCAAGACTATTTTCTGGCACCGTTGCTGGGGATTGAAGCGCTATTGAAGAGTGGAATTGGTAAAGGTAATCTTCGCTGTGAGTATTGTTTTTATTTTTGTCTTTTGTTTAATTTTGCTATGGAGAGTTCTCCATTTGGTTTCCTATTTGGGAACACTACTACCACTGTTGCAGTTGTGGATGAACCACCGCCCACTCAATTAGATCCTTTTAAAATACCTATGAAAATTGTTGAACGTGTTATGAATAACTGCTATTCAGGAGATGGAACTGTCCATCCGGGTGATCATTTACTCTTTATACATGAATTATGCGAGTTGTTCAAGTGTTCAGGTATTTCATCAAGCCAGGTTAAGAGGAAGCTATTCTCTTTATCATTGAAAGGCAGACCTCAGGAGTGGTATAGGCTGCTAAAGGATGGTCCATCTATTGCTTGGGAGGAAATTGTACCTCTATTTTATTCCAAGTTTTATCCTCCAAGTGAGATTCATAAAGATTGTAATCGAATATATAATTTTTGGCCTCATGATGGAGAGAGTATTGCCCAAGCGTGGGGGAGATTGAAGTCACTAATGCTCAAATGCCCCACTCATGAGCTTCCCAGCAATATTGTTATTAATAATTTTTATGCAAGGCTTACACTTCACGATAAGGATTTATTGGATGCTTCCTGCTCTGGATCATTTACACGCATGAAAGAAGAAGCTAAGTGGGATCTTCTTGATCGTATTCAAGAAAATACTGAAGGATGGGAAAACGACAAAGGTAGAAAGTCAGGTATAAATTATGATTATGAATGCATTAAAGCTTTTATGGGAACCGATGACTTTCATAATGTTAGCACTGTTTATGGTCTTGATTCTCAGATACTTGCTAACTGTTTTAAGGCCTTTGCTTCTTATCTTGATGTTCCAAAGAAAGATTGGAACAAGTATCATGCGCCTTATAAAGATTCTGTTAGTTGTATTCCTGCTAAAACTACTGAAGTTTGTACTATTGATCGCATTTTGCCTGAACCTTATTTCGAGAAGACGCCTTTTCCCGCTAAGGTAAAGGAGCATTCCACTTTTATAAGCGTGATTAATAAAAGTACCAAGAAAGCTGTAGAACCTGATGAGCAAATTACTATTAAGTCTCCTGTAGCTATAGTGAAGGACCTTGTTACTAAAAATGTAGGAGATGAACATATTGTCTTTTGTGAAGATTCTTCTAACATTGTTTCACATCCTAGTAGGCGTAGGAAAACAAATGTTCCTGTTATTTTTGTCAGGATTGGCGATCATTGCTATTATGGTTTATGTGACATTGGTGCAAGTTCAAGTGCTATTCCTTTTGAGCTTTACAAAGAAATCATGCATGAAATTACTCCTTGTGAACTTGAAGATATTGTTGTGGTTATTCAGCTGGCTAACAAAGAGTCTGTCTTGCCAATTGGCTTGTTCGAGATGTGGAAGTTCTATGTGGTAAGACTAAATATCCTACTGATTTTCTAGTACTTGGTAAGGAAGCTAGTAAAACTTGTCCTATTATTTTTGGTAGACCCTTTTTGAACACTTGTGGCGCTGTTATAGATTGTAAGAAGGAGAATTTTTTTACTAAGTTCGATGGAGAATCTTATGAGTTTAATTTTTCTAAGTTTGCTAAAACTCCTTATGAAAATGAATTGCCTAATGAAAATTTTCGAGTTGAACAGCTTGCCTCTATTGCTCTTGCTCCTAATAATGCTTTTCAGCAATTTATGGAGGATCATGAGAGTGATATTTTTAGGAAAGAAAGAGAGGAGATTGACGATATTCTTCTTCGTCAACCACCGTTGATTAAGCACAATTTACTTGTGGAGGATCTTGGTACCACTTTGCCACCTAAGGAAGATCCTGTTTTTGAATTAAAACCTTTACCTGATGATCTTAAGTATGCTTATATAGATGATAAGAAAATATATCCTGTTATTATCAGTTCTAAACTTTCAGGAAAGAAAGAAGAAAGGTTATTGGAAATACTAAGGAAACACCGAGGAGCTATGGGATATACTCTTGATGATTTAAAAGGGATTTCTCCCACTATATGTCAGAATGCTATTAACATGGAGCCAGATGCAAAGCTAGTTGTTGAACATCAACGCCGCTTAATTCCCAAGATGAAGGAAGTGGTAAGAAATGAGGTATTGAAGCTCCTTGATGCTGGTATTATTTATCCTATTGCTGATAGTTGATGGGTTAGTCATTTTCATTGTGTTCCTAAGAAAGGAGGTATCACTGTTGTGCCTAATGAGAATAACGAGCTTATTCCTCAAAGGGTAGTAGTTGGTTATAGGATGTGCATTGATTTTAGAAAGGTTAACAAAGTTACTAAGAAAGATCATTATCCTTTACCATTTATAGATCAAATGCTAGAGAGGTTATCTAAGAAGACTCATTTTTGTTTTCCTGATGGTTATTCTGGTTTCTCTCAGATTGCTGTTAAAAAGCAAGATCAAGAGAAAACCAGTTTTACTTATCCTTATGGAACTTATGCTTATAGACGTATGCCTTTTGGTTTGTGCAATGCTCCTGCTACTTTTCAAAGATGCATGTCTGCTATTTTTCATGGGTTTTGTGAAGAAATTGTGGAGGTTTTCATGGACGATTTTTCCGTCTATGGAACTTCTTTTGATAATTGTTTGCACAATCTTGATAAAGTTTTGCAGAGGTGTGAAGAAACTAATCTTGTTCTTAATTGGGAGAAATGCCACTTTATGGTGAATGAAGGAATTGTTCTTGGAGATAAAATTTCTGAAAGAGGTATTGAAGTTGACAGAGCAAAGGTCGAAGCAATCGAGAAAATGCCCTGTCCTAGGGATGTTAAAGGTATTCGTAGTATTCTTGGTCATGCCGGTTTCTATAGGAGGTTTATTAAATATTTCTCTAAGATTTCAAAGCCTCTCACTAATCTTCTTCAAAAAGATGTACCATTTGTTTTTATGATGATTGTAAGGAAGCTTTTGAAACTCTTAAGAAGGCTTTAACAACAGCTCCTATGTCCAACCACCTGATTGGAATTTACCCTTTGAAATTATGTGTGATGCTAGTGATTTTGCTATTGGTGCTGTTCTTGGACAGCACGTAGATAAGAAGTTAAATGTTATTCATTATGCTAGTAAGACTCTTGATGCTGCTCAGAAGAATTATGCTACTACTGAGAAAGAGTTTCTTGCTGTTGTTTTTGCATGTGATAAGTTTAGACCTTACATTGTTGATTCTAAAGTTACTATTCATATTGATCACGCTGCTATTAGATATCTTATGTCAAAGAAGGATGCTAAGCCTAGGATTATTAGATGGGTGTTGCTTTTACAAGAGCTTGATTTTCATATTGTAGATAGGAAAGGTGCTGAAAATCCTGTTGCTGACAATTTGTCTAGATTGGAGAACATTTCTTTTGATCCTATTACTGTTAATGATAGTTTTCCAAATGAACAGTTGGCTTCAATAAATGTAACTTCGCGAGACCTTCCTTGGTATGCTGATTATGCTAACTTTATTGTTTCCAAGTATTTGCCTCCAACTTTTACAGCTCAGCAAAGAAGATAATTCTTTTATGACTTGAGGCATTATTTTTGGGATGACCCACAGTTATATAAAGAAGGAGTTGATGATATTATGCGAAGATGTGTTCCAGAATATGAACAACAAGATATATTGAGAAAATGCCATGGTAGTGCTTATGGAGGACATCATGCTGGAGATAGAACCGCACAAAAGGTTCTACAATCAGGTTTTTATTGGCCTACCCTTTTTAAAGATGCTAGAAAGTATGTTTTATCTTGTGATGAATGCCAAAGAGTTGGTAATATTTCTAGACGTAATGAAATGCCTATGAGTTACTTTCTTGTTATTGAACCATTTGATTATTGGGGATTTGATTTATGGGTCCTTTTCCTCCTTCAGAAGGTTATACTCATATACTTGTTGCTGTTGATTATGTTACTAAGTGGGTAGAAGCCATACCTACAAAGAGCGCCGATGGTGAGACCTCGTTAAAGATGCTTAAGGATGTTATTTTTCCTAGATTTGGTGTACCTAGATATCTTAGGACTGACGGAGGTTCTCATTTCATTCATGGTGGTTTTAGGAAAACTCTTGCTAGATATGACGTTAATCATAGAATTGCTTCTGCTTATCATCCGCAAACTAGTGGGCAAGTAAAGCTATCAAATAGAGAGATCAAGTCTATCTTGCAGAAGACTATCAATAGATCTAGGAAAAACTGGGCTAGCAAGTTAAACGATGCTTTATGGGCTTATAGAACTGCTTATAAGAACCCCATGGGCATGTCTCCTTACAAAATGGTTTACGGAAAAGCGTGTCAGTTGCCTTTAGAATTAGAACACAAAGCTTTTTGGGCAGTGAAAGAGCTTAATAGGTATTTTAAACTTGCCGGTAAGAAAAGGTTGCTTGATTTGAGTTCCTTAGATGAGTGGAGAAACAAAGCTTACGAGAATGCCAGACTTTTCAAAGAGAAAGTCAAGCAATGGCATGATAAGAGAATTCTTAAGAGAGAGTTTCATGTTGGTGAGAAAGTTCTATTGTATAGGTCTTGTCTCAGACTTTTTGCAGGAAAATTACTCTCGAAATGGGAAGGACCCTTTATTATTGAAGAAGTGTATCATTCAGGTGCTATAAAAATTGCTTCACTTAAAGATAACACTACACAAGTGGTGAATGGGTAAAGACTCAAACATTATATTGCTGGAGATTCTTATAATGAAGACGTTGATGTTATTCAAATGGTGACTTCGGAAGAATTCATCCAGGACAATATGCAGGAACCTGCAGAGTTCGTTTTCGAATAGGTAACAGTTCTAGTCAGAAAAGGTTCGCGTTAAACTTTTCCATTAATATTTTTGTTGTTTTTACTAAATATGAAAAATCACGAGATGAAAACGAGTTGGAAACGGAGCACCGAGGCCCCACACCACCAGGTGGCGCGGGCCCCCTCCTGGCCGTGCCACCCTGTGGTGAGTCCGCCTCGGAACTCTTTTTCGTCCCATTTTCCTCCTGTGACTTCGTTTCGATGTTTAATTTTCGCCTATATAACCCCCCGGATTACCCGAGGTCTATATATCGTGTTCTCGTCATGTTTTTGTTTCGATCTATTTCTGTCAGGAAGTTATTCTCAGCTTTAGGAGCATCATGGCTTTTTCAAGCAATGACAAGGGCAAGAAACCTATGGAAGAAGACCACCAAGACCCCAAGCTGAAGGGAGAACGGGTGGCTGGAGGATCAAGGGCAAGAGACCCAACTTTTGTAGGATCAACGAACGTTGGACGTGCCTTTTCTCATAATATGCAGGGACCAACACTACCAGTCTTGGATTTAAACTTCATGTTTGTAATAAAAGAGGGTCTTCTAGTCACTGACGAGCTTTGTGCCCAGTACCGAGTTTTGGAGAGGGAGATAGAGATACTTCAAGAAGAGAACCTCAGGCTTCGCAGGATGCTGGAACTTTTCCTTGCTCCAATTATGATCGCACCACCACCGCCAAAGGAGTAATTTGTCATTGGTATTGGCATCCCCTTGGCTTGTTCCAAGCTTGGGGGAGTGTCGCGGTATCACATCATTATCTTTTACTCATTTACTTTTCAAGTAGAGTCATATCATGAATAGAGAAGTTATCTTATAGGATAGTTTGCAGTGTGGAAGTATCCTCCTTAGTTGGTTATCTATGTATCCCTTGGTGTGAGTTGCAGTTGATGAGAAGTTTTATCATTTACTTTCCGCACACCTTATTTTAGTTTGCAATTTTTCTTTTATGATTAGTCTTGTTGATTAGTATTGGTATCACTTCTGGAGCATGAGTAAATCTAGTTGGTTTTGGAAAACTTAGCTTGGTCAGTAGCAACATTATCTTGAGGTTTGAGTAGAAAAAGAAGGAAGTGTAAGTAGATACATCATTTCAGTTTTCCTTCATGATTGGCTTATAAGCATTAGTATTCTCAAGTTAAAATCATTTGTGCCTTCAAGGAAGTTTTCATGATTGTTTTCTATTACATATATGTTTGTTTGTTTCATGCAACTCTTATGCTTGCTATACAGCCTTGCTAGCCAAAAACCTGTACTGAGAGGAAATACTTCTCATGCATCCAATTCCCAAAAACCAAGTTACTTCCAAAAAGTCCACTATGAATTCCTATGCATGGTATTTCAAGCCATTCCAAGTAAATTTTCATGTGCTGCCTTTCAAAAACCTTCAAATACTTCTCATTTTGTGCCACTATTTTTAGCTCATGAGGACGTACTGGTTGGGTTTGTTATCTTCCATACTAAATTAAGTACCCCTCGACTAGGCAGCTTCATCTGCTCATCATTAATTTTGCAAGGCAGCTGGTCAAACCATTGTAATCTAAAAAGAAAAGAAAGAAAAAGGCACTCCTCCATGGTATGTGAAAGTTGGTGGGCACCCGATGGAATCGGTTAGCCATGGTTTGAGAAAGGAAAAAAGGTGGGGAGGAGTGCCAAGCTATAAAAGAGCACAATTGTGCCAATTAATCAACATCTCGGAACCGCTCTCACTTGTTTAGTATGGAATATATCAAGTACTCCGTTGCTAGTCGTTGAATAAAGCAACCACCTCTCAAAACAACTTTTACCTATTTTCTACAAATGAAAAGCTCTAGCACATGTTTAATCCCTGCTTCCCTCTGCGAAGGGCCTGTATTTTACTTTTTATGTTGAGTCAACCTATTCCCCTCTATCTCAAGCAAGCATTTGAGTTGTTATGTTTCAGTCATTCATATGTTGATCTATTCAATCATGTTTACTATCTTCCTTTGTTTAGTGCAATGCTTTTATCTGAGGGAATATATCTTTGAAAGCTTACTATGATTGTGAAGAGTTTGTTTCGTTGAGAATATGGTTTTTGCTATATTAGCTCTGTTATAAAAGGCTCTGTTCAAAAAGAAGTATAGTTTGTTCATTGTTCTCTGACCAAGAACTAAGGTTTGCCATCACCAATTATGATTTACCTTGTGCATCTTTATTTGTGATTCCTTTTTTCTTATTGCAAGTCTATATTATATGAAGGGAAGTTGGTGTCTATTATAATTTGTGCTTTGGTGAATGTGATCCTTCTTGTCCGTATTTTGTTTATCGACACTTCACTCCATAAACCCGTGGTCATGTTTACCGAGTTCAGTTTTTGCTTGGGGACAAGCGAGGTCTAAGCTTGGGGGGGTTGATACGTCCATTTTGCATCACTATTTTGTATCATAATTTACTGTTATTCATTGATATATTTCATATTTAGAGATGATACTTATGTTGTTTCCTCTATTTTTGCATGATCGATGATATTTGGAGGACTTGCTGCCGGAGTCAGGATTCTGCTGGAAAAAGGACCGACAAGACACCATGTTTTGGAAGATCAGGAAATTCCAGAAAAATATCAGAAAATTATATTTCGCTAGAAGACTGAAGAAGCTAGAAGGAGGAGACGGGAGGAGTAGCAGGGTGGGCTCATCACCAGGTGGTGCGGGCCCACCCCTGGCCGCGCCACCCTAGAGTGAGGCCACCCTGGCCCACGACTACCATCGCCCCCTCGCGTATATCGTCGTCCCCGAAAACATAAGTAAGGGGGGCATCAGAGATAGACTCCGCCGCCTCTGCAGGGCGGAAAACACCAGAGAGAGAAAAGCTCTCTGGCAAGCAGGAATGTGCCAGGGAAATTCCTTCCCGGAGAGGGGAGATCATCGCCATCGTCATCGCCATTGCACCGGACTTCATCGGGATCATCATCATCATCATCATCACCATCACCAGTACCTTCATCTCCACCATCACCACGCCATCCCGCTGTAACATCTTGAGTTGAATCTTGTCAAATTCTTAGGGGAAACTTTCCCGATGTTGATTACCCTTGTAGTTGATGCTATTGGGTGGAACCGTTGAATTAAGGTTTATGTTCAGATTGTTATTTACCATTATTTCACCTCTGATCATGATCCATATGATGTCTTCTGAGTAGTTCGTTTAGTTCTTGAGGACATGGGAGAAGTCAAGATGTTAGTAGTAGAATTATGTTGAGTAATGGTTTGATATATATATGTTGTGGTGCTATTTCACTAGTGGTGTCATGTGAACGTCGACTACATGATACTTCACCATTTATGGGCCTAGCGGAATGCATTGTGTATTTGGCTACTAATTGTGGGGTTGCTGGAGTGACAGAAACCTAAACCTCCGTTAGGAAACCATTGCACCAGAGAGCGTAGGATCTTAGAGTTTAGGGCTGTGGTTAGATTTATCTTAATTACTTTCTTGTATTTGCGGATGCTTGCAAGGGGTATAATCAGAAGTGTGTATTAATCCTAGTAAGGGTAGTGCGCTAGCACAGGTTCACCCCCATAACACTTATCAAACCAATAAAGATTATTTAGCGGCATGAAGCGAAAGCACTTGACAGAAACTCTCGTGTGTCCTCGAGAATGTTTGGTCATCATAAGTTACACAACCGGCTTGTCCTTTGCTCTAGAAAGGATTGGGCCACTCGCTGCAATTACTATTACTGTCTTTTATTTACTCGTACTTTATTTATTTGCATTACCAAATACCCCTGAAAATCCGTTTGCTAGTATTTACAGTGAAACCTTGATTAAAACTGCTTGTCAACACCTTCTGCTCCTCATTGGGTTTGACACTCTTATTTAGCGAAAGTACTACGATACACCCATCATAAGTTGAAAATCTCATGTCCCGTGAATACGAGTACTTAAATAATTCTAATCACTGGAAACATACATGTATCATCGAGAACGCCAACGGGGTACCTCTTGCCTGATGACATGGAAACTAGCCCACATCAAAATGACAAGACAAACAGACAATGGACACATCGGCATCTCTTTTATTTACCATTTGGTATAGGTTTTTATTTTGAGATTCATCGTCGAATGTCCACTATGGGCATGCTATAAATTTCCACCATGAATGATGCATGACTTAGATTAGTGGCCCAGGCATTTCTTTAACACATATGCAAACTCCATGAACTCCACAAGTTTACAATTCCTCTCACACAGATAAGCATCCATAAACAAAAGATCACAATATCAACTTAAATAGAAATAAGTGCAATGTTGAAAGCGTGCCCCATGACAGCATGGCTGAGCTAACTCCCATCTTACAACTTGCAAGCATAACATCAACATAAGAGAGCCACAATGTTCAAGTTTATTAAGTGCAAGAAAGTAAATGTGCCGTCAAGTTCATGAGAGTTTTACTGACTAATTTTCACATAACAAAAAGTTTAATTTGGAAGATAGAGAAAAGCAAGATGAATGTACTTGGAATAGCAAATTGCTAATAGGTAGATATTGTGGAAATATTGGAAAACTTTGGTTTTTGGGAGTTGGATGCACGAGCTCATACTCAGTACAGATGAAGGCTAGCAAAAGACTGGGAGCGACCAACTAAGAGAGCAATAACGGCCACAATCATGCATAGCGACAAAACATTATTAACCAAAGCATAAAGTGGTATCACAAGTCAAAAACCAAGTGATCATAGAGGCTTGAGGGGACCTTTTAAAGTCAAACATGATGTAAGCATGCGCCAAGTCAACCCAAATAAAGCATCGAAGGAGAAAACCACAATAATATGCTCCCATATAATAAAAACAACGCATGATTCTTTCAAAGGCACATTAAGCAATCTCAGTCATTTGAGACAAGTCATGCTACAGAAAAAACTACTAAGAATATTATCAAAATAACATCAAGCATGACATGCAAAAGTCTAAGCCACAGTCTAAACAAGCTCCCATTTGTACCACTATAGGCATGAAACTTTTTTCTCTTTTCCAACACCAATCAACCTTTTTGAATCAACTCTTAAAGATCAAAACCATCATAGACCAGAGGTATAAATACACCTCGATACAAAAAAATAACAAGTTCTGAACAAAAATCAAGGCGAAAAACAAAAGCTAAACGCAGTACTAGAAAAAGAGAACACTCGTTGAACGAAAAGAATGAAAACTAGAGTGTTCTTGGCAATGAAAAACGGAGTGCGTCTTCTCTAAGAGAAATATGTTGGGGTCCAACCATTTATTTAAGCAAAAAAACAAAATAAAACTGAAAGCGAAAGTAAAGACACTCCAAGAAAAATGCATAGAATACGAAGCAATAAAAATATAGTGTCTTAAAAGGTGACCTGATATTTGTCGATGAAGAAGGTGTGCCTCGGGGCATCCCCAAGCTTTGATGCTTGTACCTCTTGGATATTTCTTGGAGTAACATGGGAATCCCCAAGCTTGAGTTTTTTTTCCATACTTCATCTCATCTTATCATTCTCCTTTCCCTTCACTTGAAAACTTCCTTCATACAAAACTTCACACAATTCTTATTAGCAACATTAGTGTAAGCACGATAGTAAATCCACTTTTTGGTTCAGTTTCAACTCAAGTAAAGCACCCATTAAAGCATAAGCTACTGTAGCAACTCTCTCAAAATTTCCGTGATCAAAAGAACTTAAAAAGAAAGCGATCAAGAGGCAAATACAAATAGTGGCAGAAATCTGTCAAAACAGAACAGCTGGTAAAGATCGATTTTTTGAAAATCTTCTGTTGCTCAAATCGAAAAGTGCAAAACTAATGAAAGTTAGGAAATAACCTGGGGCATGTGCACAAGAAATCGCAGATCAAAAAGACATTCTGAGAATCTTCACGAATTTTTACGGTACAGCGCAAAAATCTGTTTCAGGACAGCAACTTCCCCAAATCTTACCTTCCTCTAATTAGAGGTTCTTCTTGGCACAAAAACGAAATAAAAATGATAAGGAGAGGTCACTACAGTAGTGACAACTTCCAAGACTCAACAAAAAGAAAAAGTACTGAAAAGAAAACATTGGGTTATCTCCCAAGAGTGGAAATCAAGTAATTTCAAGCGATGAAGCATCAAGATCATAATTTGCTCTAAGAATAGAGTCAAAAAGTAATTTATTTCTCTTTTTAGGGAAGTGTTCCATACCTTTCTTGAGTGGGAATTGATATTTAATGGTGCCTTCCTTCATATCAATGATGGCACCAACAGTTCTAAGAAAAGGTCTTCCCAAAGTAATAGGACAAGAAGTATTGCATTCAATATCCAACACAAGGAAATCAACGTGAACAAGATTATTGTTAACCATAATAAGAACATCATTAATTCTTCCCAAAGGTTTCTTCTTAGCAACATCAGCAAGAGGAACATCAAAATAACAATTTTCAAGCGGTGGTAAACCAAGCATATCATAAATTTTTCTAGGCATAATAGAAATACTTGCACCTAGATCACATAAAGCATTGCAATCAAAATCATTCACATTCATCTCAATGATGGGTTCCGAACCATCTTCTAACTTTTTGGAAATGGAAACCTTTTGTTTCAACTTTTCCTCTCTAATTTGCATGAGAGCATTCGTAATATGCTTTGTAAAAGCAACATTCATAGAACTAGCATTAGGACTTAAAGCAAGCTTCTGCAAGAAAAAAATTACTTTAGACATATTGCAACCATCAACATCAAAGTCATTAAAGGTAGTAGAGCTATCGTCTCCCATACTCCAAAAAATTTCAGCACTTTTAGTAGAAAAAGTTTTTGCAGATTTAGGCTTTTTCGCACAAGGAGTAGGAGTTTTCTCTACACCAATAAAAGTAAGAGGATTGCTAGCATTTGAAACAACATCACTAGTGGTGGTAATAGTACAAACCTTCATATTTCTAGCCTTCTCATCTTCTCTTTCCCCCCTAGCATGCAATTCTACTAACATCCTAACATTATCATCAATTCTAACCTGAATGGCATTCAAAGTCTTGCTTTCTTTCACATCGTGAGGCAAAACTTTTAGTTTCAGAAGTTCAACATCAAGAGCAAGGCTATCAACTTTAGAAGCAAGAACATCAATTTTACCCAACTTTTCCTCAACAGACTTATTAATAGCAGTTTGTTTACTCATGAAGTCTTTGAGCATGACTTCAAGATCAGAGGGCGTGCCCCTAGTGTTGTTGGAGGAATTACCATAAGAGTTGCCATAGCCATTACCATTGGTAGAAGGATACGACCTATAATTGTTGCTAGCATAATTGTTCCTATAAGCACTGTTGTTGAAATTATTATTTCTAATGAAGTTCACATCAACATGCTCTTCTTGAGAAACCAAAGAGGCTAAAGGAACATTATTAGGATCAACATGAGCTCTATCATTAACAAGCATAGCCATAATAGTATCAATCTTATCACTCAAGGAAGAGGTTTCTTCAACAGAATTTACCTTCTTACATTGTAAAGCTCTCTTGGTGTGCCACACAGAATAATTTACCATCATATTATCAATAAGCTTCATTGCGGCGCCCAAGGTGATGGACATAAAGGTACCTCCAGCAGCTGAATCCAAGAGATTTCTTAAAGAAAAATTTAGTCTTGCATAAAAGGTTTGGATAATCATCCAAGTAGTTAGTCCATGAGTGGGACAATTCTTTATCAAAGATTTCATTCTTTCCCAAGCTTGAGCAACATGTTGATTATCAAACTGTCTAAACTTCATAATATCACTTCTCAAAGCTATAATCTTAGCAGGAGGATAATATTTTCCAATAAAAGCATCCTTACACTTAACCCAAGAATCAATACTATTTCTAGGCAAAGATAGCAACCAATCCTTAGCTCTTCCTCTTAAAGAGAAAGGAAACAACTTAAGCTTAATAATATCACCATCTACATCCTTATACTTTTGCATCTCACATAGCTCTACTAAATTGTTGAGATGAGCTGCAGGATCATCAGTACTAGCACCAAAAAATTGCTCTTTCATAACAAGATTCAACAAAGCAGGTTTAATCTCATAAAAATTTGCCTCAGGAGCAGGTGGCGCAATAGGAGTGCAGATAAAATCATTGTTGTTGGTGCTAGTAAAATCACACAACTTGGTATTCTCAGGAGTACCCATTCTAGCAAGACTAAAAGTAGACAAGCAAAAATAACAACTATAAAGGAACTAATTTTTTTGTATTTTTGATAAAAAGATGCAAGTAAAAATAAAGTAAAGAAAAACAATAACAAAGTAAAAGATTGGAAGCGAGAGACTCCCCTTGTAGAAATCCTCTTTCTCCCCGGCAACGGCGCCAGAAAAATTGCTTGATAGCGGTGCTAGCTTCCTAGTTGGGAACCCCAAGAGGAAGGTATGATGAGCACATCGGCAAGTCTTCCCTCAGTATGAAACCGAGGTTTAATCGAACCAGTAGAAGAAAGAACCAACTTCCGAAGGTTGATGCTTGCTAGCTTCGCGACTGCTCCAGACAATTTATATATGGCGCCTTATCTGGGGCGTAGCTTTGCACCAGCTGCAACGTGGAACCTGCACACAACATAACCAAAGTACTTTGCCCCAACTTGATGTGAGGTTATCAATCTCACCGGTTTGCTGTAAACAAAGGATTAAACGTATCATGTGGTAAAAGATAGTTTTTTGCGAGAAAGTAAATAATGCTTGTAAATGGTAAACGGTAATATGAATATAAAAGAATGGACCGGGGTACACAGTTCACTAGAGGTGTCTCTCCATAAAGATAAATAACCTGCTAGGTAACCAAATTACAATTGGGCAATTGACAGAATAAAGAATGCAAGCAATGCATGTACATGTCATGAGGATCACTATGAGATTCACTTGGGCATTACAACATAATACATAGACCATAATCCAACTGCATCTATGACTAATAATCCACCCACCGGATATCATCCGAACAACCATTCAGTATTAAGTTGCAAGCAACAAATTATCGCCTTAAGCAAAGTGTGTAAAGTAAACAATACAAATGTCCTTGGACACAAGATTGGTGTTTTCTCCCTAGTAGCAGCAGCACATCTACAACTTTAGAGGTTGTTGTCACTCCCCCAAGTTACCAGAGGCATGAACCCACTATCGAGCATAAATACTCCCTCTTGAAGTTACTAGCATCTACTCGGCCAAGATATCTACTAGCAACAGAGAGCATGCAAGATCATAAACAACATAGAGATGATAAATCACAAATCAACTTGACATAGTACTCAATATTCATCGGATCCCAACAAACACAACATGTAGAATTACATTCTTGATCATGATAGGCAGCTCACAAGATATAAACATGAAGCACATGGAGGAGAAGACATCCATCTAGATACTGCTATGGCTCCGTAGTCCAAGGTAGACTACTCAAACATCACTCCGGAGGTAGGCATGGTGATGAAGAAGGCCTCCGGTGGTGATTCCCCTCTCCGGCAGGGTGCCGGGAAGATCTTCTGGACCCTCCTGATCTCGTGTTGACGATGGTGGTGGCTTGCAGTATGTTTTCTGGAAAAGAGTTTGGGCCCTTAGGGTTTTCTCGTCGAGGAGAATATATAGACGGAAGGGTGATGTCAGGGGGTGGACTAGGGGTCCACACCATAGCCTGGCATGGCCTGGGGGTGGCCCGCGCCATGGCATGGCGGCCGCCCTCTGGCCCCCCTCCATCTCTGTTTTGGACTCCGTCTCGTGTCGGAAAAAATTGGAACTTCAGCTTTTGTTTCATCCAATTCTGAGAATATTTCCTGTGTAACTTTTCTAAAACACAAAAATAGCAGAAAACAGGGAACTGACACTATGGCATCTCATTAATAGGTTAGTTTTGGAAAATGTATAAAAACACCACGAAGTGTAACAAAACACAAAGCAAATGGTGCATAAACAAGCATAGAGCATCAAAAATTATAGATACGTTTGAGACATATCAAGCACACATGCATACAAGGATAACATACACCACACAACAACATTTCCCAACCAACAAGTATCAGAAACAAACAAGTTCAGATTCTGAACAAATTTTATCTTTTAAAAGTAAAGTTATTTATTGGAAGGAAAATGATTTCTATTATCAATAAAACCCTATGTGTACCACAAACACCTTGCAGGTATCAAGACTTAGCCAAAATTCACATCTAGCATACTATTAGAAATATAACAAGTTTTTGAAAACAACCCAATTGGAATCACTCCAAAATAAGCTAGGTTTGATTTATTATGATTTTTTGAGTCACAATAATCACTAGAAGGGCAAAAAAATCCTAAATATTCTCTGTAACTCCTAAAATTCTACCAGAGGACATTTTGGAAAGCCATAGTAATGCATGATACAAAGGAGTTGGAATCAATCCAAAACATTACTCCTAATAAATGCAATAAATCAAACAATGCAATTTACCATTATCACCAAATCAATTACTGCAGAAAAATCCTAAAATGCTAAACTAAGTTCCACAAGCAAGGTAATAACTCAGGGCACCTCTGGAAATTGGAATCACACATTTTCAATTTGCAAATCTCTAGATTGGATACTTGAGTGAAAAACCCCTAGATCTACTACTTTAATTGACATATATGATACAGGGCCCTAAAAATCATGCATGCAACAATTCTGGATAGACAATAACATTAGAAGTTCACAGAAATTTGAATCATCAAATTTGGATGCCCAAATTATTTTCTAAGCAATTTTGAATCTAGCAGGGATTTCTAATTAAATAAACATTCAACAGAAAAAAAGTTAAATGGGCCGGGGCAGGGGATCCGGGTGGATCTGAACCAGGCCGGCCCAGATCCGGCGGCCTGCCTGCGGCCTCGCTAGGAGAAGGGTTATGCAGCCGTCGGATCTGGGTCCGACGGTCACCAAGTCATCTTCCTTGCAGTGACATGCACACGAGCATGCCTGGCAGCGTTGGCTAGGGTTTCTGGGTGGCAGAGCTCACCGGAGGCTCTCCCGCAGCGGCTAGGGGTAGATCGGCGGTGGAGATGATTAGAAGGAGGTCCGAGTCCAGGGGGCTTGCATGCAGAGGCTGCAGTGGCGGGCCGGATGTCGAGCTTGATGGAGACCTTCCTAGCAAAGTTGATGATGGCGTCAGCTTCCGGTCGATCTGATCGAGGAAAGAGAGTGGGTGAGCGCGAGAAGAGTGAGAGGAACACAATGGTGCAGAGAGAGGGGCGAGAGAGGGAGTGCAGTCACGGCAACCTTCACCTTCCTCCTCAGACTCCAGTGATCTCACTCGCTCTCAGCAGAGGGAGAGAGGAAACGAGGTCTAGGGCATTGCTCTCTGGGAGGCAAGGATAGGTGAATGGGAGAGAATGGCAGCAAGAGGGGGCTCAAGAAGGGGACTTTGGGTTTTATACTATCGGATGGGGTCGGTGTAGGGTGGTCTTCATTTGAAGCGATTGGCTACATGGGGCGGTTCTCTGGGGCGGCATTGTAGGCTGAGTCCAGGGATGCAAGCAATGGTGTTTGTGGCTGGCTGGTCCGGTCAAAATCTTGGCGAGTTCAGTTCGGGTGTGGCCAGATCGGTGTGTGTCGGGCTTGCCATGGTGAGTTAGAGAGCAAGGCGGGGGCGGCGTGGTGATGTGTGTTTGATGCTGTGTCCATTCGTGTGCGGTGCGGCGTGGGAGTGTGCGTGTACCGCCTGGAACGCGGAGCACGCTCTGGGCATGCTGGGCGGCACGGTCTGGACATGGTGGTGAGGCAACAGGGTGGCACAGAGTGGGTCTAAGGTGATGGTGTCTCGGGGAATTGTTCACTAGGGGGTAGGCGAGTAGAGTAGCGAGGTGACATTGTGGCGAGGGAAAAGGGTGGTGCAGAGTGGCTCGGTGTCGCTCTGACCACACCAGCGTCCATCGGGAGTGCGCAAGCGAGGGGAGAGTGAAGGAGGGGTAGATAGGCCCATGCGGCTGGAGGGTGGGGTCGAGGTGACAGCAGGGATAGGCGGCGCCCTCTAGTTGGTGGTAGATCAAAGAGGGGGAAGAGAGAGGGTTTAGGCAGGGGAGGGAGTTTTGCGTCAGGCTCATATCCTCCTTCGAGTCCAACCAAATGAGACAACGAGAAGGAGGGTTTCTACAGCGCCTAGGGCTGCAGAGAGAGAGGGCAGGGCAGATCTCTCCTTTTGGTTGGTTTGCGAAGAGTGAAGAGAGAGAGAGAAATAGAGGAAGAGAGGGGTGGTGCTTAGCTAGTTTTGCCTCTTCCCCGAGTTTGTTTGAATTTTTCTTAAATGCACACAGGGATGGTGGCGATAGTGCACAAATGTTTCAAAAAACCAAAAGTGTCATGTGCCAAAGTTTGGAAATTTTTGGAACAAGAGAGATATGGTTTTTGAGTATTTCTTACGAGACAAAAACAAATACTCCCTCCATTCCTTAATATAAGGTGTATAGTTTTCTTGCACGAATATTAACGCACAGGCTAAAAGGGCATATTTCGATACTTTGAGATGTTAATACAGGTAGGTGATCGATGCAAGAATAGAGGAATAATAGAGAAATCTCGATATCTTATCATTCCTAATCAGATTGACTCCTAAATTGTGTAAAAACATCCCACAATCTCGCGATACACCTTATATTTTGGATTGTTTCACAAAAAAATATACACCTTATATCAAGGAACAGAGGGAGTGCTTAAAATAAAAGGGCACAACAAGGATGGAGGTTTGAGGTTCCTAGGGTATTCTAGCTTGATGCATGCGTAATAAAAATTAATGGACAAGAAGTATTGGCACTCAAGCAAGAAATTCAAACAAGCACAAGTTTGAATTTTGGCACCCATCTTTTAAATAACACATGCCACACAATTCATAGTCAAGCCATCAAACTCACATCTATAACACACATGCACCCATGCAACCACAAAAGTTTAAATTTACCCCAAACTTTGCACAAAGTTTAGTCCTAAATTAGGGTTCACAAAAAGGTGGGTGTTACAGACCTTCCCCCCTTAAAAGAATCTCGTCCTGAGATTCGGCAGCTAAGTGTTGAGTAGTTTGGGAAACTCTCCCTGAAGATAGTCTTCACGCTCCCATGTGGCTTCATCTCTAGAGTGAATTGCTCCACTGGACCTTGTACATCTTGATCTTGCGTCTACGAGTGAGACGCACATCCTCTTCAAGAATGTCGATAGGTCTCTCCCGGTAGGTTAGGTCATGGTTAAGGTCAATGGAGTCGTGATCGATTTCTTTGAAGGTCTCGGTCTTTTTGGGGACTTGGAGGCATTTACGGAGTTGTGAGACATGGAATACATCGTGGATGTCAGACATTTTTGGGGGTAGCTCATGCTTGTAGGAAATCTCCCCACGATGCTCTAAGATCTTGAATGGCCCAATATATTGGGGTGCAAGCTTTCCCTTGGCATGAAAATGTTGCATACCCTTAGTGGTGTGACTTGAAGGTAGACAAAATATCCCACATTGAAAGTCACCGGTCTTCACTTGGAATCCGCATAACTCTTCTGTCTAGATTAGGCTGCCTTCAAATGGTTACGGATTAGTTGAACTTGCTATTCTGCCTCCTTAATAATATCAGGTACAAATATTTGGCTTTCTCCAGTCTCCGGCCAGTTAAGAGGGGTATGACACTTACGATCGTAAAGGGCTTCAAATGGGGCCATTTGCAGGCTGGCTTGGTAACTACTGTGTAGGAAAATTCCACAAACAGCAGGCAATCCTCCCATTTAGTCCCATAGGATAGGTCACAAGCATGCAACATGTATTCAAGGATCTGATTGACTCGCTCCGTCTGACCTCCGGTCCGCAGGTGATAAGCGGTGCTGAGGGACAGTTTGGTGCCTAGTGCTTCCTAGAGCTTCACCCAAAATCGGGAGGTAAACTGAGGACCACGGTCTGAAACTATGGTCTTAGGAACATTGTGAAGGCTGACGACGTGCGAGATGTACAACTCTGCCAGACGGTTCCCATGGTCGGTGGTCTTGACTGGAATAAAGAGGGCAACCTTAGTGAGGCGGTCCAGAGTGACCCAAATAGAGTCATGTCCCCGACTAGACGTTGGTAGCCCGGTAATAAAGTCCATTCTGATTTCCTCCCATTTCCACATGAGTACCTTCAATGGTTGCTATAGACCCGCAGGTCTCTGGTGCTCTGCTTTGACCCTTTGACATAAATCGCACCTAGCAATGTAGAAGGATATCTCTCGCTTCATTCCATGCCACCAAAATTTCTCCTTCAGATGTTGGTACATTTTGGTACCTCCAGGGTGGATTTAGTAGGGGGTGTCATGGGCTTCCTTCATAATGAGCTACTTCAACTCCTCGATATTAGGGACGCATATGCAACCGTTGTACCACAACACACCCTCTTATTCTATTGAAAAATGAGGTACTTCTTCTTGGGACATCGTACGTTTGATCCCTTCAATACTCTCATGACCATTCTTAGCTTCCTTGATTTGGTCAAAAAGAGTGGTTCAGACTTCAAGGTTTGCTAAGAAACCATGGCTCACAAGCTCAAGTCCGAGCTTCTCAAATTCTTCACACAAGGCAGGTTGCCTAGTCTTCAATAGGGCATTTAGGGAGCAAGGCTCTCGGCTAAGGGCATCGGCGAATACATTTGCTTTACTAGGATGCTATTGAATGCCTAGGTCATAGTCTTTGATGAGTTCAATCCACCTTCTTTGCCTCATATTCAGCTCCTTCTAAGAGAAAATATACTTCAAGATCTTGTGGTCGGTGTAGATCTCACACCGGTTTCCTATGAGGTAGTGTTGCCATGTTTTGAGGGCATGGACGATAGCAGCAAGCTCTAGGTAATGGGTAGGGTAATTCAGCTCATGGGGGCACAGTTGTCGGGATAAGTAAGCAATGGCTTTGCCTTCTTGCATCAAGACACTCCCAAGTCCAAGATTGGATGCGTCGCAATAGACGTCAAAGCTCTTGATGATATCTGACATGATTAGAATGGGGGCTGATACAAGTCTCTTCTTGAGTTCTTGGAAACTCTGCTCGCACTTCTCAGTCCACTCGAACTTCTTGTCTTTCTTGAGTAGCTGAGTCAATGGGCCGGCGATACTAGAAAACCCTTCAACAAATTTCCAGTAATAACCGGCTAGTCCGAGAAATGCTCGAACCTCAGTAGGGTTGGTGGTCGCCTTTCTTTCCATAATGGAAGTGATTTTTGAAGGGTCAACGGGCACTCCACCGGATAAGATAACATGGCCAAGAAAGCCAACTTCTTTGAGCCAAAATTCACACTTGCTAAACTTGGCATATAGTTGGTGCTCTCGAAGGGTTCCCAACACTAGCCGTAGATGTTCTGCATGCTCTTCCTCGGTCTTGGAGTAGATTAGGATGTCATCAATGAACACCACGACAAACTTGTCAAGAAACTTCATGAATACCTTATTCATGCGGTTCATGAAATACGCTGGGGCATTGGTTAGGCCGAAGGACATCACAGTGTATTCAAACAACCCGTAACGTGTGGTGAAAGCGGTCTTGGGAATATCAGACTCACTGACTTTCAACTGATGATATCCAGTCCGTAGATCAATCTTGGAGAATACCTTGGCCCCATTTAGTTGATCAAACAAGTCTTCAATCTTAGGGAGAGGATACTTATTTTTGATGGTCACCTCATTCAGCCGGCGGTAATCCACACACAATCGAATGGTACCGTCTCGCTTGTCCACCAACAGAAGGTGAGCTGCTGGGATGGATAAGACCCTTGCTGATCATATAAGCAAGTTGCTTCTTCAACTCTTCTAATTCTTGGGGGTTCATACGATAGGGTCTTTGAGCAATGGAGGTTGTTCTGGGAATCAACTCAATTATGAACTCGATATCCCGATCAGGAGGCATACCTGGCAACTCTTCAGGGAAAACATCGGGGTATTTTCATACCACCGTAACTTGGTCGAGGGTTGGCCCGGAGACAGACTTCTTGTAGTAGGCTTTACGGGATGGCATAGTTGCGATGTGCTCAATCTGAACACCATCACTGTTGGTCACTGTTATAGCCTTCCTAGAGCAATCTATGTCCCCTTCGTACTTTGACATCCAATCCTTAGTAGTGGAACTATGTTGAATAATATTTAATGGTTTGATATTTATGTTGTGGTGCTATTCTGCTAGTGGTATCATGTGAGCGTCGACTACATGATACTTCACCTTTATGGGCCTAGTGGAATGCATTGTGTATTTGGCTACTAATTGTGGGGTTGCCGGAGCGATAGAAACGTAAACCCCCGTTAGGAAATCAGTGCACCAGGGAGTGTAGGATCTCAGAGTTTAAGGCGGTGGTTAGATTTATCTTAATTACTTTCTTGTAGTTGCGGATGCTTGCAAGGGGTATAATCACAAGTGTGTATTAGTTCAAGGGGATAGTGCATTAGCATAGGTTCACCCCCATAACACCTATCAAACCAATGAAGATTAATCAACCGTGTGTCCTCAGGAATGTTTGGTAATCATAAGTAATACAACCGGCTTGTCCTTTGCTCTAGAAAGGATTGGGCCACTCGCATCAATTATTATTACTGTCTTTTATTTACTCGTACTTTATTTATCTGCATTATCAAATACCCCTAAAACCCGTTTGCTAGTATTTAAAGTGATTCCTTGATCAAAACTGCTTGTCAACACCTTCTGCTCCTCGTTGGGTATGACACTCTTATTTATCAAAAGTACTACGATACACCCCCTATACTTGTGGGTCATCAGCTACCCTGTGGAGTTAACCTCGATGGCAAACCCTGGCAGCCTACCTCCATTGAGTGTAGCTCTAGTGCCACGGCGGGAGAACCCAAGTGTCTTCCAGACGGGTAGCCTATTGGCGGACCCGCTAGACAGTTGCCCACCTCTTGCGACAACCCGGATTCTGGGGCTCGACGGCCCTTATATAGTATGCGGCTCCTCACACTAACGTTGTTCAACTTCGGGCTAGGCCCCGTTCCATACCGGGGTAATGTGGTTGCACGGGATAAATTGGTTTGGCGAACACTTATACACAATGCCCTTTTTTATAAATCGTTCTTCTCCTTTTCTGCATTTTCCGAAACATAATTTTTCTAAGAGCATTTCAATGGAATAGAGCACTATTCCAAGGTTTTTGAAATCCTTTTTTGTAAAGTCCCAACTTAGTGTTCCCATCCTAGAGTTTTTGGCTCTACTACAAGTTTTCCAAAGGAGTTGATGCTAACCATCAAGCCACTACCATAGGGGTGATGAATAGGTGTCAACGGGTGTCATCCCTAAGGATGATAATAATCGACTTGTGGAGCTAAGTCGTCAACCATTGCTATTTAAGAAACGATAGCAATATGAAAACAATGCATCTTGATAAACAATAGTAAAAGTATGCAATGAGTAATATTAGGATTCAGAGATGCAACAAGGTAGATGGCTTGCCTCAAGTGGCTTGTCCCTGGTCCTCCTCCTCTTGATACTCGTAGACCTCCCCCTCCTCGGTACACTCATTTTTGTTCGATTCTATTGCTGATCAATCTGTGGACAAGGTGGCCTAAAAATATTAGTCAGCTCGCCTTTTACAATTTTTGATAAATAAATTAAATGTATCATCTACACATAATTTTGTTACCAGTACCACATTATATTGGTACCGTGGTCCGTGGAACCATTCGGTATCACCAATCTGGTACCGTCTATTTTTTGATCATCTGATTAGGGTGGACGGACGGATCCTAAAGTTATCAATCACTGTAACTTGTAAAATGAAATAGTAGATGGAAACCTTCTTGGCTTCTATTTTTTTGTTTAACCGACCATTCAATCTATAACTATTTCTGGTGAGTTCGGATCACCTGATCTAGCCACTACCCTACATGGGCCATTCATATTATTGATTTTTTGGTAGGTTAGGACATGTTGGAGGTACGTCCATTACGACGCTAAAGTTTAGCCTCCAACCGCAGAGGGCGGACCTACATAGAGCTGAGTGGGCCCAGGCCCCTACTCAAAATTTGAAATTTAAGCTTTGAAGCCTAGTAATTCACTGTAACATGGCGCCCACTGGCTTGAGGCCCCCACTTATCTTTTGGGCTGGGTCCGTCAACCAGCAAATTATGCATAATTCGATGTGTGATGTGTCTTTGTTTTTGGTTGCAGTGAAGACGACCTGCCAGCTGGTGCAAAACAAACAACAAGCATGATGTGTTTATGGGAATTTAACAATAAAATCTATATCGTGCCGGATCTAGATCTACAACTGTGCTCATTTAATTTGGGGTCATCTAATAACTGGACCAATGAGGTTGATAATAATGCTTGCATATTGCAGGCATGCACACTAGGAGGCGACAAGGGCCACAGGCAAATACGTGGCCATAACTAGGCGCATCTACCAACATGTCACGTACATAAATGTGGTAAACAATTAGATTTTTGTTTTTTAACTTTCTAAAATTGCATCCAAAACAACACTAACACTGCAAAAAAATACTACTCTCTCCGTTTCAAAAATACTACTCTCTCCGTTTCAAAACAACACTAAATTGTGTCTAGATACATTTGCTTCATAAATCTAAAACATCTTATATTTTGAAACGGAGGGAGTATAATGGAAGAGGTTTCTACACAAGAACATAACTGCACCAACAAACTAAAATGATTGCCCACAAATCAGATGAAAATTTTGTGGCAAACCTGATTTTGTTTAGAAGTGGAAAATTACCATTACCTCGGGCCTTTGAATCTACATATAACCAATTGTTTATAATAAGAAAGTAGTTTGTAAAGTTCGTCATCGCTGATGTTCTTCTAAATAAGAACGCAAAAACTATGACTTTGAAACTGTAACTAAAACGATAATTCTAGGCATTATTATTATTATTTTCTCCAATGCCATCCAAAATTATTTAGGTACGTAATTATCAAGAACATATATTGTTCAGTGACACATCAACACTCTTCACACTATCGGGTGAGCTGATCTGCTGGTGGTAAGTAATCTTCTAAGAGCATATTCTGACCAAATTCTACACAACCAGATTAACTTATGTTAGATCTAGCAACCGTCAAAATACACACAACAATTCAAAAAATTACTAACCAGTGAACTTACACGGACATCCCAACAGTAAATACATGTGCAAGTGGGTCCAAATGGTGAAAACATATTATAGATGTCTTTGATGTGCGATTTAGATTTTTTTCCTATAGCTTCCAAAGAAAAATAACCCAATCAAATAGTTGAAGAAGTCGTGTATAACAGTTTCCCGAGATTTATTTATTGTCGTACCTCTGCTCCTTTTTCTGCTATTTACTGTCCTTATGTTGTTAGTATAAACTAGCAAGACGACCCTCGCAAATGGGAGGGAATCATATTTTACTTGGTTGAGACTGTCTCGGAATCAAATTATTGTTTCATGGAAATCACGTTATGCGGTAAGGACTAATATGGATCTACATCCACCACAAATGGTATGGTAAATAAAATGTAACTTATGTGGGTTACATCTTTAGTTTGTGGGCAAATGATTAGTTTGTCATTTCTGAAAACATTCATATGTGTTTTTTTTCTGTTATATCAGTTGAACAAATATACACGAGGTTAAAATTTATATTATTATTTGTCAGTACTATATCAATGTGGGTATGCCATACCAAAATCTATTCGATGTTGTAGGTTATCTCTATCAAATAGAAGTATAACTCTTGATGAATTGTTAAGCACAACTATCCTCATTGATAGTAATAGATAGGGAAATGAGCGCCGACTATTTCTATATTTCTACCCTCGCTTGACATTTCAGACATGGCCACAATCTCAATAATGAACCATTAACCATTAGTTTTCATGTAAACATATGGAAATTTAAATATAATTAAGAAGTAAGAATATTATAACACATGCGTGAGCTAATTTTCTTATAGATAGCTTACTAAGTATGATGCGCATTTGCGCCGCTAGCATGTACCGTTATATATAATTATTTTGCTATTTTTAAATATTTTGCTATTTTAAAATATTTTCAAAAAAAGTTTCAGATTTTTTTGAATTTTCCTATTTTCGGATTTTTGATTTGTTTGACAGTTTCCCCTCTAATCTCTAATCGCCACCCCCCTAATCTCTAATCACCATCCCTATTCTCATGTCAAAGTATATACTCGTGGTCTCACTTCCCGGCCGGTCACCCATCCTCACACTGCTCCACTCTCAGCACGCTTAACTTCTCCATTCCTTCCCTACTAGCTTCCAAGACTGCGCTCACGACTTCTTGATAATACTATATTATGAATTGTATTAACCCTTAGACTTTGATAACATATAATTTTACTTTTTTTAATTCCAAATAATTTCAAAAATAAGCAACAATGATTAAGTAATAATGAGCATCAATAAATTTCAAAAAATCTTTATGCATAATTTAAATATCAATTTTAAAACTCAAAATATTCAAAAAAATCAAAAAAATCAAAAATCTTAAAAAATTCCAAAATAATCTAAAAACTTCAAAATAACTAAAATTAAAAGAAACAACTAAAGAAATTAAAAAATCTTTTTAAAAATCATTTTTTCTCATTTTTCTAGCAAAATCTAAAATCTTCCTGCTTTCATATTTCCCTTTGGAATTTTGAGAAAGTAGAATTTGTGCAAACGGCCTACGGCTGTTGGAATCGGATGTAAAATTTTGTGTAGATAATTTTTCATATATTATACGTTTTTTTTCGAGTCCGTATGCAAAAGTAAGAGCCGTTTTAATTCGGAACAACCTTTTTTTGCAAAAAAAATCAAATTTCAAATTTTCCATAAAAGTTAGTTGCATGTACATGCATGTCAAATGATTTTGAAATTTGAAGTTTTTATCATTTTCGTTTATTTTTTTTAGACGTTTTTTCTGCGCCGGGGGGGGGGGGGTAGGCATGAGAGGAAAATTGGGGGAGACCCTTTAGTCCGGGTTGGTAACACCAACCGGGACTAAAGGGTGAGGCTTTAGTCCCGGTTGGAGACACCAACCGGGACTAAAGGTCACTAACCCTTTAGTCCCGGTTCGTATTTCCAACCGGGACTAAAGGTCCCGTTTGAACCGAGACTATAGATTCTTGGCCCACATAGTCTTTTGAACCGGGACTAATGCTCACATTAGTCCCGGATCAAAACACAACCGGGACTAAAACTCAAATTCGCCCTGGACATTAGGCCTGTTTTCTACTAGTGTAATCTATGTAAAGCAAACCCGCAAAAATATACATAATGTCTCTATTATGTACTTTTTGCTATTAATTCTCAGATGATTATGCTAGGGTAAAATTAAATCATAACACTAAGAAAATTCAGAAAAAATAATATGATACTCACTCCTATCCATAAAAGTGTCGGGTTGCTTAATACAAATTTGAACTAAGTTGCACTAAATCACTCAACACTTAATATGATACTCCCATTATGCACTTTTCTCTACCCCAGATTGTACAATCTCATGACTTATCTCATCTTGATGAACCCTTCACCATGGAGGAAATTGAAGCAGTTGTCAGCGAAATGCCCACTGATAGAGCCCCTGGTCCTAATGGTTTCAATGGGACTTTTCATGAAAATGTGTTGGGCAACTATAAAAGGTGACTTTGTTAGAATGTTCAATGATTTCTATGAGGAAAATATTCAACTGGTCTACATCAACACTGCCCATATTACCCTTATTCCCAAAAAAAGTGATCCTCATGACCTGAATGACTACAGATCCATCTCTCATGTGAGTCTTCCATTGAAATTCATCATCCAGCTCATGGCCAACTGGCTACAAAAAGATATCATTCCAATTCTTCACCAGAACCAATATGGATTTATCAAAACAAGAAACATTCAGGTCTGCATTGCCCGGGGTTTTGAATATCTGCACATCTGTCACCTTTCAGAAAATCCCATTATAATTCTAAAGATTGACTTTGAGAAAGCTTTTGATAAAGTGGAGTACACTCCTATTCTAGCTATGCAGCAGGCTAAAGGTTTTGGCCCTAATTGGATTTCTTTGGTGAAGTCTATCCTATACTCTGCATCCACTTCTGTTCTCCTCAATGGAGTACTTGGGAAAAAAAATATCTGCAGAAGGGGTGTTAGATAAGGTGACCCTCTCTCACACCTATTGTTTGTAAACACCTCTAAGCTACGACAATCTATGATCAGTGATGGCTGGTCGAGAGGTGAGATAAACCTCCCCACTGAGGAAGATTTTGGGCAAAAATATCCCATTCTACAATATGCTGATGATACTATCATGATTATGCCTGCGGATCAAACACAACTACTTCACCTTAAGGAAATATTAGCAAAGTTTAGTGCCTCTACTGGATTACATGTTAATTATAACGAAACCACTTCAGTTCCAATCAACATTGATCAGGCACAAGCAAACTCTCTTGCCACTATCTTTGGATGCAAAGTTGAGAGTCTCCCCTTCACATATCTGGGCCTACCATTGGGAACTACCAGACCATCAGTGGCCGAATTAATGCCTTTGGTCTCAATACTTGTTAAAAAATTATCTGGTATATCATCCCTTATGTCTTACACTAGGAGACTGACACTCCTAAACTCAGTGATAAAATCCTTGCGCATGTTTGCTATGTGCTTACTAAAGGTCCCCATTACCATCTTTGTTCATTTTGGAAAGAGTGTAAGACAATTCTTATGGGCTGACAGAGAAGACAAGATCCATGGTAAATGTCTGGCGAGTTGGGAACTTGTGTTTAGGCCCAAGGATCAAGGTGTACTTGGTGTCATTGATCTCAGAAATCAAAATAAAGCTCTTATCTTGAAGAATGTCCACAAATTCTACAACTGTAATGATCTACCCTAGGTGAAACTAATCTGGCAAGTATACTACGCTAATGGCCAAGTTCCTAGCAAAATGCAAAGAAAGGATATTTTTGGTGGAAGGATTGCCTATCATATGATGACATCTAGAAAGAGCACACCTCTGTAAACATTAATAATGGCAAAACCTATCAGCTATGGCAAGGCAACTGGAACGGCTTTATTAGAGAGGAGGATTTACCTCATCTTTTCTCCTTTGTAAAAAACAAGTTCATTACGGTTATGGAAGCCTAGAACAAAAATAATGATGATCTCTATGAGCTGTTTAATCTCCCCTATCAATCATTGCCCACGAGGAATTTCATACCCTCAAAGAAGAACTGGATGCCACTACACTTACCTCATATCATGACAGTTGGTATTTCGGCTGGGGTACTAGATATTTTGTTAAAAAGGTTTATAATCTGCTTGGTGTGACACACCATGCACCTAAGCCAATTCTTGATATTTGGAAGAATCGCAATCTCTCAAGGAAGATTTTTTTGCATGGCTTCTGCTTCATGGCAGACTTAACACCAAAGACATGATGACCAAGAAAAACTTCTTTATTGAATCCAATGACTGCATTTTATGTGAAGAATGTCCACGGGAGATCATCATGCACCTATTCTTTGAATGCACTTTCATTCAAAGCTTCTAGTGGGCAATTGGCTTAGAATGGAATACTGATATGAATATATATGACATGATCAAAGAAGCCAAGATCAGATACTCAATTAATTTCTTGATGGACATTATCATCATTGGCTGCTGGAGTTTATGGGATCAGAGAAATGATGCTATTTTCAATGAAAATTACCCTGATCTCCGAAGAGGTAAAATAAAATTTAGAAACTTTTTCTCTTTGAACCTCCATAGAGCTAAGCCTAGTTTTAGAGAGGGCATGCAGTCATGGCTTGCTACCTTGTGAATATCACTTTATAATCCTCCCCATTGTACATTGTCCATCTTTATAAATGAAAAATGACACAGTAGAGAGTTTTTCCCTATTGTATTTGTGTCGAAAAAAGGGAGTACTATTTTTTGTTTGATGAGTTTAAATTTAAATAATTTTACGTATTATTGCTAGACTATTATGTATGTGTTCTTCTCAGTATACTCTTATCATGCATGTCTTGTAGATAACTAGATGCCATCACCTACTTAAAAGGAATGTCGTATTGGTATATAATAAATAGGTAAACCTAGGTACACATTGGTTCATATACTTATATGTATATACATTTTTAACAGACACAACTTATTTAGATCAACATATGTAGTATTGACGAGGGTTAACTCGACAAATGTCCTAGATGAAGGACTTAGGATCGGGGAGATAGGGCGTCGGATGAACTCGAAGGTAAGGTTAGTCGAAATAAGTATATATCGAAAGTAAACTTGGGTGTTCAACCTGGCTTGCTTTCAATCTGGTCTACACCGTCCCCTCCTGGGCCCTATATATAGGTGGCCAGGTCTCGAGGATCGGGTAGGGTCCGATACAGATTAGAATATAGACATACGGTAAAAACTCGTATCTCGACTATCATTACAATTGGGCCTAGCTTAACGGGCCTCAGGGGTACTCAACTAACGGGCTCTATTAGCTATACCCTTGTCAAGTATAGACTGATCATACTCTTTTAAACGAACACTGCGTACATATTAATTAATCATATATTTTTTAAATAGACACAGCTCCCCGGCCAATGCCTACCTAGCGTGTAGTATTGTTGTTCCATTGAACAAACTTTTTTTTGAACGGAAACATCTTGCCTCCTCTAGCTAATTAGCGGGTAATTTTTTTTGAGCTAACAAAGACAGAGATAAGTCTTCTTATTGGTTTAGGTTTAGACTATTTTATTTATGTTTTTAACAACCATGAGTGTGTCAAATGAGTCCAACTGGACTACATACACAGTTACGTAACTATTAATCTTCTAATAAATCCTAGCCGTACATTTTAGATCTAAATATCAAAATAAATTAGAGAATTTGGTTTAAAGTGGTGGCTCTATTTTAGAACCCCGTATTGTACTTTTAGTATGTAGTAGATGTTCCTCTAGATTTACAATTTTACGGCTTTGTGTGTACATCCTGATTATATGTGTGTTACCTTCCTAGTGCATACGTCAAAACCGGTTGTGATGAACCTTGAAAATCGGAATTAAAGTTAAAACTTACATGACAAAAATAAAAAGGCAAAAATAAAAACAATTTACTAAAAGAAAAATATAAACAATGCTTTTACCAGGGGTTGTGATCGAATGACACACCCTGGCCGATTACAAAGACTACTAGGTACTAGTATTCCTATGCATGTGGCCCCTTGATGGGCATGAATGCGGCCTGTGAGGCTACCCATTGCTCTGTTGATGGTTGATGTAGGTTTACATCCATGGGCCATGTCTAGTGCCTTACCGGCGTTCGGTGGAGGCCACTGGATGAGCTGCTGAGGTTACACGGGCTGAACAATTGCATATATGATCTTTCCAAACTACCCTCAATGCTTCTCCAGGTTGTTCAAAACCTTTATATATAGCATTGAGGCCTTGGGGAGTTGACAAGTACTCGTGCATCCAAGAGTTATTGAGGTATGTATATTTTTTTATTCTCAATATTTTGATTTCTTTTCTTACTTGCATTAGATCTTGCCCAATCAACACTATTGGTTCTTTTCGTACTCATCACATTAACATACACTATGTCTTGACTCCAATGTGATGGATTTGAATACGTCTTAAATGGGATGAATTGATATGCTAGTATGTTGTAGAACTGCCGTGTAACAAGTAGTTCTCCAGTTTATGTTGTAGTAGTATAAATTGATTACCCTCAATGCTTCCTAAACTACCCTGAGTGCTTCTCCACATTGTTCAAAAATGTTGATACAGTTCATAATTTCTTATTTACATAGTAATACAATGATATGCTATTACTAAAACTGTGCTTGTTGGGTTAACATATATTCAGGTGTGACATATACATTTACATGCAACACTCACTATATTCAACATTTATATTACTTAATTACTTATGAATAATTATGGGTTCTAATAGATGCATGCTCTTCCAACCATATTAACTTCTTGGTATCCACTTTCTTCACAAAAATAGACAGTCCAGATTTCGTTTCGTCATATGAACAAGGAAATTCGGACATTTAAAAAAAATCACCTATCCACATAGGATAACAGGCATCAATTATTTTTCGCTTTGAATGGAAACTAGCACGGTCCCTCTAGTAAACACGATGGGCATCATGTAGAATGTATTAAAAGCATATGAAAAATAAAAATCATGCGTTTGTAGATACTCAAATTAATGATATCAGAAATAAAGTTTGATAGCCACTATAAATAATATGTTAAATTAAATGAAAATCTGGTGACATAAATGTTTAATTCATGTCGCACGATTATATACTACTACCGTAAGCACCATTGTGATGGATCATTTTTTACGTGATATAAGAATGTTGATAATCTTTATGTAATGTTTGATCACTATACATAGTTAAAGCTCATATGTTGCTCGTTCAAGTTAGATGTACATATATGGAAGTATGAACTCTGAGGTGCAAATAATTTGGTGAGGGGGGGGGGGGGGGGGGGGGCACCATAGCAATGTCAAAATAATGTTTATCCACATTTTTGGAAACACAACAATCGTGGTTCATGTAATGTTATGAAAATAGCATCAATAAAATGGAGAAGATAAATCAGAGTCAAGTGTTTTAGTGTATTAGTGTCACATTTTGTAATGGAATTCCAAATCGATCGCCATTTTCTATAACAAATTCCTTGTTCGCATTTAGTTTAACTCAAATCTTCAAGTACATTTCTTCAATTTATAGACTGATATAACTACTCTGGTGATTCAGTCAAGCCTAAATGCGGAGTAACGCGGCCAGCCGCAACATCCCGCATTAATTTAGCAATTTTCGGTGGCAAGCTGCTAGTATCCGCGTCGACTACAGTATCCCGCTTAAATCTCTAGCGGTCAACCACGTCCCGCCCCGCCTGCAACCTGAGTAGGTGGATATGCGCCCGGCCGTAGTCCATAAATTGCATGTGGCATATGTTTCTTGCATATTTTCATATGTGCAAAATTATTGTTTGTTTTACATTGATGGTGGTAATAGAGCTCTGAGATCGTATGGTGGATCTGTAAAATAATATACATATCAGTCTATCAGTACGTACGTGCTAGTATCTATAACTCGATCTAGGATCCATGTTTGCACGATGCTAAGCATTCGGTTGATCTTGTAGCTACTTTGTGAAGGGCAAGTCGTGAAACTAATCGGAGGGCGCCGATGTGCATGCACAGGGCCTTGTGGAGTTTTGATCGGTCTTGCACCTAGTAGATATTGCATGCATGAGGCAAGGTCGAAATCTGGGATTTAATAAGGAAAGAAACGGCTAGAAGAACACGAGGAAGGATTTATTTGCGGAGCTTTTTGTTTTTGTTAAAAAAATGAACGGGTACCGTTCCAATTGCTGGTTTACCCGCAAAAGTAGGCTTGTGTGTGAACCTTACTTTATAGTAAAGATGATATAATTATCATAAACCTCTTATTACTTATTTATGTGAGTTTCGCGTTAAACACAAGTCCAAAAATATATTGCCATATAAACCACATGGATTCATTTGGCTCTCTTTGAACCTACTGCTGTAATAGGTCTACATTATATTCCCATCACAAAGGGATTTTCTTTTTTCTAATCCAGTACTTGCCGACATGTTGACTTAAAATCGTCTTTGACACTACCTTAGACAAATTTTGAGGAAAATCATCATTGTTACACTGTTCTTCGAAATGTTCTAGGTTAAAATAGCCAGTGTTTCTATGTCTCATGTTCTACTTCAACCAATTAGAACATGAAACTGATGATCACTAATCCTAGGTATCATTGTAGACGATTCAATTTGAGGATCACTGTGGCTGGTACGGAGGTACACACCTAACCTCACCAACCTAGGTAAATTTGATACTTAATTTATTTATTTTTTTGCAATTCACTTTTGTTATTTTATTTTATTTTCATCTTTGACTATTATTGTTTCCTAGTTTTGATTAGGGTTAAGTGCACTTTTGGTCCCTCAAGTGTTGCCAAAGTCTAAGTTTGGTCCCTCAACTTTTTTTAGTCTAAAACTGGCCCCCAAACACTTAATTAGGTCTAGTTATCATCCCTGACAATAGTTTTGACCATTTTTTTACGTTTTTGTGCCACGTTAGAAAGTGTTTGGCAAGATTTTATCGAGATAGGCTCATCTAAATGTGGGGATCTGTTGTCCTCGATAAACGTTGCCCTCTCGATCTCTTAACAAACCCTAGCTAATGGTCGAGTCTATGCAGATGGAGGTGTGATGGAGCTAATCAACGACCCTACCTCCTTGGACGTCTGCCCTATATGGCACTTGCATTCCATGGATGACATGCATTCCATGGATGACAGGTTTTGAGTCAAGGATCATTGATTAGCTCCACCACACCTCCATCTTTGTAGACTGGGCCATTTAGAGAGGGTTTGTTAAGAGAGAGATGGCAATATTGATCAAGGACAACGGATCCCCACGTTTAGATGAGCCTACCTTGATAAACTCCTGCTAAAAACTTTCCAGCGTGGCACAAAAAGGTAAAAACCGGTCAAAAACCGGTGCCAGGATGATAAGTAGACCTAATTAAGTGTTTGGGGACTAGTTTTATACTAAAAACACTTGAGGGACTAAAGTTGGACTTTTGCAACACTTGAGGGACCAAAAGTACACTTAACCCTTTTGATTATGTACTAGTTTTATGTCCCTTTTGTTCTTCAATAAATAACCCTGTTTTTAAAGACCTAGAATATTTTCATATTTTCAACATTTTATTTTTTTCGATGTTATTTATTATTTGTGTTCCCTCTTTTAATTATTTAGTACATGAGCGTGTTTCAACAATACATAAACATTTTTATATAGAACATAAATATCAAGTCATATGTGTCGTCTGATAACATCAAGTGATCAAAGAAAAACAGGTGAAAAGTGATCAGGATAAAATTTTACGGTATTGTAAACGCTTTTTTTTGCCATGCGGTATTGTAAACGCTATGTGTGAGGTCGTTCAGGTCTATACTTATTTCGTGGTGAAAGTCGGGTTATTACAGATATTATAGTATAAAGAAGATTGGGTCTTTCTTCTTAATATTTACAATGCTACTGGTCAAAAAAATTGTTTATTCCTAGCAGAGGTAAACTAATGTAAACTATGAGGCAATATCGTAATGATTTATTTTCATATTCATGTAGTGTGACAGTCATATAACGACCTGGAAAAACATGGACGTGCTAATTGGTGCCGTGTGGTCGTTCCTAGCCCTTTTTCTCGTGGCTATGGTAATCACGAAGATTGCAAATAGAAGAACTACTTTCGACCCAGCGTGTACAAGATCACCTCCACCGGTGGTGAACGGCATTGCTCTCCTTGGACTCATATATACTATGTGTACAAAAGGCCCTGAAGCTGCATGGCAATTCCTAAATAACAAGCTTGGCTGTGTGTTCACAGTAAAATTTCTATGGAAAAGAACGACCTTCTTGGTTGGACCGGAGGTCTCTAGTTCTTTCTTTATAGGATTGGAGTCAGAGGTTTCCTATGGAAATATAAATGAGTTCCTTGTCCCTATGTTCGGCGAAGAGGTTGGCTTTGGCGTAGATTACACTACTAGAATGGAGCAGACTCGCTTCTTCATTGAAGCTCTAAAACCATCGCAAGTGAGGAGCCATGTTTCTCCAATGCTTGAAGAAGTGCAGGTAAATATAACAAAATCCCCATGTTCCTCCTTGATATAATTCATTTCTCACTGGAAGCGGTTATTCATGAGAACGTAAATTAACCTAGCTTGCCAGAAAATTTTACCCCCTCTTCCTACAAAGATAATCATTTAGACTTTTCTGTCTTCATCGGGCAAATTTTTTAAGCCATGTAACTTTAATTGTAGACAATAAGACTGGACAGTTCTATATACTACATAAGTCTAAATAAGTTCCGCTCCTCTAACTAAAAGTTGTCAATGCTTGGTTCTTTTTTTTATCAGGTACCAATGCTTGGTTCTAAGCATGATACCATAGGCAAAATACTTAAGTGACAATATAGATAATGATGTCGGATATTGGTGTTGTATCTTAGCTAACATATGGCTTTTGCACATGATTATAGCAAAAAATTACGAGCCCAATCACATGCATACATGAGCTCAAAAGCGTTAAGTATTGCCTTAGTTAGCTACAAACCTTAAAATTAGGCATTGGATGGTCATCTTATGTGGGGTGAAGCCAGCAATAAACTACCATTAGTGTCACCCCTCTAACTTACCAGTGTAATATTGTATTTCTAGGAACATTTTCCTAAATTATAAAGGGGGGTGTCAGTTAACACCCATCAATACATACCAGAGTGCGCTAAAAATAAGTGTACTGCAGTAGGCCTAAGACTACTCATAGTGGGAGTAACATAGCTAGTAACATAGATGCCACCTAGGCAAAAAAAAGATGATGTGTCAAGTAATTATGGAGGAGAGAGACAAATGGAGTAACATAATATGTTACCATCACATAGCGGATTCCAATAAAAAATGGGTCTATAGAACAATAAATGATGGTTTCTATGTTATCACATATATGACACTACCCACTATGAAGGTGGTAACATAGATTAGTAACATATGCATGTTACTAGTCTAAGTTACTCCCCCTATGACCAGCCTAAGTATCCAAAGAGTCGCATTATTGCACCTAATCTGTTTCATAGACCACATTAGTTTTCCAGTCACACGTAATTCTCTTCTATTTACAGGAATATGGAAATGAATAAATTTACATTGTATTTATTTTTAAGCCTTTTCTATATATAGATCGAAAGTGAAACCTGGATTAATTAGTACATTGCATGTCTCCACAATATATCACATAAAAAAATACTTTGCGAAAACGCAACAAGGACAATTGGTTATATGTGAAATAGCTTCCGTATACATATAGAACTTTTAATTGAAATCATTCTTCTAGAAAACATCACTTTCTTAACCAGAAAATCAAAATGGTTGCTTCATATGACAACAAAGCTACATGTACTTTATTAACACACGAGCATTCATAGTGAACATTTAAGACAAAATAAATATTATCATTCCATCATAATGTAGAATATTGTGGTTTATAGATTCTAGGTTTACAAATATGTAGTAGACGTCTGCTACTATATGCAAGATGCTTGATTGATATCGTGGTAATGTATTATTAATCTGCAGAATTACTTCACAAAATGGGGGCAAGAAGGTGTTGTTGATTTGAAACATGAATTCGAGCAGATACTCATGTTGATCTCAAGTCGATGCCTTCTAGGAAATGAGGTCCGAGAAAAAATGTTGGGCGAGTTCTACACACTATTTCGTGAAATTGAAAAGGGGATGAACTTTGTCAGTTTCATATTCCCGTACATCCCAACTGCAGTCAACCGTCGACGTGACAGAGCACGGATAAAGCTTACAAAGATCCTTTCTGAGATTGTGAGGTCACGTAAGAGCTGCAACCGTATCGAAGATGATGTGCTCCAGAGATTGATGGATTCCGTGCACCAAGGTGGTTGTCCAACAACTGAAGCAGAAGTCACAGGGATGATCATCGGCTTGATATTTGCTGGAAAGCACACAAGCTCGCACACAACCACCTGGACTGGAGCTTGTCTATTGACCAATACAAAGTTCCTAAATGCTGCTATCGAGGAGCAAAAGAAAATAATGAGGAAATACAATGACAAGATTGACTACAACGTTTTGTCAGAGATGCAAACACTGCATTGTTGCATAAAAGAGGCGGCACGCATGCATCCAGCAGTGCCAATGTTGGTTCGCAAGGCGCGAAAGCCCATCAGTGTGCACACAAAAGAGGGTAGCGAATATAGCATCCCTAAAGGGGATACCTTAGTAAGCCTTGTTGTTGTAAACAATAAGTTGTCTCGCATCTATAAGGATCCAGAGGTTTATGATCCAAACAGGTTTCATCCGGGAAGAGATGAGGACAAAGTTGGTGGCAGATTCTCTTACACAACTTTTGGTGGTGGAAGGCACACTTGCAGCGGCGAGGCCTATGCTTTTATGCAAATGAAGATTATATGGTCACATCTGTTGAGGAATTTCGAACTCAATCTGACGTCTCCTTTTCCCGAGTCAGACTGGAGCAATTTTATGCTAGAGCCTAAGGGAAAAGTAATGGTGAACTATAAGAGACATCGTACCCCTAGCATCTAAGGTGTTAAGTAGGATATTATTATCTTCACGCATGCGTGTATTATCACAAGCTCATTTCTATATTTGATTTAGCAATCTCTTCTGCAAGTGTCTTAATTGAAATATTTGGCCTGTTGGCCGTTGTAATACAAGTACAACCATTGCATGCGCCGACAATTCCTTTGTTGAGAAATAATAATTTCTTTATGAAATAAAATATTTACATCTTATTAGCATGCTTCTCCCATTCTTTCTTTTTATCCCGTGACGCATGTTTGTCAATCTCATATGTTGCCTCCCCTGATTCGGGTGGATTTTTTAAGATTTCGCGTGTTCCTCACTCAAGTCCCCTTAGATTTAATAGGATCGTCGTTATTCAAAATGACATGTGATTATTTCATTGTTGTTGTAGTAAGTTCTTTCTTGGCTGTTGCTTATTTTGACAATCACTACCACATATATTTATTGTAATAAATAGTACATAGTAGAGATATATGAACTGATTTCAACTAATTATAAAATAAAGTTCGAAAGAAACTAGCAAAATTTTGAGATTTTTAAACTCTTTCTTCTTCCTTGACACAATCTTGTACTTTCCTGAGCCGAAGATAGATCGCAAACCATCAACCTGAAAATACGAACGAAGGATCTCCCATAATTTGAATTTGAGCCGCAATGTCAAGGCTACGTGCACATGGAAAACCATTAAAGTAGTCAATCACTATCGGCAAGAGTACCCACATCAGTATGCTAGGGGAAAGTAATCGGACAGCCTTGTCGACATCGCAGGCGAGTCAAGAGTATGAATCACTATTATCAAAGACGTAGCAGCGGGGACAAACATTGCAAGAACAATACTCCTTGCGGCGATCATGATAAAAATCCAAGATTGATCTAGCGAAGCAAGATCTGAAGGACCATACCTAGAGAAACTTAATCTTTCACCACCACCATTGACGCTGGGAAGGGGATCTCGTCGTCGAACGAGGTTGCAAAGATCTCTTATTGTAGAAGAAGATATCTTAATTGAGGCGGATGCACTAGTAGAAAAAAGGCTATCCCTGGCGCACCAAAATTGCTTATCGCTGGCACATTTTGGTTCGCCGGTGACCTACATGCTGACGGTAATGCTTACCGCTAGCGCATTTGGCTTGTGCGCCGGGGATAAAAACAATACCGCTGGCGCATTTGGCTTGTGCGCCGGGGATAACATGTTATCCCTGGCGAATTTGTAATCGGTGCACCGAGGATAAAATTTCGGAAAATCCAAAAAAAATACAAAAAATATTTAACCGCTGGTGCCCGCACGCCTGCCACGTCGACCTGCCGGCAATTACCCAGGCGGCAGGGCCCACCTGGCTTGACGGTGGTAGACGGCGGCACGGCAGCTTGCCGGATATGGGAGTGGCGGCAGGTGCTTGCTGTCGTTGGCTCAGGCGGCACATGCCACGTGTCGCTTGGCCAGACGTGCCGCCACTCAGGGGTGGTCTCTTTTGGCAGATAATTTCAAAGGTGGTCCTTTTTGCCATTTTACTAGGAAAATTAGCGCGGCGGCACGCCGCGCCAGTGGAAGATGGGAATCTAAGACAATGTTGTTATATGGTGTTATTTAAAAAAAATTATACCAAATTGGTAGATTGATTATTATCGATACTTATTTCCGATCGAAGAGAGTAGTATCAACACATTCAATTCAGTCATGACATTGTTTTACATATCCAAACTTCCATATAGCTTCCTATATAGTTCAAATGGATATTTATGTTATAGGTATATATGTAGGCCGTAGTTTTGAAGTACACAATAGATTTATACAGGGAGAAAGCTGTTGTGTTCAATTTGACATGAAAATTGATCACCTATTGAAGAGTTTGATAGCAATATCAACAACTATCAAGGTGGATTTGGATGAGTTTTATTCTGAAGTTTTGTACATATACACGCAGGATTACTTCATATATGCAACCTGCCACGCACGCCTGTAAAAAAGAACTGTCACGCACGCATAAGTAAATGATTCATGCATGTAAGAAAAGAAAAAACACCCACTGTCTCTCTGCTCACTCCGGATCCCCTTTTCTCCTGTAGCTCTCACTCTCATTCCGGACTCTACCGGCCGGCAGCCGCCGCAGCCTAATCTTTGCAGTTCGCCGCTCGTGGGCGCCCTCGTCGGCCCGCCCCGTCGGCACACTGAAGCTGTGATGTCCAGTACCTAGACGGGGAGGTCAAGCGCTAGTAGGAGCCAACGATGTTGCAGCTGGCGACATGGGAGGCAAGCCGGCGACCCCGATTAGGCGACGGTGGGATAAATCTAGGAGGCAGCGCATAAAGAGAAGTCTCTTGCTGCATGTTGGATCCTCTCACGGCAGCTGGCTTGAAGGCAGGGGCACAGATCGGTCTGCCGATGCTAACTCCTTGGCTTCAAGGGAGGTGGCAGTGGCACACCCCGGCGGGCAGTGGAGCGGTAGAAGCCGTGGAGCCGTGCTCGTCGGGGTAACGGAGCGCCATGAGCGGAGGTCGATCCACCACCATTCCATTCTCAACAGTGGTCGCTGTGACCCTGTTTGGCTGTTCATCAGGTCACCATTCGGCGAAAGGCGGGCACAGTGTCGGCGTGACATCACCACTTGTCGCGCATAGTGGAGAATTGAAGGCTTGCAGGTGCACTTCCCGTACTTATATCTACTCTATTCTTATCCAGATTCATTGTTGTTACAGAATTGGTGTGCTAGATACAGTTCAATCATCTTATATTGTAGTATATGATATGACTGAGCAATTAAATAGGCTAGTTGGGTTGTGAGATTTACGTTAATTGTGGTGCTTACTTTATTTCTGAAATTGTTTCGCCAGGGCCTTACCGCTGATTGTTGTTGTCTCTTTATATAAGCTCCTATTAGGCTATCACTGAGTAAGCTTCTTTCTATGCATTTGAATTAAGAGAGCTGAAGGTTAATTTGCAGAGAAGTAGTACATTGATTGTTTAAATTTTCATACAGCCTTAGATAACAAAGAGAATAGAGGCATAGCTGCGGCAAAACATTGAACTAACTACCAGCAGAGTCTACATGTGACACAGCCACAATATTGTGTAAACCAAACGTGGTGTGTGTGCAGCTGAACCGTCTCTTGTAAGTAAACCAGACGCAATTTCTTGGAACCTGGGGCACCAAATGTCTGCAAAACCATCTCTCTGGGAGTAGTTGCAAGAACTCTTCTAAGTAAACCAAGCATATTATGCTCAGAACTGAGCTATCTCCTATAAAATAATATAGGCAGCAAGCGTCCGCAGTGAGTAAGTGCAAGAAGTCCAGGCTGACTGCCTTAACATGGACTTTGTACCTGCAATAGAATTCAGATTGTCAGTGCGCATTGTGCGCATATGAGCGATAAATATTGGACTAAAAGTATCATTCCATAGAAATATTTTCTCTATACTACCATACCCTGACATAAATATTGAATTATTGACCACTGATATTATCTGATTCTAGGTGGCAAGCTAGTACTGATTCAGTTACTCACAGGGAAGAGAATTTCCTTTAAAATATTTCAGATGTAAACATTACTGCCTATGGCTGGAAGAACCTAATAACCTATCTACAATCAAGGTCTGAATATAGGGCACCATTCTAGTAAAGTTTATCTACCGATCATACTTTCTTTTGAAAATCTATTTGGTAACCAAGATTTTCCCTAGATGGGCCATCATTCTAGTAAATGCAGATGTGATGCACATGTGTATTCGCACGCAGGCACGCAATAGGTAAGGTGTAAACTGCTGCCACCAATTATATAAATTGCAAGAAGAAAATATCAGATCGACCATGTAGAAACATGTGTGCATGTGTGTTTATGGGAATATATCTCGGTCTTCAAAGGCTGAAGTTCAACAAACAGAGATAGCATACCTCACAATTTCTCTGTGCCGATGCATCCATTCATAGTAGTTGCCTAGTTGATAGTATTTGTTATCTAATATTTGTACAGTACTAATGAGAGAAGAAATTTAAATTTCTTTTGTCTGAGTGCTAAAGGGGAAGTACTTGCTCATTGCAGTTGCAATTATCTATGGCAGGTTCTGCTGCATTTGGAAGAATGCATGGAAAGATCTGTACCAGAGAAATTGGAGCTTGCAGCACATTTGGAAAAGCTCATCCAAGGTGATCTGATTATTATAATTTGTTCCTTCATGAGTGAAAATGTTGATGTTCTACTGAAACTTTGATTGTTCTATATTGCTACTTGTTTGCACCTAATTCAGTGATGCTCGTTCCCAATGTGTTTTCAGCAGACCAGTAGATAAACAAAATATCGCAGATGTAAGAAAAGATACCATTATGCAGAGACTGCAAACAAAAAAAATCAAAATTAAAATTATGCTCTGAACCTATAGAATTGTTCTTCTAAATCATTTTTATAATAGAGATTGTTTGTGACATTCTTGTTTAAACCCTCCAGATATATTGCCTAGGAATAGGCATAGATCATATATAAACACTCCAGCTGGATGATTCCCACAACATCTTAGGAACCTAGAGAAGTGTCAACCTGGTCACTGAGCGCCTCAATGTGTTGAACGATTCCTATAATGTCCGTGCGCCGATTGTCTAATCTCTTCCATAAGCCGGCAAAATCTAAACGTTCAGTCTCCAGCACAATATGCTTCATGCTCAGGATGACAGCAAGTTGGGCCTCCATTGTCTCTAAGAATGAGATTTCCATAATCTGTAAACTATGAAACACAATATACATAAACATGAGATCAGGAGATTAGCAATAGCTCTCATATTTAGGACTAAACTTGATATATTTATTAGTGAAATATAACAGCAGTGTATTTAGCAACGTAGTAAAAAAGAGCATATGATCTGAGCAAAGAGGAAGAATAAAAATGCCAAGTACTTCAGCATGACCAAATATAGATACTACCTTGTTTACAATTGGCCATATTCAGAAACTCAGTGACCATTCTTGCTTCCAAGTCGACTTGTTTGGCTAATTCTTTATCCGATACATTGATATGTCGGACCAGACTTATCTCATCTTGCGAGCTATAAGTTGCCATAGATGAGAACACCTGTCAATCTAGGAATCACAGCTAAGATTTTAATTATGAGCTGGCCAGTGAACTAAAATTGGAAGGTAGGCAAACCAATTATGAGCTGGCTAGTGAATTAAAATTAGAACATAGAACAGAATCATATTTAGATTGTTAGGAAAATATAAATTAGCATCTAACTATAGTACAACATTGAAACATACTAACTCCATGTACCATGCACAATGACCTTACTCTCTAACTGATCACTGTACAAAGAAGGAATACCAATCGGTTGGTCTCAAGTAAAAACTGGAATCTTTGTTTATGATTACCTAAATGCAGAGCCAAACCCTTATCTAGCAAGGAAAAAAGATATGTTAGCCTTCTTCTTGCAATTGTCGAGCCAATTATGTAACTGGCTCCAATTGGACCTTTCCTGTCTATTGTTCTCTGAAAAGATGCAAATTATCATAGCTTGATCTGAATCAACTTGTCGGTGATACACCTCCTCCATGGACTGCTTGGTGTGGTCTTGAACCACGCAGATCTGGCGTACATGGAAATTGACCTAGATCAAGAAACAGAGATTGTTTGAAGCTGTAGAAACGGGTTTTAGGGAAAAAAGAAGAAGGCTCAATAGTGGGCATTGACCTGCTGTCCATCCTAGGCAGGTCCAGATATTCTTTGGTGCTCTTGCGGTATGTCCAGTTCCTGATACAGAAACCATCAATGTATAAGGAGCAGTGATTTTTCAGAGCTGTCTCAGAACTATAGAACAAAATGAACCATCAATGTATAAGGTGCTGTGATTTTTCAGACCTGTCTCAAAACTATAGAACAAATGACCAATTGATGCTGTATGGAAGGACAGCTGCTGAATATATGCTAGATAGCCAAAGCACCTGCCAGTCCAGGATGAAAATGGAGTCTAGAGGACCTTTTTGAGTGGGCAACACCAGGTGGCAAAAAAATTGGGCCAAATTGTTCAACACAGACACCGAAAAGTGAAAGCACATTCCCAAAAGAAAAATGACTTCCATGCACCGAGTAGCTGACAGAATAGTTGTGTGGGAGTACATAACGATCCGAGCGAGTACATGACGATTCAAGCGAGTACATAACGGGATACAGCGAGTACATGATGGATAAAAAGGATTATGGAAGCATACATATCCCAGAGAGGCTTACAAATGATATACTAATTGAAATAAATTTATCCTGTGTGGTAAGCTCAGGAACAGAAGACACCGCTGGAGTATGCAACTTGTTCTTCAGTCGATAGTGTGGATAAAGATTGATGGAACATGGCCCTTGTTCCCATCAATAGACATCATTTCATAGACCATGTTTTCTTTGAATTGGGCGATAGCTTCCTGCAGGCAAATTTTCCAGTGTGAGCACGGTATGTCGGGTTGATATTTGGTTGTTGGATGCTTGGAATACATGAAAAAAAGGCCAGAAATTTGCCCAATGTGTTTGGGAATGTGAGTGTTTGGCAGCTTACTGGAGTTGGTTCAGATATGAGCTTCTGGCCATCGAAATGGATGATGCAGAACAGTGTGTATATCGCGGACAGCTCCCTGGGCAAAAAAAAGAGGTGTGAGCAATGAGAAAGATGTAATAGCTAGACAATGTTGGCTAGTTGGCAGTACAATGTTCATAAAACAGTTTATGTAGAATGTTACGTGTTTGATGTGAGGTTAGAGCTCTTCACAACGGATATGCTCCATTTGGGCCAGTCTGGTGCCCATCCGTCGAAGAAGGATTCAATGCAGTTGGCGAGGGCAGCATGAAGCCTCTCAATCGTGGGCTTGTGTGCCGCCTCTAGTGTCCGGTCGTCGTTTGACAGTGATGCCATGGGGTCAATTATATGTGTTCTCTGCATCTTCATGTCCCAAGAATATGCACACCATGACCTTGGCCCACGAAATGGGACAACGATCTACATTTTGGAAAATGTAGGATAAGGGCAACATTATCTTATCAGCCGCGGCCATGGGGAAGGGCTAGTTGGCGGAGGGTTTACCTGCCGAGCTCTTTGAATTTCAATATCTTCCCCGCCGCCCGTTAATTGGTCTCGAATGGCAACATTATTCGTGGGCTCTGCATTGCCGAGGACATGCATCTGGGACATTCCAAAAAAGGGTGGATATCTTTGATATGAACTTGTTAGATTCTGTACTGTGTGGGGACATGCATATTACTTACCGCAAAATCGGATTCGAGCAGCAGGCGGTAAATTATATTAGCTCGGTCCAGTTGCTGTACGTGCCTGATCCCGATGTCGAAGAGATCGTATCCCCAGCACTCTCCCCGAGTGATTGCATTTTTTAGAGCAAAACCTTCAATCTCGATGTACCGTGGGTGATTGTGCACAACCCATGACCTGACATGATAGAATAACTTTAACGTTCATTCTTTCTGGTTTTCCACTAGAGTAAAAGTCAATAAAAATATTGCCAGAAGGTGAGGGTGTGTGGGGGGGGGGGGTGGTACATTACCTCTCTAGATCAGGCGAAGTCGTTGTCTCAATCCAGGCATAGATCTTGTGAGTCAGCTTCTGGTCCCTTGTAGGGTGTTTGACACCATTGCCCATGGTGATCTCGCAAACTTCCCGGGGTTCACCTTCCGCTTGGTTATGGGGGAATCACTGTACTCGGCTGCTAGTGCCCTGGCATTTAGGTTCAGCATCTTTGGCGACAGGTCCCATTTCGCAGCAAGGGCACATTCAGAGTATATCCTATTTTCATCGTAGGTTGAGAAAGGTGTCGCCATGCCGCCGATCTGTGGTGCTGGCGTTGCCATTGAGAGATCTCCATGCTCAGTGAGATCCATGACGGCGGGAACCATAACTTGTTGCTGTGAGGGCAGCGGGTCACGTCTCTTCTCAGGAGTGAAGTCACCAAGGTTGAATGAAGGGGACATGACCTGCCGTTCGGCTTCCGACTGATCTGTTAATTTATAAAACATGAGTCAGCAAGAAATCTCACACCAGCTAGCACTGCAAAGATAAGCTGATTTGGGAAAGTATCGGCATGGTTAAGCAGTAACCTGCAGCTATTCCTGAAGCTCCAACTTTCGAGCACTGCAAGGATAAGCTGATATTTGGCCATGTGGAAGTAGGTACTGCGGTCAAGAAATAGGAAAAGAGTGCATCTTAGCAAAGAACAACTATAATCTGGGTCAATGGCAGGTTTCTGACAGGTAACAAACACAACTATTGCTGCGATAGAGGGTGTTCTTACTTTTATTGCGCACTTTTGACCGTTTGGCCTCTAGATCAGTTTCAGACTCGCTTGCGCTGAAGTATTCATCTCTGGGACGGCGTGTTGGTTCACCTTGGTTTCTCTTCTGCGAGTGTTTGTCCAGAATACGAGCTGCAAGCCTCGTGTTCTCCCGTATGACTGCGTCTTTGAAGACATTAGAGTGCAGGATGCAGCGGGCATTATGGAACTTCAAGGCATCAACGATGTCTGAATCCATCATGTCGAGGTATTCTTTTTTCAGAAAATCACTGAAAAGGCTCGCGCTTGCAGGTCGCAAGATGGCGTCGGACAACAGAGAGCCAACTTTGGTCTTCGTCAGGCTGCCGTGCGGTTCTGTTTCCTTCCCTGGACGCCTGACGTGAGATGAGCTTGGCTGGCCAATTTCAGACGGCATGTAGCACGAGTCGCCGCATAGCCGAGCCTGGGAAAAAATGCAGAGTATGCTAGAAAATAAATCCAGAGCTCCACGGTGAAATTTTAAAGAGTTATGGACGCACGAAAGAATGGAAATATAAGCTACCTTTGATTTACCCCATGCAGCATCGCCTTGGCCGGATGAACCTCGGCGCATGTCCTCCAATATCATCTTGTTTATCTGCGTCTCGCTCTCAAAGTGTATGATGCGAGGGAAAACATTATGTGCCTTGCTAAGTGTGCCGAGGTCAAGGTTGTCAATATAAATCATCTGCAGCAATGCAAAAAAGAGAAGGGGAACATAGCTTGGCATATTAGTGAAAAAAGGCCTAGATCAATGACAGTATTTTTCAAAAGATAGTTAGCTCCAGGATATATAAGGATAGAGTATATCTACTACACCTGAAAGAGGAGAGGACAGGAAGTGATAAGAATTGTAGACTTCCCCAACTTCATATCTTCTTGGACCCTGGCTACGACATCCATCATGTGTTCCAAATAATAAGCACCCCAGTTGTACTCCGTGATCTCACTGGTGATATATATCGAGCCCCAGAAATCTGAACAGCCGATGTCGTGCTTCGTTGTTGGTGCTAGAAATCTACCATTGATCCAAACAATAAAAGCTACTTTGAACTCATCGATCGTCTCGACAGAAACGCCTTCTTTCCAATCCCTAGTTACCACAGATTGAACAGCTTTCAAGGGTGAGTTGCAGTGCTGTGTAGCACCCATTGCCAGCCTAACAAAATCAACCCTCTCTTGGGGATTGTCGGGATCGAGCCGACACACTTTCCTGCCTTTGGCGGGAACACCTATAACCTTCTCCACATGATCTGGGGATAGGAATACCCTACCATCTCTACCAATAGGCATGGATCTTGTTTTCAGATCAATTTTGCTAATTAACCACAGAGTGAACTTCAGGTTAACCTTGTTTACCAGAGGGAGGTGCAGGAGACCTCCATATCCGATCTCGCGTACAGCATTCTTCTTCTGGTCGCAGAACTTGGCCATGACAGTGGCAGCGCGCCGTGCAGAGCTCCTTGCAGTACGTGTGCCTTCCGTTTCAGGTTCAGACTGGTCTGAGTCTGATGCACCTGCATCTGTATCTTCAACAGCCCTCCAGTCAGGCTGGCCAGCCTGCCCAGCCCTTGAACGAGCGCTGCGAAGCTTGTAGGTAGACCACGATCTCTCATCTGTCACATTGTTGCCCTACTGGTAATCAAACAAAGGAGGCACAACGAACAACATAAGGCTGAGTACAGATTTCGAGATCTTTCTATCTTCTAACCAAACAATGATGAACAAAGGAGGAAAAAAAGAACAAACAAAAAGCTGAGTATGTACAGACAGTAGTACTTACAGAGGGGTCGGCTTTCTTCTTCCCGGAGCTCGAATCCATGGCGCCTCAAACGAACCAGTGGTGTTAGGTGCAGAAGGTAGGGTGTGGGGGAGTGGTGGGGAGTGGTATGAGGAGCAGCCTCCGGTATGGTGCTCTGTACACGCACCAGGGGACTAGGTGCATGCCAACCCCCATGCCTCTCCTGACTCTGACTTGACCATTCAGTGATGGGGGGGGGGGAAGTTATGGAAAAAAGCCTAGAATCCTGGAAGATGTACTACTTGTGCATGGTGACAGGATCAAACTGTGCACTGTACAAAAAAGAACCCCCATTGCGGTCTGTAAAAATATGCAGAATTTTTTTAAAGAAAACTTGTTTACCATGACAAAAATTGTAGGACATAAGATCATGTTAAAAAGTAACACTGGAATACAGATTTCATTACTGACACACCAAAAGTACAGGGGGAGGTTACAAATGGTCTTGCAACAAGCAAAATGATGTGAAACTAAGAAAATTATGCAGGCACACATGGATTGTTGTTGCAGATTCTAGATGATGGACAGCATCAGAAGACATTATGAGATGCAGATAACTATGTTGCTAGCCGTGCTGCTTCTAAACCATAAACCGTGGATCTGGATATAGCCATGGCACAGCAAGCAAAAACTAATCCCCAGAACAACATTTTGAAAATCCTAAGACTGGCACTGGATTCCTCTAATTTTGCTTTGATTGATACAATCTCATAGACTAGAAGTGCAAGCTGTTCATCCTTGGCACGCACTTGCTCATCCTTGGCACGCACTTGCTCATCCTTTGCTCGAACTTGATCATCCTTGTCACGAACTTCTCTGCACTAGTAGAAAAATGGGCATCGGTCTAAGCCTTTAGTACCGGTTCCCGTATGAACCGGTACTAAAGGGTGCATTAGTACCGGTTCACTTGCCCAGCCGGCCGAGGAACATCAATACCGGTTCGTTGAGGGCCTTTTGTACCGGTTCATCTTACGAACCGGTACGAAAGGGTTTCAGTCCAAATTTGAGGCAGAGGTGGGGCCAGAGCTGAACCTTTAGTACCGGTTCATCTGAAGAACCGGTACTAAAGGGCCTCCGGCCTATTTTCTGCAGCCCGACCTCTCTTTCCCTTCTCATTCTCCTCTCACATTTCCAAATCTCTATTTTGTACCTCTCACACTCCAATAAATCTTCATTTTTTTCCACCGTTTTATCAAGATTGACGGCACCCATCTATCTAAGGGTTAGCAATATCATCCTTTCTTTCGGCGTTCCTAATTTAGCTCATTTCTTTGCTAGTTTAACTCGTATTATTTTTCTAGTGCTAGCAAGGTGTTTGATGAAATGCCTAAGTTAGGGATTTCATTCTTTTTGTATGCAATTGAGCTCAAATTAAAGTATGATTTGTAGGTTTTAGTATCGTCCCCGTCCTCACCGCCGTCGATCGCCAGCGTCTTCCCCTAGCCGGCACGGTACCACCTCGATGAGCCTCTTTTTTTTAATAAAAAAACTTAGTTTTATGTGATGAACTTGAATATTAATTAAGTTGGTCACTCATATATCTATGATGTTGTGTAATTAATAATTTTTGATATACTTATATAATGCAGATGAATCGACAATGGATGTACGGTGACCGATGCCATCCCGACTTCATTACTGGCATGCATTATTTTCTCAACGTGGCGGAGGCAAACAGGCGGTCGAATGGTTTCATTTATTGTCCATGTAGTTCCTGTAGAAATACGAAGGATTACTCTACCTCAAAGACCCTTCACTTCCACCTGCTTGAGAATGGTTTCATGTCCGGCTATAATTGTTGGACCAAGCACGGAGAAAGAAGGGTTATAATAGAAGGCAACGAAGAAGAAGAGGATAGTGACAACTATCCTATGTTCACTGAAGGCGGTGATAGTAGTATGGGGGAAGACGAAGCTGAAGAAGAGCCCATTTTTGATGACCCCGATGACGATTTGGGTCGGGCCATTCTTGATGCGAAGATAAACTGCGGAAGTGAAAAGGAGAGGTTGAAGTTGGAGAAAATGTTAGAGGATCACAACAAACTGTTGTACCCAAATTGCAAAGATGGCCAGAAAAAACTGGGTACCACACTGGAATTGCTGCAATGGAAGGCAGAGAATGGTACTTCTGACAAGGGATTTGAAAAGTTGCTGAAAATAATAAAGAATATGCTTCCAGGGGAGAACGTATTGCCCTCTAGTACGTACGAAGCAAAGAAGGTTGTCTGCCCTCTAGGATTAGAGGTGCAGAAGATACATGCATGCATCAATGACTGCATCCTCTACCGCGGGGAGTACGAGAATTTGAATGCATGCCCGGTATGTGGTGCATTGAGGTATAAGATCAGGCGAGATGACCCTGGCGATGTTGAGGGCGAGTCCACCCCCAGGAAGAAGGTTCCTGCGAAGGTGATGTGGTATGCTCCTATAATACCACGGTTGAAACGTTTGTTCCAAAACAAAGAGCATGCCAAGTTGTTGCGATGGCACAAAGAGGACCGTAAGAAAGATGTGATGCTGAGACACCCCGCTGACGGGTCGCAGTGGAGAAAAATCGACAGAAAGTACAAGTCATTTTCAGATGACGCAAGGAACTTAAGATTTGGTCTAAGTACAGATGGCTTTAATCCTTTCGGGGAGCAGAGCTCCAGTCATAGCACCTGGCCAGTGACTCTATGTATCTATAACCTTCCTCCTTGGTTGTGCATGAAGCGGAAGTTCATTATGATGCCAGTGCTCATCCAAGGCCCGAGGCAACCCGGCAACGACATTGATGTGTACCTGAGGCCATTGGTTGAAGAACTTTTACAGTTGTGGCGTGAAGAAGGTGTACCTATTTGGGATGAGCACGAACAAAAGGAATTTAACCTACGAGCGTTGTTGTTTGTAACCATCAATGATTGGCCTGCTCTTAGTAACATTTCAGGACAGTCAAACAAGGGATACAATGCATGCACACACTGTTTAGGTGAGACTGACAGTATATATTTGAGAAACAAGAATGTGTACATGGGGCATCGTCGATTTCTTCCAAAACAACATCAAGTAAGAAAGAGAGGAAAGCATTTCAGAGGTGAGGCAGAAGACCGAACGAATCCTACCCGCCCTACTGGGGATGTTATATATGATATGGTCAAGGATTTAAAAGTGATCTTTGGAAAGGGTCCTGGCGGACAATCTGTTCCGCATGATGTTGACGGACATGTACCCATGTGGAAGAAGATGTCTATATTTTGGGAGCTACCCTACTGGAAAATCCTAGAGGTTCACTCTGCAATCGACGTGATGCACGTGACGAAAAATCTTTGCGTGAACCTGCTAAACTTCTTGGGCGTGTATGGGAAGACAAAAGATACACCAGATGCACGGCACGACCAGCAATGTATCCACGAAGGAAACAACCTGAATCCAGAGAAGTATCAAGGTACTGCCAGCTACGCTCTTACCAAAGAAGAGAAGGAGATCTTTTTTGAAGTCCTGAGTAGCATCAAGGTCCCGTCTGGCTTCTCATCGAATATAAAGGGAATAATAAACATGTCAGAGAAAAAGTTTCAAAACCAAAAGTCTCATGACTGCCACGTGATTATGACACAATTACTTTCGGTTGCATTGAGGGGGCTTCTATCAGAAAATGTTTGAAAACCCATTGTGAAGCTATGTGCGTTCCTCAATGCAATTTCTTAGAAGGTGATCAATCCACTAACTCTACAAAATTTAAAGAAGGATGTGGTGCAATGTCTAGTCAGCTTCGAGTTGGTGTTCCCACCATCCTTCTTCAATATTATGACGCAGCTCCTCGTTCACCTGGTCGAAGAGATTAGTGTTCTCGGTCCTGTATTTCTACACAGCATGTTCCCCTTTGAGAGATTCATGGGAGTCTTAAAGAAATACGTTCATAACTGTGCTAGGCCAGAAGGAAGCATCTCCAAGGGCTATGGAACAGAGGAGGTCATTGAGTTTTGTGTTGACTTTATTCCTGACCTTAAGCCGATCGGTGTTCCTGAATCGCGCTATGAGGGGAGACTGCGTGGAAAAGGCACGCTAGGAAAGAAAGCAACAATGTGTATGGACGGACATTCTTTCACTCAAGAACACTACACAATTCTACATAATTCCAGCTTGGTGGCTCCGTACAAAGTGGAACACAAGAATATTTTACGCTCTGAATACCCGGAGCAACGTGAAGATTGGATTGATGGAGAACACATGAAGACTTTCGGCGGTTGGTTGCAAACACGTCTCATGAATGTCACTGATGAAGAACAGCTGTACTTGTTGGCCAAGCAACCATCTTCGACTATATCGACGTTTCAAGGGTACGAGATAAATGGGAATACATTTTACACATTCGCCCAAGATAAAAAGAGCACCAACCAAAACAGTGGTGTCCGCTTTGATGCAGCAGAGGACAATGGGAAGAAGGTCACATATTATGGGTACATAGAGGAGATATGGAAACTTGACTATGGACCTAATTTCAAGGTCCCTTTGTTCCGGTGCAAATGGTTCAACCTGAAAAACGGGGTACAGGTAGACCCGCAGTACGGAATGACTACAGTGGATCTCAAGAATCTAGGGTACGACACTGAACCATTCGTCCTAGCCAGTGAAGTGGCTCAGGTTTTTTATGTGAAGGACATGTCTACCAAACCGAAAAAAAGAAAAGAAAGGCAAGAGGACACATCATACGATGAGCCAAAGCGCCACATAGTTCTTTCAGGAAAAAGAAACATCGTGGGAGTAGAGGACAAGACAGACATGTCAGAAGATTATAATAAGTTTGATGATATTCCACCATTCAAGGTGAAAACTGACCCAAGCATCATTTTAAATAATGAAGATTGTGCATGGTTGCGTCGCAATCAGAAGAAAGGGAAACATAAGAAGAAAAATCAGAAGACTAGATAGGGATCATAACTTGTGTATCTCAATATGGAAATCACTTTCCCATTTATTTTTTATGTAATGATGTTATTGTATGAGGGAAATTTTTCCGAGGCGGAGCTTCCGAAGATGCCGTAGGGCGTGAGCACCAACGACATCTTCGAGAAGCTCCGCCACGGGAGATTTCCCAACCCTTTACTCAACATTGTTAGAGGAGATGGAGTCTTTCACGGGCTTGCAGGGAAATTTTTCCGAGGCGGAGCTTCCGAAGATGTCGTAGGGTGTGAGCACCAACGACATCTTCGAGAAGCTCCGCCACGGGAGATTTCCCAACCCTTTCCTCCATAACTGTTAGAGGAGATAGAGTCTTTCACGGGCTTGCAGGGAAAATTTTCCGAGGCGGAGCTTCCGAAGATGTCGTAGGGCGTGAGCACCAACGACATCTTCGAGAAGCTCCGCCACGGGAGATTTCCCAACCCTTTCCTCCATAACTGTTAGAGGAGATGGAGTCTTTCACGGGCTTGCAGGGAAATTTTTCCGAGGCAGAGCTTCCGAAGATGCCGTAGGGCGTGAGCACCAACGACATCTTTGAGAAGCTCTGCCACGGGAGATTTCCCAACCCTTTCCTCCATCCATGGGGATGAAACTCTCACTGACTTCGAGCTGTGCTTGCCATGGCGTATCGATGCTCCTTTTATAGGCACGGCGTCGCTTCTACTTTTGTCTTGTTCCTCCGACAGGGGCGTCGTGCGCTACATGCTTTATCTCATCGAGCAGTGCATCCACCCATGCATCCTTATCCTGCTGATAGCTTTAGTCTCGGTTGCACCCACCAGCCGGGACTAAAGGTTACCCATGCGTCCTTATCCTGCCGACAGTTTTGTTAGATGACACAAAAACCACCTTTAGTCCCGGTTGTACCCACCAGCCGGGACTAAAGGTTAGATGGTTCCCCGCGCCACTGCGTTCCCGCCTATTTCCTTCCCGCGCCTTCCACCGCTTCCCGCCTCTCCGACAGGGGCGTCATGCGCTACATGCTTTATCTCATCGAGCAGTGCATCCACCCATGCATCCTTATCTTGCCGACAGCTTTAGTCTCGGTTGCACCCACCAGCCGGGATTAAAGGTTATCCATGCGTCCTTATCCTGCCGACAGTTTTGTTAGATGACACAAAAACCACCTTTAGTCCCGGTTGTACCCACCAGCCGGGACTAAAGGTTAGATGGTTCCCCGCGCCACTGCGTTCCCGCCTATTTTCTTCCCGCGCCTTCCACCGCTTCCCGCCTCCGTCTTCCCGCCATTTTTCACTATATATATGTAGGCTTGGCCTCCATTTACATATCACATCTAGACTCATATCTGCAAACCTCATCACTCTCTTCCATGGCTTCCATCGTATCTCTAACCCCCCGGGAGGCGGAGGCGCTTTGCGCCTCAAACTACCCCTGCCCGCCGGGCTACCGCGTCCCCACCGGCTGGATGCTGAGCGTCGGAGGCGTACCGGTCCCTCCTGTCCCTGTAGGTGTGGCGCGCCAGATGGCCATCACGAACCACTACTACTTCGAGCTCACGACAGAGCAGCGGAGGAATCCTCAGTGGCATCCCGACTACAGCCCGACTTGATACGGCTTCTTCATCAATCGGCGTGAGAGTGCGCTTGCCAGGCACGAGGAGGACGGCTCGCCTCGTTCGAACTTCAACGAGGCCGGCCGTCGGCTATGGTGGCGCGGCCGGACTCTCCAGAGCGTCATGGCCTACCGTGGCCCCCGCCTGCGCTACCCTCAGTCTCAGCCCACGCGTGCTCACCCGTCGAGGTTCGACTACCGCGACCCCGATGCCAGCGACGATGACATCGGCGACTACGACGACTACAGTGGCGACGTTTATAGGGCTAGGCACGACTATGACTGAATCACTCCAACATTCGAAACCAAGCTCGGCCGATTGTGACTTAATCTGGCCATGTATCTTAATTTTCAGTTGAGATATGTACTTCTTTTCCAGTTCAATCGTTTTCCCGTCCTTTTTCTTTCCGCCCTTTTCTTCCCGCCCTTTTCCTCTCACGGACGCAGCGTGCCGCCGCGCCAACCGACACTTAATTATTAAGCGAACATATGATCAATAGAAACTGCAACAGAAAAATCAAATATAACTAATCAAAAAGAAAATCAAATATAACTAATCAAAAGAAAATAGAAAATCAAATATAACTAATCAAATATCAAACTAAAATCAAATATAACTAATCAAAAAGAAAATCAAATATAACTAATCAAAATAAAATAGAAAATCAAATATAACTAATCAAATATAACTAATCAAAAATAAAATCAAAAATAACTAATCAAAAGAAAATAGAAAATCAAATATAACTAATCAAAAATAAAATTAAATATAACTAATCAAAAGAAAATAGAAAATCAAATATAACTAATCAAAAAGAAAATCAAATATAACTTATCAAAAGAAAATAGAAAATCAAATATAACTAATCAAAAAGAAAATCAAATATAACTAATCAAAAGAAAATAGAAAATCAAATATAACTAATCAAAAATCAAGCGAAAATCAAAAGAAACTGCAAAAGAAAAATCAAATGAAAATCAAAAGAAACTGCAAAAGAAAAATCAATAGAAACTGCAAAAGAAAAATGAAACGAAAATCAAAAGAAACAACAAAAGAAAAATCCAACGAAAATCAAAAGAAACAGCAACAGAAAAATCAAAAGAAACAGCAACAGAAAAATCAAAAGAAAAAGAAAAAAACCTTTGTTACCGGTTGGTGGACAGAACCGGTACGAAAGGTTAAAAGTGCAAAACAAAAGGAAACGAATTTCCGAAAATATCTTTGGTACCGGTTGCTGTTACGAACCGGTACTAAAGGTACCTTTAGTACCGGTTCGTAACAGCAACCGGTACCAAAGGCCTTCAGGCCGTTTACTTCCACGAGAGGCCACCGACACACACGCAGAAACCGTCGCCGTCGTCCCGGAGCCCTGCCGTCGCCGTCGTTCGGAGCCCCGCGCCGTCGCTGTCGCCCGGAGGAACGAGGTGCGCCGCCCCTTTCCGCTCCTCTCCCCTTCCCCTCCGGCAGCGCCCCCCGCCGCGCCTCGCCTCGCGCCTGCCACGCCCGCAGAGATTGCCCGCAGCTCCGTCGTCGCCGCGCCTCGCCACGGCCGGCCGCCACGCCGCGCCACGGCCGCCATGCCACGGCCGCCACGCCGTGCTCCACGCAGCGCCCCCGCCATGCCGTGCTCCACGCCGCGCCACGGCCGCCGCCACGCCCGCAGAGATTGCTCGCCGGAGCCGCCACGCCAGGACGTCCCCTCGTTGCCCCTCTCGCCATCAACCTCGCCGTGACCTTCTGCAACTCGTCCGCGCAATCCCCTTCGCCGGAGCCCTCCAGAACGTCGCCGTTGTACACACCAGTACCGCCACCACGCCGGAACCGTAGCCGCCAGTGAGCCCTCCTCTCACTTTCATTCCCAGCCGTCCGATCCTGATCGGATGCCTTAGATTAAATCACTTACGTGAAGCGGTACGGTTCGATCTCGACCGTGAAGATCACATAAAATCCAGCGGCTCAGAAGCCCTATCCGGCCGAACCGGTATCCACCTGTTAGAAAGCGCCACGTGGCCTTGCTGATTTCAAATAGAATTGAAACACTTTCTTATATACTGAAACTTGTAAAATTAATGGAAATTGTTCTGTAAGGCCAAAATTTACAAATTGCATATCCCTAGAATCCTTGAAAAGTTTAGAACCTAATTGTGCAATATTATCACATGCTTACAGTACAAAATTTTGAAGTGAATTTCAAATGATTAAAATAGCTCCTTAATACCAAATAATTCATATCTTTTGCTCTGGTTATTCAAAAATAACAAATTTGTAGTCTATGGATTCCTCAGAACATATAGAACACTTTAGAATCAAGAAACACCAAAGTTGATACGTGCACAAACTTGGTACATTCAAATCTATCCAAACCACTACTTTGATCATAATTTGATTTCTAAAAATGATTTTGGGATGAATCCAATTGCAGCAACTTTTTATTATAGTACCCTATCCAGTGGCATCACTGTCCTATTTATTTGAAATTATTTGTAAATATTCAAGTTCAACCATGAGAACTTGAGTATTTGTAAATCTATTTTAGAGTGAATCTATGGAGGACCTTAATAATGAAATAGTAACTTGTATTTAAGGTTATTTCTTAACTTCCATTAAGTAAATAAGTAATTAGCTCTATGTGCTCAATTCAACCATGAGGAATAATTAACTCAATTACTTTTGTGATAATTGTGATAACTTAAAATGACACGATGAATCAAATAATTGCACTTAATTTTGTAGTGACATTGAGCTATGGAGGACGACACCTTCATCCGAGATGAGGAGCGAGAAGAAATGGTGCAGAAAATGATATTTGAGAGTGCCCATGGACCGGAACCCAATGGAGAACCCGATGGAGATGACGATGATTTCGGCTCACAATTTTTGAATGATGTCGGTGAGGGACTTAAGTCTGAAGAAAGAAGAGACAACGAAGTGTGCTTAACAAACTCCGGCGAGGTGTATATTTATATATCAAGGCTATATGTTCATCACTAGATGCATTGATTTATTTGTATTACACTTATTAACGAATCATTTTTCTTTTAGCCTTCTGGATCATCGAGCAAATCTGTTAAAAAGCAACAAGGCCCGACGCAACGTCTAAAGAGCGAGGGTAGGTTAGCCCTCACCGCATTTAAGGATAGTGGTGAACCGGTGGATCCCAAAGAGCACTGCCGTAAATTTATAAACCAAGCTGGAGTTCTTGTTAGGGACCATGTACCGATCAGCATTGCAGAGTGGCATAAGCCGAAGAACGCGGGGGCTGAAGCTAGTTATGTCAATGATACTCTAAAACTTTTTCTTTGGGACAGTCTACTGACACACTTCAGCCTACCGGAAGACATGACGGAAGGCCAGAAGAAGAAAGTCAAGGAATGGACTCTTAAGAAGATGGCCACACAATTCCAAACCTGGAAGAAAAATTTATGGGCCAGATATGAAGATGAAGATCCAGTATTCACTGGAAGTCTAGTGAAGATAAAAGATCACTGGCCCGCATTTAAGAGCTATAAGAAATCTTCTACTGCTGTGTCCCGATCTGTCACAAATACGAAAAATGCTTCAAAGAAGGAACATTTCCATCATTTGGGGTCAGGTGGCTACAAGACTGCCATTCCGAAGTGGAGAGCATTTGAAGCTAAACTGATGGAGGCAGGAATCACTCCACAGACATGGGACTGGTCCGACCGGTCCAAGTTCTGGTTGTTCGCGCATGGGGCAGGGTTGGACCCAAAGACAGGGCACATCGTTGCAAAGGGAAAATGGAAGGAAAAAATTAAAGCAATCACGATGCAGCTTATAGATGCAATTGAAAAAGTTAGAAAGGGAGAGTACATTCCCGATAGAGAGAATGACGAGCTGACACTCGCTCTTGGGAATGCGGAACACGTTGGACGGATACGAGCCCTCCCAAGTGTCACCATGAAGGAAGCATGGCCGGAGTGCGCTGACACTTATAGAAGCCGTTCGAGAAAGAAGAAGCAGGACTTAGACAGGTTAGCGGAATTGATAAATAGGGTGGAGCTGCTTGAGAAAAATCAGAGGGCACCTGATCAGCCGCTGTTTCTACAAGATCCTCAAGCCGATGCCGCCCCATCTCAGCAAAGAAGCAGTGTGGGTTCCTCGCATCTTGAATGTGGAGGAAGCTACCCCGTGGATTATGTCACGGAGAAGACAGATTGCGAGCTACATGTGCAAATGAGGAACGTGTCCGTTAAGATGGCGGTCGGCTATGTTTACCCAAATGAAGATGGAGCAACGCACCATCATATGCCCATTCCAGCTGGCTGTGTTCATGTCGGGGTGGATGACGTTGTTCCGGGTTTTGAAACAATGGAGCTTGATTTTCCTGGAGGTGACGAAGAGAAGACACTGGCCGATGTCAAGCGCGGTTTCGCCATATGGTCCAAGAAATACATCGTCCTTTTGCCAAGGCCACCAACTCCTCGTAGCAGTCCACATGAGCAGCAAATTCCACATGAGCAGCAATGGCCATTGACTCTGCCTGGTAGCAGTCCACATGAGCAGCAAAGTCCACACCTACCGGAGAGGGACCCCAGCGCGAGTCCACCATCTCGAGATCCTCCGTGTAAGACTGCGTTTTTTAAGCGGAACGGTACGTCGCCTAGGAAGAGACCTAGAAAGGAGAAACCACTGCCGCCTATTGAGAAGTTACCTTGGGAAAGAACTATCGAGGAATGCAGCGAAATCTCTAAGTCCGAGGTGGCAAAACATTTTGCTAAGAAAGTGCCAGAGATACCTTTTGAGAAGACTCTAGATCCGGTGAAAGTTATTCATACCGTTGAGAATCTATATGACCCTGCACCATCGCCGCCATCTGACTATAGGCGTTCTATTGAAAAGTCGTATGACACTATGGTGGAGATGAAAAAACCCGATCAATCGGTGGTCTCGGCGAAAACTAGGAAACAAGTGTACCAGCTCGGAGAACAACCCGTTCAATCGGTCCCCCCTCTCAAGGTGTTTGACGAGAAGGCCGTTGAAAGTTCTCGACAAAACACAATTGATTACCCCATCGCTAAAGTAGCATATCAATTTGTTCAAGGGAAAGATCTGGTCGAGAATATCAGATCGCTACCAACATGTATGCGTAATTTGAATGCGTGGTACACTAATGCCACAAAGAGAGGGATTGATGCTATCATGGTGCGAGTTAAGGATGAGCACTACTTCCAAGAATACTCTGTGAGCGTTGACTTCCTCGAACTCTTTCAGTTATACAATCTCCGGGACATCGACAAATCTATCATCAGTTGCTATTGTCTGTAAGTGATTTATTAATATAATTTGAGAAGTCTTTAGCTCAGCTCATTCATTGTCTGCAAATTATCCTTAATTTAATCTTTTGTGCGCTATATTATGCAGATCGAAGAAGCTCGAATGCAAAAGGGATGAAATCACGGACATTGGGTTCATTGACCCAGATACAATGCATGAAAAAACCATAGAAGATCCCATCTATAACAAGGATACACCGGAGACTTTGCTAAGGTTTTTGAAGCGACAACGTGACAAAAAGATAATACTTTGGCCTTACAACTTCAAGTAAGTGTAACTGTCTTATAACACATTCTATTTTGCTCACCATATGTTAAAATTTTAACTGTTGACTTATATCTATGACACTGCATATTTAAACGTGCGCAGGTTCCACTTTATTCTTATCGTCATTAAAATATACGATGGAGATGTTGAAGTCTTTGACTCACTAACCAAAGAGCCTATACTATACAAGTCGGCTTTTGATATGCTCAAAAGGTAATTTTAATTCTTATCGGTTTTTTCATTAATTTCCTGATACCAACAAATTAATAACTCTTTTATGCATTTTCTTTTGTCGGGCAGCGTATGGCAAACGTTCATCCAGGAAGATCCGACCGGTGGATGGAAACCGAAGCTGATATGGCGTGCGAACAAAGTAAGTAGTACTACCTAGATCCACACACCTTTATCATACTTGATTATTATTTGATTGAATTATATTCTTGTATAGAAATGCGCGAAACAACCTGAGGGGACTAATCTATGTGGATACTATGTTTGCGAGTACATCCACAAGATTGTCAGCGAGAGAACGAATAATCAAAGAAATAGAGAGGTACGAAAACAATATTCACAAATTTATTTTGTTACCATAACTTGTGCTAAGTTTCAGTCATAATTGTTTGATTGTGATTTGATATATATATATACATAGCTCATGTATTCATTTGAATCTCATTCTTTTACAGTTGGCAAGAAAGCGTGACAGGATCCCAATCGAGCACCGCTTCAAAGCAATTGGCGAGGAATTGGCGGGATTTTTCCTTCGGGGCGTCATACCTAACTTCGCAGAGTACCACTATGAATGAAGATCTACATGTAATATATAGTTTGACTCGGAGAGTACCACTATGCTACATGTAATAGATAGTATGCCTCGGAGAGTACCACTATGCATGAAGATCGATCTTCATGCATGTACTACTTAATTTGCGATCTTATGCAATTACATGTGTTATATTATATGCACCAAGTTGATATGCATTACCTTGATCTTCATGTACTCCTAAATCCAAACGCGTTTCTGGCGCATCGACGTGATCCTCGTACGATGAAACGGTCCGATACCCCTAAACCCCTCCTAAAACCCTAAACCCTGAATTCTCTGCCGCGGCACGGTAGCCACCCTTTGGTACCGGTTCGTGTTACTCTCCTGGGAGCCAATGTGGAGGCCCCTTTAATACCGGTTTGTAAGGAACCGGTACCAAAGGTGGGGGGGCTTTTGTCCCGAATCTTTTGTACCGGTTTGATTTCCGGTACAAATGGGCCTCTGGAACCGGTATTGATGTCCATTTTTCGACTAGTGCTGGTAGCTTCTTCCAGAGAAACACGCATGGCTCGCAATTCAGAGAATGTTTTGTACTCCACCATTGCATCCACGTACTTTGTTAGCAGTTCATCCCATATCCAGGTGAAACAGACCTGCATCCGTGTGCAACAAAATTGTCTATATATCAGATAGAAAAAATGAGCCAAGCAAGCAGAACAAATGGAAGCAAGAAAATCTGAAAAATGTGAAACAGGAATAAAAATCTCAGGGACAGAAATCGGAGAACACAATAACCTGATACTTGCATTTGTGGAACCTTTTCCCAGCATTGCTTCCCTGTTTACAGACGAACGAAACAGTGTCGCTCTGACAAGCACACTGCAGCGTCGGGATCGGTGGAGCCAGAGCTGGGTGGGTTGAGAAGAAGGAACGGGAGCTCGAACCAGAAGCACTGCTTGACATGATCTATGCGATGGATTGAATCTGGCGGTGGGGTGCGGCGAATCGAAGAAGTCTGCAGCCGGCGACTCGAAGGGAGCTGGAACTGGCGGCCATGCGGGGGGCGGTGACGGGATCTTGACGGGAGGCTCACCGGGCGCTGTGGAAGGCGGCAGACGACGGAGCGGCGGCGGTCAGGGCCAACGAGTGGGCGGGGCGGGGTGGAGGGCGGCCAGACGGGGAGGCGGTGAATGGAGTCTGGCGGCGGGCGCAACGGGGACGGGAAGGGGGGGTGGCGGCAGGAGGCGCAGCGCGGCGGTCCGGGGAGATATGGGGCGGGGCAGCCGGACGGCGGTGCGGCTGGGGCGGCGGGGTAGCGGGGCGGCTGGGGCGGTGGCTCGCGGGCGGTGTGCAGAGGTTAATGAATTGGGGAAGGAGAGCCCTATGCCTGGAGGTGGGAGCGCACGGTAAAGTTAGGCAATTCTTGGGCAAAACACGGGCACGCAACTAACAGGACGGTAAGCGCGGGGGGGGGGGGGGGGGGGGGTGAGACTTCGAGCCAGTCAACGGTGGGAATCGCGAAGCACGAAATGGACGATTCAGATAAGCCCGGGACGCACATCCGTATGTGGTTTTTGTTTTTCCGATGCCTTCGCAGCACCTCTCCACTTGTACGTTCTTCAGCGACATTGCACAACTGGTCACGCACGTCTTGCCATCGCCATCACATCGACTCATCTTGCCGATGGCATCACACCTTAACTCCTTGTCGGCATCGCACCGACATCATGCGACGATGGCATCACACCATTGCCGCCGGCTTCACGCCTAATCTTTGTTGCGGCCTCACGCCGCTACAGCATCGCACCGCCATCCTGCAATTCCCCAATGGGGTCGCACCACTGAGTCCTGCACCGCCATGCAGAGGCTTCACACCACCGTCGCCGGCTTCGGCGGCATTGGACCGCTGTTGCCGGCAGCCTCGCATTGTCGTCGCCTCCTCGCGGCACCGCACCACGCCTTGCTCCTAGCGGCATCACACCGCAAACAGCCTCCGCCTGGCGCCGTCGACCTCCACCTCGCATGGAGTCCACCGTCGGCTTCAGCGGCATCGCACCGCCGCCGCTGTAGGCCGCCAGATCTTCCCGCTCTGATACCAATTGTTGGCGCTGCTTCTTGCAGCGCCTCTTCTTCTACCTCTCACAATCTCTCTTCTCTCTTGAACACTCACTCACGCACACACGCAGCCAAGGAAAGACACGAAATGGCTTTGCCAAAGAGCTTCCTTGCTCTTCACCGTGGCTACATCTTTTCTTCTCTTCTCATTGCGTAACAAAACTCAGTACAATGCTTAAATAGCACCTGGACGTGAGCACACAGCCCATCCACCATGCTTGGCCACTAACACACGTTCCTAACAAACTACTAATTAACTACATGACCATGTCTCACGGACTAACCCCTAACAGCTGACCTGATCTTTCCTAGAATCTCTCTAGGCCACACACGACCTGGCCAACATGCATGCATACACTTAGACCAGATACAATGTCAAGATTAATTCTAACACATCCTGACTATTGAAGAGGATAGTGGTAGAGTGGTGCTGAACTCATTTAGATGTCACTACTTTAGTGCACTTCACCCTTACCAATTGTGTCTAACTAAACCAATAAACCATTATTCCACAGCGCATGAACATAACAGTGTAATAGTACATGAAGTGTTTATCAACATGTACAGATGCAAATTTACTTTTATCTATATGTCCTGATGTGCATAAAGACTAAACTATTAAAGTCACATCTAACTGTAAACTGCCAACGCTTGCAGTCTGCAACAAAAAAGAACTCAAAACTATCATACGGTAGAACACTAGAATCAAATTGCAGAGTTATTACTAGGTGCTTACCTCTCCATTAATGATAACATTCACCAAACCAGGAGGAGCAACAATTTCTTCGACAAATGCTGCAAGTTTTGTCTCGACCAACTGTACAGTATAAGCTCTCATGTGAGCACATTTGTATTTAGTGAACTATAAAAGGTAAAACATATCTGTGCATCAACTATACTACTTGCTTCCCATTGAACTTTTACTATTTGATTATTTATCATAAAATACAATTATACTTTTGACCAACTCGTGTTACTCATAAGTTAACTTGTTGAAATATAGAAAAATTTATGCACAAAAGAATACAGCATGGTATCAGTAACAGCCTAACAGGATTATCCTTACCTTACGGTTCTTCAGTCTAACACCCAGGTCCAAGGATTTCTCCTGGAGACTTCTAATTTCCGAGCTTATAGAACCAATGTGAACCTGTCATTGCACAACACGAAATTATAGTGATATGGTTACAATCAAAAGCCATGTCAAAAAGTATTGAACATCTATTTGCAAATTGTATCACAAAATTACAGATTTTAGTGTGCAAGCAGTCCCCCACCTGCTGTGGCCACCCAAGCCTCTCCCACCCTTTGAGGTTTCAGGTATACTTTATTAATGAAAGAGATTCTCCCCCTTCAATCATCATTGCAAGTTAGCTCTCATTGGCCATGCCTACCCTCCCTCTCTCCTACATTGTAATGGATGTCTGATCGGCAGCAGCGCTGAGAGGTGCAACGGTTCTCGTATGATATTCGGCTTGCCTAGCACTACACCCACTAGGCACACAGGCCACATCCACAACAACTAACAAGCGCATCTCTCTTTCTCCCATCAAACTTCAGTGCTCTGCGTGAGCTAACGACGGCTATAGCCCAATCAATCAGCTAGTAACATGGCAACAACACCCCATTTCTCTTGAACTACCCGATCAAGTTCTAATCCGAAGCTAGGTTAGCAAGATTCCCCACGTCCAGCATTCTTCCAATAGTAGTTGCTTGTTATGAGTTCAGTTACCTCCTCCAACTGTGAAGGCATTAAAGAGTGACAACTAGATGGCCAAGGCCCAAGGGTGCAAGGCAGTAAGCCTCATAGAATGGTAAAAGACCATGAGTCAGTGAACTTCTGAGATGGCCACCAATCTGTCAACTGGCCAACTCAATTCTTTATTCCATCAACGGGAGTGGATATACTCCAAAGTACATGGGCCACTTGGGCTTACACAACTATGGGCCTGAGCTATACACATATACACACATATTCTAACACCCCCTTCAATTCAAGGTGGATCATAAACATTGAGTTTGAGAATATAAAGATTATGTTGTTCTCTAGTCTGAGAGCTTTTGTGAAGAAATCAGCAAGTTGAAGCTCGGATGGAACATATTCGAGGTGAATAGTTTGCTGTTGACAGTGAGAGTGTGTGAAGGATGCATCCATTCCAATATGCTTTGTCAGTGGATCATTTGTGATTTGAATAGCAGTTGTGCTATCACAAAAATGGATGTGGGTGCATCACAAGAGACACCTAGATCAGCCAATAACCAACGCAGCTGATGTAGTAGTATCCAGTGCTCAAAGCTCAGCCCCAGCACTAGAACGAGACACTGTTGTTTGTTTCTTCGACTTCCATGCAATGAGAGAAGTTCCAAGAAAAACACAGTAGTGGGCGACAGAGCGACGGTCAATGGGATCACTCGCCCATGTGGAACCAAAGTAAGCATGAAGTCAACGCTGATTATTGTTGAGCATAAAATAGCCATCGACATGTTGTCCCCATTAAGTAAGGAAGCACACGAAGCAAGTGACCATAATGGACTAAGGTAGGAGAACAACAAATTGGATAGCAATGTTGAAAGAGATAGTAACCATCATCGCTGCGATCAACCTAAATTCCTAGGGAATAACCGAGTGACGTGGGTATGCCCTTCGGGTACCCACGGATTATTATACCGGGTCCGGCCCATTATGGAGGTGGACTAGCACAAGGACTAGAACTCTTGTAAAACCTAGCCTGGTTGCATATATAAAGCCAGGCAGGGGCACCACTAGAGGAGATCACAACTTAGACATCAGATATCTTACATACAACAGATCTTAGACTAGACAGAGATTAGATACACAAACTCCGCCTACGGTGGCACCATCTAAACACCATTGTGATCTGTTATGACCGGTTTGGTGTATAACCGGTTGAGGCCCAATGGGCAGGCTTAGTTAGGGGCTTAGCACAATTAGCATATTTCCATTATATATAGGAGTTGTAATCGAAGAGAAAAAGAAAGCAATAAACATAATCTTTATTGCCGACTCCCAAAGGAGTCGGTCTCTCAGCCGTAGCCGCCGCCCCCTCCTCTGCGCCGCCGCCTCTCCACGCTCACACGACGGCGCCCTCGCCTCCACTCCCGTGCAACTCCCTCCTTCCCCTATAATCTCCGCCCTAGGCCTGGTAGAGTAGTTGATTCTACCAATTTGGTATCAGCTTGCTCTCGTTCGATCATGTCGTCTTCACCGCCCTCCACCACCGTCGCCCCCGTGCCTGGGACCTCCGCGCCACCGTCGACGACCACCTCTGGGGCGCTCACTCCGGTGCTCCCCGGACCGCCCTTCCCCACCACGACATCCGTCCCCGCGTCGCCTTCCGTCGTCAACACGCCCGAGCAGATGAGCGGGGTCATCAATGACCTCGTCACCGTCGTCCAAGGGATCCGGCTGTTCCTGATCGGATCCCAGGGGCCGCCTACACCGCCGCAGCCGGCCGTCGTCACCGGTCCGCCATGGATCCCGGCGTTCCCAATCGCGCCGCTGCAGCCTCAGCCTCCCGCGCCCCTGTCGTGGCTGCAGTGGCAGCCGCCGATCACCACCAGCCCGGCTCCCGCCGCCTCGAGCGGGGTCCCGATTCAACACGTCCGCTTCCCCTCGTCGCCGTCACCACTCCCGGCATGGCTCACCGAGTCGTCGCCTCCACCGGTCTATACGACGGCCGGGGATCAGCATCGGCCTCCCCAATCGGACGCCACCTCCTCAGGCTTCGCCCCCCCCCCCACGGCCCGCGCTGAGCCGTACGTCCGTGGCAGCGCTGCCCCGACGCCTCCACGCTACGCCAAGCTCAAGTTCGCCACCTACGACGGCTCGGAGGACCCCCTCAACTATGCGAGCAGTTCTTCCGCGGGCAGCGTACCCTCGCGTTGGACCGCACTTGGCTCGCCTCCTATCATCTCCGGGGCGCCGCCCAGACATGGTATTACTCCCTCGAGCAGGACGAGGGCGGCAAGCCCCCATGGGATCGCTTTCGCGAGCTATGCCTCCTTCGCTTCGGTCTACCAATCCGCGGCAGCCGCTTGGCGGAACTTGGGCGTCTGTCGTTCACCTCCACGGTGCAGGACTTCGCCGACCGCTTCCAGGCCCTCGCTTGCCATGCTCCTGGGGTGACGGGACAGCAGCGCGCCGAGCTCTTCATCGGCGGGTTACCGGATCACATCCGGGTGGACGTGGAACTACAGGCCCCCCATGACCTTCAGACGGCGATGCACTACGCCCGCACCTATGAGCGTCGCGCCCAGGCGGTGCAGCAGCTCGCCCTGGGCCGCGGCGGATGCACGGCCGCTCGCCCACCGCCGGCGACCACGGCAGCCGGCCGGCCAAACCCGGCTGCACCGGCGAACACGGCCCCGGCGGCCACGCGCCCCTTCCGCCGGCTTACCCCGGTCGAGCAGGTCGAACGCCGCCGTCTTGGACTCTGCTTCAACTGCGACGAGACCTACGGCCCCGGCCACGTTTGTCCCTGCCTCTTCTACTTGGAGACGGTCGACGACACCGAGGCAGACACACCACCCGAGGCGTCCGACGAGCTGCCCCCCCTGGCGCCGACCGAGCCCACACCCGCCACCGCTCCTGCCAAGGCGTTCGTGGTCTCTCTCCACGCGCTGGCCGGCATACGCCATGAGCGCACGATGCTCCTGCCAGTGATGATTCACGGCAAGCGCCTGGTAGCACTGCTGGACACGTGCTCCACGCATAATTTCCTACCCGCTGCCACCATGCGTCGTCTAGCCCTCCAGCCAACGGGCGGCGATAATCTCCGCGTGACCGTGGCCAACGGCGACCGCCTGCGCTGCCATGGGTTGGCACAGCACGTGCCCCTCACCATCGGCGACGAGCACTTCACCATCACGTGCGCCGGCATCGACTTGGGCTGCTTCGACTTCATCCTCGGCGTGGACTTCCTGCGAACCCTCGGCCCCATCCTGTGGGACTTCGACACCCTCACGATGACCTTCTCGCGCCAGGGTCGCCGTGTCCGGTGGGAGGGCCTTGGGGGCGCTGCCCCGGCACCATAGTTGTAGCTCGCCACGGGGGACGACGAGGCCGAGCACCCCCTGCTGACCCAGCTCCTGCAGCAGCACAGCGACCTCTTCGCCGAGCCGCAAGGGCTGCCGCCCGTTCGGGAGTACGACCACCGCATCCACCTCCCGCTAGGGACGGACCCGGTAGCGGTGCGGCCTTACCGCTACCCCAGTTGCAGAAGGACGAGCTGGAGTGGCAGTGCGCGCTAATGCTCGCCGCAGGCATCATCCGGATCTATACATCGCCGTTCTCCGCGCCAGTGCTCCTCGTCGGCAAGTCGGACAGCACGTGGCGCTTCTGCATCGACTACCGCACCCTTAACGCCCTGACGCTCAAGGACAAGTTCCCGATTCCGGTGGTCGACGAGCTCCATGGGGCGCGCTTCTTCACCAAGCTCGACCTCTGGTCGGGCTACCATCAGGTGCACATGCACCCAGATGACATCGCCAAGACGGCGTTCCGGACCCATCATGGCCACTTCGAGTTCGTGGTGATGCCGTTCGGACTCACCAACGCGCCAGCGACTTTTCAGGCCTTGATGAACGACGTCCTCCACCCATACTTACACCGGTTTGTGCTCGTTTTCTTTGATGATATACTTATCTACAGCACTTCGTGGGCGGAGCACCTCCAGCATATCGCCATCATCTTCAACGAGCTTCGAGCGCATCGTCTTCACCTTAAGCGTTCAAAGTGCTCGTTCGAGACGGCGTCGGTCGCCTACCTCGGCCACGTCATCTCAGCCGACGGGGTGGCTATGAACGCCGACAAGGTGGCGGCCGTCGCGGCTTGGCCGACGCCGCACTCGCCACGCACCCTCCGGGGTTTCTTGGGCCTCGCCGGGTACTACCGGAAATTTATCCGGGACATCGGCATCATCGCGTCGCCACTCACGCGCTTGCTGCGTCGCGATGCCTTCGCTTGGGACGACGAGGCCACCGCGGCGTTCGAGGCCCTGAAGGGGGCCCTCACGACGGACCCCATTCTACAGATGCCGGACTTCGACCGGCCGTTCATCGTCGACTGCGACGCCTCCGGTGCAGGGTTCGGCGTCGTTCTTCACCAGGGCGACGGCCCCTCGCCTACTTCAGCAGGCCCTTTGCCGCACGTCACCTCAAGCTGGCGGCATACGAGCAGGAGCTCATCGGCTTGGTGCAGGCCGTGCGCCATTGGCGGCCCTACCTGTGGGGTCACTCGTTCCGGGTTCGCACGGACCACTACAGGCTCAAGTTCCTCTTGGACCAGCGGCTGTCGACGGTGCTACAACATAAGTGGATCAGCAAGCTCTTCGGCTTTGACTTCACGGTGGAGTATCGCCCCGGGCGCCTCAACACCGTGGCCGACGCCCTGTCTCGCTGTGACACCGACCCCGCCGACGCCGAGTGAGACGCCAAGGGGGCGTTGCTATGCATCCGCTCGGGTCCCTCTTTTGCCCTCTTTGACCACATCCGGCGGGCCACCACGGCCGCACCGGACGCTCAGCTCCTGCGGCAGCAGCTGGAGGCGGGCACGTTGGACGAGCCCTGGCGCCTGGCGGATGGCTTGCTCCTACATGGGCGCCGTATCTTCGTGCCCGACCACGATGACCTCTGCCATCAAGTGCTATTGATGGCTCACTCAGCCAGCCATGAGGGTGTCCAGAAGACTCTCCATCGTCTCCATGCCGACTTCTACATTCCCGGTGATTGGGCTTTGGTCCAGGACTGGGTGCGTTCTTGCGAGACATGCCAGCGCAATAAGACGGAGACCCTGCGGCCAGCTGGAGTGTTGCAGCCACTAGAGGTGCCATCTCAGGTATGGGCGGATATCTCCATGGACTTCATCGAGGGCCTTCCCAAGGTGGGCGGCAAGTCCGTCATCCTCACAGTGGTCGACCGCTTCTCCAAGTACGCCCACTTCATCGCGCTCGGCCACTCCTACACAGCTGCGTCGGTGGCACGCGCTTTCTTCGACGGCATCGTCCGCCTACACGGGTTCCCCGCGTCGATCGTCAGTGATAGGGACCCGGTGTTCACGGGACATGTGTGGCGTGATCTCTTCCGGATGGCGGGCGTGAAACTCCATTTTAGCACGGCCTTCCATCCCCAGACGGACGGAGGTGGTTAACAAGGTGATTGCCATGTATTTGCGTTGTGTTACAGGTGATCGTCCTCGCGCTTGGGTGGATTGGCTTGCATGGGCGGAGTACTGCTACAACACATCCTATCACTCCGCCCTGCACGCCACGCCGTTTGAGGTGGTCTACGGCAGGCCGCCTCCGCCTATCCTGCCGGTGGATCCGGCGACGGCTCGGACGGAGGCTGCGGGGGAGCTTCTCCGCACCCGCGATGAGATGCTTGCCGAGGTGCGGCAGCGTCTCGTCCAGGCTCAGCAGCTAGCCAAGCACTGCTACGACGGCCACCATCGCGAGGTGGAGTACGCGGTGGGTGACTGGGTGTGGTTGCGCCTCCTGCACCGCTCCACTCAGTCTCTGGACCCTCGGGCAAAGCGCAAGCTGGGTCCTCGCTACGCGGGGCCATTCGTCATCCTGGAGCGCATTGGGCAGCTGGCGTATGCCAGCCGGGGCTCGCATCCATGACGTCTTCCATGTGGGGCTGCTCAAGCCCTATCGTGGCGCGGCGCCCACGGCCACGCCAGCCCTTCCTCCAACTGCAGATGGGCGTTTGCTGCCAAGCCCGGCCAAGGTGTTGCGCGCACAGCTCCGCCGTGGCGTCTGGTTCGTGTTGGTTCAGTGGGAGGGTCTTCCGGAGGAGGAGGCCACCTGGGAGCAGCGTGATGAGTTCCAGCAGCACTATCCAGACTACCAGCTCGAGGATGAGCTGTTTGCGCAGGCGGGGAGAGATGTTATGACCGGTTTGGTATATAACCGGAGGAGGCCCAATGGGCAGGCTTAGTTAGGGGCTTAGCCCAATTAGCATATTTTCATTATATATAGGAGTTGTAATCGAACAGAAAAGGAAAGCAATCTCTACTAATAATACGGCTTGAGGTCGTGATGGTTAAAAACCGTGGTACGTCAAAAAACCGTTTGGTACGTTGAGAAAACCGTCGTCCGTAAAACAAAACCCCAAGAACGTCCGATCCCTGGCCCGATCTCCATCTTCTCTTCCTCCCTCGCTGTCCACCCCCGTCCGGCAGTCCTGGTCCGGTCAATTGATTCTTCTCCGGCGATTTCTCCCCGAGTCTGCGATTCACACCCACCTTGATCGAATTCCCCTGACTGCCTCCATCAGTCGATTCCCATGGGGCCGAGTGCAGGCACAGATCAGGCGAGAAAAAATGGTGACGGGAGCCGATGCCGACGGGTGGGTGTCTGTGTAGCGCTCGCGACCCACCTCCGCTGCTGCTGAGTACTGCAAGCAGGAGAGCAGGTCCGTCGCTGCCCGTGGTCTGCGGGGCACCACCGGGCTCGATTTGGTCGGCGGCTGGTTTGATTCTGGGTGGCGGGAGCTATGCGTTGACCTGCAGGTGCTGCCGGCGGTACAAAATCGCCCTCCGATGCTGCCCACGGCCTGCTGAGCGCCTCTCGAGCGACGGCGCCGAGCTGCCGAACTCCTGGCGTCCCTCTTAGTTGTGGGGGTGGCCCAGGGCAGCGGGGAACAAATCCGCAGTCGGTGTGATGCCGTGTCCGGCCGGAGTTGCCTGTGTCCACGGCGAGCACCCGCCCAGCTCTGGTCCGGCGATTTCTTCCGCGTTCACGGTGCTTTCTCCCGTCGCCGGCGCTCACCGCCCCGCCCCATCTCCGTCCCCAAGATCTGTTGCAGGAAAAGTAAGCAATAGTGAATAGAGAGCAAAGATGGATCAAGATATCTAAAGGTAGAATTAAACATAATGCAGATCAATAACTTTGACAAATGAGAACGATGCAAAATTCTTGGAAATCTCGAGCAGACCTTATTTCCGTCGATACGGTAGGTGCGTCTGCTCACCGGGATCACATGAGGATGCTCAGCGGCGCAGGGGAATTGCAGGGATGAGGGAATCAACGGCGGCGGTAGTTGACCGAAGGTGACGACGATTCGCTCGATTTTGTGCCTCCCAAATCGATTTCTTCAAGGAAAAGGAAGAGGAAGATGATGGCGAAGCGGAGCTCCTAGACACGGCGGCCTGTCCTGGGAGGTTTGCAGCGAGGAGGCGGCGTCGGCGGCCTGTGGTGCAGGCGAAGGTCTATGTGGAGTGGGGGAGGGACAAGCTAGAGCGGTGGATTGATTACGTGCGTACTTTCCGTCGATGCTTGTTAACTGCATTTTGCAACACGTATGAATCCCTTTAGCATCAGCTCTTTGCAATCAAAGAAGGCACGGGCACGGTGTTCTGTGACTGTTCTGTTGCGGTGGCCCTAATACAGACCTGGTGATCGATATGAGAGGAGTTGCAGGTGAGCATTTGAATCATCTCTGTGGTATATGGTACTGGCAGGTTATTCTGTAGTGTTCTCAAGTATATTATCATTTAGCATACTACAATTACCGCCTCACGACGAGCAAGCTTTACATTTGCGGCGATCTATTTCAAGCACAAGCTGAAGATTCTGGCCCGCTCCTTGCAGCTCCAGATTAGTGTTTCGGAAGCTAGAAATCTTCCTCAGGCACCGGATGGCACCAGAGTTTGCAGAGTTCTTTACGAACACTGCAGACCGGACTGTTTTGATCCCTATTATCAAGGATCTAAATATTTTACGGTTAAAAGGAACGATCTAAATATTGTCGCCTGTTGTTGCACACGCCCGGGTTAAATTTTGTAGCATAACTCGAGTTAAGCATTTCAAACTTTTCTTTTCTTTTTCAAGGATATGCCCTGAAGACATATCGGTTACATAGGAGAGGCCGACGGCTGATACAACGCCAATAAGGCTACAAAACACACGCTAATCCAAAGATTAGCACGGCACACTACAACAACGAAATATAGGGGCCTTGCCCAAACTGAACCAAAGGCCACGTCACGACCAAAGCCAAGCTCCTTGAGCGATTAAGAGTCGACGAGAGGGTGGCAGGACTTGGCCAGCCCTAAGAAAGGTGCCACCTTGGAGTCACCGACGATGGCATACATTGCACCTGAAAGTTCAACCCTGAGAAACAACAACACCAAAGCAACTCCGTGCTAGAACCATATACTTCCCAAGTCCGTGTCTCCAAAACGATGCTTTTAAGAAAGAAACTACGTCAAAGACGTCGCCACCGCCGACTGGGAACATGATCTTTATTTTCACCAGGAAACACCACCCGGAGTGGATGAGGGATGTGCCGGTACTCCTCGATGACGCCTTCATGGAGGGGAATGACACCCGCAAGCGTCATCATCACCGGCTCCGAACAAAGACAGAGCAGGGTTTTCATTCGGAATACCACACCCGTCATCCCTTCCCACCAGGCCTTGGAGTAGCACATCACCCTCGCTGGATTGCACTGGTGCCGCTATAGCACCCTTGCTGGATTTCAAACATTTTCATGAACAATAGTAATGTTGCACTTCTCAACTCTCAGTTGAGGGCAATGAAACGATGCTACAAATGGCTCGCGGCTCAGGTTATATGTTTTCCGGCATACCATTCTCATCACGGTCACACACTTATTAATTGATTTATCATGTTAAGCTCGCTAAGTATTTAGAATTGGCCCGTAGCAACGCACGGGCTTTGTGCTATAAACATAATCTTTATTGCCGACTCCCAAAGGAGTCGGTCTCTCAGCCCTAGCCGCCGCCCCCTCCTCTGCGCCGCCGCCTCTCCACGCTCACGCGACGGCGCCGACTCACCGGCGCCCTCGCCTCCACTCCCGCGCAGCTTCCTCCTTCCCCTATAATCTCCGCCCTAGGCCTGGTAGAGTAGTTGATTCTACCATGATCATATACTAGATTGCTAGCAGGACGTAGCGATCCTCCATCGCGGGGACGTGAATCTGGGTACGTTGTGTTCCAATCTCGCTTTCGGAATCTCTAGTTGTCGCCTTTCCCCCCGATCCAAAGTCCTTCATCTACGACATTTGCCGAGTTAACCCTCGTCAATTGGCGCTGAGCGTGGGGATCGCGGCGACTGGATTTTATCATCCGGGCAGGCTCCTTCAACTTTTTCATCGACAAGATCAGCAAATTTTGCGGCTGCCGACAGCAGCAGCCAGATCACGTCTGGTCACCCCATCTACATCGGCGAATTTCTTCAACAACGACAAGATCGTCGGCGGCTGGTAGCTGCCCGGTTTCCTATTAAATCGGTGGTTCCTCGATCTCCATGGTGGCCTTCTATTTATGGCCACCGGCGCCCTATTGAGTCGAGAAACGTCGTAATCAGCAACAGACTTAATATTCGACGAAAGATGCAGTCCGGCAGCGCATCGGTGTAACGTGATGAAGAAAAGCTAAAAGACCAAGGCGAGCAGATCAAAAATATATGTGACATGCATGTTCGATACAACCATCAGGGAGCTAAATTAACGGAGACGCACCGAGCACAAGCACCGGCGATAGTTCAAGTCAAAGCCAACAAAACAATTGGTTCTTTCAAGGTGCCGATGGGTGGTGCATTAAATCCCAAGAAAAGAAAATAAGAATTGGCTGGCCAAGCACCACGTGACCTTGTCCTTGGTTGATTGGCGTGCGTGGATTTTTTTCGGCGAAGGACGGGCAATTGAAGAAATCAATGGTTACCACTTACCACTACTTCACTCCAAAATCAAATCAGATTAGTACTCGGAACGAGAGTGCAATATTGGATGAAGAATTCAGATAACTACTCGTACTCGTGTACGTACGACGAACCAAGGAAAAAAAACAGATCACTCAAAGAACCAAAGATGCTAGCGCATACGTACATATGAGCTTGGTGAAGACATCAAATAAATCAGCAACAGTCTACATCGGCGAGTTACTACGGACAACCCGGAGAAAAATACTTCGACTACATCGTCTTTAACAGCATTGACTCCTTCTGGCCTCAATTCCACAACGCTTGGGGGCTCGACATCAACTTGCCCACGCTCATGGCCTGCAATTTCGTCGACATCAGCAACACGGCGATCCCAAACGACGCTCGGGGGCTCGACAACAACTTCATCTCCAATCGTGGTTGTGATTCTACGACAGCAACTCGACTACGTCTGCGTCTACTTCGGCCGTGCCGATCAGGCCGTACCCGATAAAAGCTAAGTTTTCCTCTTCCAAGAGTTGATTATTATTTACTTTTTGCCGCACCCGACACTCGGGGGCTTCGCCATGAAAAATCATCGTGCATATCATTAACTTTGAATATTTGCGAAAGTCCAAGTAGCTGACGATCCTTGTTGAATCCTTGACAACTCTGACACAGTTGCAGAAGCTCAACTAACAGATTGTCAAGGCACAGAGACCTTGGGCGTCAGGCTAACGAAAATGCTTAGCAAGTAAAATACATCTTGAAATTCAACTGCGGTAAACGCACCAAATTACGTATTACCTGAGTAGCTGATCGAGCCGCAAAGGCATCAGGCTAACGAAAGGGTATTACCGTACGATCAATAAATTAAAAAAAAAATCTGAGTCATAGTTTACATATTGTATCATCATTACAAGATGCAAAAGAAATGTTTCTTTGACAATGTATTTCACAACTTTTCATATTTTCTGCAGGAGTCAAACCTCTTCGAGTAGTACAACTTGAGTCTATGCCCGGCTACAAGTATCCGAGCATAGACTCGGGGGCTACTCCCATCGGGAGCGCTGGCCGCGCACCCGATAGATTGACAATTTTGAGAAAGAATTCAACAAGAAGAAGAAGAAGAAGAAGAAGAAGAAGAAGAAGAAGAAGGAAAGAGAAGAGGAAGAAAATGTAAGCCTACGATCGACTACAAGTATCCGACCATAGCCTCGGGGGCTACTCCCATCAGGAGCGCTGGTCGCGCACCTGATGAAAAATTATTTCACGAAGAACGAGGAAGAAAATTTCGAGTCCATGGACTCAACATTTACTCCCATCAGGAGAGCGGATTCAAGAACTTGATGATTTTGGCCATTGCATTAGCCAAGCCGAAGATTGAAGAAATCGAAGTTTGAAGAAGTCGAAAATCGAAGAAATCGAAGATTTTAAGAAGTCGAAGAATGAAAAAGTCGAAGATTGAAGAAACCAAAGTTTGAAGAAGTCAAAGATTAGAGAAATCAAAGATTGAAGAAGTCGAAGATTGAAGAAATCAAAGTTTGAAGAAGTCGAAGAATAAAGATTGAAGTTTGGAGACTCAACCCGAGTCTGCAACTCGAGTAGAGTCTCGGGGGCTACTGACGTGGGTATGCCCTTTGGGTACCCACGGATTAGTATACCGGGTCTAGCCCATTATGGAGGTGGACTATCACAAGGACTCGAAGATTGACTTGGAGACAAAGAAAGAAAAGTCCAATACGTATTCGACTAGAACTCTTGTAAAACCTAGCCTGATTGCATATATAAAGCCAGGCAGGGGCGTCCCTAGAGGAGATCACAACTTAGACATCAGATATCTTACATACAATAGATCTTAGACTAGACAGAGATTAGATACACAAACTCCACCTATAGCGGCACCATGTAAACACCATTGTGATCATATACTAGATTGCTAGCAGGACGTAGCGATCCTCCATCGCGGGGACGTGAACCTGGGTACGTCGTGTGCCAATCTCGCTTCTAGAATCTCTAGTTGTCGCATTTCCTCGATCCAAAGTCCTTCATCTAGGACATTTGCCGAGTTAACCCTCGTCACCGAGAGACCCCAAATCTAACATCTTGAATTGCTCAGTTAGCTTTTTCTTAACAAAAGCAATGTACTTTTGATCATCTCCAGTGATTAACATATTATCCACATAGAGTAGAAGCAAAGTGCGACCATGGTCAGATGTATGAGTGAAAAGTGCAGGGTCATGCTCACTCGAGGAAAGCCCAGCAGCTTGAAACATGGAACTGAATCGCTCAAACCCAGCACGAGGGGCTTGCTTGAGCCCATAGAGAGTCTCTCAAAGACGCCAAACATGACCAGATGAGGCCTCAACACCAAGAGGTGATTGCATATAGACTTCCTCATGTAGATCACCATGAAGTAAAGCATTTTCACATCCATCTAAGATATGTTCCATGATCGATCTACAGCCGCAACAATTAGAGTGCGAACAAAGGTCATATGAGCAACAAGAGCAAAAGTCTCATCGTAGTCTCTTTCATGAGCTTGCTGAAAACCTCAGCAACAATTCGAGGCTTATAGCACTCCACATAACCATCCGACTTGGCTTTTACCTTGTATTCCCATTTGCAAATGATAGGAACTTCTCGAGGAGGTAATGGTACTAGATCCCATGTACCATTACTCTCTAGGGATGCAAGCTCCTCGGATATGGCTGCTACTACTTAGGTAACACAACTGCCTCATGATAATTGGTAGGCTCTCCTACACAAAAGTTATCTTTGTAATTGTTTGGAAGCTCAAGTGAGGAGCGGTCACGAAGAGCATATCTTCTGTTCTGAGAGGAATCCTCGATGCAAGGATTAGTAGTACTGGCCGGAGGAGTAGAAGACAAAGGAATTGTTGACTAAACATCAAGTGATACTTGACGGCAACGCTTGTATACAAAAGGAAAAAAATCTAAACATGGAGGTGGTGAGGAAGGAGATTGCGAAGTCAATCTCGTGGTGAAGGTGGGTCTTGTGGTGAACCAGAAGATGGTTGATCTAACTCATCTGAAGAGAAGATAGGTGGAAGAGAAAGAAAAGAGGTGGTAAGGAAGAGGAGGATGAGGATCTAGTGGAAGAGGAATAGAAGAAGTGTTGATCCTCAGAGATCACGAGAAAAACGAATACGACGAGCTGACGGATCATACAACAAGAATCCTTATGCTCAAGACTACACCCCTGAAAAACACACTGATAGACTCTACAATTAACTTGGTACGCTCCCAAGGTGCTAACAGAACATAACATGTACAACCAAAAACATGAAGGTGGTCATAAGTGGGAGGAGAACCAAACAAAACCTCTCCACGACACTTACCCTGAAGACAAGAGGAAGAATGAACGTTTATGAGATACACAGCTGTGGATATAGCTTCACCCAAAAATAGCTTGCACTACCAATGTAAGCATCACTTTTCTTAGCAGAAAAAGAACAAATGCACCGTCTGTACGAATCAAAGACATAAACAACTAGCTCGATCGCTTGCTTCTTTTGCAATAGCTTTATGACAGAAATCTGTCAGCCCACTGGGCGGGAGGCCCTGCAGTATTGCCGCTATGCCACTGCTAGGCTGGGCTTGTACAGTTCAAGAACCAATGCATAGTAGTACTAGGTTATTTTTTTGAAAAAACATGGGCGGGCCATGGCCCAGTTAGGCCCTAATGTAGCTCCACCAGTGTGCCGTACTGATCTGCAGTGCTTGTCTACCTTTACATATTTTCGAAGCAACATGTAGTTCAAGTGGGCAGTTAGATGCTTTAAAGCATAACGTGTACCATGTATGACAAAGTAAGTTCTGCAATCTACCGGTTTAAGAAACAATAATTTAAGAGTTAGAATATGAAGTTGTGCCTTGCCAGCAACATCCACACACTTTACATATTGATATGCATGAGATCTCAACATGTCCCTTAGAATATCAAATCTATATAATTTTTCTCTTGAGGAGAAAGCTAACCTACTGCATGATTATTTTTCCCAAAGGCTACCGAGAGTAATAATTTCATCTATGGCATGAAAACAAAAAAAACAAAATAGGGAGACTACATGTACTACACAAGTTATGAACAATATACCTGAAATCCACTAAGAAGTGCTCCTACTTGAGATAAGATAATTTCACAGTCATGAATCTGATCGTGCAACAGAAATAGGTTGTCATTGTCTTTGATATAATCATGTAGATATAAGAAATATCCTCTTAAGGTCTCGAATTTTTTCATGCAATACATTAATATTCGTACAGTGCAGATTGTCACAGTAAAGTTTTTGGAGTATTGAGTCATTATAGTAGTAGAACCCTAGTAGTGTCTAGAGTATTCTAGGAGTGTGTTGGAGTATGTGTCAATATAGTAATAGTGCCCTAATAGAATCTCTAGTGTTCTAGTGGATGAATGAAGTTTTAAGCCTAAGTTGAGCTATATATATAAGAGGGTGTGGAGGTCCAAAGGGACAAGCCCACCTAGAAATTTCCCCAAGAAGCAACATGGTATCAGAGCCGTGGTGCTCCTAGAAGGTGGCGAGAGGAAGGGGCGCTTGGTCCTGGTGGTAGTTGGCAGTGATTCGGTGGTATTTGGCAGAACTCCGCGAACCCCAGGGCCATTAGAGCAAAAGGGCAGAGGAGTGGAGTGACGCGAGCTGCTGTGGAAGTGTGGAACCGACGGCACACGTGGGTACAACGAGTCTGCAGTGGTCAGTTGTGGTGGTGAAGGGAGCAGCTGCTCGTGGCTTGCAAGGAAGAAGTAAGGAGAAGCAAAAGAGCTGCAACTGCTCAGAATAGAGGTGATTGCTGCATGCGCGAGCAGAGGACAGAAGAGAGTGTCTGGTGAGCTCGTGGCTCTCAGCAAGAGCAGCAGAAAGCGGACATCGTGCTGCTTGAATTTGAGGTTTCGATGGTGGCGGCCGGCTGAGTGTGTGCAGCCTGGAGAAAAATCCAGAGGGGTCGAGGAGAAGTGTGGAGGGTGCAGCTAGGAGTGGGTTGTACTTCTTCAGCGGAGGAGGTTTGGGTTGTGCATGGTCATGCACTAGATTGGCGAAGAGCTTGTGCAGGCAGGACTTGTAGAACAACTGAACAGGGTCATGGATTCAGCCGCAAGTACTGAACCTGGTTGTTCACTATTGTTGCCTAAGTGATCTGCAAAAGAAGGTCCAATAGAGCAGAGAGGAGACAAAGAAACTTGTTTGTTGGTGTTTTTCAGCAACTTTATCAATGGTGGAAATCAAAGAAATGAGAAGCTACTTTAGAAAATATCTCAGTTTCTCAAGGAGATAGACAAATTGAAACAGCCGAAGAAGAGTGTGGAAATTCCAAAGCAAAGTGGAAAACTATAGTCCTAGGAAACTTCGTAAATCTTGCACAAACGGAAGAAGGTATCTCAAATCGGGCTCCTACATTAAATGGAACTTCCTGTTCAAGTTGGATACTAGATTCTGGAGCATCAGCACATGTCACGGGTAGGTGGAGTGAGTTTTCATCATATGCTCCACATCCACCCAGGTATAAAGAGACCATTCAAACAGCCGATGGAACTTATCAGCCTGTCAAAGGGGTTGGCTCAGTGAAATGTACTCCATCAATTAAATTGTCTTCGGTCTTATATGCTCCATTTCTGGTTAGTTTGGTGTCTCTGAGCTCCTTGGTTGATATTGATTGTTGAGTGATTGCTGACGATACAAATGTATAATTGAGGAGAGGACAACCGAAAGGAAACTTGGCATTGGTGTTAGGCATAAGGGACTATGGCACTTGGATAGACATGAAACATATGATGCATTATGCACCGCTCTAATAGCTGTTGCTAGTGATCATGAAGCAAAGGTGATGCTCCAAAAATATCGACTAGGCCATATGTCCTTTAATACTATGAGTAAGATATTTCCCAAAGAAATGAAAAACGTGGATAAAGGAAAACTTGTGTGTGATGCTTGTGAGTATGGAAAGCACACAAGGACATCATATATGAGTCATGGACTCCAGAGCACATCGCCCTTTGTGTTTTGTTTCAACGTCCTGTGGTCTCTGTTAGTGGAATAAAGTATTTTGTCACCTTCATTGATTGTTACTCGTGGATGACTTGGATATATCTTATGAAACAGGTGCTTACATGTTTCAGGAATTTCTATACATATATACAAAATTATTTCAACACTGGTATTCAGATTATCAGGACTGATAATGGGACAGAGTATGTGAACCATGAATTTAGCAATTTCCTTTCAGAAAAAGGAATACTCCATCAAACTTCATGCCCAGATACTTCTCCACGGAATGGAGTAGATGAAACGAAGAATCATCATCTTTCGGAGGTAGCTCGATCACTTATGTTTACAATGAACGTACCTAAATTCTAATGGAGTTAGGCGGTTATGACTGCTACTTATCTCGTCAACCGGATGCCATCAAGAGTGTGAATGCCATCAAGAGTGCTTGGGATGAAGGTTCCATATGAAATGATCTATGGCAAAAATGAGTTCATTGTTCCACCAAAGGTGTTTGGGTGTACGTGCTTTGTAAGAGACCACAGACCTTTAGTGGGAAAATTGGATCCACGTGTCATGAAGTGCATCTTTGTTGGATACCCATCTGGACAAAGAGGCTACAAGTGTTGGAGTCCTAGTGAGAAGAGAACATTTGTGAGCATGGACATGACATTTAGGGAGTATGAGCCCTTCTATGGGGATAAGACGGATCTCAACTCCTTATTTGACTTCAACTCTCCTAGCAGAAGTGATGCTAATCAAGAGGGGGAGAGTGAACCATTGAGGACAAAGGAGAATGAACCATCGAGAGTTGTGGTTCGTTCAATTTCATATCCTACGAGTGAAGAGAGATGGAGAAAGCTAAATGAGGAACAAAATTTGAAGGCGTATACGAGGGGACAACCTACGACTGAGGGTAGATGGAGAAAACTAAACGAGAAAAAAAATTGAAGGAGGCAACCGAAACATCAACAATATCTCGAACAAATGGTGAGGCTGAATTGCAGGGAGAGCAATATCAACAACAATAGATTCCAGTGGTCGTTGAAGACTCATATGAGAGTGAATCATGTGTCCATGATGATTCATTTAATTTTCCTATTGCCTTGAGGAAAGAACCACGAGCTACGGCGGGAAAGCCTCTTGAACAGTATGGTTTTGAGCATGATATTGCAACTATGTGTCGTATGACTCGTGTCTTTGTAGGAGGAAACTTGGCATCTTGGAGAAGCAAGAAGCAACCAGTAGTCTCTCGATCAACCGCAGAAGCGGAATATAGAGAAATATCCGTGTGTTTGAGTGTGCTTCTATGGATGAAAGTCCTCCTATCAGAACTATGGAGAGGGCCATTGAATATTTGGTGTGACAATCCAGTAATCAACATAGCTAAAAATCCAGTTCAACATGACCGGACGAAGCATGTGGAAATAGATCGATTTTTCATCAAAGAGCAGCTCGACGAAGGCACCTTGAAGTTAAGCCATGTAAACTCCAAAGGACAGATAGCAGATTGTCTAACTAAACGTTTTTGTAGCAAGTAAACATAACAATAAACACATTCAAAAATAAGTTTAGTCATACTCTGCTAAAAAAAATGTGAGTAGGGTTCATTGTTAGGAATAGTATCTACACTGAATCATTCACTCCTTTTCCTTTACGTGGAATATAGATTCAGCAAAGAAAATATAGGATCTTCTTATTTCAAAAACAAAGTCAGCAGTAAATAATCCAATACCCATCACTTGGAAGAACAAAATGTGCAGCAACTCTGTTTGCAGTTTTATCAGCACACTGATGATGACGTAGCTAAAGCTTGCAAAAAAAACGTACTTGAATTAGATCCTGTTCGATATCGCCTAGGTTGCCTTCCACCATGGTTGCCATACCTCGCTGTTTTTCACCGTTGGCTAGAATACTTATTAGCACCTGCAGAGGAACACAAGCATATGACCTTTGATATGATCACTTATGAGGGAAGGAAGAACGTGCTTCTAACAACCTGAGCGGCGTATGTTGTGTGAAATATGCATAGTCTCAACACATTTGCTTCAGGAATTAAATTATTTTTCCAAAAAAAATGGCAAAGGTCTTTCATAATGGTCTCGGAAATGGATACTAGAGATTTAGTAGTCTAAAATATAATGTCCTTGTCAAAATCATCGATAAGAAAAAGGACGATGTAATCATTGCTTCATCCAGACGAATGCCAACTATGCACGCTTATTAGAACCTAAGTCCTTAAAAGCAGATTCCAATGGTAAGAGCATTTCACGCAGATCATTGTTATTCAGAAATGGAGAATTAGCATCGATGGGCTTCAAACTCACATCGTAGTCCTTGTGCTCCTCAAGCTCTTTCTCCAACCCATCCAATGATATATCCTCACTGTTAGAATTTTCCAGCAAATAACCAACAATTAGGGATCCATGATCGTGGAAACTAATCTTCTCTAGTACAGACGGACAATGTAACACTTACACTGCAGCTAATATGTTTGAACTAAGATAACGGGGGAAAATGGATATTTTCTTATACTGTTCTCACATGCATGTATTGTAACTCATAGGCAGATCAAGTGCAGGGGAAATGCTCCCCACGGAAGTAATTTATATATACATGCTGTTGTCTCAAAATATGACCTAATGGCATTGCTCCACCAAGCCTTGTGCAATTTGCACTTTTGCATTTACAGTCATTGCACAAAATACTCGGAGGAATTCACCGTGAGGTGATTTTAGAAAGAAACTAAAATTGCAGTCTGTACATATTTATCAGTGATATTAGGACAGCGGTACCTTAAGGCGTCTTCATCAAAGAAAAAACCATCAAACAATTCTTCGTATCGATGTTCCTGGAACCCCGCCATGCAGCTGTTTTCAGTTCCTGCAATAATCACCCTTCTGAATTCTGTCGTGGAGATAAATTGCATTTCTAATCAGATAAAAGAAAAACAGGGAATTCCTTTTTCCAGTCTAATACATCGCATGAACAACTGAATCAAGACAAACAAGAGAAGAATCACTACAGGCTGAAACTTAGTCGAACACAACGGTTCAGACCAGTTGAGCCCCCAGTTATTTTTCTGAACAAACGGCTATTGCTGGTACTACTCGTAGTAATAGTGGATCAACAACGGGATGTGGGGTAAACTGAGAGCGATCACGAAGAGGAGAGATTTGGTCTGGTTCGAGCGTCAACGGCAAGTAAAAGACGACTGCCGGCGAGAGCAAAACGAACATCAACGAAGCGAGCAAGGGCGTCCTCACCGACGAAAGGAACCGCGTCCCGATGGATCTCCACTTCACTCCAGGGCGATCCAGCAGAGGGGACGGGGAGGAGGACGCCAGCGTACGAGGAAGAGCTCCTTGGCTTCGGTAGTGGGAGGGGGGCTAGGGCCGGTCGAGGCGGCGCGAGACTTGGGGGGCGGACGAGCAGAATGGGAGGAGCCCGCCACGCGTGAGGTCGAAGACCTCGCCCTGCCGCGCCCACGCCCACGCCCCCTGATCCGAACCCCTCGCCCCGCCGCGGGATCCATAGCGCGAGGCGCTGAGTTGGGAGATCTCGCGAGGAACCCGGCGGCCCGCGCGAGTACGAGGTTCAGTTCGCCCTTGGCGCATTGTTGCATCGGAATGGGAGGTGTGCCAACGAAATTTTCAGCGGGAAATGTAGAGCTTTTGTATTTGTTCTTCAGATTTGCTATAAAATGCAATTCTCATTTCATGTATTTTATACAGTGTGGATACTCTCTTCATTTCAAAATATAGGATGTTTTAGCTTTTTTATAACACCATTTCTAGTAAATCACGTGTTGGTGATTCTTTCGAGCCGACGAAGGCATGCACTTTTGGTGGCCCGGAGCTCGCCCCTGTGCAGGTTTTGTTCCCGCACGACTCCACTGAGCAGAAGTCTTCTGTGGTTGAGGAAGACCATTTATATGGTTGTATCTCTCCTTGTGGCAGTCCTTGCCTGCCTCTGCAGCCTATTGTGTCGCCTTCCTCTGTGAGCAAGGGTATGGTTGGGATCTTGGCTCCAGTGCTGTAGATCACACCAGAGGTTCACGATTTGTGTGAGGAAGATTCCGTGGAGCTTCGGTTGGAGCGTGGCTTATTTGAGGCCTCGGCGGTGACCACGACACCCTCGCCACCGCAAAAGCCTGCCTCACATAGCTCTGAGGCCACCGAGCAGAAGTCTTCTGTGGTTGAGGAAGACCATCTATATGGTTGTATCCCTCCTTGTGGCAGTCCTTGCCTGCCTCTGCAGCCTATTGTGTCGCCTTCCTCTGTGAGCGAGGGCATGGTTGGGATCTTGGCTCCAGTGCTGCAGATCACACCAGAGGTTCACGATTTGTGTGAGGAAGATTCCGTGGAGCTTCGGTTGGAGCGTGGCTTATTTGAGGCCTCGGCGGTGACCACGACACCCTCGCCACCACAAAAGCCTGCCTCACATAGCCCTTCAAATGCATCTGTTTTCGTCGTCCTGGACATCGGGAGCGTTTCTGCCGTGCACGCTTTCCTGTCGACCGTTCTCGCTCTCCGGACACCCGTGCTCGTTCGCCGGACACTCGTGCTCCTTGCCAGCAGAGCCGCTCTCCGTCTGCTCAGCCTTGTCGTCCCTCGTTATCCCGAAGTTGGGCTGAGGTCGTGTGTCACTCGCCTTTGCGTGCAGCGGTCCCACCAAGACCTCCTCCTCGGTGTTGCGAGGAGTTCAGTGACTCTCTCTTTCAGTCCCAGGTTGCATTGATGCGCATGGAGCTTCTTCAGCTTGTTGACGTCCGCGTCGAGGAGGCGTCTCGCCCCCTCCGTGAAGAGCTGGCAACGCTCAAGTTGTTGTTGGCACGTGTTGGTGATTCTTCCGAGCCGACGAAGGCATGCACTTCTGGTGGCCCGGAGCTCGCCCCTGTGAAGGTTTCGTTCCCGCACGACTCCACCGAGCAGAAGTCTTCTGTGGTTGAGGAAGACCATCTATATGGTTGTATCTCTCCTTGTGGCAGTCATTGCCTGCCTCTGCAGCCTATTGTGTCGCCTTCCTCTGTGAGCGAGGGCATGGTTGGGATCTTGGCTCCAGTGCTGCAGATCACACCAGAGGTTCACGATTTGTGTGAGGAAGATTCCGTGGAGCTTCGGTTGGAGCGTGGCTTATTTGAGGCCTCGGCGGTGACCACGACACCCTCGCCATCGCAAAAAGCCTGCCTCACATAGCTCTGAGGCTCTTTTTGGTGTAGAGCTTTGCAGCTTGCTTGCCAGTTTAGAGGCGGCTAGCCCTGGATATGGCAAAGACATAGCCTGCGTCTTGGCGGGGAAGGCTTCGGAGGACATGATCAGGATGATGGAGAAGTCTCTTAGGAAGGTTTCCATCTGGGGCAGAAGAAGGAAGAAACGCATAGCAAGGAAATCTTCGGCAACTACTTGAGCGATAAACCCTTTGTGGGTTGCCCGTTATGTGGATCTTCTTTTTCGTCGTGGTGCTCTAGGTGTCATGAGTTCATGGTTGTAGGTTGTGAGTGCTTGCTGGTTTGGAGGTTGTGGGTTTTAGATGTTGTTTGCTTGCGTTTTTGTTGTAAAGGTTTTAGCCCGGTTTTCTGTTAATTAACTGGGCAATTCTCTTCTTCTTAATTAATAGATTGAGGCAAAGCTTTTGCCTCTGTTTTAAAAAAAGAGATAGAGTCGGCAGGCCCATCTAGAGAGGAAATCAAGGTTTTTCTCCTCTAATTTGATTCCTATCTCCTTCCACTATATCCCTATCACTAGATCTTTGTCTAGCCTTAATTTATTCTTTGCTTTTGCATTTATAGGCTAATTTCTTTCTTTCTTGCTTGCTCGGTAGTAGACAAGTATTTAGTTTCAGCTTTGATGTCGAAGAAGTCATATTCCTCCATCATTTCTCTTTTTAAATTGCCCAGAATTTGCCTCTATGTTCCTACTTCACCCTTTGGAAGTTTTCCTAAATGTTCTTATTTTGTCTTGCCACCTATTAATAGCAGTTTTGCTTTTTGTAGGTTCCTGCCAGAATTTAATGGCTAGGTCTTTGAAGTCTTCCCTTAAGAGCCACCACTTTTCAAATTTATAACTAGTTAGCCTATGAGAGTGATTGACCTTAGAGTTCCACAAGAGAGGGGTGATCACTTCCAAACCTTATATAAGCTTGAGAAGTAGCAAAGCGGAACATTGCATCTAGCTCTATGTTATAAAAGATCCTATCTATAGTTGACATTATGAGGTTCTCTTGGTTATTTTCCCAAATAAATTTCCTATTGGACATTTTCACCTCAAGAAGATCCCATAATTTAATCTAGGCATTGAATTTGTCACATCATTTTTGGTTGACAATTCAATTGCTCTTATCTTTTTGATACCGAACTAAGTTAAAATATCCACTAATGGGAAAGGAGACTATTATCTAGGAAGAGGGAATGCAATTTAGAAATAAATTCTTCTTTGCCCTCCTCATAAAGGGAGCTATATACACAAATATGCCTCCAAATTTTATTACCAACTTTATTTCTTTGGACACAAGAAATCGAGAAGGTATTAATGCCCCAAGAAATAATCTCAAACAAATCAGAATCCACTCCTACCAAGATGTGGTGCCCTTGGCAGGGAGATTGTTCTAGATAAAATTCCTACTTAAACTAATAGAATCCAAATAAGAAGTAGAAAAACTCTATTTTTTGGTTTCCCAGAAATAATAGTAGTATGATATTTAGCTAAAGTGTCTATGGTGATGGGATCATCAATCCCTCTTATGTTCCAACCTAAGCTATTCATTAGATTTTTTTCCTTGGGTGTTTCGCCCTTCTATTCCTATAGACTTTTCTCCAAATAAGTTCACTATAATCCAAATCCTCTCTTGTTTTCGCAACACATAGTGGAGTTTTTGTGAGTCTGGGCAAGAGCATCACTTTGATCAATAACTAAAACAAAATCTAAATCTAGAGAAACAGGTAAACGAGAAACCTCATCTTATATTGTAGGGAAGACTGACTCGTCAGTCTCACTATAATCGGATTCAGAGATACAATTCCTATAGACTTATCTTTACTTTTCCAAGAACTTCTCTACAAGACATTAAATGGATTGAATTCAGTTATACCTTTGAATATGAAAATTGTAGGGGCCCCTCTAGGTTTTTCCTCTTCTTGTTTTCGTGAGCCAACGCCATTATGGTCTTGCCGGCATTGCCTTGGATTCTCACACTTTGTCTAGTCCCTGCCACTAGGCCCCAAGTGTGTTTCTTCTTTCTATCTTCCTTCTTGTCTTGCTCATCAAGCATTGTTGTCTCTGTGCCATCCACTTCAACATGCACACTAGAGTCAGCTTCTTCCATTGTGTCACCAGCACCTTCATAGACATAATACCCATCATCATCAACCAGTTCTATATCTCTTAAAAAATTGTAGCATTTTTCCTCATCAAGGTTTTCAGCTACCAGCCATCCCATAATGTTCTTACTAGAAGATGTCAGATACCATGGAATTGTAGAGGAGAGGTTACACGCAGGGTCAGGAGCATCATCATCTACTCCTTCCCCGCAACTTTTCCTATCTGGAGCATTTGAGTTTCCACTCTTGCTCGCCTTGCTTGTGTTGGAGGCACTGGGAGGGTACCCTTTTGGGATGTTGTTCTCTGTGTCCATCTTATCTATTTTGCTCTGGTCCTCTATATATTTTCCATTGTTTGGATCATCTTCTCGATTATCTGTGCTGACATCCGGTCTCTCTCCTATAGCCTCAACTTTTATGGAAATTGGATAATATTTCTTCTTGACTTCAAAAAAAATATTGGCTGGGAGGAGGAGTGGGCCCCTACACTGAAGCTTGATCCTAACAACATCACAAAGGTTTTGTGCCAAGTTGTTCTAGTCCACATCCACCATAATACCAGACCTGATATAAATTGAGAAAAAAAATTCCATTTGCACCACTCTGGCTTGAGCCCTCGCAGTTACACCTAGCAGTATCATGTGTTTTCTCCTTATGAGTCCAGCTCTCCATCCCACACTTCAACATTAACTGTAACTCCCTTCTTTACAAGACTAAAACAATGATAGCCGGTTGATGACTCCCAACTGGAGGAGATCAATTGTAGTACCTTTCGATATAGAAAAGGTTGTCGAACCCACGATGATCTGAAGGTATTGTTTAGCAAGTTTAACAGGAAAAATAATATAAAGCAGGTTTTTTTGGGTTTTTGTGTATAAGCATGCAAGAAAGTAAATGCTGAAAGTAAAATTGCAGTGATATAAATGCTCTTTTCAGAGAAAGCCCAATCCTATATGCAGCAAGATTGTATACGATATGCAACAAATGTTCCCAGGGGTGGCATGGATTTACTTAACATACAGATTTCTAGGCCAATATGTACGAGTATCTTGTCAAGTTTTATTCTCATCGAACGGAGCGAAAAATAGGTGTAGCTATAAGATTACTATACCCCTAATGAGTGTTCCTAAGGCCATTTGCATTATCACTTAGGCATACATTAAGACATAATTGTCCAACCATTGCATAAAGCTCTAAGATCCCTGATCAAGAACCCCCCTAAAAATAATGCTGAGTCTATGAAATAGGCTTCTGTCTCTCCCTCATTCCTCATCCTCTTTGTTACTCTAAGGTGCAGTCCTATGAGCCCATATAGGTGAAGTAATATGCAGTCGATATTTGCACATTACCATCATAGAACCATATAAAAGATCAAAACTTAAACAAATACTCATTGTATATTATATAGAAATGATAGCCAATTCATCCTATGCCCCCAAGGAACAATGGGAACTACTCACAAGTGTCAAATATGATGATGATCAGTAGGGTATGGAGTACAACACAATCTGAAAGTATAGGAAATATCTATTGGACCAAGGGATGCCTGCTCTTCACCACAAAATAAAGAAAAGTTGTCAAGCACAAACATGCACACATCACTTAAACAGTATCCAGGGTTAGATCTACCAGAAACTATGAGATGGTGCTGATGTTGGGGATGATGAAGATGATCCCTCCTACGCCAAGGAGGAGTTGGTGGTGATGATGGCGGTGATTTCCCTCCAGCGGCAGCAATAGTTCAGCCCTTCCGGAGGTGGAAGGAGGGTTCCCCCTCCACCCCCGCCTCAAAAAAATACGGGAAAACTTGGGCATCCCCTTTCTCTCAAGATGAAGGCATCCATAAAAAGACGGAGACGAGATGACGCTCGAGGACCAAACAAGCCCTGGTGGCACGACACCAGTGGGCCATGCCACATATGGCCGTTTGGGCCCCGTGGCTCCTCTCACGTGCTTCCACCTCTCCAGCTGCTTCTCGTGATAAAATAATTACACTGTAAAAATCTTTGACCCTTTTGAGCTCCAGAAAGTCCCTGAAACAACAAAATACAAAAATAGGAGATTTTCTGTCTCCCGGAAATTAAATACCAAGGGGGAGACTTTGTAAGAAAGTCCCATAAATCATCTAAACAGGTAGAAAAGGCATAATCCATTCAAATAACAATGCAAATCACTCCTATATCATGCCAATATGATGATGCAAAATGCACATATCATCGGCCACATTTTCTACTGGGAGGCTGAGGAGGGAATTTCACTAGGAAAGTCCAATCGTCTAGCTATCTCATCTGTCATGGCCATGTTGTCTTATAGATCATAGTAAACTATGCAGCTAACTCTTCTTTACCGAGTTATGGTTTATCAATTCAAAAACCAAAGAGAGCTTTGAATCTCCCGAATATCTAGAAAGTTCTTGTGATATGACATCCAAAAAGACAAGTGAGACCAGCCTGGACAATAGGCGGGAAAAAGGTGTGCCCGCACTAAGCCCATGGGAGCCAGGGGCCCAACCTATTTAGTAATTACATGCTACTAGTGAGCTCTATTATTTGGGGTCATCACACCGTCGAAAAAAGGTTAAAGGGTCAAGGTGTAGGGCAGGCCCACCATGGTAGTACCACTCGTATGGAATAAATAAATCACTACAAAAATTTATCCAAATAATCCCTACAGTAATCTATCACTCTCAAGTAATCTATAGCTCCTTTTGTTTAATCCGTGCAAATAGTAATTTAGCATATAGCTTGTACCTAATATTTACTCAATATTTTAATTAAAATGTCTGGCTATAGAGCCCTTTTGTCATCTTGCATCTACCACTACTAAACACGCCTACTCCCCTTGAACACATATCCTTGTCATTGCATAAATATCTATGGACCATTTTTCTTTCGAACTTTGTTTTTTTTGAAAAAAAAATGCTCATTCCTTTTCCCTTTGCATGGATGAAAGCACAATCCTTCCAAGTCCAAACCCTCGAGAGCTCAGCCATAGCCGTTCAGGAGTTCACAGAGCTCGTCACTCTGTTCGGCGGAGGCACATAAGGAGGGAGTATCCCAACAATCCAACGAAGACCTTACACCTTGCTGCTGCGACCACACTGTTGACATGTGTTGCGAAAGTTTACCAGAATCTATGGAGCAAAAGGATAGCGTGGGAAACGTTAACATTTACTCCATTGTTGGTTTCCCTGGATGTTGTAACGCTCTACATCAGGCACCTGTTAGAAGAGGTGTTCCAGCCCGAGTGCACGGATGCGGTGTCATCGGCGCCATGCCTCATTGGCTTCCAGCGTGGGACGTGCGATAGCACAAGATTCAAGTGTTCTCATCTTGTATTTAAGAACAAGTCTGATCCATATACTTTCTATCATGTTAAAACAAACAACCAGATCGCATGGTGCTAATCTTAGCTATGTCGGTAGCATCTCTCCAATATAAGAACTATTGGTTGCAAAAATTTAGGATTGCTAACTTTTTACTTTACTATTATGAATAACTTGTTATTTGACCAACTAACCTGAGAAGTTAGGTACATCACATCTACCAACGCATTGTGATGAGCCAAGGTGCATGAGAAAATTGTAGAATCCACAATATTTTCTAATAGTTAACGATTAGTACAAGTAATGATATTTTAGTATCAAGTACATATCATATGTTGTCAGGTTACTACTAAACACACCATATCTTGTAACAAATTTTACCATGGAATAAATCTATGCAAAAATTAAGATATTCAGTTTTTATAAACTTGATGAAAGGATCTTAACGGGCGACTAGAGGGGGGTGAATAGGCGCTACATAAATTTTTAATTTTTTTTCAAATTTAAGGCTTGACACATAGGTGAATTTCCTATAAGTGACAAGCAAACAAGCAATATGTAAACAAGTAAGATACAAGTAAGGGAGCGAGATAACCGAAAGGTGGAGACCGGAGACACGAGGATGTGTTCCCGTAGTTCCTTCCTTTTGAGGGGAAGTACGTCTACGTTGGAGAGGTGTGGTGATACGGAGTCGACCAACGCCACGGAGGCTCACCTTATTCTCCGGTGAGCAAGCCACGGAGCCTAGCTTGTTTCCACTAAGCGGTGGTATTGGGGGAACCCACCGAATCCCTTACACGGAGCTTGGGGCACACATCCACAACTCAATTGGAGGCTCCCAAGAATGCCACGGAGGCTAGAAAACCACAAAGACAAGAGTAATCTCAAATTACACCACCTAGTATTTCCAAGGAACCACTAGGAACAAATTCCCCAAGCAAATGGAGAGGGAAATAAAATTCCTTCGATGGAGATGTAGATCGAGGCCTCCTCCTTCGATCCTCCAAAGATCAGGGACTTTGGGTGGTTGAAGGTGGAGATCTAGCAGTGAGGTTGGCTCCAAATAGTGTCTTGTTCTTGATGAGGACGAGCAATCTGGAGAAGATGAGGGGGAGGGGTATAAATAACCCTCCCCGAAATGTATCCATTGCAGCCGCCATGGCCAGATTATCCGGGGCAAGTTAGGGCCGGATAATCCGGCCAGCCGAATAATCCGGCCACTTCTGGAATAATCCGGCCGAAATATCAGCCCAGCCTTCTGGGTGACGCGCACCTCGCCATCTTCTGGTCCTTAGCCGATTTCAAGGGTGGCTGGATTATCTGGCCCAGATTTGAAATATCCGGCCGAAATATCCGGCCACACTTCTGGGTGACGCACCTCTGGTCCTTAGCCGATTTCGGGGGTGGCCGAAATATCCGGCCCGGATTTGAAATATCCGACCACACTTCTGGGTGACGCGCATCACGACTTCTTCTGGTCCTTAGCCGTTTTCGAGGGTGGCCGGATTATCCGGTCTAGATCTGAAATATCCGGTCCAAATATCCGGCCATGTTTCTGCACCAAATACAATGTTAAATTATCCTAGTGTTGTTAACAAACACACAAAACTAGGGAGGGCTAGAAAATGCCCTAACAATCTCCCCCTTTTTGGTGTTAGATGACAACACTAGGATTTGCAATAGTATAGTGATCAAGTAAAAGGAGCTCCCCCTAAAATGTGCATAGTGATGGGTTCGTAGCATAGAAAAAAAAATTCCTACGCATGAACACATAAACTAGCCAAGAACATCTACGAGATGGTAGCAACAGAGACTAACCCTCGAAGACCGGTAGCGGGGATTACGTTCCCGCACAAACATTGCCGATGGAGAGTCGAGGAAGACACACGTAGTCGACGTAGTCGTTCACTTGATGTAGTCAACGTAGTGGTTCACTTGACGATCACGAGATCGTGTACACGGCGCCACAACCGGCGGCGCCCCCGTACTCGGTCACACGTACGGCTTGTCGTCGTCTCCTCCACGCCCTCGGTCCAGCGGGGCAGCGGAAGAAGGGATCCGCCGGACAGTCCAACACTCACTTCTCCAAGTGTGTGAAACTTGAACTTACAATCCGGCAGAGCTTCGCTAAGCCAAGACGGATTTGGGGAAGCAACTTTGCGGGAGAGGGGAAGAACCAAAGTGTGTGAAACTTGGAGGAGATGGGGGGTTTTATAGGGGGAGGAGGGGGCAGCCCCCTTGGGGGGTGCGCCGGCCCCTAGGAGGAGGTCCTCCTCCTCATCATGGTGGTAACCCCCCTTTCATGCCCTTCATGGTGGTAACCCCCTCATCAACATGAGGTAACCCCCATTTTAATTTTGCATGACATTCATGCTAATTAAAATTCACACTTATTGATTTAATTAAACATTTTTATTTATTTAATATTTGTTAATTCATTCAATTAACAAACATTAACAAATATACCCTTGAGTTATTTCGATATCCCAAAACAGTTTCGGTGCTTTTCTGAAACAACCCTCATGCTATCCTGTAATTCGATCGGAGTATCGTATCCACTCAAAAACGACGGCGAACCTTAAGTGTGTCACCCTACGGTTCGTGAATAACGTGGACATGATCGAGACTCCTCTCCGATCAATAATCATCAGCGGGATCTGGAAATCCATGATGACTCCCACTTACTCAACGATGAACTAGTGATCGTGTGAACCAATAACGAACATAGTTAATTCCTTTTGTCTCGCGATATTATTACTTGTCCGAGATCCGATCATTTGGTATCAACCATACCTAGTTCGATCTCATTCCCGACAAGTCTCTTTACTCATTCTGTGATAATGCATTCCCGTGACATAGTCACATGCTTGCAAGCGATTCCAATGCAATATCACCGAGAAGGGCCCAGAGAATATCTTCCCGTCATCGGGTCGGACAAATTCCACTCTTGATCCATGAGCCTCAACTAATACTTTCAGAATACCCAAATCAACCTTTATAATCACCATGTAACGGTGTGACATTTGATATCATCAAAGCACTCTTCCGGCATCAGTGATTAACATGATCTCATGGTCTGAGGATTAGAACTATTTCGTATGAGTTTGATATAGCAATGAACTTGATGATTTGATCGTATTGCTATTCATACTATGGGTGTGAGTGTTCATCACATCATTGTTCTAATGATATGACCCCGTTATTAACAACATCCAATGTTCATGATCAGGAAACCTTGATCATCGGTTAATCAATGAGCTAGTATAAAAGAGAGGATTTACTAGGAACCCTTTTTAGTTTATTAATCACACAAGTATTAATGTTTCTGATTAATACAATTCTAGCATGAGAAATAAACATCTATTATGAACACGGAATAATATAATAACAACTTTATTATTGCCTCTCGGGCATATTCCTTTCAGTCTCCCACTTGCACTAGAGTCAATAATCTAGATTACATAGTGATGAATCTAACACCCATTGAGTTCTGGTGCTGATCATGTTTTGCCTTGGGGAGAGCTTTAGTCAATGGGTCTGCCACATTTAGATCCATGTGTACTTTGCAAATCTTTACATCACCATCCATGACATGTTCACGGATGGAGTGAAATCGGCGCTTCACATGCTTGAATTTCTTGTGAGACCTTGGCTCCTGAGTATTGGCTATGGCACCATTGTTGTCACAATAGATAACCATTGGATCCAATGCACTCGGAACCACACCCATTTCAGATATGAACTCCTTCATCCAAACTGCTTCCTCCGCCACTTCTGAAGCAGCAATGTATTCCGCCTCTGTAGTTGATCTCGCCACCATGCTTTGCTTGGAACTCCTCCAGCTTACTGCTCCTCCATTCATAACAAATACGTACCGGATTGAGACTTTCATCCGGATCAGTGTCGAAGCTAGCATCGACGTAACAACTTGCGACGAGCTCTTCTTCACCGCCATATATGAGAAACATATCCTTAGTCCTTCGTAAGTACTTAAGGATATTCTTGACCGCCGTCCAGTGTTCCAAACCTAGATCAGATTGGTACCTACTAGTCAAACTAATAGCATGTGCCACATCCGGTCTTGTACACAACATGGCATACATGATAGAGCCTATGGCAGAGGCATAGGGAATCTTATTCATCTCTTCTCTATCTTCAGCTGTAGCCGGGCCTTGAGTCTTACTCAATATCTTTCCTTGTAACATAGGTAAGAACCCTTTCTTACTTTCTTCCATTCTAAACTTCTTTAGAATCTTGTCAAGGTATATACTTTGTGATAGCCCAATTAAGCGTCTTGATCTATCTCTATAGATTTTGATGCCTAAAATATACGCCGCTTCACCAAGGTCTTTCATTGAAAACTTATTGTTTAAGTAATCTTTTACGCTCTTCAAAAGTTCCATATCATTTCCAATCAGCAATATGTCATCCACATATAATATTAGAAATGCTACAGAGCGCCCACTCACTTTCTTGAAAATATAAGCTTCTCCATAAGTTTTGACAAATCCAAACCCTTTGATAACTTCATCAAAACGGAGATTCCAACTTCGGGACGCTTGCTTCAGTCCATAAATGGATCGCTGAAGTTTGCATACCTTGTCAGCTGATACGTCTCCAACGTATCCATAATTTTTGATGCTCCATGCTTATTTTTACACCATTTGCTTAGTATTTCATTACACTTTGTGGCATTTTTATGCATTTTCTAGAACTAACCTATTAACGACCTGTTTTCTTTTGTTTTTGTGTTTCAGAAATGTTACACAGGAAATATTCTCAGAATTGGATGAAACAAAAGCCAGAAGTCCAGATATTTACCGGAGCTTCCAGAAGACCGAAGAAGAGACGGCGAGGAGCCACTGGTGGGCCACACCACCAGGGGGCGGGGCCTAGGGCTAGCCTACGCCCACCTGTGGTGAGCCCCACCAGGTCCACTTCTGACGCCGCCCCTTCGCCTATAAAGACCCCTCGACAGGAAAAACCTAAAGACCCGATCACTTTTCAAGAAACACATCGTGATCCGCCGCCGTCGTCGACCCGAGATCGGGAGGGTTCAGAAGCTCTTCCCGGCACCCTGCCGGAGAGGGGAATTGCCACCGGAGGTCTGCTTCATCGCCATGCTTGCCTCCGGCGTGATGAGTGAGTAGTCTACCTTGGACTATGGGTCCATAGCAGTAGCTAGATGGTTGTCTTCTCCACCATGTGCTTCATGTTTAGATCTCGTGAGCTGCCTTACATGATCGAGATCACCGTTATGTAATTCTACATGTTGTGTTTGTTGGGATCCGATGAATATTGGTGTTATGATTGAGTTGATGTACTGAATTTTATCTTATGTTATCTCTATGTTGTTTATGATCTTGCATGCTCTCCGTTGTTAGTAGCTATCTTGGCCGAGTAGTTGCTAGTGACTCCAAGAGGGGGTATTTATGCTCGATAGTGGGTTCATGCCTCTATTTAATCTGGGGGAGTGACAGAAACCTCTAAGGTTGTAGATGTGCTGTTACTACTAGGGGGAAAACAACATTCATATGCTCGAGGGCATATGCTTTGTTTACATTACACACTTTGCTTAATGCAGTTATCTGTTGTTCGCAACTTAATACTTGTGGAGTTCTCGAATTGATTCGCCACAAGTGGATTATTAGTCATAGATGCAGTTGGATGGCGGTCTATGTATCTTGTTGTAATGCCCAGAGTAGATCTCACAGTGATCCTCTTGACATATCACGTTGTCTTTATTCTATCAATTGCCCAACTATAATTTGTTTACCCAGCATGTGTTATTTTATCTTATGGAGAGACACCACTAGTGAACTGTGGACCCCGATCCTATTTCCTTTATATTGCTATCACATGTTTACTTTATTCGCACTGTTTACTTTACTCGCATACTATTACTATTTTCCACTCGATACGCTCATTCCTTTGTTTACAGCAAACCGGTGAGATTGACAACCTCATCGTAAGTTGGGAGCAAAGTATTTGGTTGTGTTGTGTGTAGGTTTCACATTGCTACTAGCTGAAGACGCGCTAACTCGTTTGATCGTAAACGGCGCTCTTGTTGGAGTGTCACTAGGCTATCAAGCATCACCTTCAGTCGTTTGGCTTCCTCCTCTCCTGATCGACATACCTTGGTTTCTTACTGAGGGAAAACCTTGCTGCTGTACTCATCATACCTTTCTCTTGGGGTTCCCAACTGGACGGTGCTTTATATAATCAACACCGTGTCGCATCAAGCTCTTTTCTGGCGCCGTTGTCGGGGAGGAAAAAGAAGACTTCTGCAAGGGGAGTTCCGCACGCACATCCTTTACTTTGTTTTAAGTTTTGCTTTATTTTATTTTTACTTGCATCGTTTTATCAAAAACACAAAAAATTTAGTATCCTTTATAGTTGTTATTTCTTTACTTTAGTTCATTATGTTGTTCCCTAAGTACGTTTTGGAGGACCTCTCAATAGGTAGTGGTTCAATTATTGGAAAAAGTAACATTGAGGAGTTCTTTAATTATATTAGTATGCATAAAGATGTTGAGGAAAAGTCTTTGGCTGAGCTTGCTCCTAGTATTGAAGTTGCTTCTGCTTATTTAATTCACATGTTGGAAGCTAGGTTTGCTAGCCTTAATCCTTTTATGCAACACATGTTCCTTAAGCTTCATGAAACTGAAGATCCTGAAAAGAAAGCTTTTATCTTGGAAACTTTGCGTATAGAATTTAGAGATGTTGCCATTGAAGCTAGGAAAGTTCTTAAGCGCTTTAATAAACTCAGTTCACCTATAAAGGTTATTAGTACAAACAATGAAGGAACCGAAATACCTATACCTAGCAAGCTTTTGGGATTGCATGAAGCTTTTGAAAATAATTTTGATTGGATTTATCCCAAAAATCTTTTTAGTGATTTGAGTGAACCAAAGCGTGATCACAAAGGGTCTTCAAAAACTTATGTGGATGAAATACAATGCCTTATTGACAAGACCTCTACAGTTGATCTTAATGCTTCTTTCGAAAATACTTGATTCACACTTTCTGCGCCTAGCTCAAAGGCGTTAAAGAAAAGCACTTTTGGGAGATAACCCAATGTCTTTACATCCAGTTCTTTTTCTTTTATTTGAGTCTTGGAATTTATTACTACTGTAATGACCTCTCCTTATCCTTTTTATTTCGTTTTTGTGCCAAGAGAAGCCCCTAATTTGAGCGAGGTAAGATTTGGGGATGTTGCTGTCCTGAAACAGTTTTCGGTGCTGCACCGTAAAAATTCGTGAAAATTCTCTATATATCTTTTAGACCTCCAATTTCTTGTGCATATGCCCCAGGTTATATCCACGCTTTCATTAGTTGAACACTTTTTTATTTGAGCAACAGAAAACCCTCTAACAATTCGACCTTTGTCAGCTGTTCTGTTTTGACAGATTTCTGCCAATATTTGTGTTTGCCGCTTTATCGCTTTCTTTTTGAGTTCTTTTGATCACAGAACTTTTGGGGAAGTTGCTACAGTAGTATATACTTTATATGTGGTGGTTTTGAGTTGAAACCTGAAGCAAAAATGGGTTGATTCTATGTTATGCTTACACTAATGTTGCTAATAGATTTGTGTTAAGTTTGGTATGAAGGAAGTTTTCAAGTGTAGGGATTGGAGAATGATGAGATGAGTTGAAGAATGGACAAAAGCTCAAGCTTGGGGATGCCCAGCACCCCAAGAAATATCCAAGAAGTACAAGCGTCAAAGCTTGGGGATGCCCCCGAGGCACCCCTTCTTCATCGGCAAAAATTAGGTTACCTTTCAACACGCTATATTTTTATTGCTTCATGCATTATGCGTTTTTCTTGGAGCGTCAGTTGTTTTAGTTTTCAGTTTTGTTTATTTTTTTTGCTGCAATAAATGGTTGGACCCCAACAAATTTCTTTTGGAGAAGTTGCCTTGTTTTTCATTTGCCAAGAACACTCCGTTTTTCACTCTATTCGTTTCCACGAGTGTTCTCTTTTTCTAGAACTGCGTTTAGCTTTTGATTTTCACCTTGATTTGTGTTGAGATCTTGTTATATATTTCATCAAGGTGTATTTTTACCTCTGGTCCATATTGGTTTTCATCAAAAGAGTTGGTTATAAAAAGTTTGAATGGTGTTGGAAAAGAGAAAAAGCTTTATGCAAAAAAGTGGTACAAGAAGGAGCTTGTGTAGACTGCGGCTTAGGCTTTTGCATGTCGTGCTTGATGTCTTTTTGATAGCATGCTTAGTGGTTTTTGCTGTAGCATGACTTGTCTCAAATAACTGAGATTGCTTAATGAGCCTTTGAAAAAATCATGCGTTGTTTTAATAATTTGGAAGCATTATTTTGGTTTTCTCCTTGATGCTTTATTTGGGTTGACTTGGCGCATGCTCACACATGTTAGACTCATACAAAGTCGCCATTGCCTCTATTATCATTTAGTTTTTGACTTTTGATGCCATCTTATGCTTCTTTTAATGTCTCTTTGTCGCTTTGCATGATTATGGTCATTATTGCTCTCTTAGTTGGTCGCTCCTAGTCTTTTGCTTGCCCTCATTTTGTACTGAGTATGAGCTCTACTCGTGCATCCAACTCCTAAAAACCAAGTTTGCCATTGTGTCCACTATAAACTCCTATGCATGGTATTTGTAAGCCATTCCAAGTAAATTTTCATGTGCTACTTTTGAAAAACCTTCAAAACACTTCTCATTTTGTGCCACTGTTTTTAGCTCATGGGGACGTAGTGGTCGGAATTGCTATCTTCCATATTAAGTTAAGTACCACTCGACTAGGCAACTTCATCTGCTCGTCATTAATTTTGCATGAGAGCTGGTCAGACCATTGCAATCTAAATTCTAAAAAAGAAAGAAAAAAAGGCACTGCTCCATGGTATGTGAATGTTGGTGGGCACCCGATGGAATCGGTTAGCCATGGGTTGAGAAAGGAAAAAAGGTGGGGAGGAGTACCAAAGCTTTATAAAAGAGCACCAATGTGCCAAATTTTCAAAGAACTTGGAACCGCTCTCACTTGTTTATTATGGAAGATAGTAAGACCCCATTGCTAGTCGTTGACAAAAGCAACCATCTCTCAAAACCCAAGTTTTATCTCTCTATTTTACAAATGAAAAGCTCTAGCACATGTTTAATCACTGCTTCCCTCCGCGAAGGGCCTTTCTTTTACTTTTATGTTGAGTCTCCACCTTCTATCTTTATGCACCATTAAGAGAGCATAGTTGTCATTCTGAGTATAATGTGCATTGTCCCAAAGTTTTCATTGATTGATTCATATTGTTGGTTTCACTTGTTCTCAAATTACTTGTTTCTAGTCGCCCTCTTAAACTTGAAGGTGTCCTATGCATTTATGTTTTGCTCTCTCATGAAGGACAAGCTGAAAACCATTTGTATGTTTTTCCTTATGATTTTAACACACGTTTGACTTTCATTGTTTCATTTTCATGATCTTTTGTTTGTGTTCTTTTTCATGTTATAACATGGTTGCTAAGTTTCTTCTATCAAGATTATATCTTTCATGCCCATGTTTTAAGTTCTTTTGATCCTAGCGCACAACGTTTACATATATGATCAAGATTGTGTAGGTGCATGTCACCTCAAAAATTATTTCTTTTGTTATCACTTACCTACTCGAGGATGAGCAGGAGTTAAGCTTGGGGATGCTAATACGTCTCCAACGTATCCATAATTTTTGATGCTCCATGCTTATTTTTACACCATTTGCTTAGTGTTTCGTTACACTTCGTGGCATTTTTATGCATTTTCTGGAACTAACCTATTAACGAGATGCCACAGTGCCAGTTCCCTGTTTTCTGCTGTTTTTGTGTTTTAGAAATGTTACACAGGAAATATTCTCGGAATTGGACGAAACAAAAGCCAGAAGTCCGGATATTTACCGGAGCTTCCAGAAGACCGAAGAGGAGACGGAGAGGAGCCACTGGTGGGCCACACCACCAGGGGGCGCGGCCTAGGGCTGGCCCGCGCCCACCTGTGGTGAGACCCACCAGGTCCACTTCTGATGCCGCCCCTTCGCATATAAAGAACCCCCGACGGGAAAAACCTAAAAACCCGATCACTTTTCCAGAAACACATCGCGATCCACCGCCGTCGTCGACCCAAGATCGGGAGGGTCCAGAAGCTCTTCCCGGTACCCTGCCGGAGAGCGGAATCGCCACTAGAGGTCTTCTTCATCGCCATGCTTGCCTCCGGCGTGATGAGTGAGTAGTCTACCTTGGACTATGGGTCCATAGCAGTAGTTAGATGGTTGTCTTCTCCACCATGTGCTTCATGTTTAGATCTCGTGAGCTGCCTTACATGATCGAGATCACCGTTATGTAATTCTACATGTTGTGTTTGTTGGGATCCGATGAATATTGGTGTTATGATTGAGTTGATGTACTGAATTTTATCTTATGTTATCTCCATGTTGTTTATGATCTTGCATGATCTCCGTTGTTAGTAGCTATCTTGGCCGAGTAGTTGCTAGTGACTCCAAGAGGGGGTATTTATGCTCGATAGTGGGTTCATGCCTCTATTTAATCTAGGGGAGTGACAGAAACCTCTAAGGTTGTAGATGTGTTGTTGATACTAGGGGGAAAACAACATTCATATGCTCGAGGGCATATGCTTTGTTTACATTACACACTTTGCTTAATGCAGTTATCTGTTGTTCGCAACTTAATACTTGTGGAGTTCTCGGATTGATTCGCCACAAGTGGATTATTAGTCATAGATGCAGTTGGATGGTGGTCTATGTATCTTGTTGTAATACCCAGAGTAAATCTCATAGTGATCCTCTTGACATATCACGTTGTCTTTATTCTATCAATTGCCCAACTGCAATTTGTTTACCCAGCATGTGTTATTTTATCTTATGGAGAGACACCACTAGTGAACTGTGGATCCCGGTCCTATTTCCTTTATATTGCTATCACCTGTTTACTTTACTCGCACTGTTTACTTTACTCGCATACTATTACTATTTTCCACTCGATACACTCATTCCTTTGTTTACAGCAAACCGGTGAGATTGACAACCTCATCGTAAGTTGGGAGCAAAGTATTTGGTTGTGTTGTGTGCAGGTTCCACGTTGCTACTAGCTGAAGACGCGCTAACTCGTTTGATCGTAAACGGCGCCCTTGTTGGAGTGTCACTAGGCTATCAAGCATCACCTTCAGTCGTTTGGCTTCCTCCTCTCCTGATCGACATACCTTGGTTTCTTAATGAGGGAAAACCTTGCTGTTGTACTCATCATACCTTCCTCTTGGGGTTCCCAACTGGACGGTGCTTTATATAATCAACACCGTGCCGCATCATCGGCATCCTTAGGATCAACAAAACCCTTGGGCTGTACCATGTACAACTCTTCCTCAATGTTACCATTAAGGAACGCGGTTTTCACATCCATCTGCCAAATTTCATAATCGAAAAATGCAGCAATTGCTAACATAATCCTAACAGACTTTAGCATCGCTACGGGTGAGAAAGTCTCATCGTAGTCAACTCCTTGAATTTGTCGGAAACTTTTTGCGACAAGTCGTGCTTTATAGACGGTCACATTACCATCAGCGTCTGTTTTCTTCTTGAAAATCCATTTATTCTCAACGGCCTTTCGGTCATTGGGAAGTTTCACCAAAATCCATACTTGGTTTTCATACATGGATTCCATTTTGGATTTCATGGCTTCATGCCATTTGTTGGAATTTGGGCTCATCATCGCTTCATCATACGTCGCAGGGTCATCGTTCTCAACAATGGCATTTACGACAAGATCACCATACCATTCAGGAGCGGCGCGTGTTCTTGTCGACCTACGAGGTTCGGTAGCATCCTCTTTTTGAGTTTCATGATCTTCATCATTAGCTCCCACTTCATTTGGTGAAGTCACCACTGGAACGGTTTCCGGCACTGCGCCACTCGCCAATTCATGAAGAGGAGGTTCAATAACCTCATCGAGTTCTACCTTCCTACTATTCACACCTTTCGAGAGAAACTCCTTCTCCAAAAAGGATCCGTTCTTAGCAACAAACACTTTGCCTTTGGATCTATGATAGAAAGTGTACCCAATTGTTTCTTTAGGGTATCCTATGAAGACGCATTTTTCCGCTTTGGGTTCGAGTTTATCAGGCTGAAGTTTCTTCACATAAACATCGCATCCCCAAACTTTTAGAAATGACAGCTTAGGTTTGTTTCCAAATCATAATTCATACGGTGTCGTTTCAATGGATTTATATGGAGCCCTATTTAAAGTGAAAGCGGCTGTTTCTAGTGCATAACCCCAAAAAGATAGTGGCAGATCGGTAAGAGACATCATAGACCGAACCATATCCAATAAGGTGCGGTTACGACGTTCGGATACACCATTTCGTTGTGGCGTTCCAGCGGGAGTGAGTTGTGAAACTATTCCACATTCTCTCATATGTGTGCCAAACTCGTAACTTAGATATTCTCCTCCACGATCAGATCGTAGAAATTTAATCTTTCTGTTACGATGATTCTCTACTTCACTCTGAAATTCTTTGAACTTTTCAAACATTTCAGACTTGTGTTTCATTAAGTAAATATATCCATATCTACTTAAGTCATCAGTGAAAGTAACAAAATAATGATATCCACCACGCGCCAGCACACTCATAGGTCCATATACATCAGTATGTATGATTTCCAATAAGTCTGTCGCCCGTTCCATTGAACTGGAAAACGGCGTTCTAGTCATCTTGCCCATAAGACATGGCTCGCATGTCTCAAATGATTCATAATCAAGTGATTCTAGAAGTCCATCCGAATGAAGCTTCTTCATGCGTTTAATACCAATATGACCTAAACGGCAGTGCCACATGTATGCGGCTATATCATCATTTAACTTAATTCTTTTGGCATTCACGTTATGAATATGTGTTTCATTACTATCAAGATTCAAAAGAAATAAACCTTTCTTCTCAGGTGCATGTCCATAAAAGATATTATTCATATAAATCGAACAACCATTGTTCTCAGACTGGAATGAATAATTGTCTCGCACTAAACAAGATCCGGAAATAATGTTCATGCTCAACGCAGGCACCAAATAACATTTATTCAGGTTTAAAACTAATCCAGATGGTAAATGTAGAGGCAGCGTCCCGACGGCGATCACATCAACTTTTGATCCATTGCCGACGCACATCGTGACCTCATCCTTTGCAAGTTGTCGCTTATTCTTTAGCCCCTGTTTCGAGTTACATATGTTAGCAACCGAACCAGTATCAAATACCCATGCGCTATTGCGACTACTAGTAAGGTACACATCAATAACATGTATATCATATATACCTTTGTTAATCTTCCCGTTGTTCTTATCCGCCAGATACTTTGGGCAGTTGCGCTTCCAGTGCCCCGTTTCCTTGCAGTAAAAGCACTCAGTTTCAAGTTTAGGACCAGCCTTGGGTTTCTTCTCAGAACCGGCAACAGATTTGCCATCCCACTTGTTTCTACCCTTGGACTTATTATCCTTTCTACCTTTCTTGAAATTAGCGCTCTTATTGACCATCAACAGTTGATGTTCCTTTTTGATCTCCACTTCTGCAGTCTTAAGCATTGAGAGAAGCTCGGGGAGAGACTTCTTCATGCCCTGCATGTTGTAGTTCATCACAAAGCTCTTGAATCTAGGTGGGAGAGATTGGAGAACCTGATGTATTCCCAACTCATTGGGAATCTTTATTCCCAAAGAGATGAGCTTATCGGCGTACCCAGACATTTTGAGTACGTGCTCACTAACGGAGCTGTTCTCTTCCATCATGCAGCTAAAGAACTTTTCTGAAGCATCATAACTCTCTACGGCAGTATGGGAGTCAAAAATCAGTTTCAACTCTCCCATTGTATCATAAGCGTTGCTGTTCTCAAAACGTTTTTGCAGCTCCGGCTCAAGTCCATACAGTATGCCGCAATGAACTAAACTGTGGTCCTCCTTACGAGTCAGAAAAACATTTTTCTCTCCATCAGGAGAATCTTCTGCAGGTGGGTTACCTAGCGGTGCCTCAAGCACATAGCCCTTTTGAGAGGCATTGAGGAGGATCCTCAAGTTAAGTGCCCAGTTGGTGAAGTTGCTACCGTTGGTGGCTAGTTTTTCTTTCTCCATGAACGCATTGAAATTTAGAGCAGGTGGTGCCATGATCTACAAATTATTTGCAAAGTTAATTTAGACTAAGTTCATAATAGAATGAGTTCAGGTTAAATCAAATTCTACGTGAACTACCACTTAAAAACAACATCCCTCCTTGTTTTCTTAAGTGACTACACAAACCAAATCCACTATACCACAACCGATCATCACGTGCAACGGCATAGTTTCCAAGGCGAACATCACTATGTTCATCATATCAACCATATGACTCATGTTTAACCTTTCAGTTCGTGTTCCGAGGCCATGTCTGTACATGCTAGGCTCGCCAAGTAGAACCATAACATTTGCGTGTGTAAAACTGTCTTACACCCGTCGTATGTGAACGTAGAGTCTATCACACCCGATCATCACGAGGTGTCTCAAAACGATGAACTTTCTTGACGGTGCATGTGATGGGAGAACACATTTTATCTTGATATTTATGTGAGAGGGATCATCTTATAATACTACCGCGCGATCAAATCTAAGCAGAATAAGATGCATAAAAGGATAAACATCACATGCATATATAATGTGATATGATATGGTCCTTCACGCATTCGATCTCCATATTGTGCGTCATGGTATGATCTCCATCATTCCACCGGCGTAGCACCAAGGTCCATGGCGCGCCACCTTGGTTGTCTTCCTCCATTACAATATATCACTTGGATATATATATTCGGCACGCAGGCTATTTCAATGTAAAGACAACCATATGGCTCCTGCCGGTTGTTTATAACTTACAAAAAGGATCATCGCATACAATTTGTAACATAAACAATTTAACCATATCACATCACATGCCCTGCAAAAACAAGTTAGATGTTTCTAATTTGTCTTGCATATTTTACGTGGTTTGGGGCTTTCTAGGAAGAACTGTTCTTACCTACAAGCATGTAACCACAACGGTGATAAAATATTATTAACAACTCTTTGTAAAATAGATCATAACTATAGTGGGAGAAACGTGCACCCGCAAAGCCACATATGCCGAAGCATGTCAAGTGTGGGACCAGTCTCGTGAACACGGTCACGTAAGGTTAGTCTCGGGCAGCTTCAATCCCACTATGCCACTATGATCCAAATACCAAAAATTGCAATAACATGATCATCAACACCCACATCCACATGTGTTCTAACCGTGCATACCAACTACGTATAGAGATGGCTCTGATACCACTGATGGGTTCGTAGCATAGAAAACAAAAAATTTCCTACGCATGAACACATAAACTAGCCAAGAACATCTACGAGATGGTAGCAATGGAGACTAACCCTCAAAGACCGGTAGCGGGGATTATATTCCCGCACAAACGTTGCCGATGGAGAGTCGAGGAAGACGCATGTAGTCGACATAGTCGTTCACTTGACGTAGTCGACGTAGTGGTTCACTTGACGATCACGAGATCGTGTACACGGCGCCACAACCGGCGGCGCCCCCGTACTCGGTCACACGTACGGCTTGTCGTCGTCTCCTCCACGCCCTCGGTCCAGCGGGGCAGCGGAAGAAGGGATTCGCCGGACACTCCAACACTCACTTCTCCAAGTGTGTGAAACTCGAACTAACAATCCGGCAGAGCTTCGCTAAGCCAAGACGGATTTGGGGCAGCAACTTTGCGGGAGAGGGGAAGAACCAAAGTGTGTGAAACTTGGAGGAGAGGGGGGGTTTATAGGGGAGGAGGGGGCAGCCCCCTTGGGGGGTGCGCCGGCCCCTAGGAGGAGGTCCTCCTCCTCATCATGGTGGTAACCCCCCCTTCATGCCCTTCATGGTGGTAACCCCCTCATCAACATGAGGTAACTCTCATTTTAATTTTGCATGACATTCATGCTAATTAAAATTCACACTTATTGATTTAATAAAACATTTTTATTTCTTTAATATTTGTTAATTCATTCAATTAACAAACATTAACAAATATACCCTTGAGTTATTTCGATATTCTGAAATAGTTTCGGTGCTTTTCTGAAACAACCCTCATGCTGTCCTATAATTCGATCGGAGTATCGTATCCACTCAAAAATGACGGCGAACCTTAAGTGTGTCACCCTACGGTTCGTGAATAACGTGGACATGATCAAGACTCCTCTCCGATCAATAATCATCAGCGGGATCTGGAAATCCATGATGACTCCCACTTACTCAATGATGAACTAGTGATCGTGTGAACCAATAACAAACATAGTTAATTCCTTTTGTCTCGCGATATTATTACTTGTCCGAGATCCGATCATTTGGTATCAACCATACCTAGCTCGATCTCGTTCCTGACAAGTCTCTTTACTCGTTCCGTGATAATGCATTCACGTGACCTAGTCACATGCTTGCAAGCGATTCCAATGCAATATCACCGAGAAGGGCCCAGAGAATATCTTCCCGTCATCGGGTCAGACAAATTCCACTCTTGATCCATGAGCCTCAACTAATACTTTCAGAATACCCAAATCAATCTTTATAATCACCCTATAACGGTGTGACGTTTGATATCATCAAAGCACTCTTCCGACATTAGTGATTAACATGATCTCATGGTCTGAGGATTAGAACTATTTCGTATGAGTTTGATATAGTAATGAACTTGATGATTTGATCGTATTGCTATTCGTACTATGGGTGTGAGTGTTCATCACATCATTCTTCTAATGATATGACCCCGTTATTAACAACATCCAATGTTCATGATCAGGAAACCTTGATCATCGGTTAATCAATGAGCTAGTATAAAAGAGAGGCTTTACTAGGAACCCTTTTTAATTTATTAATCACACAAGTATTAATGTTTCCAATTAATACAATTCTAGCATGAGAAATAAACATCTATTATGAACACGAAATAATATAATAACAACTTTATTATTGCCTCTCGGGCATATTCCTTTCACATAGGTTCAATTGGAGCTCCCCCTAGAGATGAGCATAGACACAATATGCAAGGAGAACATAAGGCGAGAGTTACATAATAAATTAACGAGTTCCATAATAATTTAACGACTAAGAAAGTTCACCAAGCACAAGTCAAAGGAAAGTTCCACAAACGATATAAATGGAAGCACAAGCTCTCAAGAATGATAAAGGCACATGCTTGAGCTCCCAAACCAAATGCAAATTCCCACAAGAGACCTACTAGAACTACTTCTCCCCCTTTGGCATCGAGACACCAAAAAAGGGAAAAGAGCGATGCTACATGCCCCAAGAGATCAGACAAAGTCGTCGTCGTCCTCGTCTTCCTCCAAATCATCTTCAGCCTCCTTCTCTTCTTCCTCTTCCTCTTCCTCTTCCTCTTCCTCTTCCTCTTCCTCTTCCTCTTCCTCTTCCTCTTCCTCTTCCTCTTCCTCTTCCTCTTCATCATCAACACGAGTGGTACGACCAACAAAGAGAGACCTCTCCATTGCACCCCAATCATAGGTGTCAGTGTGCCACTGGTTGTAGGCAATGGCGGGAGGAGGTGGAGACAGATGAGCTTGTTGCCCACTTAACTTATGAAGGATCTCTCGCTGATTATCAAGGATGACTTTTTGCTCACAATATGCATCATAGTTCTCACGATGAATCTCGACCTTCATACACAGAACATGCTTCTGAAACCAGCTCAACTTCTTCACTCTCTGTGGCACATCCTTGGACACAAACTTGCCCGGGGCACTAGAACGAGCAGCTCCCATAAAGGAATCTGGAGCAACTGGAGCCGGTGCTGGCTTGGTCTTTTTCACATAGAGCCTCTTAACTTTGTGCGCCACACACCGCTCACTGAAATCATGATCCTTGAATTTGTCTTGGATGAGCCTCATGATAAAGGGGGCATAGGGAAGGGAGCCCTTGCTGACCATAGCATCAAACATCTCGTTGAAGATAAAGTCCATCACATCGAGAGAGAAATCCGCATTGGGGTCTGTGGACTCGGCACACTCATGGGCATAGATGAGAAGGTCCACCAAGGAGCCACGGATAGCATCGTTGTTGCCTCCACTTGGAGCAATGTTCTCCCTAAAGATACGCACAAGCAGATCATACAGAGGGAGAAGTCCAGCAACCTCACCAACAGTCCCCTTAGGCCCATATAGAGCACTGAGTTGCTCCTTGTCAACTGGAATCGGAGAGTAAATGCGATGACCAACAGGATTGGTCGGACCATCAAAAGGATAGCCCAACACAGCAGCAAACCGAGTGAAAGTGGACTCACAGTAACGAGTCCCAGTCATCCACTTGAACATCCTCTCATCATCACCAGTAAAAGACAGAGTGGCATAGAACTACAGAATAAGCTGGGGATCATAGTCACACTGACAAGTCAACAGCCCTGTGAGACCTAGCCTCTCAACCACCTAGACAGCTGGAACAAAGCACTCCTTGGACTTCAGAAAAGCAAGGTCAATGGGATGCATTGGGCGAATAGGCTTCTTCATGGGAGCAAAGATATCCTGGTAAATGTACAGCTGCTCCATACACCAAAAACGACGGTCCTCAATCTGAGTCGACCTCGGCTGAGTAGTGTACCAATCAAGTTGCCTCAAGGCCGAGTAGGAAACTGAGCTCATCTTCTTGTAATTGACCCTTGGAGACTTCCCTTTTCTACCTCTAGCAGTGTTTGCCTTCTTAGCATCCTTGGCTGCCTTGACCTTCCTAACGGTTGCACACTGTTTCTGACGAATCGACACTTCATCTTCAAGGATACCTTCGTCATTGGGACAAAAGTAGCCAAGACGACTCCTCTTGGCCGGTCCGGCACCTGTGAAGAGAAGAAGTGGGGAGCATGGTGATGAGGATGCACACAAGTATCAAGGATATACACTAGAGGGATAGACCTAGCAGAGGAACCTAGGCCAACGGTGGTCAAAAAGGGAGAAAGGAAATCCTAGGCCGGATTATCCGGTCCAGAACAGGGCCGGATAATCCGCCCCTGGCAGAAATTTCTCATATCTTGACCAAAGCATGGCTAAAATGTAGATCGGCTAGGTAGATCACTAGAGTATACAACAAGGCCCAAGGAAAACACACGGGAACAACTAGAACTCCAAGATCTAAGCAAATAAATTTCACAAGAACTTCACCACTAGGGTTAGGGGATGCAAAATTTACCCTCATCCATTGGAGGAACTGCTTGGAGGAACTTGTTCCCGAGGTGAAGGAGAGCACGAGGCTGAGAGATCAGCCGGATCTAGCGGCTGGGGGGGCGTCGGCGAGCAGGGGGAGGTCCAGGCGCCAGCGGAGAAGAGAGAGGGGGTCGGGGGGTGGAAGAACTGGCTCTGAGAGCAGTTCACCCTGATTCCCCCTTTTTATATGGACTGACCACAGGGCCGGATTATTTGGCCTAAGTTTGGCCCGGATATTCTGGCCCCTGGATAATCCGGCCCAAAAGTGGCCCAGATTATCCGGCTTGGAACTCCACTGCTCAGGAAAAACTGGAGCGGAATCGGACTTGTGTGCATGGAGAGAAATGTTTGTAGATGAGATAGGCTTAGGATAGAAGACAAACACGGAGTGGTTCTCGGCACTTGATATTGCAAAACCCAAGAAATCATCAAAAGACCAACACAAGTGCCTTCCCATATAAAAAATAAAGACAAATGAGCTAAAAAACATTCAAAGATTTGCAACGAATTAACTCTTTGAAAAGGAGGTCGGTGGCCGAGGCCACCATGTAAGAGTGTTATGGCATTGAACCACGAAGATATATCTTGGGTCCATAACCAATACTCATCATTAAAGCTCACATATCACAAAATGATATTAAGAGAATGATTTTGTTACTATTGGCATTATGGGGGAAGGGATAGCCCAATTACTTAGGACCACACTCCACTATCTCCATGCCCACATCTAGATTAGAACACGTGCTATAGTATGGGAATGAGTGCACACTATCAAGCCACATTGCAAGAGTCAATGATATTCAACTCATGCCTTAACTCTTGGAATCTTGCTTCATCAAGGGGCTCCATGAAGATGTCGGCGAGTTGATCATTTGTACCTACATAAGATAAGTTAATATCACCTCGATTGACGTGGTCCCGAATGAAGTGATGCTGGATCTCAATGTGCTTCGTCTTGTTGTGTTGAATCGGATTATGATCAATCTTGATGGCACTCTCATTGTCACACAAGAGTGGAACCTTGTCACAATGAATTCCATAGTCCTTCAACGTTTGCTGCATCCAAAGGAGTTGAGCACAACAACTTGCGACGGACACGTACTTGGCTTCGGCGGTGGAGAGAGACACGCAATTTTGCTTCTCGGAAGACCAACTAACCAAGGACCTACCAAGAAATTAGCAAGCCCCGGAAGTTGATTTTCTATCCACTTTGTCTCCCGCCCAATCGGAATTCGAGTACCCAACAAGCTCGAAGCTTGATCCCTTCGGGTACCAAAGGCCAAAAGTTGGGGTATGAATTAAATATTAAAAGATTCTTTTGACGGCCATCAAATGGCTTTCCTTTGGGGCGGCTTGGTATCGTGCACACATTCCCACACTAAGCATGATATCGGGTCTAGATGCACAAAGATGAAGCAATGAGCCAATCATAGAGCGGTAAAGCTTTTGATCCACTTCTTTACCATTAGGATCGAGTTCAAGAGTAACCTTAGTAGGCATGGGGGTTTTGGCTCCCTTAACTCCGGAGTCCATGTTGAATTTCTTGAGCATGTCTTGGATATACTTGGCTTGATTGATGAAGGTCCCTCCTCTCAATTGCCTAACTTCAAAGCCAAGAAAGAATTTCAACTCTCCCATCATTGACATCTCGAATTTGTCGGTCATTAGCTTTGCAAATTCATCATTGAAGAGTTTGTTAGAAGAGCCAAAAATGATGTCATCTAAATAAATTTGGCATATGAAAAGCTCCCCATTGACCTTCTTAGTAAAAAAGAGTTGGGTCAATGAGCCCTATTTCAAACCCATGGTCTACTAGTAACTCTTTAAGATGCTCATACCACGCACGTGGGGCTTGTTTAAGGCCATAGAGTGCCTTATCGAGTTTGTAGACATGGGTTGAGAAATGAGGGTCCTCAAAGCCCGGGGGTTGCTTTACATATACTAATTCATGTAGAGGACCATTGAGAAAAACACTCTTCACATCCATTTGTTGCAACTTAAAATTATGGTGAGAAGCATAAGAAAGAAGGATACAGATTGACTCGAGGCGAGCCACGGGAGCGTAGGTCTCCCCAAATTCAATGCCTTCAACTTGAGAGTATCCTTGAGCAACCAAGCGAGCCTTGTTTCTCACAACAATTCCATTCGCGTCTTGTTTGTTCTTGAACACCCATTTGGTTCCAATGACGTTGCGGCAATCTTTGGGCTTCTCCACCAATGACCAAACTTTGTTGCGCTTGAAGTTGTTGAGTTCTTCATGCATAGCTTCCACCCAATCCAGGTCTTCAAGTGCCTCAAAGACCTTTTGAGGTTCCACACAAGAGATGAAGGCATGATGGCTACTAAAGTTGGCCAATTGTCTCCTTGTGGAAACCCCTTTCCTCACACTTCCAATCACACTATCCATGGTATGACTCCCCTTGCGGAGAACATCTTCCACTTTCCTTGCATGGCGAGCTTGAGCTTCTTCAAAATACTCTTGAGAAACTACTTGGTCATCACCACTATTTTGGTCCTCGCCTTGACCTTCAACTTGAGCTTGTTCATCAACATGAGCATGCTCATCATCTTGAGCTTGGCCTTGATCTACCACTGCTGAAGACTCACCACCGTCCACTTGGTCTTGATCTTGGCCTTGCTCGCTTGGGTGAGGGTCTAGAGCTTGTCTTTGGTTAGCATCAATCGGACCTTGTGAAACTTGTGGAGCTTGTGAAGGTGAAGGATCCACTTGAGTAGAGCATAGTCCTTCTCCTTCCACCAAAAGGTGTTCCTCAATTATGAGATGTCCCACACCCATTCTTCTTATGGCTTGAGGAGGTATTTTTTCATCACCTACATCACAAACACCACTTTGCTCCACACGGGAGCCATCATTCTCGTCGAATCTCATGTTAGAAACTTCAACAACACGAGCGGACTCTTTTTCAAAGATTCTAAAAGCATGAGATTCGGCGGCATAACCAACAAAGATACCCTCAAGAGCTTTAGAGTCAAACTTGGACAAATGGACACCCTTTTTAAGATAGAAGCACTTACAACCAAATACTCAAAATACTTGATGTTAGGCTTGTTGCCGGTGAGGATCTCGTATGGAGTCTTGTTCAAGACCTTGCAGAGATATAACCGGTTAGATGCATGACACGCGGTATTGATAGCTTTGGCCCAAAAGTTATACGAAGACTTAAACTCTGCCAACATTGTCCTAGCCATGTCCATCAAAGTCCGGTTCTTCCGCTCGGCTACACCATTTTTTTTTGGAGTGTAGGGAGACGAGTATTGATGACGTATCCCTTCATCACTTAAGAAGTTATTCAGTGTGTAGTTCTTGAACTCCGTCCCATTGTCACTTTGAATCATCAAGATATCTTGGCCATATTGACGTTGAACTTCATTGGTGAAGTCTTTGACGGTTTGTTGGGTCTCGTATTTGTGCTTGAAGAAGTAGACCCATGTATATCTTGAGTAGTCATCAACAATCACCAAATAATACTTCTTTCCTCCTAGACTTGCATGAGTTGGAGGGCCAAAGAGGTCCATGTGAAGGAGCTCTAAGACCCTCTTAGAAGAAATAATTGTCTTGCTAGGGTGAGGAAGTTCATGCATCTTTCCTACAATGCAAGCTCTACACACACGATCTTTGGAAAAGGTTAGATTGGTTAGTCCTAGGATGTGGTTACCTTTGTGATGACTTTGCAAAGTTCTCATATTGACGTGGCCTAGCCGGCGATGCCAAAGCCATCCCACATCAACTTTAGCCATTAGGCATGTCACGGCTTTAGTGTCTTTCTCCGAGAAGTCAATCACATATAAGCCATTTTCGACGTGCCCAACAAAGGCTACTTTAAGAGACTTGCTCCACAAAAGAACCACAATCCCAACATCAAAGAAAGTTGCAAAGCCCATATCGGCAAGTTGAGCTACGGAAAGTAAATTGTAAGAGAGAGTCTCAACAAGCATGACATCTTCCACGGTAACATTTTGAGAGATGACAACTTTACCAAGACCCAATATCTTTGACCTTGAGGAGTCTCCATAGGTGACGTAGCCCGCACTAGATGGACCGGTGTGAAGCTCCTTCACCAACTCTTTGCTTCCAAACATATGATTGGTAGCACCACTATCAATTATCCATTGTCCCGCACTGGAAGCTATTTCCTACAAGAGATCAAGTCTTCTTTTTAGGTCCCCATTTTTCAATGGGTCATCTTTTGTTAGTGACAAGGATCTTAGGAACCCAAATATACCATGCAATGTATTCATTAGGTGAACCAACAAATTTGGCATATACATGCCCATCATAAGCACGACAAAGAACATAGGAAGGGTTATATTTTCCCGCAAAGTTGTTGTGATTGGGCATTGCCCTTTTGGCATTCCCAACCACTTTCTTCACTAGCTCACCCTCCTCCTCAAAGACATTGTCATCCTCATCAAAGCATATGTAATTTGGGATGCGCTTCTTAGGAGGAGGAGTAGGCACAAGAAACTTCTTCTTCTTCTTCTTCTTCTTCTTCTTCTTCGTGTTCCTCTTCTTCTTTGACTTGGAGGTGAAGCCAAGTCCAGTCCTGTAACCATGTTGCTTTTGAGCACTCAAAAGCTCATCAAGCCTTTTATCCCCGTTGGGAGGATCTTTCTCATAAAGAGGGTTAGTGTGACATGAACTTGCAATAAAAGTGCTAGAAGGGAACTTGGTTGCTTCTTTAGCAATTATAAGATTAAGTTTCTCATTTTGCAACCTAAGTTCATTTGCAATGGATTGAGCAATATCACGATCACTTTTAAGTCTAGCAATGTCCAAATTATGAGATTCTTCAAGACCCAACTTGGATGCCTCAAGTGCCATCCTAAGGTCTTGCTCATCCTCAAGGGATTGAGTGAGGGTGGCAATTTCATCGACATACTCACGAGCATGCCCTTCTAGCTCAAAGATGTGTTCCTCATTTTTTATCATTTAGTTGGAGAGACTCGTTATATTGATATAGGAGAATCTCAAAGTGAGCTTTGGTCTCCCCATGCAAGGTTGACATAAACATTTCCATTTCATTAGGCTCATCCTTATCATCACTTGAGTCAACACAATCCATCAAAGATCGGCTTCTAGGTATGACGGGTGTGAGAGTAGGTGATACCTTTGTAGCGTGAGCCATTAGACATGTCCCTTTGTAGTTGGTGCACTTGGACTCATTTGCGGAAGTGAAGAGGGATGACAAAGAGGTAGGTTTGACAATGGCAATGGCGGCCCTTCCTACTTCTTCATCATCGCTTGCACCCTCACCTGAGAGGTATTCTTCTTGAGTCGTCAAAGCGTGTATTGGAACGGCTTTATTCTTGTCAGAGTTCCTTGGAGGATATGACTTGGCCTTCATTTCCTTGCGGACAAGTCTTCCATTGTGATCCTCCACTCTTTTATAAGGACAATCCGCAATGAAGTGGTGTTGGTTACCACAATTGTAGCAAGTCCTCACTCTACTTGTGGCCTTAGGCTTGGAGGTGCTAGATGACTTCCACTTCTTCATGAATTCCCTTTGAGCGAGATCCATGTGCTCAGCATGAGCATACTTCATGTCCTCGGGGCTTCCACTTATTGTCTCTTCCTCTTCCATCAAACTTGCTTCTTCATGATATGAAACTTTGGCCTTCAAAGCAAGGTTAGGAGCATGAACACCACGAGCTCGGGCAAGAGCATCATCCGCATTCTTCTCAGAAATCTTTCTTGCAACCATCTCTTGCAAGATGTCATGTGCGGTCATCTTCCAGAAATTGGCATTTCCCTTGATTGAGTTCACGGTATCCTTGAAGAAGGGCAAGAGAGCTTGGATGAACTTCCTCTTCATCCACTTCCAATCACATTGGGTAGATCCAAGATCAATTAGCTTCACTTGGAGTGCCGAGAGACGCCTATGGAGTTCTTCGGGACTTTCACCATCAAGCATGGCAAAGTTGTCCAGATCGTTGTGAGCTTCATCATACTTGGATTCTTGGATACTCTTGTTGCCGATGAAGAGTTTCGTGAGAGCACCCCAAGTGTCCTTGGTGGAGGTGATGTTGTGAACGAACGCCTTGTCCTTCTCGGAGAGTGACATGTGGATGAGATGCAATGTGGAGGCATTGAGTTGCTTGTCGATGAGCTCCCATTGTTGCAAGTTGTTCAAGTCCTTGGAAGATGGATGAAATCCCTGCTCAATGATCCTCCAAAGCTCAATGGTGACAAAGTTTATGTGAGAGCGCATGTTATCTTGCCATTTGGCAAAGCTAGAAGCATCAAGTGGTGGCAGAGGACCGCATGAAGCAAGATGTGGCATTTGGAGGTGTCTTCCAGACACATAGCTCACCGGAGGTGGAACCACTGAGCTTTGTTCTCTAGTTGATTTATCCTTATTGTTTGTGTCCTCGTCGCCCTCAATAACCTCAACCTTCTCCGGATCAACCTCGTTTAATTGTGGCTTATCCGAGGGGTCAACCGGGGTTGGTGGAGTAGTAGTAGACGTACCACTAGCGAGGGCTTCAAGCTGAGTTCTGTGACTTTAGATTTCCGCCATCATGGCCTCCATTTGGGTCATGAGGGAGTTGAAATCCGACTTAGTGACGGGTTCCTCGTCGCCCATTTTCTCTTAGGCGGTTAAGCCCAATCAAAGAGCTCCCACTCTGATACCAATTGAAAGGATCTTAACGGGCAACTAGAGGGGGGGTGAATAGGCGCTACACAAATTTTTAATATTTTTCAATTTTAAGGCTTGACAGAAAGTAAATTCACTAGATGTGCAACTAGGTGAATTTCCTATAGGTGACAAGCAAACAAGTAATATGTAAACAAGTAAGATACAAGTAAGGGAGCGAGATAACCGAAAGGTGGAGACCGGAGACACGAGGATGTATTCCCGTAGTTCCTTCCTTTTGTGGTGACCCAGCATACCACTGCATGTTGTAGTACGCAAGTCGTTGACATAACACTCGTGAAGTACCATTTCACAAATATTACATCCCTCAGAGTGGTACAACAGAAACATAGCGGTCTTTATTCAAGTGCTTAATATTACAAGCCACAAACTTACAAAGGACTCCAGTTCCTCCTCGGTCCAAAGAGGAACACTAGTAGGTTCTACTTTGATGCTACAAACCTTAACTAGGACTGATAGAAGTAGGCTAAACATGATAACTGGCTTAAGTCACTTTATTCTATAAGGTTCGTGTGACTCAAGCTACTACCCTACACTACTAGTTGTCAGTCTCCTCCTCGGTTCCTTCATTTTTTCCATAGGCGATGGTGTAATCCACGCCTTTGACTCCACCAGAAAGGTCTGACTCTTCATAGTAGACTTCCTCGTGGTCCTCCGATGCTCCTTCAGTTTCCTCGTTCTGGCCCTCCAAGTCTAAGCAAGGGTTAAGAGGGAATAGGTTGAGTAACGAGCGTTACCCAACAAGTTCATTTAACAGGATAGAGGTGTTTGATGCACTAGCTACGACCATAGACTCAAGAGTCTTAGGCCAAATGCAGTTTTTATAATCATTTCTTCAAAGTTTGCTTTTATTTAAAAGAACTATGTCCGTCAGTCTTCACAGGTTGATTAGAGCTTCGATTGGCTCCTTTCCTGCCGCGTTCATAGCTCCTTCCCGGAACAGGGAGTATCTTGATACTTTCTTACACTCTACAGAGGTGGTCACTTGTACCCATGAGAGATCAACACTTTGCTGCACAACCGGGCGTACTTTCCCGTCCATACTTCTTTTGTATGGGGCCCAGTTCATGATCCAAGCCAATCATTGTTCTTCTCCGCGACCCCGCAGACCCACCCATTTGTAAGTCCATCCTCCCCTATACCACATATGTAGACTGATTGGCGCACTGGTCCTCCCCTGTACACTATGGATGCTCCCATAGGTAGACTGTTTCGGACCCAGATGCCCGCTCCTATACAATATGGGTAGACTGATCCGGATGACCCTTACAATCCATCATAGATCAATTAGCAAGTTTGTCCCCCCTATACTATAGGCAGACTAGCAGGAAACGCATTTCCCCCCTTTACACTATAGTAGCCTAGGCAAGACAACCCTCGCTACTGATCCGTTGGCATGCGAGAGGGAAAAGATACAGCTGACTTCTCCGTCCCATTCCAGATCTCATGGTTGACCGTTATTTACGGCGCTAGAATCACTGGCGATATTTGTTATTAGTCCTAGGTGAACTTTCCAGTTGCAGTGGGATCTCCACCATACTCATACCATGGTCCCACTGCCCACCATCCTAGGGCAACAACCATTACGGTCGAAACCACTATTCATATTCATTAGTAAAAACAAACCTTTTACTTTGAATGCAGTAATAATAATAATACCACCGGTATATTTGCAAGTAATTTGCTAAAAGTAAACAAGAGATATGAGCAAGAGTGAACTTGCCTGCAAACTGCAAGGTAGTGCAGTTGGGTTTGATGAAGTGACCCGGGACCTCGGGTTCTAGAAAACAGCATCATTATCCGGTAAGGGCAATGGTTAAAGATTCAAAAATGCATGCTTTATGGTGTGTGTTTAATTTATACCCCCCTGAAGTGATTTATTTACTCGCTAGCTTTTATATATTATTTTTATGATTTTAAAGAATATATGTTAATGGTGATTTCATTCAAGGATATTCATCAAATATTCTTGAATGGAACTTATTTTAAAGAGTTAAGAATTTACTAGATTTTTCTTAAATGACTAGCAATTTTAATATCTTTAGAAAAATCATTTAACTCATTTTCCTTTTGTGCAATTAACTCATATGATTATTTTATTTTTCAAATGAGTTTAAAATTCCTAGAAGGACTAAAGAATAGCTATTTTCTATTTTCTATTTTTAGTTAATTTTAGGTATTTTCTGGATTTGTTTTAAACAGATTAGGGTTTTCTAGGGTTTTTTGGTTATTTTAAATAAAATAAAAATCAGCTGACAGCTCGGGCCCACTGGTCAGGTCAACCCGAGTGGGCTTGACTGGACCAGCCCGGCCCAGCCGGCTGCCATCTCTCTCTCTCCCACTCGGTCACTCGCTAACCCTAATCCCCTCTCCTCTCTGGCGATTCCGAATCGCCGATGACTTCTTCGCCCGATTCCGGCGAGCTCCGCCATTGCCATGTGGGGCATTAGCTCCGCATCGTCAAGCGCTTCCATCTGACCGTGGGGATTCGTCGACTTTGCCGCTATTCGTCGCCATCGCCTCCGAGCGTCGTCCAGTCGATCTTGCCCTCGAGGCTCGATCTGCTCCAGCTGGCCTCGCTGGAGCTTCTGCCCTCGCCTCTCGGTGCTTGCGGTGGTACCTTCGCTGCCTCGTCGGTTGGATGGCATGTATGCAACCCCCGGTGTCGTCCCCAGGTGTGGTGCTGTGCTCGGCCGTTTGGGCGTGAGCATGGTGCTGCTCCACCGGTGCCGTAGCCCACTGGATGGTGGCTTCCGCCACAACTGTGGCTGTGCCGACGGTGTTGCCACCATGGTCTTCCTCCTAGCTCCTCTACGAGCTCACCTGTGAGTCCCCTCCTTCTCCTTCTGCCTCTGTGCTCATGTCTTGGTGGCCTGGCCAGCGAGCCAGGCATGCTTGCCTACTGCTGCTGCGACATGCTTGAGCTTGTGATGTTATTCTAGAACTTCTATGCTGGCCACTACCTGCTGCTGCTGTTAGCTTCAGTTAAGTATTCAGTTAAGAATTTCTTAGCTGAATTTGTGGGAGTTACTAAGCTTGCTTCCCCTATGATGGCTGGCTTGATCATATGTTGTATATCTGTTGCTTCTATTAGTTTCAGTTAAATATTCAGTTAAGAATTTCTTAACTGAATATTGTTCACACACGAACACGTCACCGTGTACCTCCGACGTCGAGCGCGATACGCAGGACACGTCGCCGGAGGAGGCTAGCCCAAAGCGCGATACGCAGGACAATCCGGTGGGCTCTTTTGAAGACCCGAAACCCCACACGCCCGGGAGAGACCCCGTCAGGGCGCACGACGGTGATGGGCTGCCCTAGGTTGGTTCGCCCGCCCCTAGGACTTTGCAGATCGAAGCTCTCCAACATGAAAAACACTGATGAACAATGAGCAGAAAACAAGGGCGAGAGAAAAAATAGAGGTTTGTAGATTGGTTTTTGCGATTGTGTGTTGTTGTTCAATCGGCCGTCACCTCTCATGTATATAAGAGGCGGCTGGACTTCCCGTGCAAGAAGAAGGCTTGGATTCACGTCCAAAACCCTATTTTGGGTCAAACTCGGATGGGTGGGTCCGAACTTTCCAAAACTGTTCGGTCAAAAACTTGCCTGTATCTTGCGGGTCTGTTTTGAGGTAGTAAACATTCTCAGATCAAAATTTCATAATGAGCAAAGTTGTTCGTCTCGAAAAAATGAAGAACTTTCATTTTTAGCACTTTCCCATCCGAGCTCATCTTAATCACTTAAATTAGGCCGAACCATAAAAAAGTTCGTCCAATTCGCGGAAGCAGTTTTGAATAACTATCTTACGCACCTAACCAGACATCTTAGTATATAGGGATTTCTATTTTCGTGCCCTCAGGTCGTTAGTTGTACTCAGTTTTCCCCAGCCGCTTAACTTTTCCTCAGTTTTCCCCTCGCTCTAGTTTGAAACCCCTTGCAGACGCTCGGACGGGAGGGTTGCGGTCTGGTCAGAGGCCTTAGACCGTTACCGGTGACGGCTAGGGAGCCACGGTGGTTGTGAATGGACTATTTGCTTTTGAATTGTGTTGACTGTTGACCCAATGAGACACGTCGGACTGGCGGTCTGTCACTCACCCAAAGCTTTCCCTTCCGCCCGAGACTGGAAGAGCTCACACACCGCCCCTCCGCCGCCACGCCGTCCTGCCCTCCTACCTTATGGCGTCGTCCGCCACCGAGCCGCCCCCGCCCCCACCACCACCCCCGGGAGGCGGAGAGGGCTCCGCCTCCACTAGATCTAGATCTACCCCTATGGCGGTAGAGTTTGTATATCCGTCTAATGTGCCGATTATGCCCCTCAACAGCGGAGAAGATTGGGAATCGGAGGGATCTAACGCATGGATTCCATCTGGGTAAGCATCGTCTGCCTATGTGAATTAAGAGTACGCAGTTTTTGAGCGCGAATCGCTGTTGCTCAACTAATTGCGTTGCTTTTCGAATAGGATTGATCCAGCGCTGGCTTTTCGGCTGGTGGTTAGGCTGGATACTAGCTTTTTGCGTGATTCTGAACGCAATGTGACCGGATTTTACATCCCAGCGGTGGTTGCAACTACCATCTCGTTGAGGGATTTAAAAGATAACATCTGCACTCGGTACCCCTGGGGCGCTGGCGATTCAATTGATTTACAATATTTCAACAGCACGGAGGGAAGATTTGTTCCACTAATTTCCGACGACGATCTGGGAATTCTTTTTGCTTTAAATGATCTGGGAATCCATGTGGACAGGGTCCAGGCATCATCTGGTGTTGGGGCATCATCAGGTGGTCGGGCATCATGTCTCTCTAGTGTTGCTGCCTCTGCTAATCGTGTGCGCCGCCCCGCTCCTTGTAGGTCCACAGCAGCACCATCTGTCCCCAGTGCTAGTGGTAGCCAGATTGTTCCTGCGGTCGATGTGGAGGACGATGCAGAGATTGAGGATCCGTCTCCTCAAGATGATGAGGATGAGTTGATGTTTCCTGAATTGGTAGATCGATGCAGTAAGCAGGCAATGGAGGATCAATACATGGAAGATATTGCACAAGGTGCCAGATTTGATGACACTGATGATGAAGAGAAGGATGAGAACAATGACAGCCTTGTTTTAGCCGATTACGAAGACGATGACTTGCCAACAATTGAGTGGAACAGGGAGGATCCTCAGCTTGCAGAAGGCACCGTATTTCAAACGATGATGGACTGCCGTAATGCAATTACTACATATTGCATTCTCACCAAGAATGATTATGAGGTTATTAAAAGTGAGCCAGGTAGGTTCACAATTAAGTGCCCAAACAAGAGGTGTAGGTGGAGGCTGCATGCATCCACAATGCTCAGAAGCACCGTGGTTCAGGTACTACGCCAACCAGTTGTGTATTTTAGATCATGGTGTAAAATTTGTTAACTGTTACTGACATCCCTTATAATTATGTTTCCGATAAAGAAGAACTCGATCGACCATACTTGTCCACCTCGAGCGGGAGCGCCAGAGGAGAAATCAAAGCTAGCGAAGACTAGGTGGTTGGCAGATGCAATCATAGATTGGCTGAGAGAAACTCCAACACTTGGTCCAACAGCACTCATAAAATTGATATCTGATAAGTTTACTATAAACATACCTTACATGAGGATGTTCTATGCAAAGGAAATGGCTCTTGACAGGATAAATGGTCCATGGAATGAAAGCTTTCAGTTGCTTTACACTTTCAAAGCTGAAGTGGAGATGGCTAGTCCAGGCAGTGTTGTAGCGATAGACAAGCATACAGTTCCCTACAAATTGAAAAGCGGGAGGATGATGCAGAAGGAATGTTTTAGAAGGGCTTTTGTTTGTTTCAAAGCTTGCTGGAAAGGCTTTCTGGACGGTTGCAGGCCTTATTTGGCCGTGGATGCAACAGCTCTTCATGGCAGGTTTAAAGGACAGCTAGTTGCTGCTACTGCAATTAATGGACACAATTGGATGTTCCATGTTGCTTATGGAGTTTTGGAGGTTGAGTCGGAGGAAAGTTGGACTTGGTTTCTGCAGAATTTGCGCGACCTTATAGGTCATCCACCAGGACTTACAATCCACACAGACGCTTGCAAAGGTTTGGAGAGTGCAGTAGAAGCAGTATTCCCTGGAGTGGAGCATAGGGAATGTATGCGACACTTGGTACAGAATTTTACAAAGAAATTCAAGGGTAAAGTTTATACTGACAACCTATGGCCAGCTGCATACACATGCAGCATTAGGAAGCATCTGTTTCATTTGGAAGTGTTGTATAAACAAAAAACTGGGGTGAAGGAGTACTTGGATGAACATCATGGTAGGGTCTGGTCAAGAAGCCAATTCAATGAAATTTGCAAGGTAGACTATGTAACAAGTAACCTTGCGGAGAGTTTCAATGCAAAGGTCAAGTCATTGAAAGGGCTTATGCTGTGGCAAATATTTGATAAGATTAGGCAGATGATCATGATAAAAATCGATCTGCGTCAAAGAATTGCAGCCACAAAATATGTTGGCCATCTCATGCTCCCATCTTTGATTAAGTCTTTGCATGCCAGGGCAAAACAATTGAAGATGAAATGCATCAGAAAAGGAATGGAGGCTGAGGTAACCTACACTGACAGTAAAAACAGGCAGTGGAGGTATCCAGTGAGTTTGGTTGATAGGACATGCCATTGTAGGCGATGGCAGATCCGTGGGATACCCTGCATACACGCATTGTTTTTCATGAGTGTTATAGCGGGTGCGGAAGGTGAAGTTGATCAGTATGTGTCAGAGTATTTCTCTGTTGCCAAATTTAGGGCTGCATATGCTATGAATGTTCCTACCTTGTTGGGAAAAGACCAATGGATGAAAGTCGATCCAGGCTTCAAACTGTACTCTCCAGTTTTGACTAGACCGGCAGGTAGGCCGAGGAAGAATAGGATCAGAGCTAGTGCAGAGGGTGGTCCACCGATTCGACGACGTAAGTGCAAACGTTGTGGAATCCCTGGACACATTGCTAGGCTTTGTAAAAATCTAGTTGACCCAGCTTTTGGAATGGAAGATCAGGCGGGAGTAGCAAATGCAGAGGAGAATGAAGAAGCAATTCAACATGAGGAGATTGAAGCAATGGATCATGAGGAGATTGAAGCAATGGATCATGAGCTGCTTGAACCGATGGATCTAGAGCAGATTGAACCGATGGATCGAGAGCTGCTTGAACCGATGGATCAAGAGCTGCTTGAACTGATGGATCGAGAGCAGAGGGAACAGATGGATCGAGAGCTGCTTGAACCGATGGATCGAGAGCAGAGGGAACAGATGGATCGAGAGCTGCTTGAACCTATGGATCGAGAGCAGAGGGAACAGATGGATCGAGAGGCCTTGGAAGCAATGGATCGACAGCTGCTTGAAGCATTTGAAGAAAATGCATTAGAAGAAAGAGCACAAGCTTCGTATGATATGGTTGTCTCTGTCTTGGCACAACCCGAAGAGAAGAAGAAGAAGAACAAGAAAGATGGCAAAAGGAAGGTAGACACCGGTAATATCCCTGGTAGGGTTACCCGGAGTAAGGTGGTGGACCCAGCGAGTCACACCAGGAGCAAGAGAAAGATTTTATTTTGAACAATTAATTTGAATTTGTATGAACAATTTGTGTTGGGGATCCCTTTGTATTGAATTCAAACTAGTGTGACGTTCCCAAGTTTGTATGTTGAATAATCACAATAATGTAGGGAATATATGTGTTATTTGCTTGAATAAGTTCCTAGTCCATGAGCTACTAGCTATAGTTCATCGCTTGAGGTTTCCTCACTTTTCCCCCTCTTAGTGACTAAACTCAAAAAATATAGTTTTGGGTTTATTTTAATTCATAATAATTCAAAACATGGTGGAACCTTCCCATGGAGTCTTGTTATGTTACCTACAACCTAGAGAAATAATAATGGAAAAGGATATATAGAGATATGAAGTTTCCCTTTCCCAAAACCACTTCCTAGTCCATGAGCTACTAGCTATGAAGATGCAGGGCTTTCTACTCAACACACCTCCCAAATGCCCACAATGCTTACAAACTTTGTCCAAATGAGTCCAAATTCGTCACACTTGTGTATCTTTGAATTGCAAACAATATCACGTCGGCCAAAATGTACTATATTGTTCAAATAACACAATCTAACAATTTTTATGCCAAAAGCTTCAATTTCCCTTACTCCCTTTATTATTTGGGTGCCCCTGTTTTACTTAGTTTTACTCAGTTTTCTCCCTCCGGGTCCACTTGTTTTATTCAGTCCTACTCAGTTTTGCCCTTCCGATAAACATTTCCTAACTTTTCCCCCTCTTAGTTCTACTCAGTTTTCCTCCCTTGTACTCACTGGCTGATCTCTGATTGGTCGAGATGTATTTCACACGAATCTTGGTTGGTTGATAGCTCAACGCATGCTTGCACCATTGGATCATTTATGATCGGACGGCCTGTCAACCCTGGCGGTCGCGGTGGCGCGGATCTGCAGAGCACATACCTACCAACCCTGGCAGTCGCATATTCCAGTCGCATCTTCCTCTCTTACTCTGGCGGGTGCGGCGGCGCGGATCTAACCGTGCGTGCGGCGACGCGGATCTAACCGTGCGGCAGCGTGGATCTAAGAGTGCCGGCGCGGATCTAACCGTGCGTGCGGCGGCGTGGATCTAACCGTGCGGCGGCGTGGATCTAAGAGTGCCGGTGAGGATCTAACCCTCAGAAATAGTTGAAATGTCTCTCTCTGTCTCACTTTCGTTTATCTTCTCAGATCTGTTGATGATGAAGAACACCAAGACGGTGGCCGTGTCGACAGTGCTCAGCGATCGTCTTGAAGCCATTGCCTACAACATCGCTGGGACCTACAACATCGCTGCGACGGCGCAGATCCAGCCTTCAATGTCGGAGTCTGCAGATGTCTCACTTCCGTTACCCTCGTCAGATCTGTTGCTGATGGACACCAAGACAGCGGCCGTGTCCACAGTGCTCAGCGATCGTCTTGAAGCCATCGCCTACAACATCGCTGCGACCTACAACATCGCTGCGACGACGCAGATCCAGCCTTCAATGTCGGAGCCTGCCGATGTCTCACTTCCGTTGCCCTCCTCAGATCTGTTGCTGATGGACACCAAGACGGCGGCCGTGTCAACTGTGGTCATCGATGACAAGACGATTGAACCCATCATCCACAACATCGCTGCGACGGCGTAGATCCAGCCCTCCTCCATGTCCGAGTTGAGGGGGCTGGATCTACCTGAGGATGGCGCAGATCCAGCCCCCTCAGCCGTGTTCGACGTCGCAAATTGGGATAAATTATGATAAATTTGTATTTTTCAATTTCAATTTGGGATAAAATTGTTCGAACTACTACCTCCGTGTCAAAAAAAGCTTCTCCACTTTCTCGATGTGTCCCTGTACATCTGAATGTATGATTTGAATTCTATCCCAACTTGATTGGGAAGATTGATATGTATTTGATCCAAGAGGCTGGTACATGCTTTCACTTTTGGGATCCCTTCACTTTTATAAGATGTTCATGCATGAAAATTATCGCGTGCATTACTTAGCACAACTAGGAAATTGTACGACAAAATACAGTGGTTAGAGCCACACCAAAATACAGTGGTTAGAGCCATCTACTGAATAACAATTCTATACTATCTAAATCATCTACCACAACCACATAACTGCTAGGACAGGGATGACACCTAATAAAACTACCCAGATGAATCTACTTTTTGCCTCTCCCATCACTTGAAGTTCATGTTCTAGATTTTCTACCACTTGATCAAATACGGCAAGATCTGTCTCAAGTATCAACTTCTCCTTGCGAATAAGCTCTGAATTCTTCTTTTCTTCCTTCACAGTACGCTTCAGCTCGAATATCATCAGGTTTTTACGGGCCAATTCATCACCTAAATTGGCCACCTTCTCCTCCAAATCCATCCTCTGGCTACACCACTGGGTTGATTCATCTTGGTATGCAATGTACCATGGATCATCGGCTTGCCTGGCGAACTGTAACAATAATGGAAAAAAGAACAACTGAAATCACTCCAACAGGCCATGGCGGCACTTCAAATTCAACGGTAGTACAGAGCAGAAGCTAGATACCTGCACTTCCGACGAGGTAGGAGAAGTAGAACGTGGCCACGACATGATCGAATCCCCACCCTCGCCGGTGTACCCGCTACGACCAGACATTGAGGACTATTTCGCACCTGCAAACTCCAAATAAATTACGGGAACCGGATCGATTAGGGGGCGGGGGAGGCGGAAGCGGAGGTCGTCGTGGGCGGCGGATCTGCTTGCGGCGGAGCAAATCCCGGTCGTCGTGGGCGGCGGATCTGCTTGCAGCAGACTTTCCTGCGGTGGGTACAATGCGTGCGGACGAAACAAGTCCTGGAGCCGTGGTTGACGTGCAGCACCGCAGTCCATCCGACACCGCCGGGGAACAGAGCCGGCGGCGCAACGAGGCGCCGGCGATGGCTGCTCCGTCCGAGGGTGGGGAACGAGCTGCCAGCGGTTCTCTGATGACTAATGAGATGCACAACACTAGGTTCCAGCCATGTTTAGCACAAGATTCACTTTAGATTAAGCTGCGAAAATAGTCACCTGCTGGGTCTAGCTTAAGAAAAATTAATTAGCGAACTTGTTGCTTCTCTCTAAATAAAAGCAGGGATATATGCCTTTTCACTAAGGGCGACCCCAGCGGTCATTGGCTGCGGAGGCCCCACAGAGCAGCAATATATGATTTTCTCTAAATAAATTGACGACCCCACTGGTCATTGGCTGCGGCAGCCCCACAGAGCGGCAATATATGTCTTTTCCTGAAAATTACATGACCCCACTGGTCATTGGCTGCGGCAGCCCTATAGAGCGGCCCCATTTGTCATTGGCAGCATCGCGTATATAATCAGGAAATAAAACGGCCCACACGTCAGCAATAGATGGATGGCTGCTCCGACGTGTCTCCTGACCCTACCCGTCAGCACCATTCAAAAGCATCGGTCAATTCATAACCACCGCGACTCCCTAGCCGTCACCGCTAACAGTCAAGGCCTCTGACCAGACCGCAACCCTCCCGTCTGAGCGTCTGCGAGGGGTTTCAAACTAGAGCAAGGGGAAAACTGAGGAAAAACTAACGAGCTGGGGAAAACTGAGTACAGCTAACGACCCGAGGGCACGAAAATAGAAATCCCTAGTATATATGTCTGATTGAGTGCGTTCGACCTGGAGGTTGCATATTACTTCGGATCGCAATGATCCAAAAAGCAAAGTTGTTTGTTTCGACGAGACGCACAACTTTCGTGTTCATAACTTTTTCATTTGAGGCCATCTTAAGGTATCTTCTTTGTAAGCCAAAAACGGTTGTCAACACATGCCCCCCTGTTTTTCGGCAATACTAGCGTACCGAAAAATAACTTGCACCACATTTTGTCTAAGGACGATGTCAACACTCCATCGGCCATCTGTTCTTAGGGTGATAACTCTATATCGGCCATATATGCTAAGGGCGATAATTGTATATCGGCCATATGTGTGTTTAAGCTTCTTGCCATATGCTCGGGTAAAACTTCTTTAGATATCTTCCATTGAGAGCTCGAGGTAATAAATTTCCCTCCATAGATTCAACCAAATATGAATTTACAGGAACCACTCTCATGACCTTGAAAGGACCCTCCCAGCTCGGAGACTATTTGCCAAATTTTCTGTCTTTTGAACCAACTGGCAGGATTACCTTCCACACTAGGTCACCAACCTGGAAGCTCTTCAACTTTACCTTTTTGTTATATGCTCTTGCTACCCGCAATTTCTCCTTCTCTATGTCTCTTAGAGCAATTAGACGTTTATCGGTGACTTCATCAATGTTATCCATCATTAAGTTATGAAAATCCACCGCCGATAAATCATTTTGCTTAGCGAACCTCAAAGCAGCCGGATTCACCTCTACTGGTAAAACGGCTTCTTGCCCATACACGAGCTCATATGGAGTTACTTTTGTTGCACCATGCCTTGAAATCCTATGCGCCCACAAAGCTTCAGACAACACTTCATGCCATCTCCTTGGATGATCTTCAATCTTCTTCTTGATGAGCTTGATCAAAGTTTTATTGCTAGATTCAGCTTGTCCATTAGCTTGAGCATAATATGGGGATGAACTGAGCATCTTTATCTTATATGATTCGGCGAATTCTTTTACTTCCTTTGCCATAAATGATGAACCCTGATATGTGGTCAAAGTTTGAGGAACACCGAATCTATGTATAATGTCCTCGGTTATGAATTGGATCACCTCCTTATGGGTCATATTCCTGAGAGGTATTGCTTCAGACCATTTGGTAAAATAATCAGTGGCTACCAACACGAACCGATGCCCTTTCGAAGAAGAAGGGTGAATCATGCCAATGAAATCCAATCCCCAACCTCTAAATGGCCATGGCTTGATAACAGGATTCAACATAGCAGCAGGAGCCAACTAAATATCACCAAACTTTTGACAAGCTTCACATCCTTTATAATATCTGAAGCAATCATTTATCATCACCGGCCAATAAAAACCTGCACGTCGTAGTAACCACTTCATCTTGTGCGCCGACTGATGAGTACCACAGATACCTTCATGTACCTCCCCCATAGCGACCCTTGCTTGGTCTTCATCCAAACACTTCAAGAGAATACCATCAACTATTTGGCGATAGAGATTATCATCTATCAAAACATATTTGAAAGCGATCCGCCGAACAGCCCTATCCGTCCTCCTGCTAGGATCATGCAAATATTCAACAATAGGCCTTCTCCAATCTTTGTTTTCACCTGCACTAGATCCTTCATTAGTGACCGAATCAATGGGCTTTAATTCGGTCTTACCTACGTCAGCAAGAGCAAACATCGGCTTATAAGATATATGAAAAACACCACGATCAACATGGTAGCCAGATGCTTGTTGTGCTAACTCATTTGCATTCCAATTATCCTGTCTAGATATATGAGCAATGCTAAAATAATCCAAGGTAGAAATTATGTCTAGACATTTATCAAGATACATATTAAGTGATTCGTCTAAACATTGGCAAACCTTGGATATTTGCTGAACTACTAACAACGAATCACCATAAGCCTCAATATGTGTAGCACCTACAGCAGTTAAAAGTTATAGTCCAAATAGTAAAGCTTCATATTCGGCATGATTGTTTGTGCAAGAATATTCTAAGCGGCATAAGGCTTCAAACACAGCACCATGAGGAGATATATAAACAACACCAACACCTTGGCCATTGTTACAGACTGAACCATCAAAATATAATCTCCACGGTATTAAAGAGACAAGGCTAATATCAATATCATGCTCATTGTCAATCCGATGTTCAACAATAAAATTAGCAACGATTTGGCCTTTCATAGATTTCAAAGATTCATAAGCCAAATCATATTCAATTAAAGCATAAGCCCATTTACCAATCCTACCACTAAGAATTGGTCTGTGCAACATATATTTAATGACATCGGTTTGAGAAGCAACAACGCACATGCTTGTCTCAGCATCCAGTAAACGCCGACTCAAATAAGTTATGACATGTTCCTTTCCTTCGGTCTCTTGAGTCAAAACAGCACCAATAACGCCTTCCTCCGCAGCGATATAGAGCCTAAAAATCTCTCCATGTTTGGGCGCCTTCAATACCGGCGGAGTAGACAAACAAAGCTTGATATTTTTGAATGCCTCTTGCTATTTTGCCCCCCAGGTAAAATCATCATCATTCTTTAACCGAAGAATAGGAGTAAATGCATCAACCTTCCCTGACAAATTCACTATGAATCGCCTCAAATAATTAACCTTGCCAAGGAATTTCTGCATATCTTTCTTGCATTTCGGTGCTTCTATTTTCTGGATAGCCTCTATCTTCTGTGGATCAATCTCTATGCCATGTTGATGTATAATAAAACCCAAGAATTTCCCAGCCGATACACCAAAAGCACACTTCAAAGGATTCATCTTGAGCCCATACTTCCTCATCCTCTCAAAAGCTAAGCGCAAATCGGCTAAATGAGATTTATTAGCATCCAATTTGACAACAATATCATCAATATAGACTTCAAGTATGATCCCAAGAAAATCATGAAATATTAAATTCATAGCCCACTGATATGTGGCACCGGCGTTTTTCAACCCAAAGGTCATTACCGTCCACTCAAATAAACCAACAAAGCCAGGGCACCGAAAGGCTGTTTTGAATGCATCCTCTTCGGCCATAAAAATTTGGTTATACCCCGCATTGCCATCAAGAAAACTAATAACTTTATTACCAGAGGCATCATTAATAAGCATATCGGCTATTGGCATAGGATACTCATCTTTGGGTGTAGCTCTATTTAGATCCCTGAAATCAATACACACCCTCAACTTGCTTGATCCTTTTTTCTCCATAGGTACAATATTAGAAATCCAATCTGCACACCTGCAAGGTTTAATAAAATTAGCTTTAAGCAAACGACCGATCTCCTCCTTGATCCGGTCATACATTTTAGGATTGAATTTCCGGGCCGGTTGTTTGTAAGGTCTAAAACCGGCCTTGATAGGCAATCGATGCTCAACTAAATCCCGACTCAAACTAGGCATCTCATGATACTCCCATGCAAAGCAATCGACATATTGTTTTAACAGCCCGATTAACATATCCTTATAATCGGCTTTCAGATTTTTATTTACAAACGTCGGCCTAGGAATTAAACCATCTCCTATATCTACCTCTTCCAATGGATCAGCCGATGTAAAACCTTGTCCCAACTTATCCATATCATCTAATTCTTCAATTGACTCATACATATCGTTCCCACTGGACCGATATTCCACAAGCCTCTTCTGCAACCACTCTTCGTTGGGATCCATTTAAATCACATGTTTGGGAGCCAATTACTATAAATCGGCTTTAAAGATACGGGCACAAAGCCATTCTCTGTGGCACTAAGAAAATCAAAATCTGAAAGATCACGCCCCGTCAAACAAGTAGCATTAGGATGTTGCCAATCCACCGGTGAATCAGCCAAAGCAATGCACGATGAATTATCAGCATGGACTACCTCAACTTCATCATCAACCCACTGTATCAAGAACTAATGCAAAGTAGATGGCACACATTGGTTTGCATGGAGCCAATCGCGGCCTAATATGACATTGTAATTACCTTGCACCTCAGCAATAAAGAAGGTGGTGGCCAAAGATTTGCTTCCCACGGTGAGCTCTACACTCATGACACCTTTGGCCTCAGTTTTTTCTTTACCTTCAAACCCATTAAGCACCATGTTGGTCTTCATTAAATCATTCTCATCAAGCCCCAACTTCTTGAAAACCGAATATGGCATAAGATTCACCACAGCGCCACCATCAACAAGCATTCTAGCAACCGGCGACCCATTAATGTGTCCCTTGACATATAGTGGTTTCAAGTGTTTCACCGGTTCTTTTGGCTTCTCAAAGATGGCATTCTTGGGCCCAAAGTCCAGCTGTGCTACCTCCCCTTCTTCATCTATGGCATGGAATTCAGAGGGTAAATAATAAACCATATTCATATCCATACCTTCCCTAGCTGGCGAGCTTTCATAGTCCACCAATTCCTCATCATCTTCCGGTGCGGGAGTTTGCTCTAGAATTTCATCAGTTGAAGGAGGTGTAGGAGGTGGTGTAGTAACAATGCTCGTGCTTCCCTCCTGAGATGGTGTCAGAACTGTTGTGATTATCATGGGAACTATGGTATCTTCCACTTGCTTACGTACCCACTTCTTAGAAGGCACTGGGTGAGTTTCATCAAAAACTGCATCCCTCCTCTTTTCAGCTTCATTCTCCACCTTCTCTTGATTCCTCATGCGCTGCAGCCTCCTTTTCTTGGTTTTTTTCAATCCAAGAGGACACCACTTAGGCTGAGTATATTTAGGATCCCTCGGCTTGGCTTTGCTTGTGCTAGCTTCGTGATCATTAGCCGAGGATCTTGGCTGAATAGTCTGTATAGCCTTATCAGAACTAGCCGGTTTATCAATATCAACCGGCTCTTTGAGTTTCAACGCTTGTGTGCCCACTATGATTGAGCTGACATTAGGATTCTTCCCTTGTTGCTTGCCAGACTCTGAAGTTTCAGCACATGGCGACATAGGACGTCGCTCCTTCTCAGCACCCTCTGAAGATTTTGGATGTGACCGATTAGTATTATAACTCAAATGGTCTCGAACAGGTCGAGTGATCCTGTCATGCACAGATTTCCTGGGTGCTGCCCATCCTGGATGAAAAGCATATGGCGCCATTGGGGGCTGCATCCATCCTCCATTGTAGTAATACGGTGCATATGGTGGCGGTGCCATCCATGGCCCTGGCGCCCACTGACCATACGGCCTTGAGTGTCTTGGATATCTCTCTCTTGGAGGTGACCATGGATGTTTCACATGAGATGACCGGTTTGAGTTAGAACCGGTCGCTTGGTTTGCATACTTAGACATTGACATATCAAAAGTTGGCTTGATCTGCTTGCGCTGCGCCTTGACCTCATTGGTCTTCCACTTGCCAACTTCTGGACTCTTCGGCTTGATGAACTTGTCACGCACATCACCTTGTTCATTTGGTTGCCCCCCGGGTGCAGGATTTTTTATAGTAATCTTCAACGTCTCCTTGCCATCAGGTTGCTTTCCAAGAACAATCTCCCTTCCCAAGACCTTGTTATTTTCCTTGTTATTCCTGGGTTCACCAACAACAACATCATCTTTATTAGCAGATCCGGCCGTCTCTGGCCAAATTAAGACCTTCTTTCCATGCAGCTCCAAAGTATTCATTGGGAATGGCTGCTTGTCAATTTGCATATCAGCAAAGCTCAATCGTCCATCATTGATAGCCGATTGTATCTGTCGCCGAAAAACGTTGCAATCATTAGTAGCATGAGATAATGAATTATGATATTTGCAATAAGCGTGCCATTTTAACTCTTCAAACGGCGGTATAGTGTGAGACAAACGAATGTATTTATCTTTTAACATAGCATCAAATATCCTATCACATTTGGCTACATCAAAACTGAATGTCATCTCATCTTCACGATTCTTGCGAATCGGCTTAAGAGCATCACAAATATAAGGTTTGGCCTTTGAGGGCCAAACAAATTTTGCAGCATAAATATCAGCCTCATCGTCCGAATTTTCACTATTATATCCAACAGTATTTATGCGAGGATGATCAGACTTTGACCTATGCATATCTTTTGTTTCTTTGCCTCGGCTTTCTTGGGCCAGAGCCCTTTGCAAAACTTGACTAACATTTAAGAACTTATAACCTTCAATTTTTTCTTTAATGTAAGTTCTTAAACCATTGAGCACTAAGTCTGCCATGTCTCTTTCAGTAATTACTAAACTGTAACATCGGTTCTTAGTATCTCTAAATCTTTTGACATAATTAGTAACTGACTCATCATGCTTTTGCTTAACCGATGTAAGATGTGACAACTTAAGCTCATTATCACCGCTATAAAAATGCTCATGGAATTTCTTTTCTAGGTGATACCAAATATTAATAGAACCATAAGGTAAAGCAGAAAACCATGAAAAAGCAGTACCAGTTAAAGACAAGGGAAACAAACGCACTTTTAAAGGATCACTATTGCCAGCTTCTCCTAACTGTGCTAAATATTGACTAACATGTTCCCAAGTCGTTTTACTATCTACCCCATTAAATTTAGCAAAATCAGGCACTTTGTAACCCTGGGGGTATGGTAAAGAATCAAAATATTCTGGATAAGGCTTTTGATACATCCGGCTTACAGGCTTCGGCTCAATTCCGAAGTTATCATAGAACATCTTCTGCAATTTTGACCTAAGTGTGGCCATGTTTTCGTCTATGGCAGACGAATTTGTTTGTGGTACTTGGGCAGGAACAACAGAATTATTAGCCGTGGAGTTTACTCGCGTTGTTGGTACCGAATTAAAATTCGGCGCCGTGACTGTGGGTGCAGGACGTGTGGCCTGGTTCGGCGAAATTTCCGAATAAGGCACACTTCTAATAGGAGTATGGTATGCTGGCGCGGTTACAATCTGACCATCTTGGCTAACGTAAGGATTCATCGGCATGCCCTGAGGAAACACCGATGTGCTAGGTAATGTATGGCTAGGGTTTTCAACAGCAGGATTAGCACTAACATTACCAAAAGTATCATGAGGCTTATTATTACTAGCTTTTATGTATTCTATCATAGCATCATAGGCTTGACGACTTGATTCAGTAGAATAATGATTAATTGCAGCCAATTGATCACTAGAAAATACGCTAGTACTTACAGAGGGCTCGGCTGGATCGCCGAGCATTGGTGGAAGTTGGATGTCTCCAAGCGAGGTGACAGCCCCATGGCGGTCCTTCTTGAAGCTTGCAAGGAACATCTCCCTATCTTCCTCCTCTTGCCTCTTCTTCAAAGCTTCGAACTCCTCCTTGCGCTTCAGCTCCAGCGCTTCGAGTTGCTCTAGACGCTGATTCTTCAGCGCCTCGTAGGATTCGCGTTGATCCACCGAAAGATCATCAAAACTAGGCTTGATGATGTTTTTGGCGCTAACTTTAGCAGGCTGGGGTATACCGCTCGACATGATGATCTTCCCCAGCGGAGTCGCCAAAAAGTGTGTTCGCACATGAACACGTCACCGTGTACCTCCGACGTCGAGCGCGATACGCAGGACACGTCGTCGGAGGAGGCTAGCCGAAAGTGCGATACGCAGGACAATCCAGCGGGCTCTTTTGAAGACCCAAAACCCCACACGCCCGGGAGAGACCCCGTCTGGGCGCACGGCAGTGATGGGATGACCTAGGTCGATTCGCCCGCCCCTAGGACTTTGCAGATCGAAGCTCTCCAACATGAAGAACACCGATGAACAATGAGCAGAAAACAAGGGCGAGAGAAAAAATAGAGGTTTGTAGATTGGTTTTTGCGATTGTGTGTTGTTGTTCAATCGGCCGTCACCCCTCATGTATATAAGAGGCGGCTGGACTTCCCGTGCAAGAAAAAGGCTTGGATTCACATCCAAAACCCTATTTTGGGTCGAACTCGGATGGGTGGGTCCAAACTTTCCAAAACTGTTCGGTCAAAAACTTGCCTGTATCTTGCAGGTCTGTTTTGAGGCAGTAAACTATCTCAGATCAAAATTTCATAATGAGCAAAGTTGTTCGTCTCGAAAAAATGAAGAACTTTCATTTTTAGCACTTTCCCATCCGAGCTCATCTTAATCACTTAAATTAGGCCGAACCATAAACAGTTCGTCCAATTCGCGGAAGCAGTTTTGAATAACTATCTTACGCACCTAACGAGACATCTTAGTATATATGTCTGATTGAGTGCGTTCGACCTAGACGTTGCATATTACTTCCGATCGCAATGATCTAAAAAGCAAAGTTGTTTGTTTCGACGAGACGCACAACTTTCGTGTTCACAACTTTTTCATTTGAGGCCATCTTAAGGTATCTTCTTTGTAAGCCAAAAACGATTGTCAACAAACATTCCCAGTTCAATTAGCTGGCTTTAGCTGTGATGCTAGCTTGAGGCCCTGCTTGTATGCTTGCTATTCAGGGTTCATATGGTGCCCTCTGAACTGCAGTGTTAACTGCTGCAGTGCTTGGTATGGTGGTGATGATGTAAATCACCGTCCAGTTGGGAACCCCAAGAGAAAGGTTTGATGAGCACAGCAGCAAGTTTTTCCCTCAGTAAGAAACCAAGGCTTATCGAATCCAGTAGGAAAAAGCCAAACTCCAGAAGGTGATCCCGCTAGCTTCGCGACTGCTCCGGACAATATATAGGGCGCCTCATCCAGTACTTTGCTTTGCCAGCAACAACGCGGAACCTGCACACAACACAACCAAGTACTTTGCTCCCAACTTACGATGAGGTTGTCAATCTCACCGGTTTGCTGTAAACAAAGGAATGAGCGTATCGAGTAGAAAGCAATAATAGTATACAAGAAATTAAACAGTGCGAGTAAAGTAAACAGGTGATAGCAATGTAAAGCAGATTGGACCGGGGTCCACAGTTCACTAATGGTGTCTCTCCATAAGATAAATAACAACATGCTGGGTAAACAAATTACAGTTGGGCAATTGATAGAATAAATATAATGTGCCTATGTCGAGAGGATCACTATGATATTTACTCTGGGCATTACAACAAAATACATAGACCGCCATCCAACTGCAACTATCTTATATTTACTAATTGGAGGCACCGTAGGAGCTCCCACATTAACTCTCACGCGGTAAAGAAAAACATCCGTGCGATCAGCTTATGATCCATATTAACCGTTAGATTAATATTATGCGTAATAGGCATGGACTCAATAGAGCTCACGTCACCGTCAAGAAAAAAATTCGAACTCTCCGTCTCATGCCCTAATACTCGACTCACAATTATTATTGTCGCTCCGCCGCCGCTCTCCACTTCAACGCCGTCCTTGCCGCTGTTTCTCCTCAAGTTTTTACGAGAAGCCGGACGCATGTCGCCCCTCCGGTTCGTTCGCAGCCCTTCTAACCTAAGCTGATCCCAGCTCTACTCCTCCGTCGCCCGCACTGCCTGCCAACGGCCAACGCTGGACAAGTAGCCTTCAATCGCTGCACCTCTTGCCTCTAAACCAGGTATAAGTGTATAATGCTTTTGTATTGATTGTCAAGTCGTACTCCCTCTGTCTTAATTTGCTCGCAGGCACACGTCTTGGACTGGCTGAACAATGGTGCTGATGTCGTATTGCAGGAAATTCCCAACCTTTTAAGTCACACAAATTTAGCCATTCACGATAGTAGCAACACCATGTTTGTCAATCGACTCTTAAGTGGTTTTTAAAATTTTCTTATGTGATTATAAATGGCAAACGTACTTTCAGGCCCTAATCAGACATGTTGCTCCTTTACAAGACAAGCTTGATCTACATGCATGTATATTTGACAATAGTATCTTCAGATTCTAATCAAATATATTTCTCCTTTACAAGTTAATCTTGGTCTCGGTGCATGCTACAGGTACCTTTGTTCGCAAAGGCAGCTTACTGATTAGTAGCGTAAATTCTTAAACTATATAAGTTTAACTTTATTAGTTGTTGTTTTCCTATATATGCTGTTAACAAAATTACCCAGGTCAACTTAAGATAATTGGATGAACTTCTTCATATCTGCACCCTATTATACACCTGATGCTCCTTCATGATTGTCCAAACGTTTTTATGCATGATTATGTATATAAGTGTTTGCTTCTTTGAAAGAAAATACTAATTTTACAACGTATGCTGCATCTTTGCTTCGGAATGTAGCATGTGCTTTCAGACCCACGGATTTCCATACTGTAAATTTTTTCTTTAAGCATTTGCATATGCTCGAAAGACGAGAGGAAAATAACTATAGTTAAATAGCTTTGAGAAATTTAAGAATGCCCCATAGTCAAATATTTGGAGCACTTTGTTCCAATTCCAGTGCTTACTTTATTTTTTTCTCTCTCCAGTGATTGAGATGTAAGTTATCCTGGATACATTCTTATGATTTATATTTTTCTTTCCGCACATATAGGAGATAGTATATTCATTAGTATTTCAATTTTTAGAAAAAAGTATTCCACCTTTTTGCAGGCAACCCATATGCGATTCAAGAAACAACTCTCATATGGTGAGTTATTTAAACATCACATGCTCATTTCAGATCGCTAGAGAACATATTTTCTTATGGTCATTGCTGCACGGCTTAGCTGACAGGCCCATATATCTTTATCTGTGAGTTCACTACTTATCTTTTTTTCCTTTTTATGAGTTTGTCCGGATAGAAAAGATAATATTTGCTTATAACTCAGGTGATATACATACTCCATCTGTCTTTTTTTGCCCTGCATTCTAGATTTAGTTAAAGTCAAACTAGATAAAGTTTGACCAAGCATATTGCTAAAAATATAAAGTTTTATAATATCAAATACATGTAATATAAAATATTTTTTATGATAATTCTAACAAAATCTATTGTATATTGTAAATTTTTGTATTTTTTCTTATATACTTAGTCAAAGTTTACAAAGTTTGATTTTGACTGAATCTAGAATGCAGGATAATTTAGGACAGAGGGAATATAAGATATCTAATAGTGCAATCCTCTTTTATTTTTCACCCCTTCTCATAGAATTCTTTGAATTTCATGTTCAATTAATTTTTTTCCTAAATTTAATGTTGCATCATTGGTTCCTGTTTGTTGGAAGCTGCAGCTAATATTTTACATGTAGCTCTTCTAATACCTCAGTTCTATAGTTCTACCAGTGATATCAATTTTTGTTCTCTTTCTACATGATTACCCAACGGCACCACAAACCAAAATTTATAGTCAAGGTACAAACTAATCCAGACACGCGGTTTCCTTTTTTTTGCTTACATGATTCTTATATGTTGCTTGCCAGCACATAACTGTTCTCTCAAGCGGAGTCACATATAATATTTTTCGTTAAATGTGCACTCCCGGAATACTACACTAGAAGAGTACTAGAGATATCTCAAATATAAGGACTGAATATTATTAAAATGTTCAAGATGACTTCAAACGTTCGAAATTTTTCAAGCTGTTAGCTAGCCACTATATATTGATCACGATAGCCAGATGTTACACTTATGTTGCTAAATCTATCAGTACGATATATGTACCTATGCAATATTCTTACTACTCACCGTTGATTTCCTAATATATTATATTGCAACTTACATTTAATAAAGGCATGAAGCTATTTCCTTATTCAAAATGTTGAAGCTTCTCGATTACAGCTTCTACTTAGTCTGTTGGCACTTTAACACAGTTCATTAACTTAATCTGTTTGAGAGAAATTAAAATTAAGTTTACCGTGTCAGAGAGCTGGCAAGTTCAAGTGGATGTCTTAAATAACATTGTAAAGGAATAGCATGTGTTTGCAATTATTTTTGGCACTCATGAAAAGTGTTGTTGACCATGATAAATTTATTCGCAATACATATGCTACAATATAGGAGTTATAAATGGATATAAAGTTGCTCATGATGTTATTTCTAATGCAGGAGACATCGATAAGCCTTTGGGAGTGGCACTTGCCGGTGTAAAGCACACAAAAGTTGAGAAATCATGTACTGTATTTTGGTGATACTGCTTACAATTGATGCAACATATATTCATGGAAACAAATGTATTGTTCTCCGAAAGAAATATGTATATTTGTTATACATCACAGACCATTGGTGAAGTTATGGAAGATTATCAGTGTTCGTTACTTCTTTCTGTGTTACAGTATGTTCATGGATGTCATTGTGAAAAATTAAATATATTCTCTTCATTAATTATTGAATCAGTTAAACTTTTTAGCTATTTTTGTTCTTACCACCTGAATTGACCTTGATCTGTTTGTAGTGCAAGAAAAGACGAAGATATCATATAATCACAAGAAAGGGTGCTTTCACATATGTTTTTCTAATTATGATTTTTTAGTTTACTAATTAAGAATACATAAATTTTGTATATAATTTAAAATAATTATAAACATATACATACATATTAATTTTCACTGATATTGATATATTTTCCCTCGAAAGACTATCCCGTGCTGGAGCACGGGTTGACGACTAGTGACTAATAATCCACTCGCGGGGAATCATCCGAGGACCCCTTGAGTATTAAGTTGCGAACAACAGATAACTGCATTAAGCAAAGTGTGTAATGTAAACAAAGCATATGTCCTTGGACATAATAATGTTGTTTTCTCCCTAGTGGCAACATCACATCTACAACCTTAGAGGTTTCTGTCACTCCCCCAGATTAAATAGAGGCATGAACCCAACTATCGAGCATAAATACCCCATCTTGGAGTCACTAGTATCTACTCGGCCAAGATAGCTACTAACAACGGAGAGCATGCAAGATCATAAACAACATAGAGATAACATAAGATAATATTCAGCACATCAACTCAATCATCACACCAATATTCATCGGATCCCAACAAACACAACATGTAGAATTACATAAAGGTAGTCTCGATCATGTAGGGCAGCTCACGAGATCGAAACATGAAGCACATGGTGGAGAAGACAACCAACTAGCTACTGCTATAGACCCATAGTCCAAGGTAGACTACTCACTCATCGCGCCGGAGGCAAGCATGGCGATGAAGAAGACCTCCGGTGGCGATGTGTTTCTGGAAAATTGATCGGGTGTTTAGGTTTTTCCCGTCGGGGGGTCTTTATAGGTGAAGGGGCAGCGTCAGAAGTGGACCGAGGCGGTCTCACACATAGGGGGTGCGGCCAGGGCCTGAGCCGCGCCGCCCTGTTGTGTGGCCGGCTTGTGGCCCCTCTCCGTCTCCTCTTCAGTCTTCTGGAAGCTTCGTTAAATATCTGGATGTTTGGCTTTTGTTTCGTCCAATTCCGAGAATATTTCCTGTGTAAATTTTCTGAAACACAAAAATAGCAGAAAATAGGGAACTGGCACTGTGGCATCTCGTTAATAGGTTAGTTCCGAAAAATGCATAAAAACGTCACGAAGTGTAACGAAACACTAAGCAAATGGTGTAAAAACAAGCATGGAGCATAAAAAATTATAGATACGTTTGAGACGTATCAGTCAGTTAAATCATGTTGTGGTTTTCTAGCTGGATTATTCATGATGGTGTGCAGTCAGTGCTTGCTCACTGCTGCTAGTTCATATTTATGCTGATGATTGATTTCATGATGGCATAAGCATGCTGAGCTTAAGCTTGCTAAAACTTGTCCAAAGATATCCTCATGTTGATTTATATGAACTAAAATAGGTTTCAGTAATGATTTAATTGTATCAAGCAATTCATGCTTGAGTATTCTGTTACTAGTGGCTTTGCTTTGCTTCCTATAGCATGTTATCTAAATAACAACAAGTAACTGTTATTTATTAAGTTTGGTTGTGATTCCTCCATGTGAGGTGCACAATTGTTTCTTGATAATTAACTGGATGGCTATTGTTTCTGTGATGCTAATGCATGCTTTGGTGGCTTCTCATCAGTGGCTAAATCATCATTTTGGGCAAACTATAATACTGATAAGAACAGATCTACATGATGATTTTAGTCCTAGCCAATGATGCATGGTCTGAGGCTTTAATCTTGATGGTGCATGATTATTTGTTTTCCAGTTAATTAAATCTTCCTATGAAGATTATACAGAGCATCTCTCTATAGGTCTGAGGAGACAAACCCCCCAAAACCTCCTAAGTGTTGCACTTGGTAGAAGGGTTTGGTGGTGTGTGGTTTCTTTCTTGCTGTTGATCTTGTTTATGCAAGAACCTTGATGCTTGCCATGATTTGATCAATGGTATGCAAGTTCTAAGTGTACCTTGGTCCTGTGCTGGCTTTTATGAGTGGCTGGTGGTGATGTTGGTGATGCTCTTGCTTGAGCTTGATCAGGTGCCCCTGGTACTTGCTCTGCTCCTCCCAGGTGGCTTGCCCTGCACCTCCTTGTGCTTGGCTCCCCTCCTTGCTTGCCCTGCACCTCCTTGGTGCTTGGCCTGCTCCTTTCTTCTTCTGATCTTGCTTAAGTAACCATGTTTACTGACTTTGACTATTGGTTTTGGTTTGGTGATGTGAATTCACCCTTGATGCTCAGCTCATGAGCAGGGAGAATTATGTGAGTGCTGGCTGTGATTGCTCACAGTTGTGGGTGTGTGATCTGTGCTGGTGGTGTTGCTATGTTGGTGTGGCTATGCTGGTATTGCTGTGCTAGTGTTGCTGGTCGACTAGGGTTCTTGGTTGACCAGTTTCACACACAGAACCCCTTTTATACTTCCCCCTTGAGTTCTGGTGCCTTGACACCTCCCTGCATGCACTTGGTGACTGAGCTGCTGGCTAGCTGGTTGGCTTGGCCGGCTAGATTGGTCCCTGGCTGATATTTTGAGAGTGATTCACGTTGATAAGATTGACTGCTTGATGATTATCAATAGTGTTTTCTCTTTAATTTGTTACTGCCACTTGTATTACTCTTGGTGGCATTTCTCTTTGTATTTCCTTTGTTTGCAGGTAACCAAGAATAATAGAGAAGAAAGGAAAGAAAGAATGAAGATCAAAGTAGTTTAGAATTTTACCTAGATTCATTCTTGTAATTATTTTTATTTCTTCTTTATTTTCTTTTTGGTTCCTGATTGTAACATTCTGTTATTGTTAGCCACTTGTAATATTCTTTTCTTCTCTAAACTTTGTAAAGACAATGTATATTGTGTTGTGATACGTCTCTAACGTATCCATAATTTTTGATGCTCCATGCTTGTTTTTACACCATTTGCTTAGTGTTTCGTTACACTTCGTGGCATTTTTATGCATTTTCCGGAACTAACCTATTAACGAGATGCTACAGTGCTAGTTCCCTGTTTTCTGCTGTTTTTGTGTTTCAGAAAAATTACACAGGAAATATTCTCGGAATTGGACGAAACAAAAGTCAGACGTCCAGATATTTAACGAAGCTTCCAGAAGACCGAAGAGAAGACGGAGCCGAGCCAGAGGGCGGCCACACCACCAGGGGCTGCGGCCTGCGCCGGCCTATGGTGTGGGCCCCCTGGTCCGCTTCTGATGCTGCCCCTTCGCCTATAAAGACCCCCCGACGGGAAAAACCTAAACACCTAATCACTTTTCCAGAAACACATCGCGATCTGCCGCCGTCGTCGACCCGAGATCGGGAGGGTCCAGAAGCTCTTCCCGGCACCCTGCCGGAGAGGGGAATCGCCACCGGAGGTCTTCTTCATCGCCATGCTTGCCTCCGGCGCGATGAGTGAGTAGTCTACCTTGGACTATGGGTCCATAGTAGTAGCTAGATGGTTGTCTTCTCCACCATGTGCTTCATGTTTAGATCTCGTGAGCTTCCTTACATGATCGAGATCACCGTTATGTAATTCTACATGCTGTGTTTGTTGGGATCCGATGAATATTGGTGTTATGATTGAGTTGATGTACTGAATTTTATCTTATGTTATCTCTATGTTGTTTATGATCTTGCATGCTCTCCATTGTTAGTAGCTATCTTGGCCGAGTAGTTGCTAGTGACTCCAAGAGGGGGTATTTATGCTCGATAGTGGGTTCATGCCTCTATTTAATCTGGGGGAGTGACAGAAACCTCTAAGGTTGTAGATGTGTTGTTGCTACTAGGGGAAAAACAACATTTATATGCTCGAGGGCATATGCTTTGTTTACATTACACACTTTGCTTAATGCAGTTATCTGTTGTTCACAACTTAATACTTGTGGAGTTCTCGGATTGATTCGCCACAAGTGGATTATTAGTCATAGATGCAGTTGGATGGCGGTCTATGTATCTTGTTGTAATGCCCAGAGTAAATCTCATAGTGATCCTCTTGACATATCACGTTGTCTTTATTCTATCAATTGCCCAACTATAATTTGTTTACCCATCATGTGTTATTTTATCTTATGGAGAGACACCACTAGTGAACTATGGACCCCGGTCCTATTTCCTTTATATTGCTTTCACCTGTTTACTTTACTCGCACTGTTTACTTTAGTCGCATACTACTACCGTTTTCCACTCGATACGCTCATACCCTTTGTTTCAAGCAAACCGGTGAGATTGACAACCTCATTGTAAGTTGGGAACAAAGTATTTGGTTGTGTTGTGTGCAGGTTCCACGTTGCTACTAGTTGAAGATGCGCTAACAAGTTATCGTTAACGGCGCCCTTGTTGGAGTGTCACTAGGCTAGCAAGCATCACCTTCGGTCGTTTGGCTTTTTCCTACTGGATTGATTACCTTGGTTTCTTAATGAGGGAAAAACTTTCTGCTATATTCATCAAACCTTGCTCTTGGGGTTTCCAACTGGCCAGTCATTTACTTCATCAACTACACGCCAACAAGTTCTCTGGCACTATTCATCACCGCGCCATCAACATGTTGCTAATTAATAAAGTCCAAGGTTTTACTTATTCTAAATATTTATCCTTTCTAAATGTGTCTTTTGAATTCAAATTTAATTTCCATAATTCAAATTCAAGTTTGAATTCAAATGCTATTCTTAGGTTTTAGTCATTCAACTTCATTGCTTCCCACAAGCAATAGATCAAAAGAGGTCATGTCGATTTCTTTCGCACTCCGAGAGTTTACCACCCCCCTCGAAGAGAGATTCAATCACTCTTAGGTTTTAGTGATAAAAGTGCGAAAAAATCCTGTAATTTTAAGATGCTATGCACAAAAGCCCTCTATTCTACCCCGAAGTTGTCCTACATGCTGGGATATTACAGACTTCCCCCCTTAACAAAAACTTTGTCCCAAAGTTTGGGGGTAAGGTGTACCTGAAGAATTCTGGATAGGCTGTCCTAAGATCTTCTTCATTTTCCCAGGTAGCTTCTCTTTCTGGGTGATGTTTCCATTGCACCTTGCAATACTTGATGGCCCTGTTACGAAGTTGCTTCCAGCTTTCTGCTAGAATCTTTGACGACTCCTCAACATAAGTCAAATCCGCTTGTAATTCCACGTCTTCATAGGATACGGTCTCCTCTGGTATCTTCATACACTTTCGAAGTTGTGAAAAATGAAACACATTATGAACCTTGGCTAGCTGCTTGGGTAGCTCCAACGCAAAGGCTACTCCTCGTTTTTGACTTAGAATCTTGAAGGGTCCAGTGTATCTTGGACTGAGTTTTCCCTTGACTCCAAAACGATGTACTCCCTTCATTGGGCTAACCCGGAGATAAACCATGTCTCCAACTTGAGGTTCCCATGTCCTCCTCCTTAAGTCTGCATAACTCTTCTGCCTACTTTGAGCAATCTTTAATCGATCTTGGATGATGTCAATGGCATGCTGTCTTTCCTTAACATAGTCCGGATGCCCGTTTCATACCAGCAGATGGGTGATCGACACTTTCTTCCATAGAGTGCTTCAAATGGTGCCATTTGGATGCTACTTTGGTAACTGTTGTTATATGAAAATTCTGCCTGTGGTAGATGTTCTTCCCATGATCCTCCAAAATCCAATGCACATGCTCTAAGCATATCCTCCAAAATCCGATTGGTCCTCTCTGTTTGTCCTCCTGTCTGTGGGTGATAAGCAGTGCTGAAGTCTAATCTAGATCCTAGAGCTTCATGTAACTGTTTCCAGAAAGCTGAAGTGAATACGGACCCTCGGTCCGATACTATTGTCTTCGGTACTCCATGTTTGCTCACAATTTCCTGAACATATAGGTTCACTAACTTCTCTCCGGAATCCTTTTGATTGACGGCCAAGAAAAGTGCACTTTTAGTTAATCTGTCCATAATAACCCAAATCATGTCCTTTTTCTTTGGGGTCAATGGTAATCCTGTGATAAAGTCCATTCCAATCTCTTCCCATTTCCACTCGGGAATATCCAATGGTTGCATGAGTCCAGCGGGACTTTGATGTTCCGCTTTCACTCTTTGACAAGCATGGCATTCGGACACGAACTTGGCTATCTCTCGCTTCATGTTGTTCCACCAAAAGAGTTCCTTAAGATCCATCTACATCTTGGTACTCCCCAGATGTATTGAATACGGAGTTTCATGTGCCTCCTTGAGTATCAACTGTTTGATTTCGGGTATGTCTGGCACACATATCCTATTATGAAACCAGAGTGAGTTGAAATCACCTAAACAAAACTCGGACGGTCTTCCCTCTTCAATCCTTTGAATTTCTTCCTCAATGAATGGGTCTTTATTTTGTCGGCGGAGGATGGTATACTTTAAATCACTTTTCCTTTCTTCCATCACCCTCATGGTAGACAAACTGCCCAAAGACTTCACTTCCAAACATTGAATTTCTAACCTTTCCAAATCCCTAAGCAATTCTTTAGGAAGTTCTCGGCTCATTGGCTGAGTATCTGTACTTTTCCTGCTCAACGCGTCGGCGACCACATTAGCCTTCCCTAGAGTATAGTTGATGGTCAAATCATAGTCCATGATCAATTCTAACCATCGCCGCTGCCTCATATTCAATTCTTTCTGAGTGAAGAAGTATTTGAGACTGTTGTGATCCATATAGAGTTCACACTTAGCTCCATACAGAAAATGTCTCCATCCTTTCAATGCAAACACCACGGCTGCTAGTTCAAGATCATGTGTTGGGTAGTTAACCTCATGCGGTCGTAATTGCCTAGACCCATAAGCGATAACCTTTCTATCTTGCATCAACACACATCCAAGTCCATTCTTGGATGCATCACAATATACCGTGTAGTCTTTGCCAGTTTCTGGTATGGCTAACACCGGTGCTGTGGTCAATTTATCCTTAAGTGTCTGAAAACTAACCTCACACTCTTCCGACCAAACAAACGGTGTATTCTTTCGGAGCAACTTTTTCATTGGTCCAGCAATCTTGGAGAATCCTTCTATGAACCTTCTGTCGTAACCTGCCATTCCCAGAAATCCTCTAATCTGCTTGACATTCTTTGGTGCTTCCCATTCTAAAACAGATGCTACTTTGCTTGGATTTACTGCTATGCCCTCCTTGGTAATCACATGCCTGAGAAACTCTACTTGGTCCAACCAAAATTCACACTTACTAAACTTGGCATACAACTGATGTTCTCTCAGAATCTGTAGAGCAATCCTCAAATGTTTAGCATGTTCTTCTTTGTCCTTTGAATAAATCAAGATATCATCGATGAAGACTATCACAAACTTGTCCAAGTAAGGCATAAAGATCTTGTTCATGAGATTCATGAAAATGGCTGGTGCATTAGTCAATCCAAAAGTTACGACCAAATACTCATGATGTCCATACCTGGACACAAAAGCTGTCTTTGGAACATCCTCCTTCTTGATCTTAATCTGGTGGTATCCGGATCAAAGATCTATCTTGGAAAATACTCCGGCTCCCCTGACTTGATCAAATAAGTCCTGAATTCTGGGTAGAGGATACTTGTTCTTGATTGTAACATTATTGAGGTTTCTGTAGTCTCCACACATTTTGCGTCCTCCATCCCGCTTATCCACAAATATCACGGGTGTACCCCAAGGTGAAATGCTTTCTTGTATGAATCCTTTCTGCTCTAACTCATCCAACTGTTCCTTCAACTCAACTAACTCCTTGGGTCCCATCTTATATGGTGCCTGAGCTATAGGTGCTGTTCCTGGGACCAAATCAATAGTGAACTCAATTTCTCTGTCTGGTAGCATACCTGGTAATTCCTTTGGAAACACATCTTGGAATTCATTGACCACCGGAATGTCTTCAAGTTTAGCTTCCTTCAAGGTATTTAGCTGTAGTTGAACTTCAATATGTGCATGACGGTCACCTTGATAAACTATCCTTCCTCCTCCTGGAGATCTAAGTGACACAGTTTTCTCCTTGCAATCTATCTGGGCTCCATTCTCTTCTAACCAATCCATTCCAAGGATCACAGCCATATCCTTCATAGGGATAAGAAAAAGATCGGCTAGATAGACGCAATCGCTGATCATAATGACCTGCTCTTGCTTGAGGTGTGTGACTAGAATCGTTCCCCCCGCAGATAAAACAGTGATGGGGTATTCTAACTTATTGCAAGTAAGTCCATAAAGATCGACAAACTCTTGCGAAATGAACGAAGTAGTTGCACCAGTATCGAAAAGTACTTTGCCGGGATGAGATAGGATTTGAAGCGTACCTATCACAGTTTTCTCCGAATCATTCACTTCCTCCAAGCTGGTGCAATTTAATTTCCCATAAGGTCGAGATATCTTTCCTGCGCCATTTCCTCCTGAATTACCACCTCAGTTAAATCCTCCTCTGGTTGCTTTCCTTCCCCATGCAGCTTTATTACAGATTCTTCATGTGTCCCTCTTGGTTGCACCCATAACAGATTATCTTGGGCCTTTGAAAATCCTTTGCCAGATGTCCTCTGGCTCCGCACGCATTACAGGTGATTCCGCCTCTAGGATTTCCTCCTCCTCCCCGGGGTAACATCCCCCGACTTGGCGGTCGTGGCTTGAAACTAAGATCTACAGTTGGTTTGTTGACCGGATATCTTCGGGTTCCAACTTGGCTTTCTTCCAGTGTTCCTCCTGAACTTGCTTAAAATCATCTTCCATGGTGATAGCTGCATCAACAAGTTCTTAGAAATCTGTTTCCTTCAACATTCTAAGTTGCATCTTGGCCATTGGATGCAAACCTCTCATAAACCGTTTCTTCCTCTTCTCATCCGTGTTTACTACATCCGTAGCATAACGTGATAGAAGAGTGAATTCCTTGACATACCTCATAATGGTCTTGTCCTTCTATTCTAAGTTGTCAAACTCTCTCCTATTCAATTCCATGATACTTTTTGGCACATTCGCCTCTCTGAACTTCCTCTTGAATTCCTCCCAGGTGAATACCCTTCCTGGAGGATGTATTGCCACAATATTGTCCCACCAGGCTGCTGCGGGTCCACATAACAGATGAGTGGCATACCTAAGCTTCTTGCTATCGTTGCAATTCACGGTGTTGAGCTTCCTCTCAGTATCCAACAACTAGTCCTCGGTGTCCATTGGTTCCGGTGCTGATGCAAATGGAAGTGGTCTTGTATTCAGAAAGTCTGCCAGTGAGACTCCGTGCACTCCTTCATTCCGACCTTCACGGTTGCGGTCCATCACATCCTGCATCATCTTTGACTGACACTCAATGAGCATCCGTTGCCTTTCATCTGCCATCCTCATATATTGGGCAAAATCTTGCTGTGTCCGAAATGGTGGTGGTGGTGGTAATGGTTCCCTTGCCGCTGCATCGGCTGCCTCCTTAGCCTTGGCTTCGGTCTCCATCCTCTGTTGCTCGGATTCCTCATCAACTACCATCGCCATTTTATCCCCCTAACCCTGTTGCATCAAGCAAAACTCATAGTTACACCATGCTCATGCTTTCTGAGCTCAACTTCATGCACAGAGTTAGTCACACAATAAAATCCAAATAAAACATAGCCAAATCACACCAAATGTATACCATGTATATACATGGGTAAAAGCAACATAGTGTTACACACTGCCCCGTGAGTAGCTACACTCACTGTCGTGGTTTCGTCAACAGATCTGCCATAGGGGTAGGTGCATGGCGGTTTGTGGAATGGGGGTGAACATGGCAGAGCGATCCGGGACGGTGGTAGCACGAGTTTACCCAGCTTCAGATCCCACAACGGTGGCGAGACCCTACGTGCTGCTATAAATCACTATATGGCAACAAGTGCTCGGTTACAATGATGAGGTTGGCTGTTTCGCTATGCGATCGGCCGTATGTCTAAGCTCTGCCTCAAGGGCTTCTCCACACCGGCTTATAAAGGCGCCTGTCATGGGCTACACGATCGTACCGGAGTGGATACAACTTGGAGTCCTAGACTAAGTCCTATGCGTGTACTACAAGGCAACCCGCCATAGGCCTGTATACGGATCCGCCATGAGCTCCTGCTTCCAGTACTGCCATGGTTTCTCCAGCAACTGGGCCGCCCGGTAGGCAATCTGCCATACCATCCTGATGGGCCACCCTGGCTTGCTGGTTTAGGACTACGTCGCTGGTATACCTATTTGGTATATCCCCAATAGTAGCCCCCAGGGAACTTCAAGATTGCCATTTCCATCCGCCATGCCTTATTTTTAGTGAATTTCATCCGCCATAGCTCGTCTTCTTCCCTGCGTCTGGATGGCGGTTCTTGATGTTCCTCTTTTCTTCATCTTTCGATCCGCCGTGAATAGCGGATCATGCGACATAGTTTCAACTTAGCGAGATTTCCGGGATCCGTTGGATCATACCATAGAAATCCGCCGTAGTTTTCGGCACGTAGTTCCTTCTAGGGCAAGATTCACAGTGCATGCACTGTTTAACTAAAGTTACTGTTTTACCCTTGGACACGTGTCACTGAACTAGGGTTTCCATGATCAGGATGAACGGTTCTGATGGCGGGCACGAATCTTGAGGCCCGGGGTCTATATATACCCCGGCCACTCACCCCCGGCCGGTTCACACTTCATTCACCCCCATGCATTCTCTCTCCTTAGCGCCTCCACGATGGCTCCACGATGTCCAACGAGCCGTCACGGGAGTTCTTCGCAGCCGGTGACTTTTCCTGCCACAAACTGGCTTCGTCCTCCTCTTCCTCTTTCGAGATCTTGGAGATCATTTCCGCCACACCTCTGGCCGCCATGGATCCAGAATCGCCTCGTCAGGCCGCAACGTCTGAAGCTGCTGAGAGCTCAGTAAGGTCAATTGACATAGAATCCGCTATACCCGAGACTTCGGGAGGTAGCTGGGATCCCTGCAACTTAGATGAGGGAACCCTATCCTCCTTGGAGCAGGAGGGACGGATAGGAGCCAAAGAGATTTCAAGATGGCGAGTAGATCCTGGTGCAGCAATGCCAACCCCTTCCGATGGAGAGATCGTGATGCTTAAGTCTCACATCGACCAAGGCTTCAGCCTTCCGCCATCCTACTTCTTGAAGGGCATACTTCGGCATTACAGGTTACAGCTACACCATATTGCACCAAATAGCTTCACAATCATAGCGGGATTCGTCGTGCTATGCGAAGGATATCTAGGTATCAATCCACGCGGACACTTATTCCGCTTATATTTTAACATCTGCCATAACCGGGATGCGAATGGAGACCCTCGCAACTGCGGATCAGTCTCATTTGTTCCTCGGAGCGGGAAATCATACCCTTATATTACACCGCATGATTCTGCAAAGGGATGGCGGGGATCTTTCTTCTATCAGGCTGACCAGGCCCCTCCTGAAAGGAAGTACGGCCTGCGGTCTTTTGTTGATGGTCCCACCGAGGAGCAAGATAGCTGGGGCGTTATGGATGATTTTACCATGGACGACAAATGCCAACTCTGCTCACGACGGATTTCCAAACTTGTGTTTTCTGGACTGACAGGTGCAGACACCATCCACTGCTGGATCTCACGGCGGATTCAGCCTCTTCAATATCGCCCATCTCTGATGTGCGAATATAGCGGAATCGACGACCCTCAACGCTATTCCAAGGAGGAACTATCTGCCGAAGAGATCGAGCACCGAATCCGCAACATCATCAAGGTGGGACGAGATGAACCATTGAAGTTAAAGATCCCCATGTATGAGAACGGCAATTGTCCAGAGGTGAGTGCCTTCCTGTTCCGCCATAACTGTTATTTTTCTTGAATAACTTGCATCTTTCTGCAGCTTTCCTCTCTTCCGCCCTCCGAGCTGAGCCGTCTAGTCCGTTATCCCCGGACGAAGGAACTCACCAATGATGAGGACGAAACATCCTCATCTCCAAGAAAACAGAAGATGGCGGAAGAGGAGAATGCGGCGGATGAGCCCACGACAACTGTACCCCGTGGTGTTCACGGCGCGGGCGGGCGTATACGAGGATTAGGAAAGAGGGTTATCTCCCGCCATCCGTCCCCAGCTCTGCGCGGCCACTTGGATACCGTACCTGAGCATTCCGCTACTATCAAACTGCCAGAGCGGAAGTAAGGAAGATATTCTTTTTGATTTCATACCATCTCTAATTTGACTTGTTCTGATCTGTGACTTTGCGCATAGGAGAAGGAAAGTTGCTGGCCAAAAGCCTCCAAGGACCAAACCATCCCCTATCATTGTTCCACCTACACCCGCTGCTCCTATCTGCCCAGCTGGACCTTCCGCTTCTGCCCAAAGGGCTAGCAAGATGGCGGGTGCCTCGGCAATGGATGCTGGGCCCTCCACCCATCCCGCTAAGGGCTCAAAGAAGGTAAACTTTAGCGGAAAGGCGGTCGAGATGGGCGCGGGAGTTGGGGAGGCCTCAAAATGGAAAAAGAAAGCAGATGCTCTTTTCCGTCTTGATCACCTGCAGGAGGAGGCCAGCAACCATGTGTCAACCGCTATGTCATCTTTTGTTCAGAGAACCAGCATCGTGAAAGTGGTATGTACTCCCAGTAGCCCCTGAGCGCCGTGGCGGATTTCCGTAGATGATTCGCTATGGTGCTCTAAGAGAAAACTACTTTAAACTTTTGCATAGTATAGCCCCCGAGCGCCGTCATTTTGTACGTTGCTCTTTAGAGAACTTTAAATTTTGCACTGAGTAGCCCCCGAGCATTATGGCGGATAACTATCCGGCATAAAGCTCTAAGAAGACTAAAAAAACATCATGAGTAGCCCCCGAGCGTTATGGTGAGTTATTATCTGTCATAAAGCTCTAAGAGTGACTAAAATATCATGAGTAGCCCCCGAGCGTTATGGCGGATGGCTATCCGGCATAAAGCTCTAAGAATGACTAACATATAATATCGTTTTGCCAGAATTACAAGAAAGTTGTGGAGGACCTGGTCCAGGTCGTCAGCTCGTAGGAGAAGGAGCTGGCGGAAAAGAGCACTCTTGTGGCGGACTTGCAGCAGCAGCTTGAGAATAGCGGTAATTTTCTTTTGTCTTGGACAAGTTTAAGTACCTCTATGCTATCCGATCAATACTTTGCTTATATTTCCACCACGCAGATGCTGCCAAGCTAAAGTCCACACTCGAGGGGGTGGAAAAGGGCCACGCTATCGCGATGGAGGGGTTGCAGAAGCAGCTCCAAAAATCTTTGGCCTCGAATACCCTTCTCAAAGAGAAGCTTAAGGACCAGGAACGCCAGAACCTGCAGAAGCACAAGGAGGTAGAGGATCTCCGCAAAGCCGCCGCCGAATTTGAAAAGCGGCGAGATGGCTTTAACGAGGTCCTCGATCATTTACAGAAGACCCTGCTAGGTATCAATGGCTCTCCATACTGTGTAGTTTGTAATAATGTTCTATGCCGAGTATGACGCCTTGTTTATTTCCGCTATGTAGTGACCCTGAAGCAAGGCGAGGTGGATTCCGCCACAGGCTTACGCATAGCCTCCGACGCGGCGAAGAAGGAGCTGGATGGCCTTCTCAACGCTGGTCGTCAGGCGTGCGGGAGTCTGCAGATAGCGGGTTCAGCTGGTCTCTCCGCCATAGGGCTCACCAAGAAGTTGCTGCTCGTGCCTGGGCTAGTGATGGACTGGAAGCAGTCTTAAGCTCGGGGTGGTGCCAGAACAGCCTTAACTTTGGCGAAGGCCCACTACCTCGAGCTGGACCTGGACTTGATCACCTCCGGCATCCCAGAGAGTGGCGAGGACGGAGCGCCGGTGGACGAGGCCGCCATCCGGCAGAGTGTGCTAGGATATGATCAGCTGTGTGCCCTGGGCACTCAGCTGAACGTATACTACGAGGCATATGATCTGTCGGGGTCTCCGAGCCAGGCTTCGGTGTCGGTCTCTGTAGCCACTGCTGGTGCTGATGGCGGCGATGAAGTGTCCTCTGCGATTTCGCCATCCTCTTAAGTTATACCCTACAATGTGGCAGGAAGAAAACAATTGCATCAATTCGGCCCCTGAGTGGGTCTGTAAGTTAAACTATTAAACTGCGTGTATGCTCTGCACTGTGCCTGATCTGCCTATGGCGGATCAGTGAATGCTTTTGAACTTGTGGTACAGTTTTTATTAAGTGGTTTATGTGCGAAAAAACTGCCAGGCCTATTTTTATGCAACTTGCAGCAGTTTGACATGCTCAAAAAACAACACTTTGAAAAAAAAATCTCGCATAGGATTATGCGATCCGCCATCCGGCTCTTTGTGCTTGACTTTTCGTGAGATGGCAGAATCTTCGCACGAACAATCCACTAGGGCAACGATACTTAATAGCAACCGTCCAAAACTCTTAGCAGATAGCGGCTTAAACCATCAAAAAGTCACTACTCGGGAATCCACACAAAGAACGTCAGATGGAGATCAAAACATAAATATGCTACGCGAACCGCTATGACGGATTTAAAAAGACGCAAGTGCAAAGCACAATTGCGAAAAAGTTCCACACGATCTAAATGAACAATAAAGGAGGTAAAAGACTCAGAAAAAATCAAGAGTGAACTAGATGCTTTATTTCATTGATCATATAGAGGTGCCTATTACATAGCTTAGGTAAGTGCTAAGTGTAGAAAGGACATAGTTGTGCGATGTTCCATGGACGATCTGTTTCGTCGTAGATATCGTCAGGGTCTCTTCATTTGCGCTTCTTACTGGGTCGCTTATCTAGCTCGCGAATATCAACGAGGTAGTAGGATCCGTTCAGTAGAGCTTTGTTGATGACGAAGGGTCCTTCCCAAGGCGGGGATAGCTTCTGGGACTTCTGCTGTTTGAGGCGTAGCACCAGGTCCCCCTCTTTGAACGAGCGTTTGCGAACTCGGTGGCTATGATAGCGGCGGAGATTCTGCTGGTAGATGGTGGATCTCTGGGCTGCTATGTCTCGTTCTTCTTCCAGCAGGTCCACGGATAGTTGTGTAGACGCTTCTGCATCTTCCTCCTCATAGGCCCCGACTCTTGGAGAATCGTACTGGACATCACTTGGCAAGATTGCCTCTGCTCCGTAGACTAAGAAGAAAGGGGTGAGGCCAGTTGATTTGTTTGGCGTGATCCGTAGACTCCATAGCACAGATGGCAACTCTTCTGCCCAGGCTTCAGCTGCTCTATGTAGCGGTGCTTCTAGGAGTGGCTTGATCCCTGACATGATTAGTCCGTTGGTCCGTTCAACTTGGCCATTGGACTGTGGATGTGCCACAGATGCCAGGTCAAGGCGGATTCTGTTGTGATGGCAGTATTCTTCAACTTCTCCCTGAGACAAGTTAGTGCCGTTGTCGGTGATGATGCTATGTGGGATGCCGAATCTGACCACAATGTCCTTGACGAATTTTAGGGCGGTTTTGCCATCAAGTTTTCTGATTGGCTTAGCTTCCACCCACTTCGTGAATTTGTCTACCGCTACCAGGAGGTGCATAAATCCCGAAGGTGCTGTTTTTAGCGGACCCACCATGTCCAGCCCCCAGACCACAAAAGGCCAGGTTATAGGGATCGTATGCAGTGCTGTGGCGGGCATGTGGGTTTGCTTGGAGTACATCTGGCAACCTTGGCAGAGCTCCATGATACGGCCTACATCTGCCTTGGCTGTTGGCTAGTAAAATCCATGGCGGAATGCCTTAGCTACTAGAGATCTGGCGGCGGCATGATGCCCACATTCGCCTTCGTGGATCTCCCTTAGTATTTCGATTCCGTCCACTTGGGATATGCACTTCATAAAGACTCCCGAGGTGCTTTGCTTGTAGAGCTGGCCATCTATGATGGTGTACACTTTTGCTCTACGCTTGATTTGTCTCTTCTGGACTTCATCCTCGGGTAGTTTCTTGTTCGTCAGATACTCCAGGTAGGGCTCTGCCCATGGCGGGTTGCTAGGCAAAACCGCCATAACGGGGGAGCTCGCCAGTTCCGTATTTTCTGAATCCACCATCTTGACTGATGGTACGTGCAGATGCTCGAGGAATACGCCTGGCGAGACTGCCTTGCGGCTGGACCCTAGCTTGGACAAGGTGTTGGCCGCCATGTTATCTTCTCGTCATACGTGCTTTATGTCATAGCCGAGGAAACTTTTGGCCATCTCATCTACTTTGTCTCTGTAAGCCACCATAACTTCGTTCTGAGCTTTGTATGTGCCAGCCACCTGCTGAGCGACAAGGTCAGAATCTCCACAACACATAATGTGTTGTACGCCGATCTCCTTTGCGACGCGTAGCCCGTGCAGTAGCGCTTCATACACTGCGATGTTGTTTGTAGTGGGGAAGTGGATCTAGAGAACGTAGCTGAGCTCATCTCCCTTGGGAGATTTGAGTGTCACTCTAGCCCCAGAGCTGTATAGCAGCTTTGAACCATCAAAGTGCATCACCCAATGCTCTGGTTCTGGGACGGGCGTAGTCTCCTGTGCTTCCTTCCAATCCGCCATGAATTCCACCAAAGCCTGAGACTTGATGGCGGTGTGAGGCTTCTAGTCGATGTCGAAGGAGGCCAATTCAATGCCCCACTTTGCAACTCGTCCTGTTGCGTCGCTGTTGTTGATGATGTCCTTCAGTGGAGCCTTGCTCACCACTATGATCTTATGGTCATAGAAGTAATGCCGTAACTTACGAGAAGCTAGGAAAACTCCATATGTAACTTTTGGTAGTGAGGGTAGCACTGCTTGGATTCCGTCAGGACCTCGCTGACATAGTAGACTGGTCGCTGCATGCCGTACTCCTGTGCTTCTTCCTTGTGTTCTACCACGATGACGATGCTGACGACCCTGTTGGTTGCCGCCATGTATAGTAACATGGGTTCCTGGTCTTCGGGAGCTGCTAGGACTGGTGCAGTGGATAGCACTCTCTTCAGATCCTTAAGCGCGGCGTCTGCCTCGTCGGTCCAGACGAATTCGTCTGATTTCTTCATCAGCTTGTAGAGTGGCAAAGCCTTCTCGCCAAGACGACTGATGAATCTGCTCACTGCTGCCATGCAGCCTATGAGTCGCTGCACATCCTTTAAGTCATTAGGCCAGGAGATGTCGAGGATTGCCTTGATCTTCTCCAGGTTGACCTCGATTCTGCGGTGGGAGACGATGAATCCCAAGAGTTGTCCAGCTGGTACCCCGAAGATGCACTTCGTGGGGTTGAGCATCATGTTGTACTTCCTTAGATTGTTGAAGGTCTCTTGCAAATCCGCTATAAGGCCGTCTTGCTTTTTGGACATAACGGCGATGTCATCCACATATGCGTGGATGTTGTGTCCGATTTGATCCGCCAGGCACTTTTACATGGTGCGCTGGTACGTTGCTCCTGCGTTTTTCAGACCGAACGACATTGTCACATAGCAATATGTGCCATAAGGTGTTACGAACGACGTAGCAAGCTGATCGGACTCCTTCATCTTGATCTGGTGGTATCCCGAGTAGGCATCTAAGAAACATAGCAGCTTCAATCCCGCCGTCGAGTCAATGACTTGGTCAATGCGAGGCAAGGGGAAAGGATCTTTTGGACACGCTTTGTTCAGGCCAGTGTAATCTACACACATGCACAGAACCTTTGTGTTTTTCTTAGGAACTAACACAGGATTTGCCACCCACTTCGTATGGATCACCTCTTTGATGAAGCCTCCTTTCAGTAGCTTGGAAATTTCCTTTGCTATCGCGCGGCGTTTTTCATCTCTGAAGCGTCTCATGGCTTGTCTTACTGGCTTAGAGCCAGGGATTATCTGTAGGGCATGCTCGGCGAGTTCCCTGGGTACACCTGTCATGTCAGATGGCTGCCATGCAAAGATGTCCCGGTCCTGACGGAGGAAGTCGACGAGCGCGCTTTCCTATTTGGGGGACAGATTTGTCCCAATCGAGGTGGTTTTGGCGGCATCGCCAGCGACAAGTTCCACCTGCTTTGTATCAACTGTAGGCTTGAAGGTGGGCGGGGAGGCGGAAACTTCTTGCTTGGATGCCGGCATCTCCGTGGGGTCTGTGGCGGCGTGGATTTCCTTGAACTCCTCGCCGAAGAACACTGCTTCTGCGAAGGCGGCTTCTCCTTCCTCGCATTCCTTTGCCTTTCTAAAGCTGCCATAAACGGTGATTATGCCATCTGGTCCTGGCATCTTTAGCTGGTTGTAGATGTAGCATGGCCTGGCATGGAAACTATGGAAGGCAGGGCGGCCAAAGATCATGTGGTATGTACTTTTGAACAGGACCACCTCAAAGGTTATGGGCTCTTCTTGGTAATTTTCTTCACTGCCGAAGGCAACCTTGAGGGTGATGGACCCGAGGGACTTAGCTTGGCGGCCAGGAACCACTCCATAAAAAGTGACGGCACTATGGCGGAGTTGGGTCTTAGTAAGGCCGAGCTTTGTCAGAGTTTCCACGTACATGATGTTCAGGCTGCTGCCGCCATCCATTAGACACTTGGAGAACTTGTAGCCCTGGATCACAGGGCATACTACCATGGTGTAATATCCATCCGGGATGTGCTCTGGGTGATCGTCGTGGATCCAGTGCACCGGTACTTCAGACCATCGGACGTATTGGCGGACTTTTGGCACGGTGGCATTGAGGGAGCGCATAGCAGCTCGCTGTGCCTTAGCCGTGGGGGGGTCCAAGGAACGTGTGAAGGCTCCCTTTTTATTGGTATTTTTGAATGGGTTACCCGTGCCAGCCCCACCCTCTGCCTTTTCGGCGGGTTTGGGCGCAGGGTCTTCGTCCATATCACTGCCATCCTTGGACTCCTTATCCTTGTCCGCTTTCCCTTTGCCACGAGGCTGTTGTCGCCGGTTGTGCTTATAGCCAGCTTCTTGGTCCGCCTTGATGTCGTTGACAAATTTACAGTTCCGGTTGGTGTGATTGCACTTCCCTGAAGCATCTCGATGGGCGAAGCATGGCATATCGCGGTACTCATCGTAGGACACGGGAGCGGATGGCGCCAAAGCGGGAGCTGTAGAGCTCCGCGGCTGGCCGCCGCTGGTACCATGTCCCTTGCCGTGTTGGCAGCTTTGACCCTTATTGGCGAAGGTTGTGGCCACCATATCCGGAGTTTGCTGCTCTTCTGGCGGATTCTTCCGTTTATTGCTATTGTTCCGCTTTCCAGTATTCTGGATGGCGGAAGCCTTCAGGGATTCGCAGGCGTCGTCATCGGTGGCCGCGTAGTTGCTTGCAATGGTGATCATAGAATTTAGGGTTAGTTTCCCTTCATTCCTTTCTCGCAATAGGCGATGGCAGAGCAGCTGGCCTCTCTCCAAACTGTCGATGAACGCGAGGATGGCGGATTTGTCGGTAACCCCTTCACAGGAGTTCTTCATATCTAGCCATCGCACAAGGAAAGTTCAGGAGGTCTCGTCGTCAGCCCGTCGGCACCTTTGGAGGTCACCAATATTATGAGGTCTCTTATAGGTACCCTCAAAGTTTTCGGTAAACGCAATCTGCATATCAAACCAGGTTTGGATGGAATTCTTTGCCAAGTCGTTGATCCACTGCCGCGCTGTGCCAGATAGCATCAGGGGCAGATAGCGGACAGCAACGTTGGGTGATCCCCCGGCGAATTGCACTGCGTTGAAGTAGTCTTGTAGCCAAGTTAGAGGCCTATCGACTCCATTGTACTGGCAGATATTTTTCTCGATTTTGAACCCATGTGGGATGGGCCCATCACGGATCCGTTGTCCAAAGCACTTTGGGCCGAGGAAGAAGGCTGTTTGGGACTTGGCAATCTCGTTTAGGTGGGTACGCACATTGTAGGGCTTCTGGTCCTGCGGATCCTTGCGAGAGTTGCGTGATTTTGCTGGGCCACCGCCGCCACTGCCGCCGCCATGGGGGCTACCTGGTGGAGATGGCGAAGGGTCATGTCTTTTACTCTCGCCGTCCTGCGATTGATCTCTGCAGCTATGACGGCTTCCCTCTGCTCTCCGTGGAGATGGATCGTCGTCATGGCAGCAGGAGCCTTGCCCTTTTTCATCGTGGCGGCGGGAAGAGCGATGCTTATCCTTGTCACTGCTGCGGTGCACGCCGTCGTCATGGCGAGATCGTTCCCTTTGCTTGGATCCGCCGTCTTGAGTGGCTTCCCATTGTGGTGGATCGTCTCTGCGTCCAGCGTCACGGCTTCGTCCTCGCTTGCCATCATTGTCGCGTATGACGATTCCTCCCTTTGGGATTTCGAACGTCTTATACTTTACTGGTGGCATGTTGGTCTTATGGCGGGGAGCAGCATTGTCTTGATGGTATCCATAGGCAGGGTAATTCTTGCGAGGTGGTGATGGATTTCTCTGCGGGCCCTTGCTGTTCTCTGCGGGCCCTTGCTGTGTGGCTTGTCATCAGAGGATATTGGGATGGCATCTGCCCGGTTGCGAGCTTCTCTTCTTCGGACTTCTGAGGATTCGGTATGAGATTCGTTATCAGGGCACGTACCATAATTGCCAGTACCCCGAGCCTTGGAGGCAGTGCTGGACCTGCATAGCGCAGGATCAGATTCAAGCCGTCGTGACGACGTAGCTTTCTCCTGCTGCACCAATGCTTTGGTCATCAGTTTTACCGCCGTCTCTAGGGCTGCTGGGCTTTTATTATGCTCCAATAGCTCCTTTGCAACCACAATGTTCTCTACGGGCATAGCCCTAACTTCATCGCGGTTCTTGTCCACATATGGCGGATTTTTGATATACATCTTGGCCAGAGTTTCTGCGGTTGGCACGGTGAACTCAAGGTTTCGCACCAGCTGCGGGTCGCCTCCATCGTTCATTTGGTTCTAGATGAGAGTAACGTACTTCTCCTCCATGTTCCTTGCGCGCTTCAGCGTGTCTTGAGCTTTAGCAATGTCGCCATCTAACTTTTCGCCCATCTTCTCGACTCACTTTGCTTCTTTGAGGATTGCTCGCATTTTCTTCTCGAGATCGTTCATGTCTCTGACATAGTTAGGGGTGATTGGATCGGCTAGAGTTCCGTAGACGACCTTGTCCAGCGGGGTCGTGAAGTCTTCTGGGTAATGCACCTCGGGGATGGCGGGTTGCAGAGGCCTGGGGCCGCCCTGGATCTCGGGAAGCTGTTCCGCGGCGGGATCGGCGGCTGGTGGCGGGTTACCCTGCTCTTTGCCGGCATCTCCATCATGGGCTGCCTGAGATGGCGGATCACCGGTTGTCTGCCCAGCGTCATCTCCTTTGTTGGTCATGAACACCTGCTTGGCGGCTGCGTTCTGCTCTTCAAGTGCTTGATGAGCTAACTCCGCCTCGATCCTTCTCATGGCGGCGTCATAGTGATCAGAATCGTAGCCTTTGCTATCCCAGTCATCTGATTCACCACTTTCGTTAAGTGCCTCTAGGATGGATTCACCTGGGCTATCTTCTCCATTGGAGGTAGATCCCGAAGTGATACCTGTGAAAGCAACAAGGCAATACTGCGGTGTCTCTAACGCCAGATTGCTCATGGCGGATTCACAGCGGTCTACCACAACTTCCTCTACCTCTAGGGCGGGCTGGGTGGGATTGTTTTTTGGATCCGATCTAGATAACTTAGGAAGTTCCAGATCAGATGATTCATCCTCCGTATCCAGCTCGAAAGCGGTCCGTTTGGGGGTTTCAGCCATACCAATCCGCCGGAAATTGGTTTCCGTAGCGGGGGTAGGGTTTGTCTCTCCGATGAAGATATGAATATCTCCGATCGGAACGACGGTGAATCGAGCGGGGTTTTCTCTAGCCGGCACCCAGAGGTTATCCACTGGGACGATGGGGAAGCCGGAATCGTAGAGGACGCGCCCGATGGCGACGGTGTCGCCGATGCCTACAAAGGTGGATCCCGCCTGGATCCGCGCTCCTGACGCGTTATGCCCCACGGTGGGCGCCAACTGTCGTGGTTTCGTCAGCAGATCTGCCATAGGGGTAGGTGTATGGTGGTTTGTGGAAGGGGGTGAACACGGCAGAGCGATCCAGGATGGTGGTAGCACAAGTTTACCCAGCTTCAGATCCCGCAACGGTGGCGAGACCCTACGTGCTGCTATAAATCACTATATGGCAACAAGTGCTCGGTTACAATGATGAGGTTGGCTGTTTCGCTATGCGATCGGCCGTATGTCTAAGCTCTACCTCGAGGGCTTCTCCACGCCGGCTTATAAAGGCGCCTGGCGTGGGCTACACGATGGTACCGGAGCGGATACAACTTGGAGTCCTAGACTAAGTCCTATGCGTGTACTACAAGGCAACCCGCCATAGGCCTGTCTATGGATCCGCCATGAGCTCCTGCTTCCAGTACCGCCATGGTTTCTCCAGCAACTAGGCCGCCCGGTAGGCAATCCGCCATACCACCCTGATGGGCCACCCTGGCTTGCTGGTTTAGGACTACATCGCTGGTATACCTATTTGGTGTATCCCCAACACTCACTTATTCTCATTGCGAAAGCAAATACTACATAATACACATATGGTACATATGTTACACACATATCGCCTCCTTATCGATGGTGGTCTCCTACGGGTAGTCGAACTCCCGGTACATCCCCGGTGTCCATCCAGTCGCTCGGGATGTCCTCCTGACTAAAGCATGGGTATAAGGTGACTCCGCTGGTATATAGTCGAGATCGGGTGTAGGGCCTAAGTTGAAGTCAGTCATCCCCAGATAACCACTCAACGATGGGTATACAACCTCAGTGGCACCTCTCTCCGCCTTGGGCCTCGAGCATTCTCCATGATCCATATGGCTAAGTAATTCCCCCTCGGCATCCGACTCTATCTCTATGGGCTTCCCCACCACGTCTCCGGCGCGGTGAACAACCCTAAACTGAGTCGTGACCTCGTGCTCCGAATCACATGGAATCAGATCTCCGGCCGTTCCCATATACTGACCAAAACGCCAGCCCATGGAGTTTCCCCCAAAACTGTCGTTATGGGGCATTCCCCATGACTCCAAACCTACCTCATATCCAGCTCCAGTCGAGCCGTGTGCAAAATGCACTGGTGGCATCTCCGGTTCGGCCTTGGGCTCGAACTCCCGCTCCTCGGGATCGACACCCTCATCTAAAGTGATAAAGTCTCCAGCGGAGAAAGCTGGGGTAGGTGCTCGTGGTGGTCCAGAAGTCTCCCCCGTATGCCATGGAGTCGGTGTCATCTCGGTGATCTCCTCCACTAGACTCTGTATCTCTCCAACTAGAGCTTCGTGGACGTGATAGAACACACTAAGCAGATGCTTACACCTGTCGATGTGCTCTGCTGCAGCATGTGGGTGTCTCTTCGCAAACTTGTAACTATCCCGAAGAGGATCTTCTCCCTCCTCGTTGTGTGGGATGTGCGTGAACATAGTACCTAATAACTTCTCCGTTTTGTGTTCACGGATATCAGTGATGGCTTTCATAACTGCTATTTTATATGCTGTACTAACCATGCGGGCTTCTCCAGCTGGCATGACCACGCTCATGCCCAATTTGGCAGGAAGCATGATCCCTACCCTATACTTTTGAAAGACTCTACCCTCATAATAAGCATACTTCTTGATAGGGATACGGGTTTCACACCCGCACTCCTGTAGGATGCCCCAAAGCAGATCGGATAGGTTCCCATCATACTCATCCAACGTCACATCTCGAACTTGCACGGTCCTTGACGAATTGGTGCGTGCCATCCTGGCAGCATATAAAAGATCAAAAATTAGTACATGATGCATCATAATAGTAACAATAAAGAATTGTAACACTAAAAAGTATGACTTTGTTATTCTCAAGTGAATAACGTCATAACCATTTTAGAGAACTCTTTACTATTCCTATTTGAATCCTACAGGTCATTCCCATTAACTAGGCGTCCAACCTAAGGTCAAAGCTTTTGCTCTGATACCAACTGTGGTGACCCAGCATACCACTGCATGTTGTAGTATGCAAGTTGTTGACATTACACTCATGAAGTACCATTTCACAAATATTACATCCCTCAGAGTGGTACAACAGAAACATAGCGGTCTTTATTCAAGTGCTTAATATTACAAGCCACAAACTTACAAAGGACTCCAGTTCCTCCTCGGTCCAAAGAGGAACACTAGTAGGTTCTACTTTGATGCTACAAACCTTAACTAGGACTGATAGAAGTAGGCTAAACATGATAACTAGCTTAAGTCACTTTATTCTATAAGGTTCGTGTGACTCAAGCTACTACCCTACACTAGTAGTTGTCGGTCTCCTCCTCGGTTCCTTCGTTGTTTCCATAGGCGATGGTGTAATCCACGTCTTCGACTCCACCAGAAAGGTTCGGCTCTTCATAGTAGACTTCCTCGTGGTCCTCCGATGCTCCTTCAGTTTCCTCGTTCTGGCCCTCCAAGTCTAAGCAAGGGTTAAGAGGGAATGGGGTGAGTAACGAGCGTTACCCAACAAGTTCGTTTAACAGGATAGAGGTGTTTGATGCACTAGCTATGACCATATACTCAAGAGTCTTAGGCCAAATGCAGTTTTTATAATCATTTCTTCAAAGGTTGCTTTTATTTAAAAGAACTATGTCCGTCAGTCTTCATAGGTTGATTAGAGCTTCGATTGGCTCCTTTCCTGCCACGTTCGTAGCTCCTTCCCAGAACAGGGAGTATCTTGATACTTTCTTACACTCTGCAGAGGTGGTCACTTGTACCCATGAGAGATCAACACTTTGCTGCACAACCGGGCATACTTTCCCGTCCATACTTCTTTTGTATGGGGCCCAGTTGATGATCCAAGCCAATCATTGTTCTTCTCCGCGACCCCGCAGACCCACCCATTTGTAAGTCCATCCTCCCCTATACCACATATGTAGACTGATTGGCGCACTGGTCCTCCCCTTTACACTATGGACGCTCCCATAGGTAGACTGTTCCGGACCCAGATGCTCGCTCCTATACAATATGGGTAGACTGATCTGGATGACCCTTACAATCCATCGTAGATCAATTAGCAAGTTTGTCCCCCCCCCCCTATACTATAGGCAGACTAGCAGGAAACACATTCCCCCCCCCTTTACAATATAGTAGCCTAGGCAAGACAACCCTCGCTACTGATCCATTGGCATGCGAGAGGGAAAAGATACAGCTGACTTCTTCATCCCATTCCAGATCTCATGGTTGACCATTATTTACGGCGCTAGAATCACTGGCGATATTTGTTATTAGTCCTAGGTGAACTTTCCAGTTGTAGTGGGACCTCCACCATACTCATACCATGGTCCCACTGCCCACCATCCAAGGGCAACAACCATTATGGTCGAAACCACTATTCATATTCATTAGTAAAAACAAACCTTTTACTTTGAATGCAGTAATAATAATAATAATAATAATAATAATACCACCGATATATTTGCAAGTAATTTGCTAAAAGTAAACAAGAGATATGAGCAAGAGTGAACTTGCCTGCAAACTACAAGGTAGTGCAGTTGGATTTGATGAAGTGACCCGGGACCTCGGGTTCTAGAAAACAGCATCATTGTCCGGTAAGGGCAATGGTTAAAGATTCAAAAATTCATGCTTTATGGTGTGTGTTTAATTTATACCCCCTGAAGTGATTTATTTACTCGCTAGCTTTTATATATTCTTTTTATGATTTTAAAGAATATATGTTAATGGTGATTTAATTCAAGGATATTCATCTGATATTCTTGAATGGAACTTATTTTAAAGAGTTAAGAATTTACTAGATTTTTCTTAAATGACTAGCAATTTTAATATCTTCAGAAAAATCATTTAACTCATTTTCCTTTTGTGTAATTAACTCATATGATTATTTTATTTTTCAAATGAGTTTAAAATTCCCAGAAGGACTAAAGAATAGCTGTTTTATATTTTTAGTTAATTTTAGGTATTTTTCTAGATTTGTTTTAAACAGATTAGGGTTTTCTAGGGTTTTTTGGTTATTTTAAATAAAATAAAAATCAGCTCACAGCTCGGGCCCACTGGTCAGGTCAACCTGAGTGGGCTTGACCAGACCAGCCCGGCCCAGCCGGCTGCACTCTCTCTCTCTCTTCCACTCGGTCACTCGCTAACCCTAATCCTCTCTCCTCTTTGGCGATTCCGAATCGCCGATGAATTCTTCGCCCGATTCCGGCGAGCTTCGGCGAGCTCCGCCATTGCCATGTGGGGCATTAGCTCCGCCTCGTCAAGTGCTTCCATCTGACCGTGGGGATTCGTCGACTTTGCCGCCGTTCGTCGCCATCGCCTCCGAGCATCGTCCAGTTGATCTTGCCCTCGAGGCTCGATCTGCTCCGGTTGGCCTCGCTGGAGCTTCTGCCCCCGCCTCTTGGTGCTTGCGGTGGTACCTCCGCCGCCACGTCGGTTGGACGGCATGTCTGCAACCCCCGGCGTCGTCCCCAGGTGTGGTGCTGTGCTCAGCCGTTCGGCCATGAGCACGGTGCTACTCCACCGTCGCCGCAACCCACTGGATGGTGGCTTCCACCACAACCGTGGCTGTGCCGACGGTGTCACCGCCATGGTCTTCCTCCTAGATCCTCTGCGAGCTCACCTGTGAGTCCTCCTCCTTCTCCTTCTGCCTCTGTGCTCATGTCTTGGTGGTCTGGCCAGCGAGCCAGGCATGCTTGCCTTCTGCTGCTGCGCCATGCTTGAGCTTGTGATGTTATTCTAGAACTTCTATGCTGGCCACTACCTGCTGTTGCTGCTGTTAGCTTCAGTTAAGTATTCAGTTAAGAGTTTCTTAGCTGAATTTGCGGGAGTTACTAAGCTTGCTTCCCCTATGATGGCTGGCTTGATCATATGTTGTATATCTGTTGCTTCTGATAGTTTCAGTTAAATATTCAGTTAAGAATTTCTTAACTGAACATTCCTAGTTCAATTAGCTGGCTTTAGCTGTGATGCTAGGTTGATGCCCTGCTTGTATGCTTGCTATTTAGGGTTCATATGGTGCCCTCTGAACTGCAGTGTTAACTGCTGTCAGTTAAATCATGTTGTGGTTTTCTTGCTGGATTATTCATGATGGTGTGCAGTCAGTGCTTGCTCACTGCTGCTAGTTCATATTGATGCTGATGATTGATTTCATGATGGCATAAGCATGCTGAGCTTAAGCTTGCTAAAACTTGTCCAAAGATATCCTTCTGTTGATTTATATGAACTGAAATAGGTTTCAGTAATGATTTAATTGTATCAAGCAATTCATGCTTGAGTATTCTGTTACTAGTGGATTTGATTTGCTTCCTATAGCATGTTATCTAAATAACAGCAAGTAACTGATATTTATTAAGTTTGGTTGTGATTCCTCCATGTGAGGTGCACAATTGTTTCTTGATAATTAACTGGATGGCTGCTGTTTCTGTGATGCTAATGCATGCTTTGGTGGCTTCTCATCAGTGGCTAAATCATCATTTTGGGCAAACTATAATACTGATAAGAACAGATCTACATGATGATTTTAGTCCTAGCCAATGATGCATGGTCTGAGGCTTGAATCTTGATGGTGCATGATTATTTGTTTTCCAGTTAACTAAATCTTCCTATGGAGATTTTACAAAGCATTGATGCGGGCAGATAACCACCCAGTTGGGAACCCCAAGAGGAAGGCATGATGAGTACAGTAGCAAATTTTCCCTCAGTAAGAAACCAAGGTTTGTCAGTCCAGGAAAAAGCCAAACTCCAGAAGGTGATGCTGACTAGCCTACTAACACTCCAACAAGGGCGCCGTTAACGATTCTTGTTGACTCATCTTCAACCAGTAGCAACGCAGAACCTGCACACAACACAACCAAATACTTTGCTCCCAACTTACGATGAGGTTGTCAATCTCACCGGTTTGCTTGAAACAAATGGTATGAGCGTATCGAGTGGAAAGCAATAGTAATATGCGAGTAAAGTAAACAGTGCGAGTAAAGTAAACAGGTGATAGCAATATAGTGGAAATAGGACCGGGGTCCACAGTTCACTAGTGGTGTCTCTCCATAAGATAAAATAACACATGCTGGGTAAACAAATTACAGTTGGGCAATTGATAGAATAAAGACAACGTGATATGTCAAGAGGATTACTATGAGATTTACTCTGGGCATTACAACAAGATACATAGACCGCCATCCAACTGCATCTATGACTAATAATCCACTTGTGGCGAATCAATCCGAGAACTCCACAAGTATTAAGTTGCGAACAATAGATAACTGCATTAAGCAAAGTGTGTAATGTAAACAAAGCATATGCCCTCGAGCATATGAATGTTGTTTTCTCCCTAGTAGCAACAACACATCTATAACCTTAGAGGTTTCTGTCACTCCCCCAGATTAAATAGAGGCATGAACCCACTATCGAGCATAAATACCCCCTATTGGAGTCACTAGCAACTACTCGGCCAAGATAGCTAGTAACAACGGAGAGCATGCAAGATCATAAACAACATAGAGATAACATAAGATAAAATTCAGTACATCAACTCAATCATATCACCAATATTCATCGGATCCCAACAAACACAGCATGTAGAATTACATAACGGTGATCTCGATCATGTAAAGCAGCTCACAAGATCTAAACATGAAGCACATGGTGGAGAAGACAACCATCTAGCTACTGCTATGGACCCATAGTCCAAGGTAGACTACTCACTCATCGCGCCGGAGGCAAGCATGGCAATGAATAAGACCTCCGGTGGCGATTCCCCTCGCTGGCAGGGTGCCGGGAAGAGCTTCTGGACCCTCCCGATCTCGGGTCAACGATGGCGGCGGATCACGATGTGTTTCTGGAAAAGTGATCGGGTGTTTAGGTTTTTCCCGTCAGGGGGTCTTTATAGGCGAAGGGGCAGCGTCAGAAGTGGACCAGGGGGCCACACCATAGGCCAGCGTGGGCCAGGGGTAGGCTGCGCCCCCTGGTGGTGTGGCCTCCCTGTGGCTCCTTTCCGTCTCCTCTTTGGTTCTCTAGAAGCTTCGGTAAATATCTGGACGTCTGGCTTTTGTTTCGTCCAATTCTGAGAATATTTCCTGTGTAATTTTTCTGAAACACAAAAACAGCAGTAAACAGGGAACTGGCACTGTGGCATCTCGTTAATAGGTTAGTTCCGGAAAATGCATAAAAATGCCACAAAGTGTAACGAAACATTAAGAAAATGGTGTAAAAACAAGCATGGAGCATCGAAAAATTTGGATACGTTGGAGACGTATCAGCATCCCCAAGCTTAACTCCTGCTCGTCCTCGAGTAGGTAAGTGATAACAAAAGAAATAATTTTTGAGGTGACATGCACCTACACAATCTTGATCATATATGTAAGCGTTGTGCACTGGGATCAAAGAACTTAAAACATGGGCATGAAAGATATAATCTTGATAGAAGAAACTTAGCAACCATGTTATAACATGAAAAAGAACACAAACAAAAGATCATGAAAATGAAACAATGAAAGTCAAACGTGTGTTCAAATCATAAGGAAAAACATACAAATGGTTTTCAGCTTGTCCTTCATGAGAGAGCAAAACATAAATGCATAGGACACCTTCAAGTTTAAGAGGGCAACTAGATACAAGTAATTTAAGAACAAGTGAAACCAACATCATGAATCAATCAATGAAAACTTTGGGACAATGCACATTATACTCAGAATGACAACTATGCTCTCTTAGACGGTGCATAAAGATAGAAGGTGGAGACTCAACATAAAAGTAAAAGAAAGGCCCTTCGCGGAGGGAAGCAGTGATTAAACATGTGCTAGAGCTTTTCATTTGTAAAACAGAGATAAAAATTAGGTTTTGAGAGGTGGTTGTTTTTTGTCAACGACTGGCAATGGGGTCTTACTATCTTCCATAATAAACAAGTGAGAGCGGTTCTGAGTTCTTTGAAAATTTGGCACATTGGTGCTCTTTTATAAAGCTTTGGCACTCCTCCCCTCCTTTTTCCTTTCTCAAACCATGTCTAACCGATTCCATCGGGTGCCCACCAACATTCACATACCATGGAGGAGTGCCTTTTTTTTCTTTTTTAGAATTAGATTGCAATGGTCTGACCAGCTCCCTTGCAAAATTAATGACGAGCAGATGAAGCTACCTAGTCGAGGGGTACTTAATTTAATATGGAAGATAGCAATTCCGACCACTACGTCCCCATGAGCTGAAAACAGTGTCACAAAACGAGAAGTGTTTTGAAAGTTTTTTCAAAGGTAGCACATGAAAATTTACTTGGAATGGCTTACAAATACCATGCATAGGAATTTATAGTGGACACAATGGCAAACTTGGTTTTTAGGAGTTGGATGCACGAGTAGAGCTCATACTCAGTACAAAATGAGGGCTAGCAAAAGACTGGGAGCGACCAACTAAGAGAGGAATAATGGCCATAATCATGCAAAGCGACAAAGCAACATTAAAAGAAGCATAAGATGGTATCAAAAGTCAAAAACTAAATGATCATAGAGGCTTATGGAGACTTTGTATGAGTCAAACATGTGTCAGCATGCGCCAAGTCAACCCAAATAAAGCATCAAGGAGAAAACCAAAATAATACTTCCAAATAATTAAAAACAACGCATGATTTTTTTAAAGGCTCATTAAGCTATCTCAGTCATTTGAGACAAGTCATGCTATAGCAAAACCACTAAGCATACTATCAAAAAGACATCAAGCACGACATGCAAAAGCCTAGGCCGCAGTCTACACAAGCTCCTTCTTGTACCACTTTTTTGCATAAAGCTTTTTCTCTTTTCCAACACCATTCAAACTTTTTATAAACAACTCTTTTGATGAAAACCAACATGGACCAGAGGCAAAAATACACCTTGATAAAAAGATATAATAAGATCTAAACACAAATTAAGGCGAAAAACGAAAGCTAAACGCGAAAAAGAGAACACTCGTTGAAACGATAAGAGTGAAAAACGGAGTGTTCTTGGCAAATGAAAAGCAAGGCAACTTCTCCAAAAGAAAGTTGCTGGGGTCCAACCATTTATTTCAGCAAACAAAACTAAAGAAAACTGAAAACTAAAACAACTGACGCTCCAAGAAAAACACATAATGCATGAAGCAATAAAAATATAGTATGTTGAAAGGTGACCTGATTTTTGCCGATGAAGAAGGGGTGCCTCGGGGGCATCCCCAAGCTTTGACGCTTGTACCTATTGGATATTTCTTGGGGCGCGTGGGCATCCCCAAGCTTGAGCTTTTGTCCATTCTTCAACTCATCTCATCATTCTCCAATTCCTACACTTGAAAACTTCCTTCATACAAAACTAAACACAAATCTATTACCAACATTAGTGTAAGCATAACATTGAATCAACCCTTTTTTGCTTCAGGTTTAAACTCAAAACCACCACATATAAAGCATATACTACTGTAGCAACTTCCCCAAAAGTTCCGTGATCAAAAGAACTCAAAAAGAAAGTGATAAAGCGGCAAACACAAATATTGGCAGAAATCTGTCAAAACAGAACAGCTGACAAAGGTCGAATTTTTAGAGGGTTTTCTGTCACTCAAATCAAAAAGTGTTATACTAATGATAGTTTGTATATAACCTGGGGCATATGCACAAGAAATCGCAGGTCCAAAAGATATACAGATAATTTTCACGAATTATTACGGTGCAGCACCAAAAACTGTTTCAGGACAGCAGCATCCCCAAATCTTACCTCACTCAAATTAGAGGCTTCTCTTGGCACAAAAACGAAATAAAAATGATAAGGAGAGGTCATTGCAGTAGTAATAACTTCCAAGACTCAAATAAAAGAAAAAGAACTGAATGTAAAAACATTGGGTTATCTCCCAAGAGTGCTTTTCTTTAACGCCTTTGAGCTAGGCGCAGAAAGTGCGAATCAAGTAATATCAAGTGATGAAGCATCAAGCTCATAATTTGCTCTAAGAATAGAGTCAGAAAGCAATTTCTTTCTCTTTCTAAGGAAGTGTTCCATACCTTTCTTGAGTGGGAATTGATATTTGATGGTGCCTTCCCTCATATCAATGATGGCACCTACAGTTCGAAGAAAAGGTCTTCCCAAAATAATAGGACATGAAGCATTGCATTCAACATCCATGACAAGAAAATCAACGGGAACAAGGTTATTGTTAACCACAATAAGAATATCATTAATTCTTCCCAAAGGTTTCTTCTTAGCAACATCAGCAATAGGAACATCATAATTGTCGTGGGGATGACTTATGGGGCATGCCAAGGGCCGTGCTATCTGCCGGCTGGCGTCCCAGGAATCTCCACGGCTCCAGGACGAGAAGACCGGCTCCGCCCGAAGGGCCGGTTACGCCAACAGCAGGCTGGCGACCCCACCGAGGAGAGCCAGAGCCGGGCGATGAAGACAAGAATCCTCCAACGTCTATTTCGCCGAAAGTGGCCTGGACCTGACAAGGTCGACAGAGGCAAAGGACGGGAGTGACGCACGCCACGACCGAACTCCACCAACCAGCGATCGAGGAGCCTTCCCCACGAAAGGATCCGAGGCAAAAGGGAGGGCATATGCCTCCCAGATGCCGGTCCAAGGGGAAAGGCGCTTTATAAAGCGTGATCGTTAGAGCGGGGCCAGAGGATCACGCCAAGGACGCAGCCACGGAGGAGCCGGCAGCCGGATGAACCGCCACCTAACCTGTAACCAGACCCCCGCCTATATAAGGGGGTCTGGACCCTTAGACTAGGGGGATCCGATCTTCTTCTTCCTCCTCTAGCCCAAACAGCTCGAGGAGCATTGTAACCACTGTCGAGATAATACGAAGCAGGCAGGAAGCAGGGGTTTTACCTCCAGCATGGAGGGCCCTGAACCTGGGTAAACCGAGGTGTCTCTGTTGGCACAATCCCGAGCCGGACCCATCGGCGCACACCGTCGAGCCCCTTCGTTAAGCCACCCCATGGCTACTGTCTCTAAATTCCCACGGCAGTTGGCGCCCACCGTGGGGCAACACGTGGCGGTGAGCGGGGTCAAGTTCCGGCCGGGACCCTCGTCGGCTCTCGGTGAGAAGGTCGCCTCCGGCCTTTTCTGGAGGTTCGGCACCTTTGACTGCGTCAGCGACAACTTGGCCTACTTCAAGGACGGCCTCGGTGACGGCGACTCCTTCCTCGACGTCGGCAGCCACCGCTTCTACGTCGCCAAGCCCTTCCCGGAGAAGGTAACCGATGTGCTTGACCCTCTCAGTGACATAGGTTTGGACTGCAGCGAAAGGAGTGACTTTTGCACCATGGTCGAAGTGTTGGCCCTGGAGGATGACGGTGGCGGCGACCTACCGCACTCCGCGTGCCCGCCGCTCGAATGCCCACCTCCACAGGAACAAGATCTTCCACCTCCAGAGCGGGACGTGCTGGACGCAGCCATCACGGACCTGCGCGCTCCACTCAACCTCACCGTCGACCCGGTCAAGCTCTCTGAGGATCTGGAACGGACGCATCGTCACCTCCTCAAGGAAGCGATCGGTGTCGAGGACACTCATCGGCGCGTCCTCTCCATGCTCCACGAGTACAACACCGCCCAGGGCTTCACCCCGGCCGGGGACGGTCCCAGCTGGGCGGGACAAGTTCGTTAACGAGGCCGCGAGCTGGGTGCGGAGCTGAACCAGGCAGCGCCCTTGGCGAAGCTGCCTCCCGTCATCGCCAAGCCCACCTACAACACGCCCACGAAGAACCTCTGCGCCGCGCGCTACATCTCCTCTGAACTGGCCGGACTGCAAGGCGAAGACTTGCGGGAGAAGCAAGCCCGGCTCTAAGAACTCCTGGACGCTGCCGCTCTGCAGCAGCAGGCGATCGAGCCGCACGGAGAGGCGAGCGGTACCCGGCACGACAACCGCATCGTCGTAGCCGGCCAAAACAAGTCGCAGGGATAGGCTTCATCACCCAATCATGGCCCAGCGGAGCACAGCCGGAGCAACCGAGCTCCTGGCAGAAGTGGTGGAAACCATCGCACCCAGCATTCTGGCTACCACAACCGGCAGCCCCGAGATCCGGCTGTGGTCACCAGCAAGCCGCGCCATCCTCCTCGGACAAACGCAGCGGAGCCGACACGCGGCAAGTCTGTGGCGCAAGCCGCGCCGACCGAAGGAGCCGGCCAAGGCGCTCAAGGTCATCAGCCAGCTCGCTCGCACGTGAGCCTGAGGATCGGGGAGCGCGTCGAACCACCGAAGGATGACGCTCGCCATCGGCTCAACCAGCTGGCGGACTCCAAGTTCGACGAGGAGGAATCTTCAGCGATGCCGGTTTGCTTCGGCCCTCGCATCTGCAACGAGCCCTTTCCAGCCAAGTTCGCGCTCCCGCGCGACATGCCCAAATACACTGGGGCGGTGAAGCCGAAAGACTGGCTGTCAGACTACGTCACCGCTGTCGACATCGCAGGTGGCAACAAGAGGACAGCGGTGCGCTACGTGCCGCTCATGCTCATAGGATCTGCTTGGACATGGCTCAACAGCCTGTCGGCTCTGCAGATCAACTCCTGGCATGATTTCCAAGAAGCATTTATCAAGAACTTCACTAGAACTTACAAGCGACCGCCCCACCCGCGGCAGCTGGCCCTCTGCAAGCAAGGCCCAGATGAGCCAGACCGTGACTACCTCACGAGATGGTCCGAGCTGCACAACTCATGCGAAGGAGTGGGCGAGGAGCAAGCCATTGGCTACTTCACGGACGGTTGCAGAGAAGGAACCTTGTTGAAGCATAAGCTCCATAGGGCCGGGCCGAAGACAATGGCAGATTTCATGGCGGTAGCGGACAAGTACGCTTCCGCCGACTCCACCGCGAGGGTGCAATATGTGGAGCCAGCGCCGGCTGGAGGCCAGTCTCAGCCGGCATCCGGCCAGAGTGGACATCACAGTCGTGACCGCCACGGCAAGAGAAAGGATGAGCGTCGGGATAACAAGTACGGCTCCCTGCAGGTAGCCGCTGTTCAAGGAAGCCCGGGGGCTACGGGTGGAAGCCAGAAGCGCAAAGGAGACAAGTTCAGCAAGGACAAGTACACCATCGAGGTGATGCTAGATCAACCCTACAAGTTCCATAGCGTCTCAGGCAAGCCGGCAGCACATACTACTCGCCAGTGCAGTTTCACCAGGGATCTGGAGCAAGGCAACCATCAATTGCCCGGTCCTCCGCCAGGCCTGCCTGCTGAAGCGCAAGGAAACAAGAATCGGCAGCCAGCTAAAGCTGCTAGGGATTACCCCGAGGAAGCCAATGTGGAACAATATCATGTGTTCACTTCCGAGACGGAGGACCCAAAAGATGAGCCTTGGTTTGGTGTCGAGGTGAACACAGTCGTGCAAGTTGGACCGCGGTACATGCACTGGTCTGACGCATCCATCACCTGGGGGCGCGAAGATCACTCGCCACTCATGGCGAGACCCGGGGGCTACGCGCTGGTCTTGGACCCGATTGTGTTCTCAGAGACGCATACCTGCCGGTTCTCGCACGTGATTATCGATGGAGGCATCAGCATCAACCTGCTCTATCGTACTTCGATGGAGAAGCTCGGGATCCCAGCGATCCAGCTGAAGCCTACCAAGCTAACCTTTCATTGGATCATCCCGGGATACTCTTGTACGCCAATGGGAAGGATCGAATTGGAAGTGCTATTCGGTGGGAAGGACAATCATCGTCACGAGCCGATCTGGTGGTAGACCTTAACAGCCCTTACCATGCGCTGCTCGGTTGACCTGCCCTGGCCAAATTCATGGCAGTCCCGCACTACGCCTACCTGAAGATGAAGCTTCCTGGCCCTCATGGGGTGATTACTGTCGCCGGGTGCTATAAGAAGTCGATAGAGTGCACAAGGGCCAGCTCTAAGCTGGCGGAGGCTCTGGTCATCGCTGAGGAGAAGCGTCGGCTACTGCAGCGGGTGGCGGCAACCCAGCCAGGCCGCCCGGCATCGAGCCAGCCAGCCCCTCACCTCAAGCCGGCAAGCAGCACCAAGGAAGTCCCGCCCGAAGCGGGCAAGGAGGCAGAAGCTATTGTCTCGGGGGCTGGCCCTTCCTCGAGGTAGGAAGGAGCACCTCACGGCCTCGCCTGAGACAAGTCGAGATGTCGATCGCTTAAGACCTTTGGCTAGCCAAGGCAAAAACCTTGTATCCCAAACAAGTGTTGATGAATAAAAGAAAGTTGGGCGGCATACGGCTGATCCTAGGAAAGAGTGCTTTAAAGTATCTTTTACCTTTCTAGCATTATTCATGAGGGCTGGAAACCGGCTTCAAACGGGAGCCGGCAGCTCCAAGCCATCGAACTTCTTGTCAGACGAAAGAGTACTTTGTGCGGATCTGTCGGTGTTCTAGATACCGGGGTATCCCGGTCCACCTGCTCCTGGGCCCCGTCATCGGCCCATCTTCAGCCCAGGGGAGAACCAACGACCCAAGCTACGAAGAAGACCCTCACGAGGAGGCGCCTCATGAGGAGAACGATGGTGAAAAATGCTAAGGACCAGAAGACCTCCTCACGAGCCCCCGCTGGTGAGGAGAGGGACCAAGTCCACGCCAGCTCAGCACGTTGGCGTGCGGAGCAAGAAGATGAAGGACAGAAGACCGCGTACCGCCCACGCTACCCCCGACAGGGAGGAGACCGACTTTCGCTGTGCCTGCCCAAAGCGGCACAGTGGTTGTTGGCCACCCCCCTAAAAATAGCGTGGACGGTGCAGGGCGCCAGAGGAAGACGTCAGCTTCCTCCACCCACTCCTGTGGACCGGCGCCACTACCCTACGAAGACCACGTCTACAGAAGAGTGTAGTCTACAGCTGTCCACCCTCCTTGGCCGTGTGTGTGGCAATCCCTCCCCCAAGAAGATAAGGGGAAGGAGGACCTTGGCGCTATAAAAGGAGGGGAGGCCACCCCTTAGAAGGGATCTAATCTTCTCCAAGTTGCTAGCTGGGCACGCAGGTTCTTCAACCTCTAGCCAGCTAGAACTTTGTAACCAAGACCTTGTACTCCTCGCGAGGTGTCGCGTCGCAATATAAGAAGGCAGGAAGTAGGGGTGTTACCTCACCACGAGGGCCCTGAACCTGGGTAAAGCTCGGCGTCTCTCTCTGTAGTGCGTAGTGCGTCCGACAGCTCGAGGCTTCCATCACCGTGCTTCGTTGCGATCCTAGATCTCACACGTTCAGCCCCCTGCGTTCGAATCTTTGGGTCCATCGCGTGGTACCCCGTGTTCTTGCGACACGAAATCCATCGACATTTGGCACGCCAGGTAGGGGGCTGTGGTGTGTCTTCTTCCAGATCTGCTTCAACATGAGTGATGATCATCATCGTCATCTTCGCCATCGCGCTGTCTACGCGAGCCGTCGCCGAGATCATCTTCAAGTCCTTGATGGCCTGGAAGCCATTGGAGAGGGTACGCCAGCGCCCGGCGACCTCGGCTTCGAGGGCTTCGCGGCGCTTGGCGGGCCACTTCGCCGCGCGACATGGCCGTCTTGCTTCCGGCCGGAGATCGGGGCGCGTTATGACGGAACCTCCGATCCCGTGGAGTTCTTGCAGCATTACGCGGCCGCCATACGGTCAGTGGGAGGAGACGGGCGTGTCATGGCCGGTTGGTTCATGATGGCAACAAAGGGAGAGCCTCGCCGGTGGCTCTACGGGCTACCGCCAAGATCCATCTCGTCCTGGAGGGACCTCTGCGAGCGCTTCCTCGACAGATACGCCTCCCTGGGACCTGAGCCGGAGGACGCGTAGGCCTGCGCCATCCTCGATGGCCCCGTCCCCAGGTGCTTGAAGATTGGGCAGGGGGGCTTAAGGGACGTCACCCCCTTGCCTTCGGCTTAGGAAACGGAGCTCTTCGTCTGCGCAAGGAACAAAGTGTAACGGCAGTCTCACTCGCCATTAATCTTTTCTATTCTGTAGAAACTGCCTGGAATCGTGAGTCTTGGCTCCACCAGCCTCGCAATTTTGGTTAACTGCGACTTAACGCGAGCGTGAGTTTTCGCTCGACTGCCTTTCGAGAAAGAGCCGGAGCACGGTGTCCGCGCTGGGGCCTTCGCCCGGAAAACAGTAGGCCCGCAAAACCCAGAACGGATCGAGCTCTGACTAGGGAAGGGACCCGCTACAGTCATCTCATACGATCCATGGTGCTCCCTCCTCTCGAGCGACGCTCGAATGAAAGCGCATGGGCGCGTGGGGGTCGCACAATTCGTGCCAATTTCCTCAAATACTCTGCTGACCTTGTCTGCGGCCCTGTGTTTCTTCTCCTGGAATCGCCTTTGTTGTGTTTGAACGCCAGGGGCTGCAGGGAAATAGTCCTGTGTGCCATTACAGCCACCTCTGGAGCGCCAGTGCCCGCTAGCCTTGCACCACGAGCTGCATACTAAGCGTCAGGCTGCTGTCCCGCTCGGAGGCTGGCCCCTGAACGGCGTAGAGCATTTCCCAGACAAGGGCGAGACAAGGAAAACTACGCAAGGGTGCAAATGAGGATAATTCGGCGAACGACGCCTTAAGTACGATTACAACTTAAATTGGCCCAGCCGGGCAATGTCTAACAGCTGCCAAGTGCGCAGCTAACTCAGTTCTTCTAGAGGAGGTCTAGGAGGAGCTTACTGGGCGACCGCCGCGTCGCCCTCGCCATCGCCGGTGCCTTGGCTGGAGCCTGAGGACGCCTCTCCGCTAGACTCCGACGCTCCGTCGTCTTCTTCCCCAGCTTCCCCGCTGCCGGACTCCCCGGAGCCGGAGGTGTCGCCGCTGGAGGAGCTCTCCTGGTCCGTGGCGGCGGGTGCTCCAGGGCGGGCGTAGATGGCCTGCAGCCGTCGCAGGGCAATCTCCAACCGCCCTGCCCTGGCCACCGCCGCGCGGTCGGGAGTTCCTGGCGGTGGAGGCGACGGCCTCTGCAGTACCTCTTCAGGTTGAGGTCGGGGCGGAGGCGCTGGATGTTGGAGAAGATTCGCGTCCCCGTGAGCCCCAGCAGCTCCCGGCACTCGGCGTCGATGAGCTCCAAGACCTTCGCCGATGCGCCGTCCAGCTGTTCAGCCAGCTGGCTGAAGAATAGCATGATCGACACGTTGTCCTCAGGGACGGTGGGCAGGTTCAGCCCGTGGATGCCCAGGCGGTGCGCCACCGCCATGACGCGGGCTGAGAACCCGCGGAACATCTGCACCCGCTGCCTTCGCGGCACGCGCGCCTCCTCTTCGGAGTCCCTAGCCTCCTGGAGCTCCCTGGAGGTCTCCACGCCCTGCAGGATGGAGGCCAAGTTCTCCTCCCCAAGCCTCTGCACGTCGCGCCGGAGCGAGGCGATGGTGGCATCGGCTTCAGCAAGGGCGCGCTCGGCGCCCCGGCGCACCTCATGCGCCCCCCTCAGCTCAGTCTCCAGGTCGCGGACCTGGCGCTCCAGGATCTCGCGCCCCTGCTTGTACCTTACCAGGGCGGCGTCAGTCTTGGAGCGGAAGTCCGCGCGGCACGCCTCGGTGGTCTCGATGCGCCTCCGCTCGAACTCCTGCTCCATGCTGACCCGTCGCTGGTTCAGCATGTGGTCCATCCTTCCCTGGAGGGAAGCCTCGCGCTGGTTCAGCGCCTCTTGATGCCGGGTCAGCTCAGCGGTGGACTGGCTGACCATTGCCTCCCGGCTCTCGAGGGCTTCTCGCTCCCTGTTGAGCCGATCCTCGAGGGCATGGAGCTGCTCCTCTCGGAGGCGGAGTCCCCGCTCGCGCTCGCGAGCCTCTGCTTCTCGGACAGCGAGCCCCGCTTCCTGCAGGCTCAGGCTCTCCGCCCGGGAATCAGCGCTCTCCTCGCGGGCGTGGAGGAGGGCCTCCCGGTCCTCGACTTTGTCAAGCCTCTGCTGGGCGTTGGCGAGAAGACCATCGGCATTTGTCCTGGCCTGGTCCAGGAGGTGCTGAGCTGCCTGCTTAGCCTCCTCCCCAGCCAAGGCTGGGTTGGGAGGCCCCACGGTGGGGGGGATCTTCTGGCACGCCTCGGAGATGATCTCCATGGCCTCGTGGTGCGCCCTAGCCAGGACTCCCCCTCGCCGACTCCCTGGCGTTCGCCAGAGCTTCTTCAGCCTCCTCGACTGCGCTGGCGCGGATCTCCTCCGCCTCCTTCCTCGCCTGCTCGCGGCGCTCGGCGGCACGCTGGTCCAGGAGACGGCATCTCTCCGTGGCTTGGTGCAGGAGGGCCCAGCCCTCATCGATGCACGCCTCCTCAGCAGTGCGCGCCCTAGTGATCTCGTCCCGAAGGGCGCCGGTCATGGCCGCGAGCACCCCCGCCCATGGGTCGGCGACGTGGGGCTCTGGAGGGCCCCGCCCCAGTGGAGGCCGACCTCTTCTCGCCACGCGGCTCGGGGGCTACCCTCGTGCCGGACGGCGCGGCCGCGCTCGTCGAGGGCGCCTCCGGGGCGGCGGTGGTGTCGGCTACAGAGGAGGCAGCCGCAGCAGCCCCCGTGATCTCTGGTGTGCCCCTGCGCTAGGGGGCTCGGTCGTGCCGGGAGCCGCAGCGGCTCCCGGGGCGGACTGCGCATCCGTAGATGCGCGGTCCTCTTCTTCTCCAGCGGCGCGCGGCGGCGTCGTCGGTGTGGCTGTGGCGGCCGGGTCAGGGCCCGGCGTGGCCTGACCGGTCTTCCTCTTCTTCCTCCTCTTCTTCTCTTCCTTCTTCTCCTCAGCATCCCTAGAGAGGAAAAGGGGGAATGAGGTTAGGGGTAAGGTAAGATGAAAGGTAAAGGTCTTTGTGCAGGAACACTCATGAGGCGTCCCGCTCCACCCATCCTCTTTTGGTCGGGAGGGCGGAGGGTGGCGGTGGGGGAGCGGAAGATTCGCCCGCCGGTTTCTTCCCATGGGAGGCCGCAGCCTCGGGTTGCCGGCTGGCGCGTTCATCGTTAAACTTGGAGCGGCGCTCTGCCTCCAGGCAGGCTCGGCGCCCCTCCTCCTCCAGGTCTCGCGAGGAGGACGCACCGGCGTCTCCCCCGGTGGGCTGGTCCGACGAGGCGGAGTCGTCGTCGGAGAAATCTGAGAGCACCACGGTGCCCTCGGGACGCCTCCGGCGGACCAGCCGCTCACCGGACTCCGCGTCATCATCGCCGCCATCTCCAGAGGCCGTGGGCCCCGTTCCCCTTGCTGCCGAGTCCTGCTCTGAGCTGGCCGCAGGTGCGCTCGGGAGGGGACCAGGCACGACACCGTCGGCAAGGAACGGGCCCCAGGCGTTGAACTTCAGGATCCCCGCCGTAACGCGGCTGGTCTCCCGGGCGCCCAGATTGTAGATCGGCAGGGCATTGCGCGGGATGGCGGGGATGGAAGCAGAAGAGAAGAAGGCTCTTATTACCTCCTCCCGAGCGTCGGCGTTGAGCTCGCTGACGTGGAGCCTGAGGTCGTCCCCGGCCCTGTGCCTCCAGATCTCCCGGCGGTGGTCCTGCAGGGGGGCGATGCATCGGGTAACGAACTCTACCCCGACCATGGTCCCTGTGACGCCGGCCTTCCGGAGATCTCGGATTCGCGGGCGGAGCGTCCTCAGGGCTTCCTCAGGAAGGGCCTCGCTGGCCCAGGTGGTGAGCTTGACGGGAGGGATCCCGGTGACGAGGAAGAGCTCCGATTCTTCGAGGATGTCGACGAAGAACCAGCGGCTCCGAAAGTCTTCAACTTTCTTCATCCACTTCAAGTCGATGAAGTCACCCTCCGTCCCGGCGGTAGCGATGAAGGAAACGCATCTGGAACTCTGGTTCAGCCCAGAGGACCGGAGAGAGAAGAGGTGGCGAAAGTACGCCACTGATGGCTTGATGCCGATCCAGGCCTCGCAGGCGTAGGCGAAGACCGCCAGCAAGGTGACGGACTTGGGATGCAGGTGGATGACCTGGATCCCGTAAGTCTCCAAGATCGCCAGGAAGAAGGGGGAGAACGGCGGCAGCAGGCCGGCAAAGACGGAGAAGAGGAAGAAAGGCTGCGCCGTCGCGGGCAGAGTGTCCCGCGGCGTGCGGCCGTGCCAGATGCGGGTGGCGCCCCACTCATTGTTCTTGCTCCCGACCATCTCTCGGACGGTCTGGAGCTCGCGGCTGCTCTTGATGCGGGAGTCGAGCAGGGCGCCGCCGGCCGCGGCACAGCTTCGGAAGACCGCGCCGCTCCAACGGCCCTGCGCGGTGCCATGGCTCTGGGCGGGGGCGAGTTGCAGCGAGAAGATTGGAGGCTAGGAAGATTTGGATGCGCAAGATCTTAGGCAGGGAGGTGGCGGCGGCAATGTGCTGTGGGTAGGGGAAGAAGCCTTCTCTGCCAAGCCTTTAAAGGGGCGGCCGGGGCGCGGTTTCTGAAACGTCGCCCTTGACGCGATGGTTCGAAAAACGCCCGTTACCCCACCCACTACGCACGATCCCCACGCCGCTTTGCTCCGCCAACTGCGAGGGTGCCACGCGCCCATGACCTCCGCTTCTTCACATGGTCCTCTGACCGCGCAGTTGACGCGTGCCATTGGAGGGCCCAGCAGCTTCTGGGGCCCCCGACCCTTCGCTCCCTCAAGAGGGCGCGTTCGCGGGCCGGGCTCCCGGGGGCTACTGTCGGTGTTCTGGATACCGGGGTATCCCGGTCCACCTGCTCCTGGGCCCCGTCATCGGCCCATCTTCAGCCTAGGGGAGAACCAACGACCCAAGCTACGAAGAAGACCCTCACGAGGAGGCGCCTCGTGAGGAGAACGATGGTGAAAAACGCTAAGGACCAGAAGACCTCCTCACGAGCCCCCGCTGGTGAGGAGAGGGACCAAATCCACGCCAGCTCAGCACGTTGGCGTGCGGAGCAAGAAGATGAAGGACAGAAGACCGCGTACCGCCCACGCTACCCCCGACAGGGAGGAGACCAACTTTTGCTGTGCCTGCCCAAAGCGGCACAGTGATTGTTGGCCACCCCCCCTAAAAATAGCGTGGACGGTGCAGGGCGCCAGAGGAAGACGTCAGCTTCCTCCACCCACTCCTGTGGACCGGCGCCACTACCCTATGAAGACCACATCTACAGAAGAGTGTAGTCTACAGCTGTCCACCCTCCTTGGCCGTGTGTGTGGCAACCCCTCCCCCAAGAAGATAAGGGGAAGGAGGACCTTGGCGCTATAAAAGGAGGGGAGGCCACCCCTTAGAAGGGATCTGATCTTCTCCAAGTTGCTAGCTGGGCATGTAGGTTCTTCAACCTCTGGCCAGCTAGAACTTTGTAACCAAGACCTTGTACTCCTCGCGAGGTGTCGCGTCGCAATACAAGAAGGCAGGAAGTAGGGGTGTTACCTCACCACGAGGGCCCTGAACCTGGGTAAAGCTCGGCGTCTCTCTCTGCAGTGCGTAGTGCGTCCGACAGCTCGAGGCTTCCGTCGCCGTGCTTCGTTGCGATCCTAGATCTCACACGTTCAGCCCCCTGCGTTCAAATCTTTGGGTCCGTCGCGTGGTACCCCGTGTTCTTGCGACACAAAATCCATCGACAGGATTGGACCCCGAGCCCAACCTCCATCCCGCGTCGCAGGAGATGGAGCCGGCAGGTCACCCACTTAGGAAAATCGCTAAGAGGAAATGCCCGAAACCCGACGAACCGAGCCTCTTGTTAGACGAACGAGTACTGTGTGTGGACCGGACCCCGAGCCCAACCTCCATCCCGAGTCGCGGGATATGGAGCCGGTAGGTCACCCACTTAGGAAAATCGCTAAGAGGACAGAACGCAAAGATGTTAACAAGCGTTGTCATTCACCCAAGAACCGCGTGCGTTGGTTAATAGTTGTGCGTGGACTGGACCAAGCCGGATCTTTCACACACCGAAGTACTACTCCTCATCCCGCGGCACGCTCCCACGCTAGACTGGCATTCGGCTGCCAGTCCAAGGGAGACCAACCGGCACCAGGCTGCCGGTTGGGGGTAGATGGGCCGAAGGATGGGGAGATAAAGGAAAAATTCGAAAGAGGTCAGGCTAAATCCGGTTCATAAACGACTAGAAACCAACACATAAGGGACTTAGGATGAAGCGTCATCAGTGTACATGAGCGAAATGTCATTGGGCACGGCATAAGTTCAACACACATACAAACGAATAAGGGAATCCTGACACAGTCAGGGGGCGCTTGGCGAGCTAGCCGGCTCCAGCGGGGCAGCATCGCTAGTCCTAGCTGCTAAAACAAAGTCATCGCCGCTAGGGGACGGAGGAATGGAGTTGTCAGCGAGATCCTCGGGGGCTTTCTGAGGTGCCTCTGCAGAGTTGGGCTCCTCGAAGTCTGCATCATCCAGGGACTCGTCACTCTCCCCAGCGTCGAAGAGCACGTTGGTGTCGGCACATTCTGCAATGGCACGGGCGCGCTGGCGAAGCTTGGCCTCGTCAAGAGCAGCCAACCCACCCTCACGAAGATGCTCTAGCTGGTCTAGGCTAACACCTGGGTACCACGAGAGCACGAACTCCAAGGCATGCGCAGCACCGGCTCGGGCCGAAGACTCCTTCCAGATGTCAACCCGGTTGGACATGAGCGGAATCCATTTGAGGAGTGTCTCGATATCACCGGGCACCGCTCGCCTAGGCCACAAGTCTTTGAACACGGAGGTAACAGCTTGGCGAAGCTCGCCTCCCAGCTTGGCTACGGGGTGGAGTCGACCTTTGACCAACGCCGTCAGCTCTACGGAGGTAAATTTAGCCTCGGGGTCACCACAGGGGACGATTTTCTGCTTGGCTTGGTGCTTCTCCAGCGCGGCTGTTGCGGCCTCGTCAGAGTCGGGGAAGGCCCCTGTAAGAGCGGCCAGGAAATGAGAAAACAGCTTGAAAAAGCAAAGGCTTGGAAGCGGGAGCAGAAGCCTACCATGGAGGGCCTCCTCTAGTCCCAGGAGACCGGAGTGGAGCTTGCGGTCCCAAGCGCGCCAAGCGCTAAGATCATCGTCATGCTGCTTGCTGTCGAACGCCCGGAGAGCTTCCAGCTCGCTGATCTTGGCATTGCGGTTCTCAACTTTGCTCTCCAGTGATGCGCGAAGCTCATCCACCTCGCTGTTATACTTCGCGGAGAGGACTTCTCGCTCCTCGATCAGCCGGCGGTCAAATTCCAGCCGCAGCGACGATTCCGCCTCTCGAGTCTTTGTCAGCTCCGTCTCCAACTCCTGGGCCCGGGCAGCTTGAGCCCGCAGGCCTTGAAGCTCCGCCGCATGCTCCTATTTGAGTAGCTCAACCACGTCGGCCGACATCGACTTAGCCAGCTGGGACTCAAGCGAGGAGATGAGCGAGGCGGCATCTGAGAATGGAAAAATGAGAAACGGAGAGGGCAACAGTAGCATTTCGGGGCAAAGGGTCCTGGGCCTACCTGATAGCTTCTCCAGCTCCTTCAGATCCTAGTATTGAGATTTGCTGACACGATACTTTGCCAGCAGCTTCTGGAAGACGTTGGCTCGGAGCGTATTCAGATCCTGCGGAAAATAGAAGGGCAACTTTTCTTAGCAAGATTCATTTTCAAGTCAGCTGTCACCATAGCTACCTCGAAATTTGGGGGCTAGGGTGAAGGAAGAAATTGGTCACAGAAGTTGCAGGCCCCGCCCCCCAGCTTGTAGAAGAAATCGAAGGTCAAAGGCATGATACTCATGGCGGTGGTCTTTGACGCCTCGACGAATTGGAGATTTACGTTCCTTAGCGATTCCTTGACGACGGAAAGCTGCCTGCTCAGCTCTGCTAGAGTCAAGGGGCCACCCTGGGCCTGAAGCTTCCTACTAGTCTCGACGCTGGAGGCAGTGTCTGCCCATTCTTGTTGAAGTTGACCGGCGGAGCTTAGACTCCCAGCGCCAGACCCGGCCGTGGCAACAGGGGTCTTCTCCCCTGGGGCGCCATTGGCTGCGGCGTCGGGAGCCGGAGGAGCTTCGTCACGTTCACTCCCCGCCGCCCGAGCGGTGAGGGGCCCTTGAGGAGCCTCGTCAAGACCGAAAGCAGCCCCGAAAAGAAGGGGGCCAGCGGCTGCGCCAGTTCCCATCCCAAATGAGGACATAACAGTCTGCACGCTCAGGGCAGCCGGCTCCGGGGGATCTGATGCTTCCATGCGTGCCGAAGTTTCCTCCGTCGTTTTCACCGCAGCCGCGCCAGTGTCTTCCTGACCGGGTGGGTCGGAGGACGCGTTAGCGGCGGCAACCTCCCCTGACGCAGTTTCCCCGACGGTGAGAGGAGGCGCGACGACCTCTGTCAAGGTGGCCTCCTCGACTCGTATAAGCCCGGCCCCGTCTGCTGCTGCCGAGGCGGAAGCGGTGCCTGTCGACACCTCCGAGCGGACTGGCTCGTCCATCCGATCCTCACCTTCGACGACTTCTAATTGTGAGGACCGACAGTCCTCTCCAGCACGGCCCAGGTTGCCGCCGGCGTCCTCCCCGCGCATCCTCTTGTTGCACGAGAGGTCAGGGGTCAAGGTTTCAGTTTCCCCCGATGCCACTGTGGGGGGAGGCTGCATAAGCAGGTCGACAGAAAGGGGAGACCTGCAAGGAGAGCACCCCATAGTCAGGCTGATCAGGAATGTAACGGCCAAAGCGGTGAGAAATGTGGAGGCGGGAGGTTTACCCGGCCACTGCAGTAGCTCGCAGTTTGATCACCTTCTTTATCCTAGGAGGGAGCAGGCTCTTCGCCGCCGGCTCCACTCTCTTTCGCTTTTCAGCCGGCTCGACCGGAGCCGGCTGGATCCTTCTCTTGGCGCTAGGCGCCCGGCTTCCGGCTCCCTCTGGGTCGCCCGGCTTCGAAGCGGCCGGCTCCGGAACAACAGGAGGTTGTTTCAGAGATGCCGGCAGGTCCACGACCGAAATGGCCTGAGCTCCTGCATCGGCCGCGGCGGCAACATGAAGGGCTACGCCCCCGAGGGCAGTAGCCAACCCTGGTTCATCATCATCATCCTCGGACCAGTCTCTTAAGGAGGAGGGACCGGGGAACTTACTGGAGTGGCTGAGGGGCTCGCCTGAATCTTTGAGCTCCTCGCTCCCGTCATTGTCGTGGGTGGCGCTTGAGCCTTCGGCGGCGGCGTTGGAGCCAGCATCATCGTCCTCCTCGGCATCATCCTAGACGACCTCATCATCCGAATGCTCCTTATCCGTGGTGAAGCCTGTTTGGCGCACGGCCGAGTTCTCCACGGTCTGCAGAGCAAACAAGTTCTGTCCAAGCCGAACAGGCGGCGGTCAGGGTCCCAATAGTTCAAGGGAGGAGAAGCAGAACCTAAGTCCGATGGGACATACCTCTGCAATCGGATTGTCGCGGTCGTGAGGCCTCAGGCCCCACGCCCATGTTGTCGGGAGCTTGACCTTGGCGATTATGTTCACCCTCTGTGCCACCTCTACTGCCGCCAGCGTCCTGGAAGAGTGGCGAGTGGGGTCTCTGGAAGACCCTAGGAAGCACATCTTGTGCGAGCGGCGCTGGAAGGGCGACACGCGGGCATCTAAGAAAGCAAGCAGGAGGTCGGATGGCTTCAGGTTTCCCTCCTTCTGCAGGGCGGTGATCCGCTAGAGCATCTTCGTCATGTCCGGCGAGGGACGAGGGAGCGGGGCACTCCAGCTCTCTCGCTCGCCGGGCCCGCTGGCGTCAAAGGGGGAAGGTTGATATAATCAGCCCCCTCCTTCAGATTCCTAACATAGAAGAATGAGCGCTGCCACTTTTTGCAAGACTCTTTTCCCTTTAGACCAGGGAAGTCCGCGGTCTTGCGCGCATAGAAGGAGGCGGTTCCGCATACCACCAGGATTGTGTCCGCCGTCTGGGTCTTGAAGTAGATCAGCCGCCGGAACAGCTTGATGTTAGGCCCGATGCCTAAATACGCCTCCCAAAGGGCCACAAATGCGGCCAAGGTCATCATCGCGTTCGCCCCAATGTGGTGCGGCTACAAATGGAAGTGATCCATGAACTGCCGCAGGAAGTTGCTAGCAGGCAGCGCGAAGCCCCTGGGGAAATGGTCGTAGAAGACCACCATTTCCCCGGGTTGAGGAGTGGGCACTCGTTCGCCGCTGGCGGGGCGGCAACCCACCAAGTCCGCGGACGGCAGCACTCGGCCCTGGCGCAGCAGTTCAATCTGTTTCTCTTTCACCCAGGAGCCCTCCCAGGATCCTTTGGGTAGATTTGCCGGGGCACTATCCTCAACCGAGGTAGCGCTCTTCCCCTTCCCCTTCCCCTTCTGCCGAGAAGCCTTGGGAGCCATCTGGGTGCGGATCTGGATGAACGGAATGGCAGCGGAGAGAGTTTGGAACCCTAAGTTTGTGGGGGCGAAGCTCAGGAGCAGGGGATTTCGGGGTGAGTGGGCGCTGAAGGAAGAAGAGAAGCGGGTGACTGGTGCCATGCCACAAGAGCAGTTCCCAGTTTAAAAGTGGGAGGGCGGATCAGTTGTGTGTTTCACCCACGATGAGCTAGCAACTGATCCCCTCGTCGCGTGCCACGACCTCGTAAAGATCAGGCAACCGCCGTGGTTGCCGCAAAGGGTCGTGGGGGCCGGAGCCGATTGGACGTGACGCTGAGGCATACAGACAAGTGTCGTCCGGGCCCAGATCCCAAGGGAGCAAGTCCCAAGGAGCCAGACACCCGCGGGCAGCCGCTTGGCGGCCGCCAGGTGGATCAGTCTGGGAGTCGGTACGTCCTGAGATGGCCGGCAGCACTTCGCGGGACTTGACCTCGAAACCAGCAACCTCCAGACCGGACGAAGAATCCTGGGACTTCGACGGAAACGAGCAAGACTTCGACGAGGAAAAGAACCCGCTAAAGCCCCATGCAAACCCATGAGACTTCGCTAGTTTTGGGGGCTAGTGTCGTGGAGATGACTTATGGGGCATGCCAAGGGCCGTGCTATCTGCCGGCTGGTGTCCCAGGAATCTCCACGGCTCTAGGACGAGAAGATCGGCTCCGCCCGAAGGGCCGGCTGCACCAGCAGCCGGCTGGCGACTCCACCGAGGAGAGCCAGAGCCGGGCGATGAAGACAAGAATCCTCCAACGGCTGTTTCGCCGAAAGTGGCCTGGCCCCGACAAGGTCGACAGAGGCAAAGGTCGGGAGTGACGCACGCCACGACCGGACTCCACCAACTAGCGATCGAGGAGCCTTCCCCGCGAAAGGATCCGAGGCAAAAGGGAGTGCATATGTCTCCCAGATGCCAGTCCAAGGGGGAAAGGCGCTTTATAAAGAGTGATCGTCAGAGCGGGGCCAGAGGATCACGCCGAGGACGCAGCCACGGAGGAGCCGGCAGCCGGACGAACCGCCACCTAACCTGTAACCAGAACCCCGCCTATATAAGGGGGTCTGGACCCTTAGACTAGGGGGATCCGATCTTCTTCTTCCTCCTCTAGCCCGAACAGCTCGAGGAGCATTGTAACCACTGTCGACATAATACGAAGCAGGCAGGAAGTAGGGGTTTTACCTCCGGCGTGGAGGGCCCTGAACCTGGGTAAACCGAGGTGTTTCTGTTGGCACAATCCTGAGCCGGACCCATCGTCGCACACCGTCGAGCCCCTTCGTTAAGCCACCCCATGGCTACTGTCTCCAAATTCCCACGACAATAATAACACTTTTCAAGAGGTGGTAAATCAAGCATGTCATAAATCTTTCTAGGCATGATAGAAATACTAGCACCTAGATCACATAAAGCATGGCAATCAAAACCATTAACATGCATATCAATGATGGGTTCCCAACCATCTTCTAACTTCTTGGGAATAGAAGCTTTTTGCTTCAACTTTTCATCCCTAATTTTCATAAGAGCATTGGTAATATGCTTGGTAAAAGCAACATTTAAAGAACTAGCATTAGGGGTCAAAGCAAGATTTTGCAAGAACAAAATAACTTCAGATATATTGCAGCCATCAACATCAAAATCATTAAAGGAAATAGAGCTATCATCTCCCACACTCTGAAAAATTTCGCCACTCTTTTGAGAAAAAGTTTTGGCAGTTTTAGGCTTTTTAACACAAGGAGTGGGAGTTTTCTCTACACCAATCAAAGTAAGAGGATTGCTAGCATTTGGAACAACATCATTAGAGGTAGTAATGCTACATACCTTCATCTTTCTAGCCATCTCATCTTCTCTTTCCCACCTGAAATGCAATTCTGCTAGCATCCTAACATTTTCATCAATTCAAACTTGGATAGCATTAGCAGTTGCAAAAGTATTGTTCTCTTTCACATCATTAGGCAACACTTTTAATTTCAGAAGTTCAACATCATGAGCAAGGCTATCAACTTTAGAATCAAGAATATCAATTTTGCCTAACTTTTCCTCAACAGACCTGTTAAAAGTAGTTTGCTTACCGATGAAGTCCTTGAGCATTATCTCAAGATCGGAGGGTGCGGCCCTAGTGTTGTTGGAGGAATTACCATAAGAATTACCATAACCATTACCATTGGTAGAAGGATACGGCCTATAATTGTTACTAGCAAAATTGTTCCTATAAGCATTGTTGTTAAAATTATTATTCCTAATGAAGTTTACATCAACATGCTCTTCTTGAGCAACCAAAGAGGCTAAAGGAACATTATTAGGATCAACATGAGTCCTATCATTAGAAAGCATAAGCATAATAGCATCAATCTTATCACTCAAGGAAGAGGTTTCCTCAACAGAATTTACCTTCTTACCTTGTGGAGCTCTCTCGGTGTGCCATTCAGAGTAATTTACCATCATATTGTCGAGAAGCTTTGTTGCGGCCCCCAAGGTAAGGGACATAAAAGTGCCTCCAGCAGCTGAATCCAATAGGTTCCTTGAAGAAAAATTCAGTCCTGCATAAAAAGTTTGGACAATCATCCAAGTAGTCAGTCCATGAGTGGGACAATTCTTTATCATAGATTTCATTCTTTCCCAAGCCTGAGCAACATGTTCATTATCAAACTGACTAAACTTTATAATATTGCTACGCAAAGCTATAATCTTAGCAGGAGGATAATATCTACCAATAAAAGCATCCTTACACTTAGCCCATGAATCAATACTATTTTTAGGCAAAGACAGCAACCAATCCTTAGCTTTTCCTCTCAAAGAAAAAGGAAACAACTTAAGCTTAATAATATCACTCTCTACATCCTTATATTTCTGCATCTCACATAGCTCAACAAAATTGTTGAGATGAGCTGTAGCATCATCAGTACTAGCACCAGAAAATTGCTCTTTCATAACAAGGTTCAACAAAGCAGGCTTAATCTCATAAAAATTTGCAGCAGGAGCAGGTGGCGCAATAGGAGTGCAGATAAAATCACTATTATTAGTGCTAGTAAAATCACACAACTTGGTGTTCTCTGGAGTAGCCATTCTAGCAAAACTAAAAGCAGACAAGTAAAAAAAACTATAAGGAAACTAATTTTTTTGTGTTTTTGATAAAACGATGCAAGTAAAAATAAAGTAAAGCAAAACTTAAAACAAAGTAAAGGATGTGCGTGCGAAACTCCCCTTGTAGAAGTCTTCTTTTTCCCCGTCAAAAGCGCCAGAAAATTAGCTTGATGCGGGCAGATAACCACCCAGTTGGGAACCCCAAGAGGAAGGTATGATGAGTACAGTAGCAAATTTTCCCTCAGTAAGAAACCAAGGTTTGTCAGTCCAGTAAAAAGCCAAACTCTAGAAGGTGATGTTGACTAGCCTACTAACACTCCAACAAGGGCTCCGTTAACGATTCTTGTTGACTCGTCTTCAACCAGTAGCAACGCGGAACCTGCACACAACACAACCAAATACTTTGCTCCCAACTTACGATGAGGTTGTCAATCTCACCGGTTTGCTTGAAACAAAGGGTATGAGCATATCAAGTGGAAAGCAATAGTAATATGCGAGTAAAGTAAACAGGTGATAGCAATATAATGGAAATAGGACCGGGGTCCACAGTTCACTAGTGGTGTCTCTCCATAAGATAAAATAACACATGCTGGGTAAACAAATTACCGTTGGGAAATTGTTTGAATAAAGACAACGTGATATGTCAAGAGTATCACTATGAGATTTACTCTGGGCATTACAACAAGATACATAGACTGCCATCCAACTGCATCTATGACTAATAATCCACTTGTGGCGAATCAATCCGAGAACTCCACAAGTATTAAGTTGCGAATAACAGATAACTGCATTAAGCAAAGTGTGTAATGTAAACAAAGCATATTCCCTCGAGCATATGAATGTTGTTTTCCCCCTAGTAGCAACAGCACATCTATAACTTTAGAGGTTTCTGTCACTCCCCCAGATTAAATAGAGGCATGAACCCACTATCGAGCATAAATACCCCCTCTTGGAGTCACTAGCAACTACTCGGCCAAGATAGCTACTAACAACGGAGAACATGCAAGATCATAAACAACATAGAGATAACATAAGATAAAATTCAGTACATCAACTCAATCATATCACCAATATTCATCGGATCCCAACAAACAAAGCATGTAGAATTACATAACGGTGATCTCGATCATGTAAAGCAGCTCACGAGATCTAAACATGAAGCACATGGTGGAGAAGACAACCATCTAGCTACTGCTATGGACCCATAGTCCAAGGTAGACTACTCACTCATCGCGCCGGAGGCAAGCATGGTGATGAAGAAGACCTCCGGTGGCGATTTCCCTCTTCGGCAGGGTGCCGGGAAGAGCTTCTGGACCCTCCCGATCTCAGGTCGACGACGGCGGCGGATCGCGATGTGTTTCTGGAAAAGTGATCGGGTGTTTAGGTTTTCCCGTCGGGGGGTCTTTATAGGCGAAGGAGCAGCATCAGAAGTGGACCAGGGGCCCACACCACAGGCCGGCGCGGGCTAGGGGCAGGTCGCGCCCCCTGGTGGTGTGGCTGCCCTGCGGCTCCTTTCCGTCTCCTCTTCGGTTCTCTGGAAGCTTCGGTAAATATCTGGACGTCTGGCTTTTGTTTCGTCCAATTCCGAGAATATTTCCTATGTAACTTTTCTGAAACACAAAAACTGCAGAAAACAGGGAACTGGCACTGTGGCATCTCGTTAATAGGTTAGTTCCGGAAAATGCATAAAAATGCCACGAAGTGTAACGAAACATTAAGCAAATGGTGTAAAAACAAGTATGGAGTATCAAAAATTATGGATACGTTGGAGACGTATCAAGCATCTCTCTGTAGGTCTGAGGAGACAAACCCCCCAAAACCTCCTAAGTGTTGCACTTGGTAGAAGGGTTTGGTGGTGTGTAGTTTCTTTCTTGCTGTTGATCTTGTGTATGCAAGAACCTTGATGCTTGCCATGATTTGATCAATGGTATGCAAGTTCTAAGTGTACCTTGGTCCTGTGCTGGCTTTTATGAGTGGCTGGTGGTGATGTTGGTGATGCTCTTGCTTGAGCTTGATGGTGTGTGTTTAATTTATACCCCCCTGAAGTGATTTATTTACTCGATAGCTTTTATATATTCTTTTTATGATTTTAAAGAATATATGTTAATGGTGATTTCATTCAAGGATATTCATCAAATATTCTTGAATGGAACTTATTTTAAAGAGTTAAGAATTTACTAGATTTTTCTTAAATGACTAGCAATTTTAATATCTTCAGAAAAATCATTTAACTCATTTTCCTTTTGTGTAATTAACTCATATGATTATTTTATTTTTCAAATGAGTTTAAAATTCCCAGAAGGACTAAAGAATAGCTATTTTCTATTTTTAGTTAATTTTAGGTATTTTTCTGGATTTGTTTTAAATAGATTAGGGTTTTCTAGGGTTTTTTGGTTATTTTAAATAAAATAAAAATCAGCTGACAGCTCGGGCCCACTGGTTAGGTCAACCCGAGTGGGCTTGACTGGACCAGCCCGGCCCAGCCGGCTGCCCCCTCTCTCTCTCCCACTCGGTCACTCGCTAACCCTAATCCCCTCTCCTCTCTGGCGATTCCGAATCACCGATGACTTCTTCGCCCGATTCCGGCGAGCTCCGTCGTTGCCATGTGGGGCATTAGCTTCGCCTCGTCAAGCGCTTCCATCTGACCGCGGGGATTCGTCGACTTTGCCACTGTTCGTCGCCATCGCCTTCGAGCATCATCCAGTCGATCTTGCCCTCGAGGCTCGATCTGCTCCGGTTGGCCTCGCTGGAGCTTCTGCCCCCGCCTCTCAGTGCTTGCGGTGGTACCTTCGCTGCCTCGTCGGTTGGATGGCATGTCTGCAACCCCCGGTGTCGTCCCCAGGTGTGGTGCTATGCTCGGCCATTTGGCTGTGAGCACGGTGCTGCTCCGCCGTCGCCGCAGCCCACTGGATGGTGGCTTCCGCCACAACCGTGGTTGTGCCGACGGTGTCGCCGCCATGGTCTTCCTCCTAGCTCCTCTGCGAGCTCACCTGTGAGTCCCCTCCTTCTCCTTCTGCCTCTGTGCTCATGTCTTGGTGGCCTGGCCAGTGAGCCAGGCATGCTTGCCTACTGCTGCTGCGCCATGCTTGAGCTTGTGATGTTATTCTAGAACTTCTATGTTGGCCACTACCTGTTGCTGTTGTTAGCTTCAGTTAAGTATTCAGTTAAGAATTTCTTAGCTAAATTTGTGGGAGTTACTAAGCTTGCTTCCCCTATGATGGCTGGCTTGATCATATGTTGTATATCTGTTGCTTCTATTAGTTTCAGTTAAATATTTAGTTAAGAATTTCTTAACTGAACATTCCCAGTTCAATTAGCTGGATTTAGCTATGATGCTAGCTTGATGCCCTGCTTGTATGCTTGCTATTCAGGGTTCATATGGTGCCCTCTGAACTGCAGTGTTAACTGCTATCAGTGCTTGGTGTGGTGGTGATGATGTAAATCACCGTCCAGTTGGGAACCCCAAGAGGAAGGTTTGATGAGCACAGCAGCAAGTTTTTCCCTCAGTAAGAAACCAAGGTTTATTGAATCTAGTAGGAAAAAGCCAAACTCCAGAAGGTGATGCCCGCTAGCTTCGCGACTGCTTCAGACAATTTATAGGGCGCCTCGTCCAGTACTTTGCTTTGCCAGCAGCAACGCGGAACCTGCACACAACACAACCAAGTACTTTGCTCCCAACTTACGATGAGGTTGTCAATCTCACCGGTTTGCTGTAAACAAAGGAATGAGCGTATCGAGTGGAAAGCAATAGTAGTATGCAAGAAATTAAAAAGTGCGAGTAAAGTAAACAGGTGATAGCAATGTAAAGGAAATTGGACCGGGGTCCACAGTTCACTAATGGTGTCTCTCCATAAGATAAATAACAACATGCTGGGTAAACAAATTACAGTTGGGCAATTGATAGAATAAAGATAACGTGCCTATGTCGAGAGGATCACTATGAGATTTACTCTGGGCATTACAACAAAATACATAGACCACCATCCAACTGCATCTATGACTAATAATCCACTCGCGCGGAATCATCCGAGGACCCCTTGAGTATTAAGTTGCGAACAACAGATAACTGCATTAAGAAAAGTGTGTAATGTAAACAAAGCATATGTCCTTGGACATAAGAATGTTGTTTTCTCCCTAGTGGCAACAACACATCTACAACCTTAGAGGTTTCTGTCACTCCCCCAGATTAAATAGAGGCATGAACCCAACTATCGAGCATAAATACCCCATCTTGGAGTCACTAGTATCTACTCGGCCAAGATAGCTACTAACAACGGAGAGCATGCAAGATCATAAACAACATAGAGATAACATAAGATAATATTCAGCACATCAACTCAATCATAACACCAATATTCATCGGATCCCAACAAACACAACATGTAGAATTACATAAAGGTAGTCTCGATCATGTAGGGCAGCTCACGAGATCTAAACATGAAGCACATGGTGGAGAAGACAACCAACTAGCTACTGCTATGGACCCATAGTCCAAGGTAGACTACTCACTCATCGCGCCGGAAGCAAGCATGGCGATGAAGAAGACCTCCGGTGGCGATGTGTTTCTGGAAAATTGATCGGGTGTTTAGGTTTTTCCCGTCGGGGGATCTTTATAGGTGAAGGGGCAGCGTCAGAAGTGGACCGAGGCGGTCTCACACATAGGGGGCGCAGCCAGGGCCTGGGCCGTGCCGCCCTGTTGTGTGGCCGGCTCGTGGCCCCTCTCCGTCTCCTGTTCGGTCTTCTGGAAGCTTCATTAAATATCTGGATGTTTGGCTTTTGTTTCGTCCAATTCCGAGAATATTTCCTGTGTAAATTTTCTGAAACACAAAAATAACAGAAAACAGGGAACTGGCACTGTGGCATCTCATTAATAGGTTAGTTCCGGAAAATGCATAAAAACGTCACGAAGTGTAACGAAACACTAAGCAAATGGTGTAAAAACAAGCATGAGCATCAAAAATTATAGATACGTTTGAGACGTATCAGTCAGTTAAATCATGTTGTGGTTTTCTTGCTGGATTATTCATGATGGTGTGCAGTCAGTGCTTGCTCACTGCTGCTAGTTCATATTTATGCTGATGATTGATTTCATGATGGCATAAGCATGCTGAGCTTAAGCTTGCTAAAACTTGTCCAAAGATATCCTTCTGTTGATTTATATGAACTGAAATAGGTTTCAGTAATGATTTAATTGTATCAAGCAATTCATGCTTGAGTATTCTGTTACTAGTGGCTTTGCTTTGATTCCTATAGCATGTTATCTAAATAACAACAAGTATCTGTTATTTATTAAGTTTGGTTGTGATTCCTCCATGTGAGGTGCACAATTGTTTCTTGATAATTAACTGGATGGCTATTGTTTCTGTGATGCTAATGCATGCTTTGGTGGCTTCTCATCAGTGGCTAAATCATCATTTTGGGCAAACTATAATACTGATAAGAACAGATCTACATGATGATTTTAGTCCTAGCCAATGATGCATGGTCTGAGGCTTTAATCTTGATGGTGCATGATTATTTGTTTTCCAGTTAACTAAATCTTCCTATGAAGATTATACAGAGCATCTCTCTGTAGGTCTGAGGAGACAAACCCCCCAAAACCTCCTAAGTGTTGCACTTGGTAGAAGGGTTTGGTGGTGTGTGGTTTCTTTCTTGCTGTTGATCTTGTTTATGCAAGAACCTTGATGCTTGCCATGATTTGATCAATGGTATGCAAGTTCTAAGTGTACCTTGGTCCTGTGCTGGCTTTTATGAGTGGCTGGTGGTGATGTTGGTGATGCTCTTGCTTGAGCTTGATCAGGTGCCCCTGGTACTTGCTCTGCTCCTCCCATGTGGCTTGCCCTGCACCTCCTTGTGCTTGGCTCCCCTCCTTGCCTGCCCTACACCTCCTTGGTGCTTGGCCTGCTCCTTGTTGCTTCTGATCTTGCTTAAGTAACCATGTTTACTGACTTTGACTATTGGTTTTGGTTTGGTGATGTGAATTCACCCTTGATGCTTAGCTCATGAGCAGGGAGAATTATGTGAGTGCTGGCTGTGATTGCTCACAGTTGTGGGTGTGTGATCTGTGGTGGTGGTGTTGCTATGCTGGTGTGGCTGTGCTGGTGTTGTTGTGCTGGAGTTGCTGGTCGACTAAGGTTCTTGGTCGACCAGTTTCACACACATAACCCCTTTTATACTTCCCCCTTGAGTTCTGGTGCCTTGACACCTTCCTGCATGCACTTGGTGACTGAGCTGCTTGCTAGCTGGTTGGCTTGGCTGGCCAGATTGGTCCCTGGCTGATATTTTGAGAGTGAGTCACGTTGATAAGATTGACTGCTTGATGATTATCAACAGTGTTTTCTCTTTAATTTGTTACTGCCACTTGTATTACTCTTGGTGGCATTTCTCTTTGTATTTCCTTTGTTTGCAGGTAACCAAGAATAATAGAGAAGAAAGGAAAGAAAGAATGAAGATCAAAGTAGTTTAGAATTTTACCTAGATTCATTCTTGTAATTATTTTTATTTCTTCTTTATTTTCTTTTTGGTTCCTGATTGTAACATTCTGTTATTGTTAGCCACTTGTAATATTCTTTTCTTCTCTAAACTTTGTAAAGACAATGTATATTGTGTTGCTAATTAATAAAGATGTACTAGCTCACCACTCTTTTTGTAGATCGAAGAGAGTCCTACTTAGTACTTACTCTGACCTTGAGTAACATGTAAAAATGTCCGGTGCATCAGGTTGGGCCACATGTAGTGCATCAATGGTTTCTGTTTCTAGCCACAAACGCACATCTATTCATCGGCCCAGCTGCACGCCTAGCCTATGAACATGCACATCACACATACATCAACAACCGACTGTCTACCTTCTCATATAAACGGTACACATGCCCTGCACGTACAATCAGATTCAGATCAATTATAAAGAAAAAGAGAACACATATGAATCGAGCCTAACATGGCGCTGCATGTAGACACTAAGAGTAGGGAAGGCCTCACCACGACTAGGCGTCATCAACAAGCGAGCGAATCAGGCGACAGGGTTGCAGGTCCGATCACTGGCCACTATGGTGTGTTGTGTGGCAACCCACTATGGTGGGAATAAACACATTTGCAGCCCACTCAAAACTTTCAACATGTAGGGCATATTTCTAATTCTAATGTATTTTCCACTCTCCTTCATAGGTGTGGATTGTAATATGTATGTGGGGCCTTTTAAGCCCACTAGAAATATAAAACGGAGATTTCTCAAGTAAATCTAAAAATAATTCTCTAAGAAAAAGAATATCAATCAAAGCGGGAATCCTTGCATATAGTGGGCCGCATCCCCATTCTCCCACACATCCCTATAAGGAGCCCTACTTTCCTACTACCCTAGCTTTAGGCATGGTCTGTCAATGAGGGGCAGTGCTATTCTACGGTCACCCGTGACCACGGTTGAAAATCCGACCAATACTGTAGCATTCTGTCTATCAGAACAAGCCACACCGAAGAGGAGGGAGAAGATGAGGTGAGGGTGCCCGCGGCCGCCGCATTCCATATCAGCTCCGCGGCTAGGCAACACCAGCCACCGCCGCCGGTCCTCTGTCGCCCCGACCTCCCCTCTAAACCCCTCCATGGCAGCTTCTTCTCGCCGACATCCGCACCCCCACCCCCACCCCTAAGTTTTCGGGCTCGCTCAGCCGCCTCCGTCGCGGCCCGCCGCCTTCGCATCCCTCCCGGCGAGCCATCGCCTTCTCTGGTGGCCACGGTGTCGTCGGCTCCGGCTCGACCTACGGCGAGAAGGCCCACGGCCGGCGGCGCTGCCGCGAGGTGGAGCGTGTGGTGGGCGGAGAGGGCAGAGGTCTGACGAGGTGGAGCTGTGGAGGGGAGAGAGGAGAGAGATCGAAGGCCATGGCGTTGTGTCGGTTTGCCTCATTTTGGGAATTTCTGTCGAGGGAAAGAAGACAGAGACGAGGAGAGGAGATAAGGAAAGAGATGAGGTGGGACCCACCACTTGAGATAAACGCAGCCGTCAACCGTAGCCACGGTCACGCGTCCAAGAGCCAATTCGGTCAATGAGACCCCTTGTTTTGTTCTTTTCACTATTGCATGCTTCGTGTGGGAGTTTCTATTATCCGCCTAGAGTGTTTCCATCGTGGCCCATACGTCCTTTCTATTTAGATTTAAAAAGTGTTTACATAAAAAAATCAGACTTGAAATAGTTCAGGTTAAAAATGTTCAGTTCTAGAAATATTCCAATTTAAAAATGTTTAGATTTATTTTTTTGGAAAAAAGGAAAACCCGAAATCCAAAGGGAAAACGCAAAAAATCCGAAGAAAAACCATAGAAAACCTGTAAAATTCCGAAGAACCTGTCAGAAAAAAACCAGCAATGAAACTGATGAAAAGCCGACTGCCAGCAGACCAAATGGGCCAGCCCAAAGCGCCCACGCGTGAGCGATGGAGAATAGTTCCCGCATCGAGCGGCAAATAGGGTTTGCCTGCTTCGTCTGGCCAAAACCAGAGAGGCGCGAGTACCCGAGCCCGAGCAAGCGCTAGGCCACCCGAGGGCTCCAACTCCTGTACGGCGCGCGCCGCCAGCTCCCCTCCACAGCGCGCCACCAGCGCTCCCGACGACGGAATCGCGGCCCGGCGCGAGCTTCCAGCCAGCCAGACAGCGGGCAGCATTCCCGCCGCGGACACCGGTCAACACTCGCCAAATCCCCAATCCCCCCTCGGCCGTGCCGTGAGTTCTCAAATCCAAGTCTTGGCTTCTTCCGATTTTCAACTGTAGTAGAACTTGCGAATGGTCAAATGATCAGTTGGTGAATGATTATTTCTGTTTGCCACTTTGGTTTAGTGCAGATATTTGGGATTGGAGGCTCAGAGAGACCGTGAAAATGAAGAAGCCTATGGATTTGAAATCGTTGTGGGATAGAGCTTCGAAGAAACAGAAGATGGCTTCAACCCCAACGCAAAAGCCCTTGCCGAATGAAGCTGAAAGCCAACCTCAGAATCAAACCAATCCCCCTCCTTCCAGTAGGCTGCAGGTGGTACCTGTACAAGCACAAAGACGCTCCCCAATGGCAGGGGATGATGGATCCGGTGACAAAGACGACGAGTCCATTGCTTCAAATGGTGAACAGTTGCGGGCTCAGGCTCTTGATTTGTCCCGTTTGACCCGCTCGCTTCAGTGCTTGAGGTTCATTTTGCAACAAGGGTTGCCGGTTCATGGACATGATGAAAGTGAAGGCTCACTTAATGCGGGGAATTTTATCGAGCTTTTGAATTGGATGGCAGAAGGTGTTGAAGAGGTTAAAAGGGTGGATCTGAAGGATGCTCCAGTTAACCGTGAAATGGTAGACAAGAAGACACAGGATCAACTTATCAACTCTTGTGCCAAAGAAACTACCAGGCTTATCATGGAAGATCTCGGTGATGATTATTTTGCGGTGATTGTTTACGAATCTCGTGATGTGGAACAACAGGAACAACTGGCTATTTGCTTGCGGTATGTTGGTGTAAAAGGAATTGTGGTTGAAAGGTTCCTTGGTATCGTCGGAGTTGATGACACTACCTCTTTGACGATTAAAACAACGATTGAGAATCTGCTTATGGCACACTCTTTGAAATTTTCTAGGGTCCGTGGGCTGGGATATGATGGGGCTAGTTGCATGAAGAGTTATGCTAATGGTTTGAAGAAACTGATCATGGATGAGTCTCCTTCTGTTTATTACGTGCATTGCTTTGGCCATCAACTTGAGTTAAATATTGTTGCTCTTGCTAAGCAGAACGTTCATTGTGGTTGGGTCTTTCAAGAACTTGAAAATTTGTTGGATTGTTTTGTGATGTGCTACGAAAAGATACGAATGCTTGGAGTAGCTGAAGCTAATTATATCACTGAAGCATTTGAACTGGATGAGACTGAATGTGAATATGGTTTTGATCATGACAGCTTGGGAACGCCTTGTGATACTCGTCGTGAATCTCGCTATAAAACTGTGATGCATGTTATCTCTTTGTATCCTTCAATTTGGAAAATTCTCACTATGATTGGAGAAGAGCATAGCGGCATAGAATCAGTACGAGCTCAAATCATCTTCACATCATTCGAGTCATTTGAGTTCGTATTTATAGCACACTTGTTGTTAACCATATTTGAGTATACAGAGGACTTATGCAGTGCTTTGCAAAAGAGGGAACAAAATATCGTTAATGCTATCGATCTTGTTTGTGTGACGAAGAAACGATTGCAGTCATTGCGAGAAGATGTTGGCTGGGACAGTTTTCTTCAAAAGGTCACTTCTTTCTGTGTGGAACATGGTGTCGAAGTTGTGGACATGGATGGTTTGTATGAGCCGGTTGGAAGATCTCCAAGGTTTTACGAAGAAGCCACGAATCTCCATTATTACCATGTTGATATGTTTTTGGATGTCATTGATAGTCAACTTCGAGAACTGAATGACATGTTTGATGAGGTAAACACAGAGTTACTTGTTTGCATGGCATCATTCAACCCTGTGGAATCATATGCTGCTTGTGATAAGGACAAGCTGGTTAAGCTTGCACACTTTTATCCGGAGGATTTCTCAACATTTGAACTGGGGCTGCTTCCCTTCCAACTTGCAAATTTTTTTGGTATCATGCGTCGAGATGAAAGATTGAGAGAAGTGAAAACTCTTGCCGAGCTTGCTGTCAAGCTTGTCGAAACAAGGTGGGACAGTATTTTTTATGTTGTTTACAGGCTTCTCAAACTGGTGCTAATCCTTCCTGTAGCAACTGCAAGTGTTGAGAGGAACCTTTCTTCGGTGAATTACGTGAACAACAAGGCAACAAATAAATTGTCGGATCAGTGTGCGAATGATTGCATGGTTACATGTCTTGAGCGAGAAATCTTTGCGCAAGTGAAGGATGAGGCCATCATATCTCGTTTCCAAGCTATGAATATTGCCTTGTAATTTTATCTACTATTTTGTAAGTTTTCTGTATTAGTTGAACGAATGAGCTGCGAATCTTCATGTTAACTGTTGAATAGTCGGTGAACCTTTATATTATCATGAGCCTGCCATCTAAATTTAATTATCATTGATCGCTGGTCTGTGAATCTTTAATGTAAATATGCTGTGGGTCATCATTTATATACAATTTGATGAAGCATACGTTATAAAATGTGAAGTACGGAGTATGTGCTCTGTTCTTGACGGTGCCTCGACTAGAAATTCAGCGTCAGCAACTTGGTGTAAGGAAGGTGCTTGATATCCTGAGCTATTTACTTCATCAATTTCTTTCATAGATTTTAAAACATGGCTGTAGGGGAACTTTTTCGATAAAGAATTTTTTTTGGTTGTAACCATATCGGACGGAATCGGCTCCTCTGACGGTGTGAGTGCAAATTCGTGAAGGAAAGTCAGGGTTATGTAGCGGTACTGTTCATTTGTAGTTTACGAATAATCACTGTAGTTTTTACTGTAGCAAAATGTTTGAATTATTTTTTCCAGTCGTATCTTACTGCCAACTAATAACTGTCAGTGTATTCTGTAGATTTGTATTGTATACAAATCAGATTGACCTAATTTAGATTTAAATTACATATTTTTAAAGAAGGAAGGTTAGAGTATTTCTCTTCTCTGACTTTCCTTCACCACATTGAGGATCCCGTTCCATATCGGACAGGTGCATTCACTAGTACAAGTACTAATTACGTCTCATGACAACTCCAAGAAGTACCAGGAAAAGAAGGAGGGGATGAGCAAACAAAACCAACCATTCAGATGTAAAAAAGGCAACAAACTCGGATTGATGCATACATTGGCTACATCGTGCAAAGTCATAAAGTACAAATTGGGCAGCTATGCCGCATGTTCGATACTACCGACTTTCAAAATCACTGGATGGACTATGGCAACAGGGTTTGGTCAGGTAAATCATCTCACATAACCTCACACACACAACCAAAACAGCTAAACCTTGTTCTATGTTTCCTGAGTGCTGCAAACCGACCACCCGGCAGCTATCCAACAAAGTGAGGGACAGGACGCGCACTCGGCTCTCATGAGCTCGGGCTTGCTGATGCCTGCCGCAGCTTGGCTTGTAGGAGCATGCCCATTTCATCTGCTATGCTTTTCTTCTTCGTCGCCATCTGCACATGAAAAAAAGAATGTTCATCTGCTAAGGGAGGGTATGGTATCTGGATATCGTTTTTCTTTGCCCTTTGTGCTGTTATTGTAAGCTGGTATCCCCAGCATCGATCCTGATGTACTCTGGTCGTTTGGGGCTTTATTAATATAAAGACAGGCTCTTGAGCCTTTTTTCTAAAAAAAAACAGAGAGTGCTGTACTGAATTCAGGTTACATATGTTGCTTGCAGTTGAGAAATGCCCAGCTTTTAAGCATCACCCACACGAATTAGTACGTACATTAACTTAGCTATATAACGCATATCATATTTAGGGCCGAGTGTAAGGTCTGTAGAGAGGGATGCAAGTCACAGAGTAGCTCAATAAGTGTTTTTTTTTTTTAAAGAGTAGCTCAATAAGTTATGCCTTCCAAATAGTGATGACTAGCTAGTGATGTAAGTGAGCAAGAAGAAATCAATTCATGTGGCTATCATCAGCAATATAAAGACACTACTTTCTACCAGGCTATTGCACATTTCACGGATTGTGATTGACCAAAATATGCATAACTAATGTAAAACTAGTAAACAATGTCACATCGTAACATGCTATGTAACAGGAATAAAAAGGCATTAGTAATTCATCCTACTGCAACCAGGTGCATTCTATGCTAATAATGGTGCCCCCTAGATGTCGCTCTATGTATTCTACATTTTGAATTTGAGAAGCCCTAAACCTTGCTCATAATAAATTATTTTGTAAAGAACAGATAATAATATAATCAGCAGTTTAGGCACTAAATTATATCTTTCCATCAACTTGGCTAGTGACATGGTGCCCAAGGTTAATCTGGTGGCGACACAGATAATTTTTTTTGACAGAATGCTGTGGTATGTCAACACAAATCATGACCTGAGCATATAAGGTAAATTCGATCAAACTATTAGGTCCACATGCTACAAGCTTACAGCCCGCATGGAAAGATGAACAGAAACCTTTCTCTTACAAATTTCGTCATGAGACCTTCTTTACGTCCCTCAACTAAAAGTTACCCAAGTTCAAAATGGCTTTATGCCTTTCAAAAAAAAATGGCTTTATGAACTTCAGTATCTTGAGTGTTTCTATTCAGTTAGAATTTTAACAAATATGAAGGCTAAAGCAATTTGTCCTCCAGGTTGGCTAAAATGAGCATCGACAAGAGCAGTGCATTCTGTCAATATTACCTCAAGTAGTTCATCGAAATTGGACTTCAGCAAATTAATTTTCCTTTCACAGTATTCTTTTCCTTGAGTCATATTTTTCTGCACACAAATAAAAATAATCATATGAAAGGCTACAGATGCAAACAAAAATTTAAAAATAGATACATCATTTGAGTATGCATATAGAATACTTAGGGTACTGTGTCGCTCACTAGGTTCTAGAAGAGTCACTTAAAAAATAGATACATCATTTGAGTACGCATATGGTTTACTTAGGGTACTGTGTCGCTCACTATGTTCTGAAAGAGTCACTTAATCACGGACAAGAGAACATGATTTTTTACGACTAACAGAACAAGTTCTAAACAATGTCTCATTCAACAAGCACCCAATGGGCCATAAATTAAATGCAACCAGAGTTGAAGTTGGGAGACCGTCATGATTAGCTTTTCACTAAACCAGTGTTTTTCTGTGCAACAATGGAACTTTCATGGCACTAATGCTGTGCTGATTGTGTGTTCTGCCTGATTATCAAATTGTTGCCGAAAAACAACCAATACGATATTTTCATAAAACCAAAGAAGCTCATGAGTCCAATGTATCACCACGTTGATAGATTCATTGAAGTACTGAACAAACGAACATACTGTAGGCCGTTGCAGACCCAGTCAGGTGTCTGACAATTGCAAGTAGCAACATACCTCGATGAAGTAGCCCGTGCCGACGTCGACGAGGACCTTCTCGGCATCGTCAAGCGTCCCGGGAACGTAGAGGGACGCCGTAAGCGGCACAAGCAGCTTCTTCCCTGCAGACGCGGAGTCACAAACGAAAACGTTAATCGGAACCCCGCGCATGTAAACGCTGCGAAGAAGAGAGGGTTAGGGTTGGGCGAGCCGTGCCTTGAGGGCGGAGGGAGAGCTCTTGGAGGGCGGCGGTGGCGTTCTCGAGGCGGGTGGCGGCGGTGCGGATCTTGGTGAGGCTGTCCTGGAGGAGATTGACCTCCAGATCGGTCTGCTCCTTGAGCGCCTTCAGCTGCTCCACGCTCAGCTTGTCGACCTCGATGCGCGCGGGGCTCGCCATGGTTGCTTGCTAGCCGCCGCCGGGGAGATGGGAGGGGGAGAGGGGATGACCGGAGGAGAGGCGGCGGCGGTGGACTGGGAGGCGGGGATGGGGAAGCGAAGAGCTGAGGGCCGCGAGGGCGATCAATAAGCAAAAACGGCATCACGACTTAACATTATAAATGAATAAAACTGCCCACTGAAAATGGGCAAATTGGCCCCTATAGCTCAGTGGTAGAGTGTCAGTCTTGTAAACTGAAGGTCTGTAGTTCGATCCTGCATGGGGGCATTAATACAATTTGTTTTTGTTAATCTGTTAATTTTTGTGATGGAATATTTGCAGGTATCTATAGGGAGTACTAGTCTTTACTATTGGTTTCGACTATAGGGAGTGCTAGTCTTTACTACTCCCTCTGTCAAGAATTATCCTGCATTCTGGATTTAGTCAAAGTCAAACTTTATAAACTTTAACTAAGCATATAAGAAAAAATATTAATATTTATAACATGAAATAACCATCATTAGAATTGTCATAAAATATATTTTCATATTACATGTATTTGGTTTCATAGTTATTGATAGTTTTACCAATATGTTTGGTCAAAATTTGAAAAGTTTGACTTTGACCAAACACAGAATGCAGGATAATTCCTGACAGAGAGAGTATTGGTTTCGAGTTGGTGGTGGACCCACTCAACATACATCATTTGAGTTCCAGTTTTACCCCTAAGTTATTTCCCCTACCTCATTAGCGGCCAAATCAAATCAAATCATTTATTTCCTATTCCTATTCTATTAGCACGCTATTAAATGGTTTGACCAAATCTCTCCAAATTCATTGCAAAATCAGATCATGCGGTCCTCCTCGCCGTATTCCTGGACGCCGCCGCCGGCCCTTCCCGTCACGTGGACGCCCCTGTCCCCACGCTACCGTCCTCGACGACATCGTGTTCCCAGACGCCGCCGTCCGCCCAGCCCGCCGCAAAGACGTTGCCGCCCATCCAGTTTTCTCAATATGGTCGGGCTCATCTGCTCTACTTAGGCCGTCGACGGATCAATTATGAGGTGACGACCATGGCGAGCCAGAGGTTGTCGGGGAGGCGGCACCGCAAGCGGCGGCTGCAGGGGCGCCCCATCCTCATTTTCCTATCCCTGATGACGGCACCACCTCCTCCCCTAAGGTAGCAACTGCCATCTTCGGTACGCCCACCGCATCGCCTTCCACTCAGGTATTACGTCATCTCCCGTCTAGGTAGCCGCCTCCATCCTCTCTTCCAAGACCGTGCATCCACCGCCTCCATCCTCTCTTCCAAGACCGTGCATCCACATCCAGTACCATCGCACCGCCAACCGTCTACCTCGGAAGGTCGGTCAGCTATTGATATCCCTTTCTGAACTTCTGAAGTTTTAACATTTTTGTTTCGTCAGAATTCTGTTTCGACAGAATGACTTGATCTTGCAGCGCTTTGGGTTCAGTGCTTGTGATCATGGGGGTCTGTCTTGTACTGTTGGGCAAGAGATAGGAAGTTGCTGCCAACGCCACCGTGGCAGAGCCATTGCAAAGACCAGCTGGTCACAGAGCGTTGGGAATGCACAACAGGAGCAGAGCAGCCGCCGACTCACTTGCCTTTGTGCTCGCCGCATAAGGTGCATTCAGCAATCTCAAGCAGGTTCTTCACACGACCCGTCTAATGAATTTTCTGCAGGCTATGTTTTCACCAACGAAGTATGAATCTCATTCTTTTTTAACCCTATGTATACTGATGTTATAAAGATGACACCTATTCTAATTGTAAGCAGGCAGTTGGCACACTTCTTTCTTGCTCCTTTTTGTAGTATAAATTTAGGGAAATCTTTCCACTTTACACCAAATTCCATATCTTACTTCCAGGTACGCAATTCTAGGCTAGCATGGTTTAATTTTAGGGTACGAAAGTTAGATTGTCATTTGGTTTGATAATTGTCAGGACATCCTTTAAATTTGTTTAGCTTTGAAGTTTTCTATAATACCATGCTTTATAATGTACTGGTGAGAGGGCTTCATGCAATTTGTGGTCACTTTATGAGTACAATGCCATCCACTCCTTCAGTTATCATTTTAGACTGCTTAAGTGGATTCCTGTTCCTGCTGCGCCTCACAATGAAAGCTTTCTCTTTCGCTGGGTCTGCCCAAAGAACTACCATATGCTTCACTTCATCGCTAGGTATGAATAAAATAAACTCAGTTTAAAGAAAACAATAAGAATGTGTCTTTCCTCCCGAAGTGATATTATACTGGACTATCAACTAGCATGCTCAATTGTCTGATACTATTACTATATGTGCAATATATGTTTCATGTAATGACTGCTCTGCATTTGGAAACTTCTAAAGAACAGCTTGGTCTGGTAGTACCTCTAACAACTTCGTTTGGGAATATATATAGGCAAGGCAGGGATATAGTTTAGTAGCTCCAAATGTTGTCCCATGTTGAGTTACCATTCATATTTCATACCGTAGCCTATCAAAATGCACCTAAAGGTAAGTTCGCTGATACTTCTTGGACTGTTTCGCCACATTGGCACTTCTTCAAGTTTAACTCTTACAATGGGTATTGCTACTATTTGTTTTTTGAGGAATCTATGTTGCCGCTATGAAACTGGTATAGCTAGAGTGGTGTCTCTTTAAAAAAATTGGTATCCTGTTGTTATCAATCTTTTGGAAATGATATTATGGTATGTAATCTTGTATGGTAGGCAAACATTTGGTTAGCTGTTTTTTCTTCTTTACTTAGCCAAGCTGTAACACTCCCGCATTCGAAAACATACGAGATTAACCATGAGAGAACAATCATTCGGTTAACAAAATGTATATAAATTTATTCTTATTTACCAAATAGAGTAACACTAATCATGCCATGTGACTTTAAATGTACGGTTTCGCTAATCCAAAGTCGCCTGAGATTGGATAATATATCTTTTAATAATCTTTTTTGTTTCACTATAGTTGGACTACACACGCACACGACTGTGGCACACTTTGAAAGCGAGATGAAAAATGGCGGTGGTGGAAGTGGGAAGGCCTACTCGGGCAGTGATGGGCCAGTGAAGATGTCGTCATATTTTGTCAAGTCCATGGAGGACTGCCCTGTAGCGAAGCTCAACTCTGGCATCGACTAACCGAGGTCAGAACACTATCCTCCTCCCACCTTTGCCGAATACCCAATCCCAAACCCTGACAATAGAAGGTCATGTTTGATTTACAACTTTTCACTATAATTTACATGACATCAGAAATTACATGTTTTCGGTTTTGTGTGTAAGCTATAGTAGTGAGGAAAATTAATAAATTGTTTGAAATGAGTAGTGATATAATCTGTAAGCTTAAAGTTGTTTTCTTTCTGGAAAGAATATTTGTGTTGTTGAAACATGGTATTTGCCACACAGTCACGATATGCTTAAAATTAATTATGTACAAGAAATATTTGTTGTTTGATAGCAACTCATGGGTACGTATATTAGCATATTTTACATTGCTTTTGGAAGATGCTTAAATTAGAATTTATAAGGTATATCCGTTGACTTAACATAACCTTTAGATCTTTAATTGGTGTGCACAGCCAAAACTTACACCTAACACAGCTGAAAATTCGAGTTAGTTCCCCCTGATTTATTGACTTGCTGTATGTATTGAATAAATATATTTATTTATCGACTTGATGTATATCTGAAGTGCTTTCAGGAACTTATTTTAGGTATGGGGGGTGGTCAATGTTTGAGATTTGGAAATTACACAATATGATCAGTTCTAGCTTGTAAACACTTCTAATATTGTTTTTACCACCGAGGCTTATATTTATTGGACGGTGCTCACTTATGACACATATTTTGATTAAAATAGTGCTCTGTACTCTTTTGGACCAATTTGAATGATGATTCATAGGAGGGATCTATTCAGCGTCTCTTGCATGCCTATGGCAGCGGCTTGACTCAAGTGCAATGCATCACCTGATTTAGCGGCTTGACTCAAGTGTAATGCATCACCTGATTTCGTTACTCTCAAAACTGAAATGTCTTGAATGGTTAATTATTCATGTACATTTCTTCGGCCCTTTTCTAAGAGCGTGGAGCGGCATACAGGAAGACAAGACGCACGGGCATTCGATGAAATAAGACTAAGATTATAGGAGGCACGATGTGGAAGCTGAATACATTCATAAAATAAGATTAAGATTACCTTCGTGGTAACGCACGGGCATTCAACTAGTAATTTGTTGTAATGGAATATTTTGCAAGGAGGTATATGGAGTGATTGTTCAATTAGTAATTTTAATGGAATATTTTTGTAACCAAAAAATTGTCATTCAGCTTTACTAGTAGTCAGCGTATACGAATGCTAATTATTATGGTAAAAGCTTGCTATCGCGCGTGCGACAGAACGCAGTGCGCATCGGCCGCTCCGTGGCCGTGCGATGCAACGCATTGTCGCATTGACGCCAGGTGGATTTTGTCTTGGAGTGGCTCGGTAACTACTGCGGCGGGCTCAGTTGTCAGCGAAGGTTACCCTGCAGTTATTGGGTTAGAACTCGAGAGGCGTGAGCATTTCTGTCCTCTCTCTCAGTTCCTCTCACATCGTCGCGCAGAACTGCCGCGTTTTCTCCAGCGAGGTACGGCGAGGACCTGCTTCCACGTCGAGTTACCACCGTCCCCGCATCAGGGGGACGAACTGCTCACGGGTAGCGGATCGACGGGGGGTTTCGGCGGGGGGGTTGAAATCGGAGGCGGCTGGTGACCGGCGTTCTTCCGCTACCTCGCCTGGGAGATCGTACTGCCATGGATTGCTAGATCGACGAGTCATGGGTTCGTCTTCGTCCGGTTGCTAGGTCGGCGTGGTGCGAAGCAAATCCACATCGTCGGAGGCGCTCCCGTGCTCGCGTTCGGAGGTACGAACTCCTAACTATGCTGATTCGAAATCACGCCGCGCCCTTTGTGACGAGCTTGCAGTCCTAGCGGCGAATTTTCCGTGGCCCGTGGTGGTATCGAGAGGTTCCCTGATGTGCTTCTGCAGTGGCGATCTCATGGTGGGGTGCTGTTCAATGCTGTTAGTGTAGAGACGTAGAGGGGCTGGGTGCGTGGGTTGTGTTTTTGAAGAAGGGTAGGTTAGGTGCGGTTAATTTCTTTTTCGTATGATCTATTTGCTCATTTTGTCATAGTTTGTTGCTTTGTTAATTGTGTACTGATCATGGGGGGTTGTGAGTGTTGCCTGTATTCGAGCGATGTAGTCATAGACAGATCGACATAGTGTGTTGTTGCCAAAGCCTGCATCTCCTCTTGGTCAGTAACAATGACATTTTGCCTCTGCGCAGCCTGAATATGTGGTTCCGCCTCTTTGCGAATGCTAGCATGAGCATGGAAAAAATGTGTGTTGGCACCCCCCCTTCCTGTAGCCAATGATTTCTCGAGCGTTGCTTTTGCGATTGTGCGCTCTAGAGAAGCTAGGCCTAGCACTGTTTTCTGTAGTTGCCCCCGCAGCCACTGTTTTATCCTCATTTCAATTGCTGGCGCTCCATTGCAATAGTTGTCGGATCACCTCATTTGCCAGCATTATCTGTTCATTGACATTGCCAATTCGATGGCGGCTCCACCGTGTTAGCACTCTTGGTGTAGACTTGAGTCTCAACTGGAGGTCCATGAACGGGTACTGATTTTGATCTTCTGCAAACCAACCGGCTGCCACGGCCTCTCTGAACCCCACCACTTTCACTTTGGGCAAATGTCCTTGAAAATGAAACCCGATGGAAAGATTCATTTGTGGACATTAAAAATGTGCTAGTCATAGTGAGTGTTGCCTGTATTATGGATAGTGTTGCCTGCATTATATTGAGTGTTACTTATTTTATATTGAGTATTGCCTAAATTATAGTGATTGTTGCCTAAATTATGGAGTGTCTGGAGAAGTGGTATCTTAAATGTTTTTATTTACTTTTTTGTAGGAGCTATTTTGCATATATTGCTTGCCAAGACATATTTCTTTGCTTACTGACCAAATTTATAGGACATGATTTAGTGGTTTTGTTGCCATTAGTTTTTTGCTGTCACATTTTTTGTTCTCCATAGCATGCTTCTGTCTAAACCATGGGGCAGAAATTGGGTGCAGACTCTGTTTTTCAAAACATCTTTTGTTAGGTTGTTATACCTTTTCCATTTTCATGTTTTTGCCATATGTTGATCTTCTTCTTTTTTATTGCAGTCACAGTTAAGCAACGTTTGCCATGGAGAACAGAGGCATGCCAGGTGCTGTTGGGTCTTCGTCATCTAGACCGGAGGAGCAGGTTTGCAAAAAAAGTAAAGGTGGTTTATGCACGTGGCCGGAAACCGGCACAGGATGAAGGCGGAAACAATCAGATGCCTATAGCTGGTGGTGTTGAAAAGGCGAAGGCAGCAAAGTCCTCGGAGGCTGTTGTTCGTAGAGGGAAGGCAAAAAATACTTCGGAGGATGCTGTTCAGAAGGCAAAGGCAACTAAGTCTTCAGACGATGGTGTGCGACAGGCGAAGGCATCTAAGCAGAAGGGGAAAGTTGTAGCAACTGTGAATACTGATATCACAGATGTAAGTTATTTCCTTTTAGTTTTATTATGTTTTTACAATTCGTTGCCTAAATTATATTGACTGTTGCCTGCATTACTTTTAGAGTTGCCTGCATTATATAGAGTGTTGCCTACATTAGATGGAGTGTTGTCTGCATTTTTTTACTACATGACTGAATTTTTGCATGAATCTTTTTTCCTCATTTTGCCTGTATCTCATTTTCTTTTGGACTAATTTGCTAACATGTCCATATTTTTGTGCAGGAAATCAGAAATAGGGCATCACCAGCACGCTTCTTCAGCCTTAACGATGACCTAGTCGCTGCTCAGAGAGTTGCCATCATTGAAAGAAAACTCGGCGGGCTTCTGAACATTGGAAAATGCAACATGCCTGCTGACCTCAGTCAGTGGGTCATGAAATGCTATGATCCTTCGAAGTCAATATTAGAAATACCAGATAGGGGAAGCATACCTGTTGATGCAGAAAGTGTTTATAGGGTTTGGGGCCTGCCAAACTCTGGAATGAAAGTCTGCTACGAGATGAGAAGCTGACTTAATCCGAGCAATTAATGAAGAATATGGATTCCCAGGAACAAACGCACCTGATCTTACTGCTTGGTGCAATATGATAAGAGGAATGAATGGAGCTGCGGATGTCAGGTTTGTGCGAGCTTGGTCTGTTCTGGCATTCAATTGCTTCCTTGCTCCCACAACGGGCCTCAAAGTCAGTCCTCGGTGCTACCCTGCTGTAAACGATGTTGATATATTGCCACACACAAATATTTGTCAGTTTGTTGTCGACCAGATAAGAATAGCGTTTAGTGCACTGGGTAACAAAAAGTCCGTATGTTGCTGTGTATTTCACCTGATGGTAAGCAGCATGACATTCATTTATTCTGAAATAGTTTACAAAGGAACATAGGGTGCTTTTTTAGAACATATGATTTTTAAGTTGTTAAGATCATGCGTTAAGTTACTTCGGATATCTGATTAGTTGCTTTACAACATATGAGTAGTTGCTTTTCTCAGAATTGACTTTGATACATGTCAGTAGTTACTAATCAGATCTTCTGTTAGTTGCTTTTTTAGGACATGAAATTTGTTGCTTGGAGACCATATTTCTTCAGTATGTGAATAGTAGTAACTGTTTTCTTTTTTTGTTACTGTGGAAAACAGCTACTCTACCTTGATTCCTTGGAGGTAGATGAAGTCATTAGTAACTGCACCCCACGTGTTGATGCTTGGGACAGTGCTTTGATAAAGAAGGTCAAGAAAAAAGATAAAATCAGCCCTGGAGTTTTTGGGAAATTGCAAGTAAGATAAAGTTAGCTCTGTAGTTTTTATTTTTTATGTTTCAAATACCCTAGTAAATTTCAAGATTCAGAGAGTAACACTCTTGGTTTAGTTATGCCAGTAATGACCTTTTTTGTCTTCTTTATCTGACCAAGCAGCTCAAGGAAAAGTTCCGGACATCCCAGCAAGGTGGTCTATTCGGAGGTTTGCTCAAGGCCGAGCAGTTTGTTGCCGCAAATCTCCCAGCTAGCTACGACCAGGCTGTGAGTTTCATATGCACCTCAACTTTTTCCTTTTTTCCCTTAAAGTTAGTTAGTTGTTGCTTTTTTTCGTGACCTCCTTAGTGACATTATGTTCTGTCATGTAGAAAAAAAGGAAACTTGGTATGATGGTACATGGTTTGTGTTCTGAATTGGAAGACTCAATTGCCAAGTTTGTTCATGGCATTGGCAAATTGGATGAAGATTCAGTATCTGTTGCAAAAAACAAAAGATCTGTGCCGCAGAAAGGACAATCAACAAGACCCCTGAAAAGACAACGAGTCGTTCAAAAAGAAGTTTCTGAACCGGTGCTGGGAGACAAAGATTCTGACAGTTCAGACAATGAAAACAACGAGAATGATGATATGTGTGATGACAACAGCAGTGACAACAAGTCAAAAAAAAGCAACGAAGACGATGAAGAGGAGTCTGAGAAAGATGGTGAGAGTGAGGAAGATCAGAGCAAGGAAGGTGATGGTAGACATGGGGATGACGATGATGACATGGCCAACGAAGATGACATGGAAAATCAAAATGATGCTGATGGAGACGCAAACGATGGCGATGGACGAAGTGAACCGGATTCTAATGTTGACGGGGGAGACAAGGATAATGAAGAAGGGCAGATGCAGGGTGGAGGGGATGAAAACACCCGCACAGATGATGACACTGGCAGTTTAGCAGCGCACAATGAAAGTGCGACCAAAGAGGACAGTGGGCATGTTGAAAAAGGAACTACTGCAGAGTATTATATCAGTAGAAGAGTCGGTGCGAACACAAGTGTTGGAGTTGAAGGAAGTTGCATTCTGAAGAGCCAAGACTACGAGACCATGTCTCTGGTCGATCTGTGCAGGATTAAAAAGAAGAACCCCCTGCCAAAAATCCCGCTAATCGAAGAACCTGCAATTTTCGATCTACAGACGCAGAACTGGTACAAGTGCGTGATTTCTGGCGAGCTTGCGAAGGAAGTTACTCTGGATGAACCAGATTGGGACAATGTTGACTGCAGCCCAGGGGGTTATATGGCTTTGATTGATGAGTCCTACAGAAAACTCAGATTGAGGTCTAAGAAGACTGCACCAATATCTGGTGCAAATACATCTGATATTCCAACTTCACCACTAGCTACTTCTTTGGAGAAGTTGGCAAATGCACCAGTTTCTCTGGCAACTTCATCATCAAAGCAGACAACATCTTCATCAGTTCAGGCAACTCTATCATCAAAACAGACAACTTCTGCATCAGTTCAGGCAACTTCATCATCAAAACAGACAACTTCTCTATCAGTTCAGGCAACTCCACCATCAAAACAGACACCTTCTGCAACAGTCCAGTCAACTCCAGTCTTCACTTTGCATTTGTCGGCACAAAGGACAAGTGATGGTCACGAGCCGCAGAAAGGCGATGGAAAGCGTGTCATCTTCGATGCATCACCTGCTGCAAAAAAAACAAAGACAAACCTACCTAAAAGCATTCTTGCAAGTGCGAAGGCTAAACCGGCAACACAAACTGTGACAGTGGCAACTACATCCTCAACACTACCAACTCCAGCAGCAACATTGGTAACTTCCCCATTGTGTCAGGCAGACCCCACTTCAAATCAGCAACCTTCAGTACAAGGTGGAACTAATGATGGCTAGGATTTTATCAATGTTGCTGAAAATCAGATCATTTTCGACACCACACCTGCTGCAAAAGGTGTGAATGCATCCCCTAGAAAATCATGCCAAGTAACAAGCCCTGTTTTTGACGCAACTCCTAATTCAAATAAAGTCAGTCCACCATCAGGGAAATACTGCACTTCTTTCCAGGGGTCTGGACCCATTTTCGACGCAACTCCTACAGGGAACGAACCAGCTTCTTCCCGGGGATTTTGTTTTGAACCATTCCAGGAAACTGCTCCAATATTTGACACAACTCCTGTTACACCGGTCAGACCTCCTTCAGTTCAGGCATCAAAGACTAGTTTTGTTCCATCTCTAGTGCCGGATCAAGAAATTTTGATGAAACCACAACAACAGAAAACTGTAGTACAGTCTACCATACCAACCCGACAAACATGTCCACCACCCTCGCCATTCTTCAAGAAGCAGTTGGAATCGTCGCAGGATGATGTCTTCTCTTCTATAATGAAGGGCACCCCATCAGTTTCAAGTTGTGGCAGCCTACAGGGCACCCGGTCAGCTGAAGCCCACAGGGTCACACACGTGACTACACCAACTCTGCAAAGGAGTAGTTCTGGAAGTGATACTAGGGGTTGGGAAGGGTACTGTGACGCTCCAAGTTTCAGCTTGGGTACTGAGTTTGACATGCCCAGCAGTCAACCAGTTGCAACTTCCACTTCAGGTTGTGACATCGATGTATTGGAAGACATCGATCCCGACGAGATTGAGAAGCTCTGTGTGGAGGCGGAATTAGCTCGCAAAAATAGCAAGAAACAGTATTCCTGTACTACTGAAGTTAACAAGCTTTACGCTCTAGTAATTCAGCATGGACGTAGGAAAACTAGAAAACAAAGCCAAGAAGAAGAAGAAGAAAGGTCAGTTATTAAGTTTACTTTTTTACACATATGTTGTCTGTAGTAGCATGATTATTGCTTATGTTTTCAAAAAAATTGCTTATCTTCAGTGACTAGCTGGTAGTACCAATGAAATAACACACCTAAATTTAGGTACAAGAAAACAACTAATCCAAATGATTTCGCATGTAACATTTAAATTCAAACAAAAAGTCCAACTACTAATATTTTGTCTAGTTTTCATTGCAGTCCACACCTTGTTAAGTACAACAACTTCCATGTTACGGCGAAAGAACTCGCAGATTCGATGAAACCAGGTGGTTGGCTGCATTCTTCAGTAATGGAAATTGGAATTTAAGCAATTAGGAGGGATATGCCCGCAACGTCCAAAAAGGTTATCATGCCATTGAGGGTTGGGGTAAGTAATTTTTTTTAACAAAACTTGTTTTTCTTTTTGTTGTTCTAATAATAGAACTAATGTTGTGGAGACCATTGTTTCCCTGGCTTTTTCGTTATCTAATTTGGTTTTTCTACTGTTATGTATGTATCCAACAGACTTGGTTGCAGCAACTTAACTGGAACGGTGCTGAACTAAATGCCCTATTCACTCACGATAAGCGTCTAGATCGTAAAGACATGGTATGTACCATTCGCCTTTTTTTATACTGCTACCGCTTTTTCCTAGTCCCCTTTCCAGTGCCAAAATAAGCAATATATAGTTAATTTCAGGCAAGTTTCAACTTAACCCATGCAACTAATGGTGTACCTACTAGCAACTTCTTCTATATTTTTTCACTATTTTTTCTGCCCCAACTGTTCCAATTGATTCTACTGGAATCTTTCTTTTTCAAGAAGTTGCTTAATTAATTTTTTTTTGCACAACAGATCCTCATACCTATCTGTGAACCTCTAAACCCTAAAAAAAGAACCTCTAAACCCTAAATCAGAGGTAGTTGTGTGCCATTACTGGGTATTCAACATCAACATTAGGGACAAAGGGTTCCAAATATTGGATTCATGGAGGACCATCGACGACAGAGCATTGAAGACAACTTACAGCAAAATTGTCGCTACTGTCCTGTCCTTATGGGACACTCATTACAGAGAATCCAAAGTTCATCTGGATGAATTTAAGGTGCAGGAAATCCAAGTTCCCAAGCAGACCAACAAGTGAGTTCTATATTTTTTCACTTCCATGTTCAAAAATTCCTGGGTTTGCATCACTTTTTTTCCTGTATACTGAGTTTGTGTTCTTGATTTTGCTTTTTGTTTGACCATTTTTTGTCGCAGCGATGATTGTGGGATATTCTCACTGATGAATTGTGATAAATGGGAAGGAAGAACACTTCCAGACTATACTGCTCGAGATATTCCAAGCATCAGGAAGATACTAACTCACAAATGGGTCACATCTGTTGACAACAAAGAGGATTGGAGGGCGGTACTGAAAATGTGATTTCACCTCACGAAGTACGTTTTTGCTTGTTTTTTTTGTATTACCTTTGTGTGTTTCATATACTTTTTTCATCTTTTTTTGTGGATCCAGTTTGTGTTTGTAACCAATTGCATATCTGTGAAGGGAAACATTGCATAGCAGTACATACAAAAATTGCCAGGAATATAAGAGTTCATCTTTGTCTTCAATTCACCATTTTTGTTGCTTACATGGAACGAATTGTTACATATGAATACTCATCCATACAACATGCGCAACAATCTAGAACTTTCACCAATTTATCAAAAAAGTAATTTCATGTAACTACTATAGCAATCTGCCGGGGCACCCTGAGGAGTTGTGTTCAGTCGAACCGCACGAATGGCAAGTCACCTTCCTTTTTGGGTGCAATTCTAGGGCAGACATCGTCCTCTTTGACTTAGCCCTGCCTTTAGTTGTCGTTTTTGGTGGGTCTCTGGGTTTAGGCGCCTGATCTGGTGCGCTGTTGGAGGGGCCAGCATTAGTTTTCTTTTTTCGCGATTTGTTCATATGAGATACCTCCGTAGCAGCGGCATGAATGTGCTTGTTTACTATAGCTGTCGCTTCATCACTAGTACTCGCAATACGGGCAAGTTTCGAGAACGACATGTTCATGTTAGCGTGACGCACTTGCTTCTGTGCTTCCGCCGGCATCACGTCTGGTTGTTGCTCTTCTGCAGGTGGTATGTACCCAGAAACAGCCTTTTGTGTCCACCTTTTGAGAATGTATCTATCTGGTATCTCATCAACACCAAGGTGAGTTAGCATCTTGAGAATGTGGCAACAAAAGATACCATCCCTTTCCATTTTTGAGCACTCACAGTAGTAGAGGCCTTCATCTTTGTTTGCTGTAACTAAGTAGGTCCTAGAACCATATTTAGGACACCATGGCCTATTTGGTTCCAACTTGTAGTAGTTCCCGCCAAATGGTTGCACATTGTATCTCCCAATCAGTTCAAACTCATTCCTAAACCTCAAATATATATCTCTGCAATACACCTTCAATGCCTGCCTCTCAATAGGGAACGTGGACCATGGGCGTAGTTCCAAAAAGTCAGTCTTGTAGTCATTGCCCCCTTCCTTCACAAGGACATGCACCTGAATCTTCTCATATTGCTTAACAAAGTTCAGCAACGACTTGTGTGGGTTCACGTAGCGCTTCAGAACAGCGTTGAAGCCCTCACTACGCTGTGTAGACTGCAGAAATGGGAAAAAGCGGTGCTTGAAGTAGCAGGGCACCCATTGAGCACGATGCTCGTACATAGTTGCGAAGTAGGTATGACCAGCAACAGCAGGCCATTTTGCTACAAAAAGAGCCCACTTTGCTTCAAACTCCTCTGGTGAAAAGGTGAAATCAATGCATTCATTGAAGTCTTCAGCCAAACCTGGGTTCCTGCCCATTATAACACCGCACTTTAGTTGTGCCTTTTGCATTATATGCCAACGACAATTGCGATGCACCGATGTTGGAAACTTTGCTTCAATCGACTTTTTCATAGCCACATCCTGATCTGTTATAATGTTGTCCGGTGCAAGCCCTCCCATGCCAATAAGGAAGCTATCAAACAACCAATCATAGCTTACAGCCAGCTCCTGCCTCAGAAACCCACAACCAAGCATGATTGACTGGCCATGCCTATTTATACCAATAAAAGGTGCAAACGGCATGTTGTACTTATTGGTTAAGTATGTTGAGTCGAAGGACACACAGTCATGGTAAGCTTCTCTGTATGCCTTGCGAGCAGCACCGTCGACCCAGAAAATATTTCTCACCCTGTCTTCTGCGTCCAAGTCTAGCCGGACATAGAACTCTGGATCATCTTCTTTCACTGATTCAAAGTACTTAACAACCTCTGCCAGATCACCGTCTTTAGTTTCTTCTGTTGTCAAAGTTGCACAGAAGTTTGTAATAGCCTTCGTTGCGTATGGGACAAGCAACTCTGAGCCATAAAACTCTGACATGATGTCCATCATCCTACCTGCAAAAATCACTTAAATTGTTGAAAAAATGCAACTTGTATACCAAAATAAGTAATTTACATTCTTATTCTGGCAACTACCAGATACTACCAGGCAACTACTTCTGTACCAGTACTGAATTAATAACTGACTACCATGCTAGAGCATGTAACACCTACAACTTCAGCATGCAATTTTTTGATTGGCAAACGAACTTTTTTGGTAACTTCCTACTGTGCAATGCATAAATGGGAAACATTCAAATGACATCCTAACTAAAATAGTTGCTTCACTACCTTCTACTTTTGATGGAGTTTAAAGTACAAACCTGCAGTCAAGTTGGTAGCATGTAGGTTCTTAACAAATTCCTTCTCCTCCTTTGGGATCCCTTGATGCGATCTCATAAACTTGAGGAGCGACGGTTTCTGCACAAGTGGATGATTGTGTTCTGGTGTAAATGTCATCACCTCCCACCTGCCATCAATTAGCTTCACCACCAACTTCGCTTTGCAGCTTGTGTGTACAATGTTTTCTCTTTTTCGCAACTTTGGGTTCTTTTTTTTGCCACCTTTGTCAGCTATTTCAGCAAGAGCTGATTCAATCTCTGCCTCCTGTCTTTCTTCCTCCGTTGGTGACTCATGGTCTGTTATTGGTCCAACTTTAGCAAGTATCTCTGCATTACCCTCAAGATTCTTTGGTTTCCTAAATTTGTTGCATGAGAATTGTTGTTTCTCAAGCAATCCAGTGTACGCTGACCTCCTGTTGGTGTTCAAAGCAATAGAGAAGCCTGTTCGAGCAGCATACGCATTGTAGTGTTCCCTAGCCAACTCTAGGGAGTCATAACGCATACCAACATGCGGGTCATTGGGTTGAGACAGAGCCTCATCATCATTCTCATCTCCGGCCACGCTGGTTGTGTTTGTTGTAGCAACAAACGGACCTGTATCAGCTGTCTCTCGTGTTGACTGAGCATGTACAGGAGTGGGTTGTTGGATCATAGGCGGTTCCGGTGTCTCGCCAATAGCCTCACCCATCAGATTTGTGAAGAAATTGGGAGGGATGAATCCAGCATCCTCATTAAGGTCGAATGGCACATCATTTAGGTCAACTATATTTGCCCTTTCCTGCATGATGAAGCAACTTTATCAGTAACGAAAAAGAAACAAACAAAAGGAACAGCAGGCTTTTGTGCATACTGATTGAAGGAAATTAATACAGTAAATATAGCAAACTCTCACAGTTTGTGGAATAAAATGTTTTCATATATTTTCTGTTACCTTCTTTTTAGAAAAAATATAAGTGAATAATGTGTTCATTTTCCTATGTGTTCAGGTTATGATGAAAAAGGGGTGCATGCCAGGGAAAAACAACAACAATATTTCTCTTCTATGAAGCAACATCATGGGTTTTAAGTTGCATAGTTGTGCTCAAGAAACCCAGATACGTTGAAAAATATCTAGCACTTTCAGTAAATCTTGGAGTCTTCTGTCAATGCTGTTTGATAACATACTTGTAATGCTAGAGTCTGCAAGTTCCTCTTGTCATACTGTCTTTCTATGTTACCTGCAACTTTTATCTAGGTACCTTACTATAGTACTTAGGAATTGCCTTTGACCTGTGTAGACAGTTTGCCTCCTGCTACCTTATTATCAACTAGGATATATTGCCTAAACTGCAAACAGAATTGTCTAAACAGACTGAAGAAATGCCTAAACCCTGTAGTTTGTTTTTCTGACTGTATCCATGTTGACGATTTTGCCTAAAAAGCCAGCAAATTTCCCTAGATTTTGCCTAAAAAGCCAGCAAAATTGCCTAGATTTGCAAAAAAACTACCTTAAATCATCTGGAAATTGCCTAGATTTGCACAGAAAAATGCCAAAACTAATCAAACTACAAACACATTGCTTGAAACCAATCTATTAAATATTTTCAATACTCAGAACAGAGGAGTTAGGCAAATATGTGTCAGAAAGTTAGCAAATTTGTGATTTCTTGTTCAGAAATTGGGTACAGAGGGGGAAACATCAAATTTTCAAGCTTTTTTACTGCACAGAACACACTTGGAATCTGTAAAGGGGGGAGATGGTAGGATGGATGGGGTTTCTCACCTGTTCTGAAACAGATCCAAAATCTCTGCCTGCAAGTTGATTCCTGTTACTTGAAGCTCCAGGTGTTGGAATTGTGCTGTCCATAGGGTTTCTTGCAAAAGAGCTCCTACTTGAGCTTGTTCTTACAGGATTGTTATCCATGGCGGCTTGGCAAGATTGAGGGAGAAAGATGGTCTGGATCTAGGGTATGGGGTGCAGAGGAGGGAGAAGTGGCCTATGTATAGGCGTGGGTGGTATCAGGTGATGGGTGGAGAGGTAGGGTTTTGTGGTCCTGTTTTTGTGCAACTTTTAGGGTTTTCTGTTCTTGGCTTCTTTTGTCCGGTTGCACCAAGGCAGTTGCTTCCTGCACGGGAGGTGTGCGACGGGTTGATTGCTTTCTATCGCACATGGTATCGTGGGACAGGATGCTACCTTTTTTGTCAGAGCGGGGCTGTGGTCCGACAGGAACTTTCCTTTTTTGGCTGTGCGACAAAGATGTTGTTTTGTCGCAGCTGCGACGCCTAGACGCGTCCAATTATTATTGTCCATAATTAACTATAGAATAGAGTATCTCTTCGCATATAGTAGTGACACGAAATAAGAAGATAATATGTACACCGACCTCATGGTAAGGTTCTTATTTAAACATGATTCAATATTATGTTCATAAGGCGTCGAGGAAGAATTGTTAGATTGTTTAACCCTTATCAATTTTTGCTTGAGGACGACTCAAAGATACTCTTACTCAACAGTCAACACTTATTTGAGGCATACAAGCCTTCACAAAAACCGTTATAGGTTGTGAATCCCTCAGGGTAATGTTCTTGTTTGAACATGACCCAATATTGTGTTAGTAAGGCGCCAATAAAACTTGTTAGAAAGCTTAACCCTTATCGATTTCTTAGGGACGACTCAAATATACTCTTACCAAACGCTTATTTGAGTCATACAAGCCTTCGCAGATTGCGTTATAGGCTATGAGTCCCTAACAAAATACCAAGACCACCCTTGAGGCGATAGTTGGGAATAATGGTGGATTAGAGAAATGGTATGGTTTATGGTCACTTATGTGGGGCTTATTTGCTTGAGCCTTATTGCCATGACTTTTAAAAAATCTTTTCTCCTTTTTAACTTGTTGACTATGACTAATTCCTTGGGTTTTTGTTGACTTGCTTTGACTTTCAAGTGAGGTGAAGAGAGTACATACCCACGGGGGTGTTTTTAGGTTGCAAAAGCTTGAAAAATGACTAGGGAAGCAAATGTTTTCCTCCATCTTATATGTTTCATTTTTTTGGACCTTCATGCCTTGAATTCTTTTATCTTTCCTCCTTTTCGACTTGTTGACTATGACTACTTTTCAAGGTTTTGCCGAATTGTCTTGGCTTTATCAATTGGCCACTTAGGTGATTAAACGGGGGCAGATAAAAATGCTCTTCCCTCAACAGAATCCCACTTGAGCCATATCTATACCTAATAATAAAAGCGGTAAGGTTTCCGTCGTCAACCATATTTTTTAGACTGATTTGCCCTCCCATCAAATAATATATTACGGATACTGCCACCCAAAAGATAAAAAACGGTTCAAAAAAGAAACTCGTGCAAGGCCTTTTGGTACGTTTGAAGTTTACAAATTAAACAACTACAACCACATATCACTTATGGTCTCCGGGCCTCGGTCCGTATAAGAGTCCAGGTCGGTAAGGTAGCACGTAAGGTCCTATATATACTGCTCGATCGAACCTCAGAAATTTTGAGGGCGGCACCGGTGAATCGTGTTTTGTGTCAGGGGCGAAGTGAATCAGCGTGATTCTGGGAAGCAAGGCAGAGTCCTCGTAGGGCAGGTAACCAGCTGCACCACGTTCGCGCCATCCCTGAGCTGCCCCGCCGGCATGTACTTGTAACGCTCGGAAGCAGGCCTGTCGTCGGAGGAGACACCGGGCCTGTAGCCGATGTTTGAGGCGTCCTCCGATCCCAGATCTCGGAGCAAAGTGACGACCCAGTGTTGAGATTTGAGACTAAGGAACAGAAGACGATGCAGACGACGCGGCTGAGGAGCGCGGCAGGAGGCAGCGCTGTATGTCACTGGTGCACGGCATCGGGCGTGGCAGGGCATGTGGTTCACGGCGGCCAGCTACTCGGCCATGGAAACATGGCGGGTGTCCGCGGAGCGCGCGCGGTTCGGTATGCAGCAGGCGGCGAACCTCAGCCTCTCTCCGCCTCGCCAACCGCAGGCCCGCAGCCACTGCACGGCCGGCCGGCCGCCCAATCCTCTGCGTCGCCCCTCCCAGCTAGGTAGTTATCATAGCGTTACCGTACCGATCCCAAAACCCGTCGTACACACCTGTCTGTTCGATTTGAGTAGCGCAGGATGGGCGACGGTGGCGGCAGGCCGCAGGCCCACGCCAAGAAGCAGAAGAAAGGATGACGAAGAAGAAGCCTGCTGTTAGGCGGCCACCCATTGTCCAACGGCACCATACTTGCATGGTCGAGCAACAGTGCCCGCTCTAGACACTACCTCATGAATTTTCTTCTTCCTTATTGATTAAACTCTGGATCTTCCGGACTCTCAAATCTCAATCGCTGGTAAGGCTCTGTTTTTATACACTGATATTTTTTTATCCAGATCGATCTGCATTTTTCACACGGCGTTGATGGTCAGAATGAACTATCCAATGACAATACGTATTTTTTCATGCTAACTTAGTGCCATTGGCATGTATTGTGATTACCTCTAGAAACTAAAAAATTTAAGTTATGAAGTGCCCTTTTTTATTATATCGGCCCGTATTTCCGGTATCTCGACAGTAACTGGTTCTACCGATACACATAGGTATAAGGAAATACCGACCGATACTTACCAGTATTTGCATAAAATGCCCAAATTTAAAGATTTTTTAAAATTTTGAACGAATTTGCAAACTTGTTGGAAGAACCGGCATTTTGACCAGTATACCAGTTAGCGGTACCATCGGTATTTTTCCGAGAACGAGAAACAAAACCATGCGAGTGCACAAGGAGTGGTTGGTCTATCAGTTATACCGAAAATATTACGCAAGGTTATTCATTCCTGAGAATCAACAATATATCATTTTCATTTAGAATTTGGTTTGCCCTCAAGGTTATATTCCTTGTGGAAACGACACCAAGAATCTATACCACCTTGCCAAAGATAACATACTTTATGCACCTCCGCAGATGTATATTTTTCTCCCATCGCAACGCATGGGCACGTTTCCTAGTAATCATAAAATGTAATCTTTGTGGTTGTGGGCCACGACGATGATTCTTGATGATCTTGCTTTTGTGATATGTCATTGATATTGACATCTGTGTGCTTATAGGTGATGAACTTCCTTCTTCTTGGCTATCTTCCTCAGAGGTAGAAACAAATTACCATTTCGGACGAAAGGTGGATGATTACTTCTTTAAAGGGGATGGAAGAATAGGGTCGGAGAGAGCTAGAATTCCAATAGGGGTGGGGTCATAATGTCTACCCATATCCACTCTCTTCTGCCTTCATTCATCTCCCCCTATTTTTCAGCTAACTCTGTCGTGATGTTGTCATTCGGCACATCTCATGAGTAATTGTCTGCAATCTCTTTGCACCGCCTCCACATCGAGCCCTAGCTTTCCGTTTCTCTAAGTATTAGTCGGTGGTTGCTAGGTGTGATTTTATAATTATCTTGTAATCTAGAACCATATATTAGCCATATAAATAGATAAAAAGAGTCGAACAACACTAAAAACAAGTAAAAACAAAATCATGACAGTACACCGCAATGCCAAATACATCATAAACCTCATCAAATCTAAAGAAATCGTAAGTCCAACCTAAACATAATTTGAAAAGACAATGTCGCGACACGCAAGGAGAATACGATGCAATCGTGTTGGATGCAAGTAGTTATCGTATATTTTCTTCAAAAAGCCATCAATGTAAAACAGTTAGCTTGCATATCCAAACGTCTTTCACGATTCAAACCAAACCCAAATCACAGATTCAAACCAAACCCGGTGCAGAGATTCAAAACCAAAACCCAATCTCCAGCTGACGTGATCTGATCCGGTAGCAAAGGGTCTGCCGCATCATCCATCCTATCCGACCTCGACAAAAACACCGTGTCAGCTCCGTAATCACCGCTCTTTCATAAAACCCCGCAATATTAATAAACGAGATACTCTACGCAAAGACCAAGACCTAAATTCCGAAAACAAAAAACAATCTCATCGCCGCCGCAACCCTGCCTAGATCGCCGGCCGCCGCCGCCGCCGCCATGTCGACCCCGGGCGCAGCCTACTACCGCTCCCTCGCGCGCAAGCAGTTCTTCTGCTACCAATGCAACCGCACCGTCCTCCTCGTCGCCTCCGCCGCCGCCGCCGGCGAGCTGGCCTGCCCGGATTGCCGCGGCGAATTCCTGGAGGAGGTCACCATCCCCGCCCCCACCATCTCCTTCGCCTTCCCCCCTGTGACTCGCACCGCCTACTCCCACCCTCTGATGCCCACCGCCTACTCCCACCCTATGATGCCCGCCGCCTCCTCACCATCCGAATCCTCATCGTCCTCCGCCGCCGCGACCCGCTCCAGCGAGCTCTCCAACTTCCTCGCCGGCAGCCTCGACTACCCTGACGGCCGCCGCGTCAGGTCCAGGAGCGGGAGCGGTGCTGCCTCCGCCGCCGGCGCGGCCACGCCCGAGAACGAGCCTGAGCTCTATGACCCGCGCGCCATCATGCAGAACTACATCCGCACCATCAGGGAGGGCGGCCCCGACCTCCAGGAACGGCTCGAGGAAGCCATCGACCGCATCGCCACCGTCCTAGGCGGCACTATCGGTCTCAGTGTCGGTGGTGGAAGCTACGGGGACTACTTCGTCGGCCCCGGTCTGGAGCAGCTCATCGAGCAGCTCGCCGAGAACGACCCCAACCGCTACGGCACGCCGCCTGCTGCCAAGTCGGCCCTGTCCACGCTCCCTGACGTCGTCGTGACCGATGCCATGATCGCGGCGGCGGAGGGCGCCCAGTGCGCCGTGTGCAAGGAGGATTTCTCGCCTGGGGATGGGGCCAAGCAGATGCCCTGCGACCACATCTACCATGCCGACTGCATCGTACCCTGGCTGGAGCTCCACAATTCCTGCCCCGTTTGTCGCTTCGAGCTGCCCACCGACGATCCTGATTATGAGGGCAATAAGGCCTCAAAAGCAAACCTGTCTGTTGGCATCGCGGCTGCAGCTGCATCCGGGAGCTCTACTGCTGCTGAGGAAGGAGGAGAGGAGACTGCAAGGGTGGTGGGAAGGAGACTGCCATCGCCCTTTTCTGGACTGAGAGAGCAAACACCACAGCAAGATAGGGACAATCGGGGTGCTGGCAGTAGCTCACAGGGCAACGGCTCGCATGATGGAGTTGGCAGCAACAAGAATTGAACTTAAATATGTGATCAGTTGGAGGTACTATCATTTACATAGTAAACACAGTTTTTTATCAGATGCATTGTACTCCCTCCGTTCCATAAATCTTGACGTAACTGTAGTCCAAATTTAAACTATAGTCGCATCAAGAATTATGGAACGGAGAGAGTAGTAGATAGATTATATCATGTTCAGAACTATCTACTCCTTCCATTGTTGGAGACATTTCTTCAATCAATGTTTGGAGAACTAGAATTTTTCTTGACTTTATATCCAAATTCTCTGAGAAATCGGTAAATGCAATTGCATTGTCTTATCCAAAAGGGTTGGGACTAAGTTACAGATGCTATATTAGAAACTGTACTGTTCACATCCAATTTCAGGCAAGTCCCTGTTACTTGTTCTTTTGTATCACTTTAGACACAGTTACCGTAATTTTTTTTTGTGATGAATAGCAAGCACATCCTTTGCTTGTAGAGGCTTATGATTTTGTTTGAAACATTTCATAACAAATTTATCAAATAAAAGTAGCTGTGCCAGAGTTAAGCATTGTCATCATCTCCGTGGTGGTGCTGGTAGTTTAATCAGCATTGTGCACACGACACTTGCACTGTTTCAACACGGAGGATCTCCTTTAACGTATTTGTTTTAGTATATCCCTAATTTTGGGTGATCGTAATCCTCGGTTATTTTGGTATTAGTTGCCCTCCTCCATGCACTTCATATCCCCATGTGATCAATCTAATTAAAGTGCTAAACCCTAAAAGCCTTGATGGCTGCCGCCCAGAGGAACGCGCTGCCCACTCTGCTCACTGGGATCAAGCCATTGTGGTGGCCAACATACAGATTCTTGTCCCTGTCATACTCTCTGGGTTAGCATATCTCTAATTTTCGGTGTTGTGGTCTTCGTTTACTTTGGTAGTTACTCTCCTCCATGTACTATATATATAACCCCATGTACTTTGGCACATATCTAAGCAGAACAGGACATTACCTTTTTGTTGAAATTTCACTTCCCATCCTCAAATAGTGCAATGCTGAGTTAATCCTGAATTTGGAACAACAAATCATGCAATGATTGAAGATAGCAAGTTCAGGAATTCAAAACATCTCTTCATTTTCCGTGAATCCAGGTATTTCTGGGTTAAGACACGCTTGCTTCCAAAGTACCAAGCTGGTCTGAATCTCATTTCCAGAACCTCAGCCAGTAATACGGAGATGAATTAAGAAATATCTCCTCAGCTCTTCTAGAACCATACTTGTCTAAGTCGTTACATTTCTACACCTAGAGCCGTTCAACTTCAAGACTTGGCGTCCTGCCTCTTTTTCCAAAGTAAAGGATGGTGAACAATTTTGTTGTCAAATTAATCAACTTCGCATGATCTTTTTTTTTTGTCTACAGATGTATCACTAAGTTTATTTCTTTCAGCGGAAATACTTCGAATGAAATACATAACCAATTTCCGATGTATGTTAAATGAGCATGTTTTACAGAACGAACCGTTCCATTGTGTTTGGTCTGCAAATGCTTGAGCCATCTTGTGTGCTCAGCATGTGAGGTTGCCTCACTCGGTCACTCCTCACTTCCTCTGTCCTCAGATCCAGATGGTATTAGCAAATTCCTTGCTGACCCACCCTCTTGCTTTGTTTGGATTTTAAATTTTAGAGTAGTTCATCTGGTTTTTTTTAGGGGAAACACAGGGGTTTTATCATAATCAATGGTACAAAGTCTGGTGGCTCCATGAACCACACTTGATGCCCAAATTCATTAGAAATGGCATTCCTAGCAACTAAGTATCATCATTTGCCTCCCTGGTTTCATGTTTAAAGGCTACCTCTTCAAAAAGTTTAGGTCTTGACTCTCTCAAACAAAATGGAACTATAACAGCAAAAATGTTCTTCGTCTTCAGCATATCAATCACCTCCAAACAATCAGAAGAGACGTTGAACCTTGATAAACCCAGGTCCTGAACCAACTTATAGCTTCTGCAGCCATTGCTTCAAGTGTTACCCGATCAACAATACCAGCGTTGTCCTTGCCGAAGCCCCCCGGGAACACTCCATTATCATCCCTGCACACCGAGCTTATAGCACCATGGTCTCCATTACGAGCAACAGCTCCGTCCACATTGATTTTAGACATACCAGCAGGAGATAGCTTTTCGGCGTGCCTTCCAAATCGTCCGTAAGGTAACAACGTAGAGATAAACTTACTGCGATAAGTGTATACAGCATACCGAAACATCCATTGCTTTGCATCAATCGCCGTTGGCATCATGTGATCTACTCCCTCCGTTTCAAAATATAAGATGTTTTAGCTTTGTGAAACAAATGTATTTAGACATCTTTTAGTGTGTAGGTTCACTCGAATATACACACTAAAACATGTCTAGATACATTTGCTTCACAAACCTAAAACATCTTATATTTTAAAACGGAGGGAGTATTATGTCAACATCAACGAGAGCCCAACGCACCTAGCCATTGTGCAATCCATAACTGACGCCAGGAATCACTCATAGCTGCGCAAATCTGACATCCGGAAACTGTCAGACATATTTCTTGCTTGCAAGACATCGGCTGATGGTAAACTGTGATGTATCAAACGCCACGCAAAAACGATGGTACGAGTACTTTAATTTTTAACAGCAATGACCATTTCTTTTCTATCTCATATGAATTAGAAGCTGCAGCCCGGTGATCAAGCCAATCCTCCCTACACTTTTTACTCCCTCCGTTTTAAAATATAAGATGTTTTAGGTTTATGAAGCAAATGCATCTAGACACCTTTTAGTGTGTATATTCGAGTGAACCTACACACTAAAAGATGTCTAAATATATTTATTTCACAAAGCTAAAATATCTTATATTTTGAAACGGAGGGAGTAGTTCGGATACTTCACTGAACACAATCCATTCTTCTCACATCCCCGCGCCCATTTATCTTCCTGATCAACCAAACTTAGGCCTTGTTTACTAGGGTATTTGAGGGGACTAGAGAGGATTATCTCAAATCCCCTAAAATTTCTAATAGTTTATTTACTATGCCGGTTTGGAATAGATAATCTGGGTATATCCCTACAAATCTTCTCCCATTATTGTGTACTTTTGTCTATATTAAAAAACTCTCCATCATACTAGTGTATTTCAGAGAAAGAGTATTTGAGGGGATTGGGTAAACACCAAATTCCCTCCCATCCCCACACCTATTTTAGATTAGTGGGATGCGCATGATTGCTTGAAATTCATTGGAAGGACTTAGTGGGATGCGCATGATTGCTTAGTGAAGGATTGCGAATAACTATTGTATTGATACTTGGTTCGGTGATTACAATGAGCCTCTTGGGCTGTTTATATAGTAGTACCAAACTTGGAGACTAAGAAACCTAGTAGAGATAGATCTAGATTACAACTTTAAACTACCAAATATACCTAAGACGTGATATACTCTAACACCCCCCCGCAGTCGGATCGGCAGTGAAGCGGACGGTCTGACTGGAGCATAAGGCGGAGGTGAGGTGGTAGCTCGTGTTGCCGAGGTTGATGTAACCGGGAGTGAGAGCGCTGTAGTCGTGGTCGATGATGCCGTTGGTGAAGTAGTCGCCGTAGATGAAGTCGATGAAGTTGATGTGGTCGTGGTCGATGTCGTCGTTGAGCCGAAGAAAATTCGCCGTAGTATTTGTAGTTGTTGTAGTACTTGAGGTAGACGAGGCGGTAGTCAAAATAGCTCGATCCGCAGTGCCGAGTTTGCCAGACTCGGGAGCGTGTCGGGGACGAAGGCACGCATCGGTGTTGCCAGCACCGGACGTGCGAAGACAGGGACCATCATGAGCCATGCGCGCCAGAGCCGGTGGAGGTAGCAGAGAAGATCCCCGTAAATGGTCGGTGCGAAGAAGTTGTCCGCCGTGTCGGAGTAGACGAAGTAGCTGCAAGGAGAAAACTTGTGCACGGACGTGCAAATAAAAATAGACTGCGACTCTGACGGCAAGGTCGTGGTGGACGAAGACGAAGTGGTAGTTGTCGATGGCGATTGAGTTGTAGTGGTCGAAGTTGGCGGGATTAAACCCGGATTTTTTGCTTGGAGTTGCGCGGCGTCGCTAGTAGGAGAAGAAGATCTTGTCGGCGTTTGACGTTGACAATGAGTGGTGATGGCGGCGACGTGATGGAGTTTGTTGATGTAGATGGTTGTCGGCGATGATGACCACGAACGATGTTGGTGAAGACGATCCGGCGCGGTCGATGACGAGTAGCCGGAGATGCGTCGACGCCAAAGCTGATGTAGAGGCGCACGGCGACTTGGCGTAGATCGGAGCAGATCGGCTTGCTGTAGACGGCGTAGACGATGTAGACGTGCTGATACAACTTGATCTTGGCTTGGGAGGCATAGGCGTGCATGCACGCCCGCGTCTCAGCATGCACCTTGGCCTGCAGCTTGTGGTGGATGATGCTGCGTGTATTGATGGCAAGAAACGAGCGAACTAGGCATATGTTTGGTGGCTAAACAAAAGAAACGGATCTAATTGGAGAAATGAAAATTTGGCTAAAACTAAGAAAACTACGAGATCTGGTGCCCCCGGCAGAGATCATGGAGATCGATCTCGCCGGGGGCGGCGTGGCGAAAGCGGTGGTGGCTAAACCCTAGGCGGAACGAACCGCTCTGATACCATGAAGGATTGCGGAATAACTATTGTATTGATACTTGGTTCGGTGATTACAATGAGCCTCTTGGGCTGTTTATATAGTAGTACCAAATTTGGAGACTAAGAAACTTAGTAGAGATAGATCTAGATTACAACTTTAAACTACCAAATATACCTAAGACGTGATATACTCTAACACTTAGAAATCCATTAGAAGGACTTCCGCATTAAGCCGATCAGATCTCCAAGCTCAGAGACAACCATAAGCTCAGATTCATCTTGGTTCGTGAGTCGTGACAGGCCTCATATGTGTATCGTGTGCAACGTGTTAACAAAAGGCTGCCTGACCAAGTCATCCACACCTGATCAAACACCCGGGAGCAGCACATAGGGGCACACAACACCACCCTATGTTTACGTTTCATTTATTTCATAAAATTATTCACTCCTTTGCGTACAAAACCCCGTGTTTACCCTATGCTTTTGCTTGGTTTTCATAACTCATACACATGTTCGTGACGTAATGCCTTCACTAGGCACAACACCTGGGGGCTTGGTGACTACCAATTGATGCACAATGGAGTTTGGGATTACAACGTGATGTATGGAGGAATCAATGAGGAGCGCGTAGATGATGATGACGTTGGTGGAGATTGATGTTAATGGTTTTCAGAGCCTTCTTGGTCGATTCTGGCGACATACCCCTCTAAAAAATGTTTGGTTTGACGCTCTGATCGCGAGACTGGGTAGTACGACCATATTGTACAACTATTGCCGGCCGTACCACGACCCCTCCCGCGGCGCACCCCTGAGCGCCGCTGGGGGGGGGGGGGGGGGGGGGGGGGGGGGGCTTGCCACGTCGCTGGCCCTCTCCCCCACCGCCTGATCCTCTTGCCGCCGCTGCCGCCGGCCCTCGAAGCGGCGGCGGTCCCAGCCGCCAAACGGAGGTCTAGGAGTGGTCGCTGGAGATAGCCGTCGGGATCTGCAGGGGCAGAGTCGGGCAGCTCGTTGACGGCAGCGGCCAGGGCGGTGCCCCTGGCCGGGGTGGTGGTGGAGGTTCCCCCGGCGGCGCTTGACCGACGGTGGTGGATGGGATGAGGTAGCGACGGGGGTCAACCCCAGATCTTTGATCCGGGTGCTCCTAGCTGCCTCTCCCATCTCCTTCTCGTTACGTCACGGCCGGTTCCGGTGGTGGATCGACCCTGCGCTGCCGCCTTCCTTCGCGCCACTGGCTATGGTCGTCGGTTGATCGGAGAGGCAGATTCCGTAGGTTAGCGGCGGGTGGCGTGGGGGTTGCCCTACTCGGTTTGAATAAAGGAGGTGGTCCTAGGATTTCTTCTTGCGCCAAGATGAAGATCTGCCAGATGCGTGTCCCCAGCGATCTGATTGGACGGTATTGTTCCGGAAGGCTCCGCCGGCGAACTCCAATGGGCGACTCATGCTTGGAGATTGCTGGATCGGGTGGTATTCGGTCATGCGCACCCATGCTTTTATCTGACAGTTTGGTTTCAGAGGGAGCGCTTCGAAGCTCTGCTGGCTGTTAATATCATGGAGCACGTTCTCGTTCTGTGATGCTGGCGAAGAATGACATGGAAACCGAGATTTGTGGTCTAGTAATGGTGGCTCGAGTCTTGGCGATGAGGAGGAATTGGATTGGTGTTTTGTGACTTGAAGCAGCGGTATGTGAGTGGGGGCGACTGCACAGGAGAAGTTCATAGCCTTATCTTTCAGGGTGAAATTCCAAGGTCTGACCTTAATTGGTTGCGCCTGGCAATGTCCTTGTTGAAGGCATTGTTTTGAGAGTGAGGTCTTTCTTCAGGGTGAAAACCTAAGATCTATGATCGGACAACGACAGCGCTTGTGCACTGTTACCTTTTTGAAGGCGTCGCTTTTGGAGAAGCTGAACTTCTAGTGTTGTCTTGGTGGTGTTACTACTGTTGTTTTAAGGAGTGGATCACTGTAGCGGGACTTTTCTTTTTTGTAATTCTTCTTGCTTTTTGGCTGTATGTATCCGTAATACCGCTAGGGCAATGTGTTGTTGTAGAGGCTAGGTGTAATTGGTATCTTCATGATATTAATATATGCTCCTTGTCGAAAAAATTGTCGGCCGTACCATGACTGCGTTATCTTTCTTGTTTACTTTTTATTGGACGCCATTTTCTCATATGGACTCATAGTGGGTTTTTCTTGGGCTCGTTGGATTTGTATGGACAAGTGATACAACACATAGCCTTAGATCTTCAATTTGTGGTGCTGAAAAACATATTTTTTCACACTCCATATGGCTTGCTTCTAGCGACAAATTTCATAAATCTCCAGTCCACTTAAACACCCCAAAGCCATGGAAGGTAATAAAATCCTAATAAAAACTAAATGTTGTGCAATTGCTCACATGAAAATAAATGGAAAAAGTAATCATTAATAATGGACATAGAAACCGCAATATAGACATAGTCACGTGCTCAGAGTGCGAACAAGACATCAATGACTACCAGGTCGTGTCAATCATGCTAGACAGATAAATACCCTCAACTACAATCTTCAGGTCAGGTCTGCCTACAGATTCAGAATTCAGGTCATGTCTACCTCCTATTATCGATTTTTAGGTAATGTCAGCCTACAGATTCAAAATTCAGGTCATGTTTGCCTCATAATACAAGCTTCAGGTCATATCAGTCGTAAGATACAAAATGTGTAACACTCTACGTGACCTCACGTTGTAACTCCGAAAGCGACCCATTTACGTCGACATATTACACACGGGCATGATATTGTCCTCCATATCAACTTTCTGAAGTCATGTTCAACCTATCACGATTATGTTTCGATCCAATGGCTATCATGTTGGATCCATGTCAACACGGAGATCGTCCTCCCTACAAACCTTCTTAGGCTAAGAAAGGTACACATTAAGGAATGTTCTTCTCCTTGTACACCTAACTTCTCTTTTAGGTTCACACGACTCACCAGGATCATCTACATTTGAAACGACGATGTCAAGGACAACACAGTCACGAGCGTACCAAGACGTTAAAGCAATTCATCGACACATTCATAGCCTACTGCCGGAACCGCAACGACGCCAAGGAAGCAACCATCTGGGTCTTGGGCTCCATGCAACCTCATTAACAAGTCATGCGAGTCTTCAAAGACCTAAAATCTGGATCGCTGGCACCCTCAAGACCTACCATCCAGGTCGACGAAGTATCCAAGCTCACCAGACGGAGGTCCAGCTCGGAGCAAGGTCAACTTCTTCTCCATCCAAGGTCGTCTGTCCCATTAACGGTGCTGACTGATACGTCCAAAACGTATCTACTTTCCCAAACACTTTTGCTGTTGTTTCTTCTCTAATTTGTATGTTTTGAATACAACTAACACGGACTAACGCTGTTTTCAGCAGAATTGCCCTAGTGTCTTGTTTTTGTGCAGAAATCCAACTTTTAGGAAAAATCCCGGAAAATACTGCAAAAATCCTATTTTACCAGAAGACCCACGGAGCCAGAATACGAGACGGAGAGGGGCCAGGAGGCCGCCACACCACAGGGTGGCGCGGCCCAGGCCTGGCCGCGCTAGGGGGTGGTGTGGCCACCCCAGCCATCTCCTCGAGCCCCCCTTCCGCCTACATATACCCTCTGACCTGAAAACATCAGGGGTTCGGCGTTTTTCCCAGATAGAGTTCCGCTGCGCCGCCACCATCAGAAACCGCGATTCGGAACCAGAAACTCCGTTCTGGCACCCTGCTGGGATGGGGATTTGGAGGAGATCTTCATCACCATCATCACCGACGTCTCTCCATCAACCATCCATGACTCCCCCATCCATGTGTGAGTAATTCCCGCTGTAGGCAAAGGGGATGGTAGGGATTGGATGAGATCATTCATGTAATTGCTATGAGATTGTTAGGGTATGGTGCCTAGTATCTATTGTTAGTGCTTATGACATTGTTGCAACTTGTTGTGCTTAATACTTGTCACTTTGGGCCCGAGTGCCATGATCTCAGATCTGAACTTGTTATTGTTTTATGATGATAATTGTTGTTTATGATCTTACCTGCAAGTTGTATACACATATCGTTGTCCGAAACCCGAGGCCTCAAAGTGACAGCAATTGGAATAACCGGAGGGGATGGCTGTAATGTGAGGATCACATATGTTCACTGAGTGTTAATACTTTGCTCCGGTACTTTATTAAAAGGAGTACCTTAATTACCAGTAGATTCCCTTGAGGCCCCGCTACAAACGGGCTGGTAGGACAGAAGATGTCGTGCAAGTTTCTCATTGCGAGCACGTACGACTATTTATGGAACACATGCCTATGGTTGTTTAGTACTAGGATGCTTTATCATTATTTATCTGCAATTGCCCATGTCTCGATTATTACATGAATTATCTTTTCCATGCAACGTCTGTTCATCCATCCCTATGCCTACAGTATTTAATCATACTGTTTACTATTGATACCGTTACTGTCTTTACTTTACTGTTGCTGCTACTATTTTACTACTGTCACCACTATAAAACTGTTGCTACTGATAAACCGCTGCGAGCAAGTCTGTTTCCAGGTGCAGCTGAATTGACAACTCATCTATCAAGGCTTATAAATATTCTTTGGCTCCCCTTGTGTCGAATCAATAAATTTGGATTTTACTTCCCTCGAAGACTGTTGCGATCCCCTTTACTTGTGGGTCATCACTGACCGGGAGATTCTCGAAGATAAGTGGAGCCAACCCGTACCCTTACAGTATGCGGGCTTGCACCTCTTTCAGCTCACGGCGACCATGACACCACCGACATAAAGACATGCATCCTGAAGCTCCCAACTGACCAACCTGATGTGCTACAAGCGAACTTCTCGAAGAGCTACCTATAACATATGACATCGCATCAAAATCGGAGGAAGAATTAATGCGCATGTAAGACTACGAAGACCTAGCGTGTGATAACCCACAAGTGTAGGGGAGCAGTGCAGTACCTTTCAATAAGTATTGAGTGTCGAATCCATGAGGAGTTGAAGGTAAACCTCTATTCTCTACGGTTCCATAACCCTCTTATACGACCGATTATGCAAATAAACTAAACTAAAGAAGCAAGGCTAGAAAACACTACTAAACTAGAAAGCTAATACTACAAAACTAAAACAAGAAAGCTACAACTAAAAGTGCAGGAAAGGTGTGGAAGTGGTGAAATATGGAAGGAAGTGTTGAAGACAAATAGCTATTTCACTCGTCGTGGTTGTCACAATTAGTGAAGCCCAAGATCCTACAAAAACCATATGCATGAGTCCTCTGAATTGTGTTGCGACACAACCATTGTAAAGAACTTGATGATAAAAAACCCCAGGCCACTACCGTGCGCAATCAAGGAATTATTTAATGAGAAACCTAACCATCGCATAAGCTATGAATAAGATCAGTCTACGTTTCATCTAGAGAAGAGCCATAAATAGGTGTAGCCAGTTAATACCGCGCAATTACATCTCTACTAATTGATCTCAAGCCCACCTGAGAATATTAAGACAAATAATCCAACCACCTTTGTAAGCTCTAAGGTCCCCATTAGTTTATCCCCCTATATGTAGTGAGCTCAAATTCGGCCTCATGTTTCTGTCACTCATCAGCCCTCCTCCAAGTCAATCCAATAGTGAAAACCATATGTAAATCACCTAATATATGTGTGTACTCATATATCAGTATATAAGACCATCATAGAAGATAACAAAATGTACACAACTATCAAAATAAACTATATCACCATTGCCATGAACAAGTAATCACTCAATACAAGACATAACGACGCAATAAATCACGGAAAATTAATATATTGCATTATACATCATGTTTGCCAAGAGATTGTTGTGATGATGATGAAGAGGTGTTGTAGAGGATGATGAAGAGGTGCATACCCAAGGGGGAGAGGCGGTAGTCATGGTGGAGGAGGCACCGACGGAGGCGGTGGTGAAGGGTGGCGCACCGCCGGTGGCAACACAGGGAGCCCCGGTGGCGGCCGACCCTAAGGGAGCACCGCCCATTGTCCTCCTTCTTCCTTGGCCCTTCTTGGTACTGTAGAGGAGCCCTCCCCATTGGATATGGCAGCCAAAGGGGAGGCAAATTCGCAGCTATGCGTGGTGTCTCTAGAAAATTGGGTCAATATATAGTGTTGGAGGCTTCGTCGGGGCCATCATATCTAACTCCTTGGATCCAAGTGCTCTTGGGCATTGATACATTGCAAACGTATCTATAATTTTTGATGCTTCATGCTTGTTTTACACCAATTGCTTTATGTTTTGTTTACACTTTGTGGCATTTTATGCATTTTTTGGAACTAACCTATTAACAAGATGCCACAGTGCCAGTTCCTATTTTCTGCTGTTTATGTATTTCAGAAAAGTTGTATAGAAAATATTCTCGGAATGGGACAGAACGAAGCCCGAAGTCCCTATTTTGCTATCACGTACACGAAGTCCAAAGAAGAGACAGAGGAGGGCACCGATGTAGCCACACTAGGTGGTGGCGCGCCCTCCTGACCGCGCCACCGTATGGTGTGGGCCCCTCGGGCGCCCACAGACATCGCCCTTCCGCCTATATATTGCCTCCAATGTGAAAACCCTAAATCGTCAAGCCTCGATCCAGGAAAAGTTCCGCAGCGCCGCAGTCATCGAAGACCAATTTCGGGGGACAGAAGTCTCTGTTTCGGCACCCTGCCAGGACGGGGCATTGCCCCCGGAGCCATCTCCATTGACTCCACCGCCATATTCAACGCTATTGCTGACTCCCATGATGAGGAGGAAGTAGTTCTCCCCCAAGGCTGAGGGCTCTACCGGTAGCTATGTGGTTTACCTCTCTCTCTCTCCCATGGTGTGATCTTTATGTGATCATGAGCTTTGTAATCTAGTTGAACAAGTAGATGTTACTCTTAATCTTTTAAGCTACTCAAGTGCTTTTATTAATGTAATCTCCGGAGACACCTTGTCCCATGGTGTGAAGTTGATAGTGTGCGCATCGTGTGTGGCTCTTAGGCTAAAGATTACAGTAATACTTATCATGAGTTATAATTTGAGTTGGATGTCTCTATGAAATTGTGGTGTTTGTCTAGAACCATCTAGTGCGCTCAAGGTGATAGTGTGGGGCTATCTAGATTGGGGAATGCAAACTTTAAGGAGTGCTTTTATAGCCCTACGCGGTGAATTAGTGTTCGTTATCCAACCAGAGTGTAGTTCAGGGTAGCATAGTGAAAAAAGATATTTATGTGTTCAATTATGATATCATTGTTGAGAGTATCCACTAGTGAAAGTATGATCCCTAGGCCTTGTTTCTAAGCATTGAAACACCATTTACAACTAGTTCTTCTACATGTTTGCTTGCTGCCATTTTTATTTCAGATTGCAATTATCACTTATAATCATCCATATTACTTGTATTTCACTATCTCTTTGCCGAACTAGTGCACCTATACACGTGACAAGTTTATTGGGTGTGTTGGGGACACAAGAGACTTCTTGTATCTTAATTGCAGGGTTTCTTGAGAGGGATATCTTTGACCTCTACCTCCCTAAGTTCGATAAACCTTGGGTGATTCACTTAAGGGAAACTTGTTGTTGTTCTACAAACCTCTGCACTTGGAGGCCCAACACCGTCTACAAGAATAGAAGCGTGCACTAGTAGAGAAAAGCTTATAGCCAGCATGACTACCCCTGGTGCATACTATTCATGTTCACCGGCGGTAAAGTTACCCCTGGCGCACAAGGATAAATTCGCCGGCGATAATGAGTTACCCCTAGCGCATAAGAAACCTGTTCGCCGGCGATACTAGGTGGCGGGCCCACCATGGCTGGGATGACACTTAGGAATTATTATCGCCGATGCATAACTGCACGGTGCGCCGGGGGTAACGGACTTACCGCCGGCGAATAATGGGCTTATGCGCCAGGGATAAGGTGGGCTCGGCCCACCCTGCCGGGCTGATTTTTACCCCTGGCGAATCCACGCAAGATGCGCCGGCGATAAGGGACTTACCCCTGGCGCATATAGGCCTATGCGCCAGGGATAACCTGGGATATTTTTCCAGCCAACCCACTCCTTACTCCTTCACCTACCACCACCACCCATCTCCCTCCCTCACTTATTGCCTATTGCAACTCGAGCCAAACCACTTGCAAACACATTGCCCCACTTCCCTCCTCCCAATTTAGCTATTTTAACCAACAATATTTGATGTATCTTGGCCAATCTCTTCCTACCCACATGCATTCACCCTCTACCAAATTAGATCTCTCCCAAATACATGCATGCTTGTAGATCTAGATCTAGATCTAGAACTTCATAGTAACGGTTGACACGTCAATATATGTACCAATCTAATAGGTACGTACATAACAAGAGAGAAAGACATGATGACATGAGAATGAGTTGCCGATGTTTTGCCAGAATGTTGATTGACTTCCATTCTGGTGAATTTCCAGCTCTCCACATGACCTTTTTAGGGAAGGTCATGCCGAAATTTTCCGTGATAACCAAGATGATCGTTCTAATCAATTCTCTTGTTGTAACAGGCAACAATGGTGTTCACGATGAGAGAGAGCGATGTGGATAGATATGTGCAATGCGCGACGGCCGAGATGCATCGAAATAACGACATGTATATAAGGTGTCCGTGTCGAAGATGCAAACTAGGGTCCATGTTCACCCCCTCTTCAGGCACAGTGAAGGAGCACCTGCTTAGGTCTAGTTTCATGGAGAACCACACCCAGTGGATGGGTGATGATAACCAAGATGATAATCATGACCAAGATGGGGCGGTGAGATAAGAAAATGAGGAAGACGGCAATGAAGATGACGAAGAGGATGCCGCCCACGACGATGAAGAAGAAGTGGAAAATATAGAAGTCGAGGACAGGAGTACCCCGCTAACCGCAGCCATGCGGGACCCTCACTTTCAACAACTTCTTATGAACAACATATCGACTGGCGCCAGAGCTGGCGATAGAGCTGGCGATAGACAGAAATCTAAGCTGGCGCAACTGGAGATAGACTCGAGAACTCCATTGTACGACACACCTGGTCGCGAGCCGGAGGAGAACCGCTTGAGAGTAGCTCTCGATCTTCTGGAGATGAAGGCAAGACACGGATGGTCCGACTCGAGCGTGGACGACTTCTTCTGATGGCTGAAGAAGTGCTTTCCTAAAGATAACACGTGTGCCGGTAGTCTAAATGAGGCCAAGAAAATCGTGTGCCCTCTCGATTTGCCGCACACAAAATACCACGCCTGCGTCAATGACTGCATAATTTATCAGAATGAGCACGCGGACGAGACCACATGCCCAGTGTGCGAAGCTGATCGGTACAAGAGAGGGACCAAGAAGGCTCCTCGAAAAGTTGTGTGGTACTTCCTGCTAAGGCACCGTCTGCAGCGGTACTTTGCGGACCCCAAGGAAGCAAAGCTCATGCTCTGGCACGCGGATAGAAAGGCGGCGGTGTTGCTTGATCCAAAACAGGTTGAAGAGCCAGTGCTGACGCACCCTTCGGATGCAAGCCAGTGGAGAGCATTAGACGAGGAGTACTACAAAGAATTCGGGAGAGATCCAAGGAACATCAGGCTTGGTGCGAGCACCGATGGACTCAATCTGTTTGGGAACCAGAGCAGCAAACACAGCACCTGGCCGGTGTTTGTATGGATGTACAACATCCCCCCTGGCTGTGCCTGAAGAAGAAGTACATACACATGAGTATGCTAATTCAAGGGCCGACACAGCCAGGGAGCAATATCAACCTGTATCTCGAGTTGTTGAAGGAAGAGCTAGACACCTTGTGGGAGGAAGGGGTAGAAACATGGGATGCCCACAAGGAAGAAACTTTTTGTCTCAAAGTCGTGCTGCTCACGACGGTGCAAGACTATCTTGGATACAGATATATTGCATGTCAGGTGTGCCACGGACACAAGGCTTGTGCGAGGTGCATGGAATTGAAGCCATTTCTACAACTGGGTAAGGATCCCGGATCTTTGAAAACCATTTACATGAGGCATCGAATGTGTTTACCCAAGAACGATCCCTGGAGAAGGCGTGGAGATCTTTTCAACGGTAAAGATGAGCTTGAAGGACCTCCACCTAAGTGGAGCGGCGTAGAGATCGATATTTTGTTGAAAGATTGAAAAAATTGCCCTCTATCGGTGACGAGGGTTAACTCGACAAATGTCCTAGATGAAGGACTTAGGATCGGGGAGATAGGGCGTCGGATGAACTCGAAGGTAAGGTTAGTCGAAATAGGTGTATATCGAAAGTAAACTTGGGTGTTGAACCTGGCTTGCTTTCAATCTGGCCTACACCGTCCCCTCCTGGCCCCTATATATAGGTGGCCAGGTCTCGAGGATCGGGTAGGGTCCGATACAGATTACAATATCGACATACGGTAAGGACTCGTATCTCGACTATCATAACAATTGAGCCTAGCTTAACGGGCCTCAGGGGTACTCAACTAACGGGCTCTATTAACTATACCCTTGTCAGTAGCCCCTGAGATTCTACCAGAATTACAGATTCGGGTTGAATCTCTAATCTTTAAATCTTCAACTTGATCAACTCTTCGACTTCTTCATATCTTCAAATCTTTGACTTGGTCTTTCGACTTATTTTCATGATAATATTTCGCAAGGGGTTTTGATGAACAAGCCTGACAACTCTGACGGATCAAGAGGTCAGTTAACTGCCGGAACAGATACTTGCCACCTACTTCAAATTCAATCCCCTTGGATTTGAATTCGGGATACCGGTCAAACCCACTCTTTTGCCGCATTTAGGACTTACAAAGAATGAATCCCAGTGATTCTCAGGGTACCCAGTGCGTCCACCAGGATTTTCTTCGTGTCGTAGACACGGATACATACCAGCAGAGCACATCCATGTGCGTATACCAGGCTACACAGGATGGATCCCGGGGTCTTATCTTCATGATAAATCACGGCATTCGAGTTTCGTTGTGATAACGTAACTCGAGAATCTCATGTCGCAGTCTCTTTTGACTGATAAAATATCAAAGAATTTCGAATTATACTAACTTCTCCCAAGAATCTCCCGATGGGAGTAGTCGCTCTATATTTTGTCGACTACATAGTTGAAGTTTGCATGATTGATCGACTCATAGATTCCTTCATTTTTATTGCTGATTGTCTTGTTCTCTATCGGGTGCACGCTTAGCGCTCCCGATGGGAGTAGCCCCCGAGGCTATGGTTGGATACTTGTAGTCAATCATAGGCTCAAATTGACTTCTTCTTCTTCCTTCTGCTTTTTCCTGTTTGTAAGCCCCCGAGCCTAAGGCGAGGTTTCATACCTTTCGATGATACATTCTTTTTTTCCCTTTGGTATTATCGTCTGCTATGTGCAGAATTTACCTCCTTTGTAAATATGCTTATGGGCCTTTTGCTATCACGGAGGCCCATTAATATGTGCTTATAAATAAAGCACCTTTGGTGAGGGTAAAAACCCTAAACCGATTCCTCCTCTGCTGCATCGTCCTCTTTTTCCATCTAGGGTTTTTCTTCCCACTTTTCCATATGGCTGGCGCAGATGGGTCCGGTCTAGACCTTGGCCCTCTGACGGTGTCGCGGGGTCGCGGCCGCCCCTGTGGCAGCAAAAACAAGACAGATCCTGCCGCTGTAGGATCATCGTCATCCGCTCCGGCAAAGCGTCGTCCCGGCCGTCCGCCTGGTAGCAAGAATAAACCAAAGTTGACTAGCGCTGCCCCAGGTCCAAGCGCTCCTCTTCCTAGTGCTTCTCCTGCTTCTCCCAAAATATATTCTTTCTTTTGCATCGCCGGCCCACAGTACCGGGAGATTCAACGGCTGCCTCTGAAGTTCACTCAATTCCTGGATGGTCGTGAGTTGCGTGAAGCGATTCTGCGTGAACATTCTGGGGGAGGTACTCCCTACCAGGTTGAAGTCTGGTATGACAGCGCAGGCGAGCAATACTTCAAGGGTGGTTGGTCAGAGTTTGTGGATGACCACGACATCCAGCGAGGTTTCTTCATGACCTTCGACTTCCACATTGGCACATCCAAGTTTGACGTGAGGGTATATGATGTTACTCAATGCCAGAAGGAGTACGAGTGACGAGGGGTTAACTCGACAAATGTCCTAGATGAAGGACTTAGGATCGGGGAGATAGGGCGTCGGATGAACTCGAAGGTAAAGTTAGTCGAAATAGGTGTGTATCGAAAGTAAACTTGGGTGTTCAACCTGGCTTGCTTTCAATCTGCCCTACACCGTCCCCTCCTGGCCCCTATATATAGGTGGCCAGGTCTCGAGGATCGGGTAGGGTTCGATACAGATTACAATATCGACATACGGAAAAGACTCGTATTCGACTAACATTACAACTGGGCCTAGCTTAACGGGCCTCAGGGGTACTCAACTAACGGGCTCTATTAACTATACCCTTGTCAGTAGCCCCTGAGATTCTATCAGAATTGCAGATTCGGGTTGAATCTCTAATCTTCAAATCTTCGACTTGATCAATTCTTCGACTTTCTCTTCAAATCTTCGACTTGGTCTTTCGACTTATGATAATTTGTTCGCAATGGGTCTTGATGAACAAGCCTGACAACTCTGACGGATCAAGAGGTCAGTTAACTGCCGGAACAGATACTTGTCACCTACTTCAAATTCAATCCCCTTGGACTTGAATTCGGGATACCGGTCAAACCCATTCTTTTGCCGCATATAGGACTTACAAAGAATGAATCCCAGTGGTTCTCAAGGTGCCCAGTGCGTCCACCAGGATTTTCTTCGCGTCGTAGACACGGATACATACCGGCAGAGCGCATCCATGTGCGTATACCAGGCCACACAGGACGGATCCCGGGGTCTTACCTACGTGACAAGTCACGGCATTCGAGTTGCGTTGCGATAACGCAACTCGAGAATCTCATGTCGCAGTCAAATTTTGACTGAAAATATTCGGGTTTCTTCAACCATAAAACTCGCTCCCGATGGGAGTAACACTCCTTCACTTCTCCAATTATAATGTTTTGCCAAGAAATATCGTCGGGTGCGCGCTCAGCGCTCCCGATGGGAGTAGCCCCCGAGGCTATACTCGAAAGAGATTTTTTCGAGTATAGGCTCGAAATAGAGTGCAATACACCATACTCCAACTCGAAATACTTCAACTTCGAGATACTTCAACTTCGAGATACTTCAACTTTGAGATACTGCATCTTTGAAATACTCCAAGAACGCCTTGTCGTCGAATATGCTTCCTCAACTTAATTAAAGATTCCCAGTTACCATCTTTTAAGAGTAGTAGCCCCCAAGGCTATTATCCAAAAATCTTTCACACATAATCTTCTCTAAGAAGTTTGCATTTGTCGGCGCCATTTTCTGTTCGATAATATATCCTTTATGACATCAATGACTACGTCACTTTGTATCATTTCGAACCGTTGCATGGGCAGTACTGTAAATTCTGCAATTTTTGACCGTTAGTGGGCTGCCATTTCCGCTCTTTGCGCCACGTCTCGGCCCACGATCCTTCTCCCTGAAGACATATAAAGGGCGTAGTGGGGGATTTTTACTGTTTACCAGCTCGTTTCCTCCGCCGCCTCCATTGCTGATCTCCTCTGCTTCCTTCTCTCATTCATAGCCCCCAAGCGCACTTCGTGCATTAGATGCGCGTGAAACATCTGGCCACCAAGAACACCATGGCCAAGATCTCTTCCTCCACCAGCTGGGTGCGCTCCACCATCACGAAGAAGGATGTGGAAAAAGCCAGGACGGACGGCCTCATCGCCGCCCAAGATTCCATCCGATTTCCAAGTACTGAACGGATCCCAGAGCCCCCGAGCGGTTATCGGGTAATATTCCTCGCTTTCCTCCTCCGTGGTCTTTCTCTTCCCGCCCACGAGTTCCTTCGTGGTCTTCTTTTTGTTTATGGTGTGCAGCTTCACCAGCTCACACCTAACTCTCTTCTACACATTGCGTGTTTCGTGACTCTTTGTGAGTCGTTCCTAGGCATTGAGCCCCATTTTCTCCTCTGGAGGTCGATCTTTCGCCTCTGCCCCAATGTTGCTTTACGCAGAAAACCCGAACTGGGCGGAGCTGTTGTGTCGGTGCGTCCTGAGGCACAATATCTTGAATTTTCCATGGCCGCGTCTATCCAAGGGTGGAGAACCAAGTGGTTCTACATCAAAGACCGCAAGGCCGCTCCTGAAGATCAATATGGTCTAGCACCTTTCGAAGCCTCCAAGGAAGTGAAGAAATTGGCTTCGTGGGATGCACTTCCCTCAGATGACGAGGTAGCACAAGTTCTTCCCCTTTTATCTCGCATTCAAGCTTTGAAAGGAGGCCAAGGAGGAGCTTTATCGGGTATTCAACTCATGGCGTTCTTCATACAACGTCGAGTTCAACCCTTGCAACACCGCCTCACCAAGTTCTGGAATTACTCTGGCTTGGAAGATCCTACTCGCGTCTCTGAAGATTTAATAGAGAAAAAAGATGTCGACAAGCGAGTTAGGAGCCTTACCAAGCTCACCAAGGATCATGCGGTTGCTGACTTAACCGCTGATTACTTCGACTCCGTGCACCCTTTACCCGAGGTATGCATCTTTATGTTCACTTGTTGTCAATTTTTGCTTTTGTCGACTTACATTTGCCTTTGCACTCTGCTAACTTGTTTATTTATATGTAGGGTCACCAATTCCTTGTTTCGCACCCTCCTCTTCCAGAGGCAGGGCCTCTTCCAGCTGAACTGGCCTCACCTGTATCTGAAGCCCCCGAGGCTGACGATAATCAAGACGGGGATGATGCCGAAGAGTCGGAAGAAGAAACGAGCTCATCGACATCATCTCCTTCCACGCCTGCTGAAGATACTGGTGTCGACAAGAAAAGGAAGCGAGTCGAAGAATTTGCTTCTTCGATTTCTGCAGCGGCTGATAAAACCTTTGCTCCTGCAGAAGATGAGGAGTACTTCGACCTCCTGGCATCGTAAGTATTTTTTATTCGAGTTCCTCAATTGTATTTCTCTCGCCTTATTTCCATCGTGTTACTCATAAGTTTCTTGCTTCTTGTAGAGATGATGAAGAGCCGTCAGAACCTGCTATAGGTTCTCCTCCAATTCCTACAGCTGTTGATGATGAGCCCCCGGCCCAAAAAATTGCGCCCCGGGTTACAAGGGCCTCTGTAAAGAAGGTTCCTGTTTCCCGAAACCCCAAACGCTCGAAGAAGGCGAAAGAACCTGAAGTTTCTCTGGAAGCACATGAATCCGCATCTTCCCCCCATGATGTGAGTAACTTTTCTCTTGCCCATTCTCCTTGCATACACTTGCGTTCTTATACTTACTTTTCTCTTTAGGCTTTGTTGAGCAGATTCGTTGCCTTGGGCACTGAATGTGCTGAGTACCTAAAGGTTGCGAAAGCTTCCGAAGGTACAACTTTGACGTCGAGTCCTTACTTTTCTTCTGTGCTTTATCCTTTTCCCCATTATCTGACTCCCTTTCGTCTTCTTTTGCAGCCGCCTTAGCAACAGCCAATGCTCGAATTGCGTCGCTTGAAGCGGAGCTTAATGCTTCGCGAAAAGCTTATGACGTGGCGGCCGCTGCTAAAGCGAATGCTGAGAAGTCGCAGAAAGCTGCGCTTGGTAAGGCGAAGAAAGCTGAAAAAGCTCTAGCTGAAGCCAACAAGGAGCATGCTCAGCGAGAGCAAGCCGTGGCGGAGCGTCTTCACACCATGTCTACTGCTGCCGAAAGTAAGTGCTTCGCCTTGTCTTGTGTTTTCGTCTTCTGTTGAACTGATGTATTTGTTGACATCTGTCTCTTCTTTTCTTTGCTTTTGCTCAAAATTCACCGGGGTATCTCCGTCGTCCTTACAAACGGACGATGGTCCTCTTATGGATGCAATTAACCTACTCGAAGAAAACTGGATATCTGTCCAGGAGACTTTTGAGTTGGTTAGCCGCGTTTTATCACGGCTGTTTGCCGGCTTGTGGCCGAAGAGAAGGGCGGCAATCCCGAAGGACAATCTGACTGAACTTGTCAAGTCCTTCGATACCACTGAGGACCCCACTCTCCAGCTGAAAGGTCTGTCCATTAAGCGCGGCGCCGAGGGTGCTATTGCACTTTCTCTTGCGCACGGTACAGACTTCGACTGGGGGAGGGTTAGCTCCCCCCATGGCCACACCCGTGATGAGATGAAGGTGTTTTTCGAGAAGGCGAAGAAGTTGGCACCCGCGTTGTTGACAACGATTTCTCCTTCGGCGGCATCTGCTGTGCCTGCTGTACCACCTCCAGCGGCGAAGGATCCAGTGCCACCGTCGACTTCTAGCGAGGAACTGGCCGCGCCCCCTTCTTCCACGGAGCACAATGCTGAGGTGGCGTAGACTCAGCTTCTTTGTAGCTATTTTAGTTTTCTCCTTTTTGACTGTAAAGACTTCAATTAAGTGCAACCTGAGAACCTTAGCCATAGGGTTGTGATCTTATGTAAATATATCCTCTTCATATGAAGTTTTATGCTGCCTTTCTGAAATTATTTCTCCTTTCTTTTCTTTTGTAGTCGATGAATGTTCATGATCCTTTGACTCATGGTTCTGCTCCTTCCTCTGCCCGTGGATTCGATCCTCAGATTTCGTCGACTCCTAGTCGATGCAATCAATGCGCAGACTATTCTTCGAGGATTTCTGACCTTGAGGTTCGCTTGACTTCAGCCAAACGCCAAGCTCAGATGGCGTTTGATAAAGCTAGCAAAACTTCTGCCCTGACGAAGCAGGTGTCGATTCTTGGCGATGAAGTGTCCAGCTTGACGGCGAAGATTCTGCATCAGGAAGAATGCAACTCTTTTATTCTTGGTATTGTCGAGTCTGCCTGCGAAATGTTGCGATGTAACCTTCCTCTTGACTTATTTTCTTCTCTTTGTACTGTTACTTTTGTGATATCCTTTGCCCTTATAGGCAGTTGCTTGGACTTCGCTGCTGAAGATCGTTGGGTTACCGAACAAAGCGCAGCTCTGGAGAAGATGTCCGCAGGTGTGGAAAATTTATGGTCTGATCCTCGACGCCGAAGCGCTATTGTGTTGCTTCAGGACCGTGCCCAGTATATTGGCGAGGCAGTGGATGGCTGTAGGAGAGCTCTCGTAACTATGCACTCGGTGATGCTTCCTCGCAATCCTCTACCTGCTACTTTTCCATTGCTCCTTGACGTTTTTAGATCCAGCCAGCGAATCCATCGGTTGATAGAACTGAACCTAGTGGCAGGTGCCAACTTTGCTCTTGGGTGGATACGCAAGTGGCATCCAAGACTCAATTACAGCTCTATGTCGCTGAGCTATCCTCCTGGTGGGGCAAGCCTTCGAGTACATTTAGAGAGTACCTTGCAGCCTGCCCGACGAATTATAGCCAGGTTGTTGCAAGAAGACTCCGCGTTTTTCCGTGAGTTTCACTACTTGGACCCTTTAGGTGTAGATGATTCTGACAACCCGATGTTGTGATATACTTTTGCGTGTGTGTAACGCGAGAGTATGTTATTTCGAAACAAAAATTTGTTCTCAGGGCGTTATTTTATTACTCGTGCGTTTGCCGCATTTTTCCTTTGAAAGACTCGTAAACTCGAATATGAGGAACGTTTCGTCTTTATTATACTTTGTAATGTAAGATACATGGGGTGACCCAAGAGATCCGGCCTGTGGCCTGTTGTTCTAGATCTAGAGGGCATTGCCCCTGGTATAACTCGTGGCTTTTATAGCCTTTATTGTTCTACTCCATTGTCTTATGATGCTTATGTCGTCGTGGCTTTCCCTTTTTCCTCTGCGCCTGTGTCTTCTCTTGATGCTCATACTCGTGTTTTCTTCGTTTCGGGCTCCGCGACGCATCCTTCGAGTAGCTTGACGCCTTCTGTAGTCGCGCTTTTTTCCTTTTCTGCATGGTTGGCTATTACGCCAAAATTTTGTGCCATCTTGTGGAATTCTCTGTCGCAGAGATCTGAAACTTCAAAACTTCCTTTCACTGTAATGATTCCTTTTGGTCCTGGCATTTTGAGTACCAAATATGTGTAGTGAGGCACTACCATGAATCGCGAAAACGCGGGTCGTCCGAGGATCGCGTGATATTGCGATGGCCAGTCCATGACTTCGAAGTCTAGCTTTTCTCTTCTGTAGTTTTGTCGGTTGCCGAAGCAAACATTGAGCGCTATTCGACCCAATGGGTAATTGGCACTTCCTGGTACGATTCCATGGAAGGAACAATCTGTTGGCTTCAGGAACTCTAGTGATATATGCATTGCTCGGAGTGTTTTCGCGTATATCAAGTTAATTCCACTCCCTGCATCCATGAATATTCTGTCGACATCATACGCGCCGATTTGAGCTTTGAGTACCAAAGGCGCGTTTCCCGGCCGCGGTACTGTTATAGGGTGATCTTCTCTGTTGAACTCTATTGGTTGCTCTGACCAGTGTAGATACTCCGTTGTAGCTGGAGGTGATATGACTGCTAAGTTGACTTGTCGAGTTATGCTCTTCTCTTCTTTGTTCGACTTGGGTACAGGTTGTATCATTGATATGATGTGTCCTTTTGATGGTACATACCCTTCGTCGTCGTCCTGTCCCTGGTTTTGCTGGTCTTGTCCTTGAGGCGCTCCATTGTTTCCTTGCTGCTTTGTCAGAGGATTGTTACTTCCTTCGAATCCTTGTCGCCTTGCTTCGGTTTGCTTATTTATTGCTGCTTCTTGCAGTTTTAAGAATGTTGTGCAGTCTTTCATTGCGTGCCTTGATACTCGTTTCCCGTCGACGAACGCTGAGTGTATATGACAAGGCCCGTTGAGCATATCTTCTGGTGATGGGTTGTACTCTCTGGATTCCCTTATAGGGAACTTCTTATAGTCCTCCTTTCCGTAGCTTCTATATCCCGAACTTCTGCGATCATTTCCTTGATAGCTGTTGTCTTTATATCCTGCGGTGACTTGGCTATGCGAGCCGTAGGTGTGGTAGTTTCGGGATCGTCTCCTTTGACTTCCATACCTGTTTCTTCTGTCGTCCTCTGGAGATCGCGTCCGCTTGTTGTTGCATGCATCTTCTCCGTCTGCGAACCTGTTTGATGTGTCCATGAGGTCTGACACTGTTTTCGGCTTGATTCTACCCATCTCTTCGACTAGGTCTCTTCGCCTTAATCTGATGATGAACGCGTCTATTGCTCTTTCATCTGAAACTTTGACTGCTGAGTTTTTGATGAGGCTCCATCTTTGGATGTACGCCCGTAGTGTTTCGTCGCGTTGCTGTACGCACGCTTTGACTTCTTCTATTGATGCTGGTCGTTTGTATGTCGACCTGAAGTTGCTTGTAAATTGCTTTGTTAGGTCTTCCCAGCTTCCAACAGATTCTTTCTCTAGTTTGCTCAACCATGACCTTGCTGCACCGGTGAGGTGTAGTTGCAAACTTTGCATTGCTGTTTCCTTGGTTCCTCCTAATATTTGAACTGCTTGCAAGTAATCTGCAAGCCATGATTGTGGTTCCTGTGATCCATCGTATTTTTGCTGATCATGAGGTAGCTTGAATCCCTTGGGAACTGGAGTGATGCGAACCCTGCGGGTAAAGCATGATGCCCCCATCTCTTTTTCGTCGTCTTCATAGTCGCGCTTTTCATTTGGGGATCGTGATCTTCGGGTTCCACCGTGCTGCTTTGGTGATGGCGATCGAGATCGGTGTTTGCTGCTTCTGCGCCGAGGACTATTGTGACGGCGAGGTGACCTTGCTTTGTGCACTTCCTTGTGGTGATATGCTTCTTCTCCTTTTGCTGATAGCTTGTGGCCCACCATGTTGAGTCCGTTCAGTGCTGCTCTATGCATATGTTCTCTAGGATCTCCTGGACTTGGTCGAGTTGTAAGTAGATATGCTTGTGCTGCCACTAGTGCTGCTTCAGGAGTTTTTGGTAGGATGTTTTCCTGCTCGTCGACCGATAGGAAGGACGAGTCGAGGTTTTTGGAAATACTTTGCCTGTCAGAATACTCGATGTTATCGTACCTTGAACCGTGTCGACGATTTTTCCTTGCGTTTCTGTATGATGCGTCGCTCCGTGCTTTTCGAGCAGCCTCGCTAGCTGCAATGGCTGAATCTTTCCTTCTTTGTATCTCTGTTTTCTCCTTTGCTAATTGCTTGGCCTGCTGCCTTAGGGCGTAATGATACCCCAAAAGCAAGTTTTTACTGGAACTTGATGGTATTGGCGTGCCGTGTTCTACGGCTTCTCTTATTATCCTCCATTCGTCGACTGATAGTCGAATTTTTTCCCTGGTTGTAAGGGATTCTGGTGTTTGCCCTTCTGCTAGGTGATTTGCTCCTCTGTCGATATTTGCTGGGTTTAGCACTGGATTATCGTTTTCGTCGAATTCTTCTGAGTTATCTCCTATAATGGCGAGCACCTGGCACTGTTTGCCGATGTTACCCTTGAAGCTTGAGAAGATCGAGTTACTATCCTCAGAAAGCTCTAATCCTGTCTTCCATGTATCTGTTGACTTGTCTACGATTTCGTCGAGGCAGATCGTGAGATCTTCGAGTTGGACTTCCACGTCAAAATTTTCCTTTTCTTCGTTGTCTTCTGCGATCTTTTCTTTTTGCACTTCCTCTGGGCTGACCGGCGAGTTTACCTCGCTGGAAGAGCCTTCAGAATATTCCATCATTGCTGTTGTTTCGGGCTCCCTGGCCGACGGATCTTGTTTCATCGGATCTGAAAGGCGAGATGAACCCGACGGTCCGATGAGGATGTTTAAGCTTCCGATTGTCAACTCCATCTCTTGATTTTCGTCGACTTTTGTACTGCTATTGGCTGAAAGCGAAAAAGCCGTCGAATTCATGATTCCAACGCCCAAGTTCCCCACGGTCGGCGCCAATTGATGAGGGGTTAACTCGACAAATGTCCTAGATGAAGGACTTAGGATCGGGGAGATAGGGCGTCGGATGAACTCGAAGGTAAAGTTAGTCGAAATAGGTGTGTATCGAAAGTAAACTTGGGTGTTCAACCTGGCTTGCTTTCAATCTGCCCTACACCGTCCCCTCCTGGCCCCTATATATAGGTGGCCAGGTCTCGAGGATCGGGTAGGGTTCGATACAGATTACAATATCGACATACGGAAAAGACTCGTATTCGACTAACATTACAACTGGGCCTAGCTTAACGGGCCTCAGGGGTACTCAACTAACGGGCTCTATTAACTATACCCTTGTCAACGAGGCTGAAGTACACTTCCACTAGAATCTTCGTTATGCAATCTCTGTTTCTAGTTGCCTTGCTGCCGTGCTATTTGTAATAAATACTCGTACTTGGCTTTTGATGTTTTGTAATAGACCATGTGAACAAATCGTTGTTCTGAGGCATGCTTTATATTTATCGAGTTCTTGTGAACCAATTATATTGCTTTGAAGAATATCGGGTTGTCTGCACAACCTAGTAGTATAAAAGATCTCCATATTGCGATAAAACTTTCTTTCGTACGACCCGGGGGTTGAAGCCCCCGAGCGGAGAAGTAAAATATTTGCATAGAAGAAACGCTTTTGCTGCTATTGCCCTGCTGCTAGCATGATGGCCACATACTCCGGCGTGTATATCTTTTAATATTACCTGCCCTTCTTGAGGTGTTACGCAACGCTGCACAACGCCAGTTATGCTATTTTTGTATAATTTCCCCTGCAACACGACAAATGCTTTTGATCGTCGAGTTATTCTCTTGGCTTCCACTGCATCTTCTGGTAACTGCTTATTTATCATGTATGCGAGATATGGCTGCATCCAGGTTTCTTCTATCATCATGACTTCTTCAGGTTCCGACGCAGCCCCCGAGCCTGCTGCAGTAGTCAAACTTTTGACGCTTTTTATCGACCTTTCTATTATTTCTTCCCAGAAGACTCCAGATGGCATGGGCAAACACTGTGACCCGATATTTGCTAAGTTGTCAGCTTTTCATTGCTATTTCTGCTGATGTGCGAGACTTTGCATCCATCGAATGTTCCTTCGAGATAGTGATACAAGTTCTTGTAGGCCATCATGTTGTCATTGATTGTGTCGCACCTATTCATAACTTGTTGGACGACAAGGTTTGAATCCCCAAATATTTTTAGGCGAGTTGCTCCACATGCTTCGGCCATCTTCATTTCATGCAACAAAGCCTCGTATTCTGCTTCATTATTAGAAGCCTGCGGAAAACTCATCCTTAAAACGTACTTCAATTTGTCGCCATGCGGCGATATCAAGACTACTCCTGCGCCTGCGCCTTGGACTCTCTTAGAACCGTCAAAGTACATTGTCCAGACACTCGATAAATCTGGCGGTCCCGTGCTCTGCAGCTCCAGCCACTCTGCTGTAAAATCTGGCAAGACTTGCGACTTGATCGCCTTCCTTTTTCGTACGTGATGTCCATGGGAGATAATTCAATTCCCCACAGAGAGACACATCCTGTTGCCGAAGGATTGTTCAATATGTTCGATAGTGGCGCTTCATTGACCACTATAATTAGGTGCACCACAAAGTATTGTCGCAATTTTCATGCTGTTGTAAAAACACTATACGCAAGCTTTTGATAATGCGGGTACCTCTGTTTTGTCGGAGATAGTACTTCACTGATGAAATATACCAGCCTCTGGATGCCGTGGGCTTTTCCTTCTTCACTTCTTTCGACTACTAGTACTGTACTCACCACCTGATGGGTTGCAGCGATGTAGAGTAGTAGTGGCTCCTTTTCTTTTGGTGCGACCAACACTGGTGGCGTGGAGAGCACTTTTTTTAACTGCGCAAAAGCTGCATCTGCTTCTGCTGTCCACTCAAACTTATCATCTGACTTTTTCATAAGTGCATAGAACGGGAGTGCCTTTTCTCCCAATCGAGCAACAAAACGACTTAGTGCCGCAACGCGTCCTACGAGCTTCTGTACGCCGTGTAGTTTTGTGGGTTTCCCCATTGTTAAAATTGCCTGGATTTTCTCTGGGTTCACCTCTATTCCCCGTGCTGACACCAGGAACCCTAAGAGTTGTCCTGCCGATACACCGAAGGAACACTTTGTCGGGTTAAGCTTAAGCTTGTACCTGCTCAGGTTGTCGAAGGTTTCTGCCAAGTCGCTAATAAGGGATTCCTCCTCTCTTGTAGTGATGACTACATCGTCAATGTAGACTTGGATATTGCGCCCTATTTGGCCCCCGAGGCAATTTTGCATCATCCGTTGATAAGTTGCCCCTGCATTTTTTAGGCCGAATGGCAATACTTGGTAGCAAAGCACCCCATACGGTGTGATGAAGGCTGTTTTTTCTTCGTCTTCTTTTTTTAACTTGATCTGGTTGTAGCCAGAATATGCATCCAAAAAGGAAAGCCTTGTGCATCCCGCTGTTGAATCAATTATCTGATCGATGCGGGGTAGAGGGAAGGGATCCTTTGGACAATGCTTATTGAGAGATGTGTAGTCGACACATACTCTTTGTACGTCTGTGTTTTTCTTGGGTACGATGACTGGATTGGATACCCAACTCGAGGTTTTTATTTCTCTAATAAATCCGGCGTTTTCTAGCCTGTGCAATTTTGATGCTATCGCCTTCCTTTTGGGTTCATCGAATCTTCGCAATGGTTGCTTGACTGGCTTTGCTTTAGGATCTACATTTAGTGCGTGCTCGGCGAGTTCCCTGGGAACCCCTGGCATGTCTGAAGGACCCCAGGCGAAGATTTCCCAGCGCTCATGGAGGAACTCGATGAGCGCGCTTTCCTATGCGGGATCCAGGTTTACCGCAATCGATGTCGTCTTGTTTGGGTCCGTAGAGTGGACCTGGATTTTCTTCGAGTCCTGAGTTGTGTCGAAAGCCTGATCTGGCAAGGATCGTCCAACGTCGGGTAGCACATTATGATCGGTTTCTCCTTTCAGCCTCTCATATTCTGCTGTCATGCCGAAGGTTTGCGCCATTCTATTGAATTCTCTATCGTAAGTGTTGGCTACTTCGAAGCTCCCTTGCACTGTGATTGTTCCTTTGGGTCCTGGGATTTTTAGCGTAAGATACGCGTAATGAGGTACTGCCATAAACTTTGCGAATGCTGGGCGCCCTAGGATTGCGTGGTACTGTGATGGCCAGTCCATAACTTCAAATTCCAACTTCTCTCTTCGATAGTTGCTGCTACTGCCAAAGCAGACGTCGAGTTCTATTTTCCCTAGAGGGTGATTTGCGGCTCCTGGTACTATTCCATGGAAGGAGCAATCTGTTGGCTTCAGGCTTGTTAGTGAGATACACATTGCCTTTAGGGTTCTAGCATATATTAGGTTTATGCCACTCCCTGCATCCATGAACACTCTCCCGATGTCGTACCCTCCTATTTGCGCCTTTAACACCATTGGCGAGTGGCCCGGCCTGGGAACTTTCCTTGGGTGATCTGCTCTGCTGAACTTAACTAGTTGATCTGACCATCGCAAGTACTCTGTGGTGGCTGGTGGTGATGATATTGCTAGGTTTACTTGCCTGGATATGCTCTTTCGCTCTTTCTTTGACTTAGGCACCGGTTGAATCATGGCTGATATGTAAACTTTTGACTCTAGGTGCCTTGCTAGCCTTTGTACTTGGTAACCTTGACTTGTGTGTTTTTCTCCTTGCCATCCTCCTTGGCTTGAACCCATGGCGCTTTGTAGCCTCAGGAAAGTTCTACAATCCTTCATCTGGTGATTTGAGACTCTTTTTCCATCAAGATATGCGTAGTGGATTCGACAAGGTCCGTACAACATGTCTTCGGCCGAAGGGCCTGAGTATCTTGATTTTTCTATTCCCTTTGCCTGAAACCTCCTGTTTTCATATCCTTCCTCTTCCCTTGCTTCGTAACCCGCGGCTACCTGATTTCGCCTTCCTTGGTTATCCCTGCTGCGGTGTCGTCTCCTCTGTCTACTTGTTCTGTCGACTTCTGGTGAACGTCCTCTTTTGTTGTTATATGCGTCTTCTCCATCAGCGAATTTGTTGGCTTCTTCCATTAGCTCAGCTACTGTTGTTGGCCTTGTTCTTCCTATTTCTTCCACGAGATCTGAGCGATGAAGGCCGGCCGAAAAAGCATCTATTGCTCGTTCGTCGGAGACGTCCTCTGCTGAGTTTTTGATTACACTCCATCGTTGTATATAAGAACGTAGAGTTTCGTCTTTCCTTTGCACACACGCTTTGACTTCCTCCAGTGATGTTGGGCGCTTGTATGTCGAACGGAAATTTCTTGCGAATTGGCTTTCGAGTTCTCCCAGCTTCCAATGGATTCATTAGGTAGGGTACTCAACCAGGACCATGCTGCACCGGTGAGGTGTAGTTGCAAACTTTGCATTGCAGTCGCTTTTGTTCCCCCTAATATTTGTACTGCCTGCAGATAATTTGATAACCATAGGGTAGGTTCCTGCGACCCATCATATTTTTGCTGGTCATGTGGTAACTTGAATCCTTTGGGTACCCGCGTTTTGCGAACCCTGCGGGTAAAGCACAACGCACCCATCTCTTTTTCATCGTCTTCATAATTTTCTTCCCTCCAGGCGTGGCGCGATTTATTTACTCAAGTCTGTGCTATTATATTTCTTGCGTCCTCCCTCCTTTGTCGTCTTTCTTCTTCTGATGACTCGCTAGATTCGTTTCGCATAATATTGTGTTTGAACTTCTCCTTTCGCTTTTCCTTATAACTTGTCGACCTTGTATCTGGACCTTTTCTCCTGATCTTGTCTTCTACTATCCCGAGGCTTCGTATTGCGGCTTGGTGCATGTCTTCTCGCGGATCTCCGGGTTCGGGCCGCGTGGTTAGTAAATATGCCTGTGCTGCTATCAGCGCTGCCTCCGGTGTTTCTTGCACGAAGTCTTCTTCCTCTTCCTCTAGCTGTGGAGTAATACTCCTTGAGTACCTTTCCTCTCTACTTCGCGCTGTTGTCCCTCTGTTGTGCTTTGGGTCTCTGCGCCTTTCCCTGCTGTACTCTAAGTCCTCACTATAATCATCCCAATACTCTTCCCTTGATATACTGTTATTATCTTGAAAAACCATGTCTCTTTCCTCTCTTAGTTTCTTCCTATGCTGGTGCAATGCGTACTGATATCCCATTAGAACTTCTCTTCTCGATCCTTCGGGTAATTCTGTGCCATGATTTATAGCTGACATGATGATCCTCCACTCTCTGGCTCAGACGTGAACCTTCTCCTTCTCCTTCTTGTTGCGCTCCTTTGCCTTGTCGACTTGCTTGTCGACCCCTTTACTCCCTTCGCTGTTGTTTTCTTCTTCTGCTTCAGTGATAATGACGCATAACTGGTGTAATTTCTTGGAGACGCCACTACTTTCGGTGGCGAGGTCCCTTGTACTGTTGTGCGTTTTACGTGCTGTTTCTTCCAAGTCGAGTTTTCCCGAATTTTGTCGCCTTCTGCGATTTTTGCTTTTCCTAAGCTGACCGGCGAGTTTACCTCGCTGGAAGAGCCTTCCGATGATTCCAGCATTACCACTGTTTCGGGCTTACTTGCCGATGGATCTGGTTTCGTCGAATCCGAAAGGCGGGGTGAACCCGATGGCCTGATGAGGATGCTTAAACTTCCAATTGTCAACTCCGTCTCTTGATTTTCGTCGACTTCTGTGCTGCTGTTGGCTAAAAGCGAAAAAGCCGTCGAATTCATGATTCCAACGCCCAGAGTCCCCACGGTCGGCGCCAATTGACGAGGGTTAACTCGACAAATGTCCTAGATGAAGGACTTAGGATCGGGGAGATAGGGCGTCGGATGAACTCGAAGGTAAGGTTAGTCGAAATAGGTGTATATCGAAAGTAAACTTGGGTGTTGAACCTGGCTTGCTTTCAATCTGCCCTACACCGTCCCCTCCTGGCCCCTATATATAGGTGGCCAGGTCTCAAGGATCGGGTAGGGTCCGATACAGATTACAATATCGACATACGGTAAGGACTCGTATCTCGACTATCATTACAATTGAGCCTAGCTTAACGGGCCTCAGGGGTACTCAACTAATGGGCTCTATTAACTATACCCTTGTCAGTCGGGAAAGATAATAAAGAAGCGAAAGCGAGGAGAGAAGAAGAACAAGGCTGAAGTGGAACCGCTCATGGTTGTATGGAAAAGGAGGTCCGTGTTTTGGGACTTGCCGTACTAGAAGATCCTCGGTACGCCTCATTGCCTTGATGTCATGCACATCACAAAGAATGTGTGCGAGAGCTTGCTCGGCACTCTGTTCAACATGCCGGATAGGACCAAAGATGGGCCGAAAGTGAGAAATGACCTCATGGCCCTAAATATAAGGAAAGAGCTTCACTTACTGCCGGCGGAGGAGATCAGCAAGGGAAAATCATGCAGCCTCGTCCCCTCCTGCTTCACTCTAAGTCCCAATGAGCTAGACCAGATGTTCAAGTGCCTCATGACTGGGAGTCAGATTTCTCTTAGGCTACGCAGGGCTCCTGGGAGTCAGATTTCTCTTAGGCTACGCATGGCTCATAAGAAGTTACCTGGACCCAAACAAAAAAATCTTCAGCGGGATGAAGTCTCATGACTGTCACATCATGATGACGCAGATACTTCCGGTAGCAATCCGAGGGATAATGGAACCGCATGTCCATCAAACACTTACTAGGCTCTGCCACTTTTTCGATGTCATCACTCGAAAGTCGATAAGCGTGAAGAAACTAGGGAGGCTGCCGGAAAAGATCATCACCATCATAAACGAGCTTGAGATGTACTTCCCGCCCGCATTCTTTGACATCATGGTCCATCTGCTGGTCCATATAGTGGATGATATCGAGGATCTCGGGCCTGCATTCTTGCACAACATGATGGCATTAGAAAGAATGAACGGGATCATCAAAGCATACGTTCGTAACAGGGCACATCCAGATGGAAGCATCGTCCATGGCTTTCTCACTGAAGAGTGCATCTCTTTCTGCAAGAACTATCTAAATGAGGAGAACACACCGATTGGTTTGCCCGCAAACAAGCACCTTGGCAGGTTTGAGGGAGTAGGCCACAACACTAGCAAGAGGGCAATGGATGTGGACTGCTCTGGTCGGAGAGCCATTCTGCCATGAGTTGGATCCTCCTAACCAACCAGCGGATGCCGAAAGTGAGCTGAAGATCGGACAACTAAAGAACCACATCTTGCTATGGCCGAAAGCCCTGATTCGGCTGAACACCACCTTAAGGTCGGAGGCAAGCCAAGAAAGGGTCACTCCACCGGTTGCGTCGGCGGCGCCGAGCCAAGGCAAGGTCGCTCCGCCCTCTGTGCCGGAGGCAAGGGAAGAAAGGCCCGACACTCCACCCGCTTATGATCCCCCCGAGCACGATGGTGCAATGGATATTGACCAGGCTCCCATCGATACTTTTATCGCTGATTTGGAGGCCGACTATGCTCCTCGACATGTACCCGTTCAAGGCCGTGGTCCTCTGGCGAAGAAGCTGATGTTCAGTTCTCAGGAAACGCCGAGGAACAAGCTGCCGCCTTCACCGTGCCGCCGCAATCTATGATTTCGCCGAAGACACTCTTCATTCTAACTAAGGAGGAGATGCAACAAAAAGGTACTCCCATCTGCAACAAGAAGAAGGAGAGGAAGTGGAAGAAAAAAGGTGAAGCGGACTCTACCTCAGTGCGCCCAGCGGCTCGGGTTCTCGACAGGTTGTCGACCCCTTGGAGGAAGATGCATTTTCTTGGTGAACCGATGCTGCCGAGTGAGATTCTCAAAGATATGGGGGGCAGCATCAAGGACGTGCATGACAGCAACATGTATCTGGAGGACCAACTTCTCAGAGAGAGAAATCCCGGGTACCCGGTACATGTGGTCAAGGTGCCCACCAATGTGGGCTTTGTGGATGGGTACCCAGGGGATCTTTTCTTTATTAGATTCGAAGACATCTTCAGGCTCTTGCACATGTTCTGGATGGACAAAAGCTTGGTCCGCCTGATATCGCTTAGCATGGCGCACGATATCATCATAGAGAGAAGAGGGAGGATCGTGATAATGGACCCCTTCTACATGGATGAGCTATTTCTCGGCGCCCCTGGGAATCGGGCGATTGTCTCGAAGTACATCGAGGATTTCATGGTAGCCAACAAGGATAAGGACTACTTTCTCATGCCCTACTTTCCCGAGTAAGTAGTCCTTCGCTGCCTGTCGGTACATTAATTCTTCCATAAATTTTCTTTATCTAAGGATCACTTGTTGTTTTGCATAGAGGAATTCACTGTACCCTCCTCGTCGTTCACCCGTATGAATCGGGAGTGGTTTACCTAGACTCGGGGAGTGCAAATCGCAAGGACTACACCGAGATTAAGGGTGTTCTTGATAAAGCCTTCAACGGCTTCGTTGCTAAGGCCGACCGCCCCATCAAAATGCAGAAAAAAATACGAGGCTACTTCACCCTCTTCCACACAACCGAGTTCTGCTGCCACAAGCAGGCTGAGCCAGATAGTGGGCTGGAGGCCTGGTACGCCATCTTACATATGAGGGACATCATCAAAATAGAACAAGACCTCTTGGTGCCAGAAAGACTCCAAAAAGCTAGCATAGACATGGCGAACGCCACCGATGCACAAGTGCGAGCTGAGTTCCGTGCCATTCAATGGACCATTTGCTCGATCATTTCGAGGGATGTGACCAAGAAGGGTGGCTTGTTCCACACGGGCTTCACACCACCGCCAAATGCAAAAATCGAGACCCGCTTAGAGTTGTGCTATGACACGAGGATATTCAACATGCTCGACGGAATCCATCCCTTCCCGCCAAAACCCAAAACTTAGAGTTACTTTATAAACTGTATTTATTGCATAACTTTCATGCTTCATTACTTAACCACTAACTTTTTCCTTATGTGTAGATGACGTGGTATGTCGTGTACAAGGGCAAGGTTCCCGGAGTCTATGACGACTGGGAAGAATGTAGGAGGCAGGTACACCGTTTCAAGGGCAACAGCTACAAGGGATATAATACTTTGGCAGAGGCGCAAACTAGATATGCCAACTATCTAGCGCGAGAGAGGACAAGGGAGATGGAGAGGAGCCGGATGACCACCTTCCTCGTGATGATGCTCACCGCTGCCACTGCCTTTCTTTTCTATGTGTTCCTTGTTTAGCTACTTTGTGTACTCTTCCAACAAAACTTGTAAGTCCGGATCAAGAATTGGTGCAACTTGTTTAGCTACTTGTCTATTATGTGTGTAAGTCCGGATCAAGACTTTGTGCAACTTGTGAATATTGGAGTCTTGAACACTTGTGTGTAATATTGGAATCTTGATCACTTGTAAATATTATTCCTTGTTTTGCTGCTGTTAATCTAGATAGTATCTGTGTATTATCTCTGTATTATTTTTTATTTTTTTGCTGCTGTAATTTTCTTTGCTGGCACTGATACGTCTCCAACGTATCTATAATTTTTTATGCTCCATGCTCGTTTTTACACCATTTGCCTAATGTTTCGTTACACTTCGTGGTACTTTTATGCATTTTCCGAAACTAACCTATTAACAAGTCGCCACAGTGCCAGTTCCCTGTTTTCTACTGTTTTTATGTTTTAGAAGTGATACACAGGAAATATTCTCGGAATTAGACGAAACAAGTTCCTGAAGTCTTATTTTTCCCGGAAGCTTCCAGAGATCTGAAGGAGAGTAGGAGGGGAGCCACAGTGCCCCCACACGCCAGGCCGGCGCGGCCAGGGCCTGGGACGCGCCAGCCAGGCGTGAGGCCACCTGGCTCCACCTCTGACATCGCCCCTTCATCTATAAAGACCCCCCGACGGAAAAAACCTAAGGACCCGATCAATTTTCCAGAACACATCGCGATCCGCCGCCGTCGTCGACCCGAAGATCGGGAGGGTCCAGAAGCTCTTCCCGGCACCCTGCCGGAGAGGGGAATCGCCACTGGAGGTCTTCTTCATCGCCATGCTTGCCTCCAGAGCGATGAGTGAGTAGTCTACCTTGGACTATGGGTCCATAGCAGTAGCTAGATGGTTGTCTTCTCCACCATGTGCTTCATGTTTAGATCTCATGAGCTGCCCTACATGATTGAGATCACCGTTATGTAATTCTACATGTTTGGTTTGTTGGGATCCGATGAATATTGGTGTTATGATTAAGTTGATGTGCTGAATATTATCTTTTGTTATCTCTATGTTGTTTATGATCTTGCATGCTCTCCGTTGTTAGTAGCTATCTTGGCCGAGTAGTTGCTAGTGACTCCAAGAGGGGGTATTTATGCTCGATAGTGGGTTCATGCCTCTATTTAACCTGGGAGAGTGACAGAAACCTCTAAGGTTGTAGATGTGCTGTTGCTACTAGGGAGAAAACAACATTCATATGCTCGAGGGCATATGCTTTGTTTACATTACACACTTTGCTTAATGCAATTATCTGTTGTTCGCAACTTAATACTTGTGGAGTTCTTGGATTGATTCGCCACAAGTGGATTATTAGTCATAGATGCAGTTGGATGGCGGTCTATGTATTTTGTTGTAATGCCCTGAGTAAATCTCATAGTGATCTTCTTGACATATCACGTTTATCTTTATTCTATCAATTGCCCAACTGTAATTTGTTTACCCAGCATGTGTTATTTATCTTATGGAGAGACACCACTAGTGAACTGTGGACCCGGTCCTATTTCCATCCTATTGCTATCACCTGTTTACTTCACTCGCATTGTTTACTTTACTCGCATACTATCATCACTTTCCACTCGATACGCTCATACCCTTTGTTTCAAGCAAACCGGTGAGATTGACAACCTCATCGCAAGTTGGGAACAAAGTACTTGGTTGTGTTGTGTGCAGGTTCCGCGTTGCAGCTAGCAAGCAAAGCTTGGACGAGGCACCATATATAAATTGTCCAAAGCTGTCGCAAACTAGCAAGCATCACCTTCAGTCGTATTGTCTGCTTTTCTCCTGATCGACATAAACCTTGGTTTCTTACTGAGGGAAAAACTTGCTGCTATATACATAGAACCTTAATCTTGGGGTTCCCAACAATCTAGCAATCAGGCACATAGTAATATTATCCCTGGCACATCCAGATATTTGCCAGTGAAAAGTCAGTTATCCCTGGCGCATCATATCATTCGCCAGTGAAATATATTATCCCTGGCGAATTACAGGTATTCGCCAGCAGTAGAGTATGTTACCGCCGGCGAACAAAAAATGCGCCAGGGGTAATAATTACCGCCGGCATGAGTGTCGCTGGCGCACAGGAATGCGCCGGTGGTAGACGTTTTTGGTGCGCCGGTGGTAGGCTTTTCTCTACTAGTGGTGCGTAGACATCAAGCTCTTTTCTGGCGCCGTTGCCGGGGAGGTAAGATAAAAGGTACTCACATCCTCTAGCAGTCTAGCTACTAAGCTATCTTCTAGTACTGTTGCTGGTGTGTGAGTGCTCGAAGTTATTTCCTTTAGAATCTGCAATTATATCTTTTTGTTTCTTGTTTTTATTTACACTAGTTAGGCTTAATGGAAAACAACAACAAAATTAGAGAGCTTTATAGTATTTATTTTGAGTTAGGACATGAAGTGTTTGAAGAGAAAATTAAAAAACCTATGGAACTTTATTTGCATGTTAATAGCAATGTTATTAGTATGAATTCTTTGAACACCATTATTGCTAATGCTATGGAAAAGTCTAAGCTTGGGGAAGCTGGTTTTGATGAGCATGATATTTTTAGTCCCCCAAGCATGGAGGAGAAAATTTACTTTGATCATACTATACCTCCAATATAAGATGATTACAATGATGAATATGATATTTTCAGTCCACCTACTATTGAGGAGAAAATTAATTATGATTACAATATGCCTCCTATATTTGATGATTATGGTGATGAGAATAATAATGATAGCTATTTTGTTGAATTTTCTCCCACTATAATTAATAAGAATGACTATGTTTATATGGAGAGTATTAATTCTTTTATGCATGTGGCTCATGATAAGAATGTTTTAGGTGATAGTTATATTGTTAATTTTATTCATGATGCTACTGAAAGTTATTATGAGAGAGGGAAACATGGTTTTATGCATCTCAATAATATTAAGTTTCCCCTCTTTATGTTAAAAGTTTTGACGTTGCACTTGTTTTGCCTTCCTATGCTAGTAGCCTCTTGCTTCAATAATTTGATTTCTTACAAAATTCCTTTGCATAGGAAGTGGGTTAGACTTAAACGTGTTGGATATTTGCTTCTTGATGCATTCTTATATGTTCAATTTATACATATGAGAGCATCATAGAAATTATCATGCCTATCTTAATGGCTATAAAGAAAGAGCTTTTGGGAGACAACCCATTATTTTTACTTTCAGTTTATTTTTATTTCTTTGAGTCTTGGAAGTTGTTACCTCTGTAGAAACCTCTCTTTATCCTTTTATTTCGTTTTTGTGCCAAGAATAGCCTCTAATAGGAATAAGGTAAGATTTGGGGAAGTTGCTGTCCCGAAACAGATTTCTGTGCTTCACTGTAAAATATCATGAAAAATATTAGAATAGTATTTCGATCTGCAATTTTTTTTGTGCGCATGCCCCAGGTTATTATCTAACTTTCGTTAGTTGTGCACTTTTCAATTTGAGCAACAGAAGATTTTCGAAAAAAATCGATCTTTACCTGCTGTTCTGTTTTGACAGATTTCTGCCACTATTTGCATTTACCTCTTAATCTCTTTCTTTTTGAGTTCTTTTGATCGGAAGAATTTTTAAAAGAAGTTGCTACAGTATCTAATATTTTAATGGATGTTTTACTTGAGTTGAAACTGAACCAAAAGTGGATCTACTATCTTGAATACACTAATGTTGCTAATGAGAATTGTGTGAAATTTTTTGTATGAAGGAAGTTTTCAAGTGTAGGGAAAGGAGAATGATGTGATGAGATGAAGGATGGACAAAAGATCACGCTTGGGGATGTCCATGTCACCCCAAAAAATATCCAAGAACTACAAGCGTCAAAGCTTGGGGATGCCCAAGGCATCCCCTTCTTCATCAACAAAAATATCAGGTCATCTTTTAAGATACTATATTTTTATTGCTTCATATGCTATGTGTTATTCTTGGAGCGTCAGTTGTTTTTGTTTTCAGCTTTGTTTTGTTTTGTTTGCTGTGGTATATTTTTGGATCCCAGCATGTCTGTTTTGGAGAGAGACACGCTCCGTTTTCATTGCTCAGAACACTCTAGTTCTTACTCTTATTGTCCTGTGAGTGTTCACTTTTTGCTAGTACTGCGTGATAAAGATTGTTTGGCCCGATCTTTCACGATGCACCTCCTGATCTGATAGATCTCCATATCACGTGAGCGGAACACGCGACCTGAAGATTGGGGAACACCAATCCTGCGAGCAACTCGACGATGAACGACGAACCTCACGCTGAATCAACACACCAATAGCTCGACAACCCTTAAAAGATTCAAGGACCTTCGCACACACAGGATTACTCTTGACAATTCAAGAACTCTCTTGTCTTTATTGATAGACAACTAGACAAATGTCCGAGACGCCGTCACACACGTCGATCCCAGAGGGACGGTGATAACTTGAACTAAAAGTTCTACATAATTTTCAGCCTCCCTAAACCCTAGCCACCCAGCCTCCTTATATAGGCGGCCAAAAAACTATTGGGCTTGGACAGGCCCAAACCCAAAACATAAAATAAAACCTAAGTGGCCCACAACATGACCAGGCTAAGAAATAACATGAACATAGATACAAATTAATGACACAACCTTAGACTTAATTAGCACATATCGTAGGTCGTCCTGGCGTGCCAATATCCTCATCATCCTCCCCTTCTTGGAAAGGCGTTGTCCTCAACACCGGAGGGTCTTGTCTTGCACGTGGCGTCAAATCAGCAATATCGCCACTCTCCGTCTTTAAGCCTTGCCAGCTTGCCACACCACATCCTCCCTCTCGACTAGCTTGACCTGCTCTTGGCATCTTTTAGTCTTCGGTGCCACCCACCAACAAACCTGATTGAGACACAAACGATCATCGGAATGCAGTCTCGAAGCACATGAGCATATCACCCAAAACGGACAGGACATACTCCTGCACACTGAGGATCCAAATGAGCTGAATATACCCGCAGACGCAAACTAAATTTTGGTAGCAAATAAAGCACATCACCCAAAACAAACAGAACAATTTCCTGCACGCCAAGGATCCAAACATATTGAATCTGTCACCTCTTTGGAACTGCTAACAGTGTCTCTTCCTTTTTTCAACCACACGCAGAAACTACACCAAAATTGGTCGAATATAGTCACGTATATGCAGTATCAGTCTGATCTGTCTTTTTTTATTTCTGTCCGTGTGCCAAAACAATCACTGCTGATGCGATCCTCTTCCTTCCCTTCCAATCACATGTATACCAAACTTTTCTTTCTGTTTGCTCCTCCAATACTCCTTCACTGAAAACTGACCGATTCAAACTCTCCCTTTCCTTTGCTAGTTGAGATCGCTAGGAGCGAGGCGTTCGATCGCCGGCTGTCATACCGCACGTGGGCGCATCATCCTTTTTTTCTTTTCTGGCCTAGACTCCACGCGACCACGAGCCAGGCGCGTGGCGATTCCTTCGATCGGCATAGCAACGACGCGCGATGTCGCATGGGGACAGACTATGGGCCTCGACGACCTACTGGAAACAGGGCCCGTGGCGGCCGGCGAGATCTCCAGAGGCGCGCGAGATCCCACGATGTCTCGGCGAGCGAGGCGCAGGGCGAGCGAGGCCAGGCACGCTCGATGACGATCGTCCGCGATGTCTGTGCGAGTGAGGCGCAGGGCGAGCGAGGCCACGCACGCCCGACGACAGAGATCGTCTGTGGTGCAGTGCCGCAAAATTAGCTCGATGACTTTTCTTCTTCTCTTTCTGTCTAAATCAATCGGATCTGGTCTGGACTCTACCTCGCAAACTAGCGATCTGAAACCAGATCGTGAAACCACCGCAGCCACCGATCTGACAGAACAAACCACTGCCGCCATCGCCGCAGGAAAATCAGAATAAAACAACAACAGTGACATACCTTCGACGAATTAATTTGCACCGTGATCAACCTGGCGCTCTGATACCAAGATGATAAAGATTGTTTGGCCCGATTTTTCACGATGCACCTCCTGATCTGATAGATCTCCCAATCACGTGAGCGGAACACGCGATCTGAAGATTGGGGAACGCCAATCCTGCGAGCAACTCGACGATGAACGACAAACCTCACGCTGAATCAACACGCCAACAGCTCGACAACCCTTGAAAGATTCAAGGACCTTCGCACACACAGGATTACTCTTGACAATTCAAGAACTCTCTTGTCTTTATTGATAGACAACTAGACGAACGTCCGAGACGACGTCACACACGTCGATCCCGGAGGGACGGTGATAACTTGAACTAAAAGTTCTACATAATTTTCAGCCTCCCTAAACCCTAGCCGCCCAGCCTCCTTATATAGGCGGCCAAAAAACTGTTGGGCTTGGACAGGCCCAAACCCAAAACATAAAATAAAACCTAAGTGGCCCACAACGTGACCAGGCTAAGAAATAACATGAACATAGATACAAATTAATGACACAATCTTAGACTTAATTATCACATATCGTAGGTCGTCCTGGCGTGCCAATATCCTCATCATCCTCCCCTTCTTGGAAAGGCGTTGTCCTCAACACCGGAGGGTCTTGTCTTGCACGTGGCGTCAAATCAGCAATATCGCCATTCTCCGTCTTTAAGCCTTGCCAGCCTGCCACACCACATCCTCCCTCTCGGCTAGCTTGACTTGCTCTTGGCATTTTTTAGTCTTTGGTGCCACCCACCAACAAACCTGATTGAGACACAAACGATCATCGGAATGCAGTCTTGAAGCACATGAGCATATCACCCAAAACGGACAGGACATACTCCTGCACACTGAGGATCCGAATGAGCTGAATATACCCACAGACGCAAACTAAATTTTGGTAGCAAATAAAGCACATCACCCAAAACAAACAGAACAATTTCCTGCACGCCAAGGATCTAAACATATTGAATCTGTCACCTCTTTGGAACTGCTAACAGTGTCTCTTCCTTTTTTCAACCACACGCAGAAACTACACCAAAATTGGTCGAATATAGTCACGTATATGCAGTATCAGTCTGATCTGTCTTTTTTTTATTTATGTCCGTGTGCCAAAACAATCACTGCTGATGCGATCCTCTTCCTTCCCTTCCAATCACATGTATACCAAACTTTTCTTTCTGTTTGCTCCTCTAATACTCCTTCGCTGAAAACTGACCGATCCAAACTCTCCCTTTCCTTTGCTAGTTGAGATCGCCAGGAGCGGGGCGTTCGATCGCCGGCTGTCATACCGCATGCGGGCGCATCATCCTTTTTTTCTTTTCTGGCCTAGACTCCACGCGACCACGAGCCAGGCGCGTGGCGATTCCTTTGATCGGCATAGCAACGACGCGCGATGTCGCATGGGGACAGACTATGGGCCTCGACGGCCTACTGGAAACAGGGCTCGTGGCGGCCTGCGAGATCTCCAGAGGCGCGCGGGATCCCATGATGTCTCGGCGAGCGAGGCGCAGGGCGAGCGAGGCCAGGCACGCTCGACGACGATCGTCCGCGATGTCTATGCGAGTGAGGCGCAGGGCGAGCGAGGCCACGCACGCCCGACGACAGAGATCGTCTGTGGTGCGGCGCCGCAAAATTAGCTCGATGACTTTTCTTCTTCTCTTTCTGTTTGAATCAATCGGATCTGGTCTGGACTCTACCTCGCAAACTAGCAATCTGAAACCAGATCGTGAAACCACCGCAGCCGCCGATCTGACGGAACAAACCACTGCCGCCATCGCCGCAGGCAAATCAGAATAAAACAACAACAGCGACATACCTTCGACAAATTAATTTGCACCGTGATCAACCTGGCGCTCTGATACCAAGAAGATAAAAATTGTTTGGCCCGATCTTTCACGATGCACCTCCTGATCTGATAGATCTCCCAATCACGTGAGCGGAACATGCGACCTGAAGATTGGGGAACGCCAATCCTGCGAGCAACTCGACGATGAACGACGAACCTCACGCTGAATTAAGACGCCAACAACTCGACAACCCTTGACAGATTCAAGGACCTTCGCGCACATAGGATTACTCTTGACAATTCAAGAACTCTCTTGTCTTTATTGATAGATAACTAGACGAACGTCTGAGACACCGTCACACACGCCGATCCCAGAAGGACGGTGATAACTTGAACTAAAAGTTCTACATAATTTTCAGCCTCCCTAAACCCTAGCCGCTCAGCCTCCTTATATAGGCGGCCAGAAAACTGTTGGGCTTGGACAGGCCCAAACCCAAAACATAAAATAAAACCGAAGTAGCCCAGAACGTGACCAAGCTAAGAAATAACATGAACATAGATACAAATTAATGACACAGCCTTAGACTTAATTATCACCTATCGTAGGTCGTCATGGCGTGCCAATATCCTCATCACTGCGTTTATCTCTTGTTTTCACCCTTATTTTGTTCAAAACTTGTTAGTTCTTTTTAGTTAGGTGTGTTTAGCCCTCTGATCTTTTTTAATTATTATCTTTGAGAGTTGTTTTAAATAAGTTGATTGGTGTTGGAGAAGAGTAAAATGTTTCATGCTTATAGTGGTGCAAAAGGAAGCTTGCTTAGACTGTGGCTTAGACTTTAGCATGTCATGCTAGATATTATTTTGATTATATACTTAGTAGTTATTGTTGTAGCATGACTTGTCTCAAATAACTGAGAGTGCTTAATGTGCCATTGAAAGAATTATGCGTTGTTTTTATCATACAAAATGATAATATTGTGGTATGCTCCTTTGATGCTTTATTTGGGTTGACTTGGCGCATGCTTACACCATGTTATGACCATGAACCAGTCATCTCAAGCCTCTATGATCATTTAGTTTTTGACTTGTAATATCACTTTATGCTTTGATTAATAATATGTTGTCGCTATGCATGATTATGGCCGTTATTGCTATCTTAGTTGGTCGCTCCCAGTCTCTTGCTAGCCTTCACCTGTACTGAGTATGAATTCTACTCGTACATCCAAACCCCTGAAAACCAAGTTATTCGAAAGAGTCCATTATAAATTCCTATGCATGGCATTTCAAACCATTCCAAGTAAATTTTCATGTGCTACCTTTAAAACCTTCAAAATACTTCTTATTTTGTGACACTGTTTTTAGCTCATGAGGACGTAGTAGTTAGGTTTATTATCTTCCTTACTAAATTAAGTACCCCGACTTGCATGCTTCATCTGCTTGTCACTAATTTTGTAAAGAGTTGGTTAGACCATTATAACATAAAAAAGGGGCACTCCTCCATGGTATGAGATTGTTGGCAGACACCCAAGGATTCGGTTAGCCATGGTTTGTGAAAGCAAAGGATGGGAGGAGTGCCATACTATATAAAAGTGCATGCTATAGATGCCTAATATCAATAACTCAGAACCGCTCTCAACTTGTTTAGTATGGAAGATAACAAGAACTCTATTTCCATTCGTTGATAGGAACAATCACCTCCCAAAACAATTTTTATTTCTGTTTTACAAATGAAAAGCCCTAGCAGATGATAAATCCCTACTTCCCTCTGCGAAGGGCCTTTCTTTTTTACTTTTATATTGAGTCTTCATGTTCTATCCTTACGCACCAATTAAGAGAGCATATTTGTCATTTTGAGTATAATGTGCATAGTCCCAAAACTTATTATTGATTGATTCATGATTATGGTATTGCTTGTTCTCAAAATATTTATATCTAGTCACCCTTTGAGATTTGAAGGTGTCTTATGCATTTATGTTTTGCTATTCCATGAAGGACAAGCTGAATACCACTTTGCTATGTTTTCTCTATGGTCAAAACAAACAAGTAGCTTTCGATGCATTATTATTCATGATCTTTTATTTGTGTTGCTTTTCATGTTGTAACATGCTTGCTAAGTTCTATTGTTAGAATTATATCTTTTTATGCCTATGTTTAGAGTACTTTGATCTCAGCTTGCAATGCTTTACAATAACTTGATCAAGATTGTGTTGGCTGCATGTGACCTCAAAAATTATTTTTGTTATCACTTACCTACTCGAGGACGAGCAGGAGTTAAGCTTGGGGATGCTGATACGTTGCAAACGTATCTATAATTTTTGATCCTCCATGCTTGTTTTACACCAATTGCTTTATGTATTGTTTACACTTTGTTGCATTTTTATGCATTTTCTGGAACTAACCTATTAACAAGATGCCACAGTGTCAGTTCCTGTTTTCTGTTGTTTTTGTATTTCAGAAAAGTTGTACAGAAAATATTTTCGGAATTGGACGGAACGAAGCCCGAAGTCCCTATTTTGCTGACACATACACAAAGTCCAAAGAAGAGACAGACGAGGGCACCGAGGCAGGCACACCAGGTGGTGGCGCACCCCTGGCCGCGCCACCATATGGTGTGGGCCCCTCGGGCGCCCACCGACATCGCCCTTCCACATATATATTGCCTCTGACGCGAAAACCCTAAATTGTCAAGCCTCGATCCACGAAAAGTTCCGTAGAGCTGCCGCCATCGAAGACCAATTTCGGGGGACAGAAGTCTCTGTTCCGGCACCCTGCCGGGACGGGGAATTGTCCCCGGAGCCATCTCCATCGACTCCACCGCCATCATCATCACTATTGCTGACTCCCATGATGAGGAGGGAGTAGTTCTCCCCCGAGGCTGAGGGCTCTACCTGTAGCTATATGGTTTCTCTCTCTCTCTCTCTCTCTCTCTCTCTTTCCCATGGTGTGATCTTTATGTGATTATGAGCTTTGTAATCTAGTTGAATAAGTAGATGTTACTCTTCATCTATTATGCTACTCAAGTGCTTTTATTAATGTAATCTCCAGAGACACCTTGTCTCACGGTGTGAAGTTGATAGTGTGTGCATCGTGTGTGGCTCTTAGGCTAAAGATTACAGTAATACTTATCATGAGTTATAATTTGAGTTGGATGTCTCTATGAAATTGTGGTGTTTGTTTGGAACCATCTAGTGCGCTCAAGGTGATAGTGTGGGGCTATCTAGATTGGGGATTGCGAGCTTTAAGGAGTGCTTTTATAGCCCTACGCGGTGAATTGGTGTTCGTTATCCAACCAGAGTGTAGTTTCAGGGTAGCATAGTGAAGAAAGATATTTATGTGTTCAATTATGATATCATTGTTGAGAGTGTCCACTAGTGAAAGTATGATCCCTAGGCCTTGATTCTAATCATTGAAACACCATTTACAACTAGTTCTTCTACATGTTTGCTTGCTACCATTTTTATTTCAGATTGCAATTACCACTTATAATCATCCATATTACTTGTATTTCACTATCTCTTCGCCGAACTATTGCACCTATACACCTGACAAGTGTATTGGGTATGTTGGGGACACAAGAGACTTCTTGTATCTTAATTGCAGGGTTGCTTGAGAGGGATATATTTTACCTCTACCTCCCTGAGTTCGATTTAGCTTGGGTGATTCACTTAAGGGAAACTTGCTGCTATTCTACAAACCTCTGCACTTGGAGGCCCAACACTGTCTACAAAAATAGAAGCGTGGGTAGACATCAAGCATCTCTTAAACCTTCATGCATGGCGACTCCTCCAAATCCCCACAAGTCTCTCAAGTCGTAGCTTGACCGAATTGATCTTATATGGCAAGAGTTTAAGTCAATCATATCACCAACTTTCAGAATCCCGAAACTGCTTTTGTACCCTTCAATTAGGGGTGAAAACGGAACGGATTATTTCTGACCGACCGAAGGCTTACGAAACGTAAAAACGGATTCGGTCGGATAGTTGGCGGATACGGTCACGGATACGGCTAGCGCTTAATGGATACGAAAAAGGATATGGTTTTACTAATATCCGACTATATCCGTAAATATACCATATTTCACGGTTATATCCGGTAAAATATCCGTCAATGACTTGTTGAGTACGTGATTGGGGAGAGAAGATAAAATAGACTTATATATTTTGCCTTATGGTACACAAACAGCACCATGCAAGGCATAAACTATTTTTATATGAATATATATTTATTTATGTAGAAAAAATTACAAGCTAATTTTACTTTATTATCAACGGGACATCCGATAAATGTTTATCCGCAACCAAACCATATTCGCTCCATATTCGATTCGTATTCGTTACCGATAGACTCCGATTCCGTATTCGTATCCGCACATTATCCGCTCCAATTCCGAATCCAAAAAAATATGGCAACGAATACGGTTTCACTACTATCCGTCCGTATCCGCTCCGTTTTCACCCCTACCTTCAATGTTCAGGACTCTCAGGTCGCATACGAACTCTATTTTGGATGAATTTTACATTAATAAACATTAGGAGAAAAATTCCACAACTTTAATGTTGAACACGTTTCCGTTTGATGTCGTCTTCGGGTCGGAAACCTAGTGCCTTCAAAATCTTTGATGCAGAGATAGATTTTAGAAAACTCCGAATTAAACCAAATTGAGGGGGACTTTTCATATTGTGCAAATTTTCTACACAACAAAGTGTAAAATATGAATTTGTGAACTTTTGAAACTATTAGTAGGTTATTACCAATAAATATAATAAAGTTGATAAAAAAATGAGCTAATAACATATCATGGATGCATTTTACATGCATCATCGTGCAACATGGAGACACCTACCATCAGCCCCTATATATAGTCAAGACCATTCATCAAGAAGGAGGTTCCACATCTACGCCAAAGTTTCCACCGTATACTTCATAGCTATAAACCCTAGATCCACATGTAAACCTCGTTGAGCAAACTCTATAAGCCAACCGAGATCGTATTCTTTGTTGTCTTTGTACAATCCTTTGTGCTTCCACCAATAATAAATTCCAAAAGAAGTTCTTCATCTTCATTGTGTTTTTGATCCAAACCTGTTGACCCAAGCCTCCTTACCGAAGAAATAAACTCTTCTCTGACCTTCACAGCGAGATTGCCTTTGGAATATGAAAACTATCCATCGTCAGCGAGGACAGAGGGAGATGGTGGTAGAGAAAAAAGGGGCTTTCTCGCTCATAAATTAAGCAAGGCATGAGAATTAAGGATAGTAAACACTTCACTCTTATAATCTTGAAATATCTCAAAAAACTCTCTGACCTAATTATCTTGTATAGAGGGAAAGGGAGTACCTACCAATGTCTAACCTCTTAGTTTTCTTGTTGAAGGCTTGCTTTGACTCTCTCCGAGGTGCGAACTCATGATCTAATTTAGGTTTAGATTAGGTGACAATAACATTGTGCACTGTTTCTTCCTAGAGGCATCTCTATTGGAGAACTATTTCATAATCTATGTGTTTTCAATGGTGGTGGTTGTTTGCGACCGGGAGACCTCTCCTCTCTCTCTCTCTCTCTCTCTCTCTCTCTTTCTCTCTCTGTCTCTCTCTTTCATGTGTGCATCTTTGATGTATCACACCCATAAATTTATTAGCACCTCCATTCTGTGATTCTAGCAAAAGTCAAACTATGCCAACTTTGACCAAAATTTTAGAAAAAACTATCAACTTCTACAATATCAAATCAATCTTATTAGATACAAGGTAAAATATATTTTCATATTATATATAGGATAAGCATGTTGCTAGTTTTTATAAAACTTGGTCTAAGTTAACAACTTTTGACTTTAGTAAAATTTATACGCCATAATTTTTTACGGAAGTGAGGCAGTATTAGATCATGTTTTTTTAAAAAAATCTACAAGCTAATTAAGGAAACAATTTATGATATTACATTTATGTTATTTATGCACCTCGTCCTCAAAAGCGTGTACTTTTAGCTTTGTTTGGAGAGTCAAACTATTTCAAACCTTGACTGAGTTTATGAAAAAAATATAATAATTTTTATGAAACCAAATAGCTATATGAGTAAAATATATTTCATTATAAATGTAAGTATACTTACTTAGTGGCATAAATGTTAGTGCCATTTTATTTAAAAATAGTAAAATTTGAAAAAGTTTGATCTCTAACCAAGTTGAAAGTATACTATTTCAAAATAAATGGATTATAAAATAGTAGTAATATAGACCAATGTCATATTATTCTTTATTGTTACTAGCCTAAAACCTTATTTACTTCTCTCATATTTTCACCTTCAGATGATGTGATGTGAGGATGAGGGGGGATTTGATGGTTACCTAATATTTTCCAATCCCATCAAATAAATGCTCTACCCAAAAATACAATTGCATTTAGAAGGGTTTTTAATCTAGGTAAAAATACTATGAAGAAGCTACATGGAAATATCCCATGATCATCTTCAAATTTAACTTAGTAAACGATGTATCATTTTGAGATACAGAATAATCTTCTCCGATCCTCTGAAATACTCCCTCCGTTTTAAAATATAAGATGTTTTAGTTTTGTGAAACAAATGTATTTGGACATCTTTTAGTGTGTAGGTTCACTCGAATATACACACTAAAGCATGTCTAAATATATTTGGTTCACAAACCTAAAACATCTTATATTTTGAAACGGAGGGAGTACATTAGAAGTAACTAATCAAAATCCTCCCAAATTTGTCTCAAAATTTGTCCGATTGGGGTCTGAAAGGCGAAGACCAAAATCGGAGAAACCCACAAAAGGAAATGGGGCTACACGAGTGACGAGATACTGAATGCGAAGACCTAAATTCCGAAAAGAAAAAAATCGCATCGCCGCCGCAGCCCTGCCTGCCTAGATCGCCGGGCGCCGCCGCCGCCGCCATGTCGACCCCGGGCGCCGCCTACTACGCTTCCCTCGCGCGCAAGCAATTCTTCTGCTACCAATGCAACCGCACCGTCCTCATCGCCGCCTCCGCGGCCGCCGCCGGTGAGCTCTCCTGTCCCGAGTGCCGCGGCGACTTCCTGGAGGAGGTCACCGTCCCCGCCCCCACCATCCTCCCCTTCCCCTTCGCCTTCCCCCCTATGATGCCCACCGCCTCTTCCCCATCCCGATCCTCTTCGTCCTCCACCGCCGCGCCCCCCTCCAGCGACCTCTCCAACTTCCTCACCGGCATCCTCGACCTCCAGGATGGCCGCCGCACCAGGTCTAGGAGTGGGAGCGGTGCTGCCTCCGCCGCTGGCACGGCCACACCTGAGAACGAGCCTGAGTCCTTTGACCCGCTCGTGTTCTTCCAGAACTACATCCAAAGCCTCGTCGAGGGCGGCGCCAACATCCAGGTCCTCCTCGACGACGCCAGCGTCAACCTCTCCCCCGGCCTAGGAGGCGGCCGTGCTGGTGGCGCAAGCTTCGGGGACTACTTCGTCGGTCCAGGTCTGGAGCAGCTCATCGAGCAGCTCGCTGAGAACGACCCCAACCGCTACGGCACACCGCCTGCTGCCAAGTCGGCCCTTTCCACGCTTCCTGACGTTGTGGTGACTGATGCCATGGTCGCGGCGGCGGAGGGTGCCGAATGCGCTGTGTGCAAGGAAGATTTCTCACCTGGGGATGGGGCTAAGCAGATGCCCTGCAAGCACATCTACCATGCCGACTGCATTGTGCCCTGGTTGGAGCTCCACAATTCATGCCCCATTTGTCGCTTCGAGTTGCCAACTGATGATCCTGATTATGAGGGCAATAAGGCCTCAAACCCACATCCGGCTGTTGGTATCGCTGCCGCAGCTGCACCTGGGAGCTCTAATACCGCTGGGGAAGGAGGGGAGGGGACTGCAAGGGTGGTAGAAAGGAGATTTAATGTGTCACTGCCGTGGCCGTTTGGTGGATCGGGAGGGCAAACACCACAGCAAGATGGGAACAATGGGGGTGCTGGCAGTAGCTCACAGGACAGCGGCTCGCAGGGTGGAGGCAGCAACAAGAATTGAACACAAACTTGTGATCAGTTGGAGGTATTATTTACATATTTAAACACAGTTTTATACCCGTTCAATTTGGTTGGTAGATTATGTCATGTACTCTCCGTGTTTGGACTATAGGGCTACTATTTATTTTCTTGACTAGAAGGCAAAGAGAGATCCAAATTTGATGTAAAAAACTTTGCTAAATGCAATTGTATTCCATTATTGAATAGGGCTAGGACTTAAAATCTGGAGATGCTATGGTAGAAACTTGATTTGTCACATCCAATCTGAGGCACTTTAGACTTTACTGATCTGGTGGTTTTGTACCATTGGAAAGTAACACTTTGCATATGCTCAGTCAGGCTTGTATTAAGTTCATCATAAGCAATCCATATTACTAGTAGATAGTAAGCAGCTGTTATCACAATGGTACATTACTAGTCTGTGATGAGGAAGTTTATCCATTACTTGTCGAGAGGTTTATTAGCTCATTTGAAACAGTTTAATAACAAATTTTCAAGAAAAAAGTAGTGCGGCAGTTAAACATTGTCGTTGTCTCCAACCTTGATGATTTGGAAACTGTAACTGCAGAGTTTTTTCCAGAACGATCACAAGGCTCTGCTGCAGATATTAGATTCATTCAGGGATGAGCTTTGCAAGCGGTCCCACATCTGGGAGCTCTAGGCATCTAAGTCTCTCATGGTGGCTCTGGTAGTTAATCACCATGGCACACCTCTAACACACTTTTTTTCACGTAGTTTCCTTTTTCTTGTTTTGTTTGCTTTGTAGTTCAGATTGGTTGCCCACTATGGCGCCGTTGCACCTGTTTCACCCAATCTTAATGCATTAACATGCACTTTACCTGCGTGGTCTAAAAAACATGGGATGGTCATGACTCTACAGTCTCAGTGACACATATCGTTGCAGTAGCTGCCTTCAAAGACAGTACATGTTGTTTTGGTTTGTGGCCAGGGTACACAGAACAGGGCCTCACCTCTGCTGAAATTTCACTCCCCGTTCTCAAATCATGTGATTGTGAGTCAATCCTGAAGTTTACACATGCAAATAAATTTACGTATAGGTTGGAAGATTGCAGTTAACAAGTTCAGGATTCCAAAACATCTTTTCTTTTATTCTGTGAGTCCAGGCTTTTTTACTTAGGATACTGTTGCTGTTAAACACTTTCTTTCACTCAATCTTAGTGCATTGACATGCAATTTGCCTGTGCGGTCTAAAAAATCAGTGGATGATCCAAACTCTACAATCCCATCCACACATCTAGGTTCACTATGGGCGTGTTTGGTAGCCCGGGCGGACTCAGAAAATCTCCCCTCAGCTGACATTTGGCTGTTTGTTAGCCCGGCCCGATGACTTGGGCAGTGCCCATATCGACCGAAAACGCCTCCTCAGCCAGGCCGAGCTTCTCACCTCAGCCTGGCCGCGTTCGCCCCGCGAGTCCGTGGGCCCCCACCCCCCAGACCACCGCCCGGCCTCTCATTTCTCACTCTTTCTTCTCTCTCCTTTCTTCCCGAGCTGCACTCCAAATCGCCAAAGGCAACACCACCGCAGACTGGGCCGTCCCCGACCGCACAAGCCGCGCACCGCCGCCGTCCTAGCCACAAAGGCCGCCGCCAAACAAGCCGGCGCGCACCGCCGCCGAACAAGCCGGCGCGCACCACCGCCGCAGAGCCCGCCGCGCGCGCGCCACAGGCGGACTGCCGTGCTCCTCCGCGTCGGGCACTGGCGGCTCCTCTCGCCAGCGCTGGCAGGGGCGGGTGCGGCGGCTCCTCTCGTCGGCGCTGGCGGCTCCTCTCGCCGGCTATCGCCGCCGGAGCTCGAGGCGATGCCCAGGGACCTGATTGCTTTTCTGGAAACTTTGTAGGGACCGGATGGCTTTTTATTTTTATAGGGCAGGGCTGAAGTCATACTACCTACCAAACAGAGTCTCAGCTGAGCTCGGCTCGGCTCATACGAGCTACCAAACATAAGGCAAAAAAGCACATTGTATGAGATCAACCTAGCTGCACTCAGCTTGTGTGAGGTGGGATAGTGCAACCGGCCTACCAAACACGCCCTATCTGTCTTAGAAGAAAACATTCTGTGGTGATTAGGTTATTTGTAGTGAGGATTCTATCAATGCACGTTATAAGCAGAGCAGGGCCTTACATTTTTTCTGAAATTTCACTGCTCTTCATAATCATGTAATTTTGAGTCAAGACTCAGTTTAAACATACCAATTAATTTACGCATTGGTTGCAGTTAATATATTTAGAAATCCAAATCTTGTTTTTTTTTTCTGTGTGTCCAGGTATTTTCGAGTTAATAGATTATTGTTTGCAATGTTCAAATTTAAAGCTGGTCTGGGTTCCATTTGCATAGCTCCAGCCAGGAATCATAATGCAATTCATGTTCTTTTAAACGTGATAATTTAGTTGTAGTATGACGGCTGCCACTTTTAAGTACTACATATAGAAAATCTCTTCAATGAAGTCAGTATGCTGTCGAGAGATTTTGCCATCTGTCGGTGTGAGTTCATGGCTTCATCACGAGTTTAGTTTACTTTGTTGGGGTTATCTTGATTTGATTAATCCGCATGCTTTAGCAACCATTGAATCATATGTAGGGGATGTTCCAAAATTTAATAGGAATATGGAAAGATGTGTCTCCTTGTCTGAGGCTTCTAATCTTATGATACTTTTCTCAGGCTTGATGCGCATAACTTTAGACTTACAAGGGCCCTTCTTTTGCAAAATTTCTGCCAAATCAGCCTTTTGTGTACATCCTATGGATGGATGCATTAGTGTACTTCCAGACAGACCATTTCCTCATTGCTGATTTAAGATTGACCAAACTTTTCACATTAGACTCCCGACCCAGTTTTGTAACCAGCCAAATGATGCTAATAGTTTATTCTTTGTTTTTTATTTATTTTGGAAACTGCCATATCTTTTCTTCTACAGAAATCATTTTTAATCATCGAGCAGAATTTTGGACAATAATGATAATCAGGGTCGGCCCTGAGCATGTGCAGCCGGTGCAACTGCACCGGCCCCCCAACTCTCAGGGGCCTGGCACCGAAATTAGTAAGCTGTAGGCCTATTTTCTCAGAGAAAAATTAACTGGATAGTAAAAGCCTATTAGCGGGATTGGCCTTTGTCTCATTCTCGTTTTCGCCTGTCTCCTTGTTTCCAATCTCCATTGACTGGTTGCGCAGATGAAAATAGTAATACCATGGACAACACCGCCGGCGTGCTGCCTGCTTGTGATGTGTTTTGACTGTTTTGATGCTGACTTGTCTATTCCTTGCAAACCTCTCCATAATTTGCTAAGTTCACTAGAAATCCTCTTCTGTATGAGTCGCATGTTCATTTGTTCGTTTTAATCCGATCGATTTATCTCCATTGCCTTATGTTCTTCTGCTTCTGGAGCTCCCCAAGTCCCTATTGTAGTATTCTGGCATTCCCTATAGGCTTGAGAGATTTGATAGCAAAGAGCCGAAGGGGGCAAGTGTTGACTAGTACTACTTAACTAGTATTACCCATAGACCCTGATTGCTATTGAGCCAACTTGTGCAGTTGAGATGTTTGAATTTAATAGAACATAGATTGTTGTTGATCCAACATGTGATTGAGAAGGATCTGTTTAACAGATTAAAATTTATACTTCTCCAATTTGTTAGAAGAGATTGCACTTGTTTATTTTGAGCACTAGGGCCCCAATTTTTTTTGTCTTGCACCAGGGCCCCTGCCATGCCAGGGCCGGCCCTGATTGATAATGTTCTTTGTCAGTAGGAACTTTGGATTCAGTTGCTAGGAAGTTGAGAATCTTGTCATCAGCATAATTATACTTTTCATCAGGTTTCCATAAATTATTCATCTATCAGCACACACGTTTACTTTTGGTCATGAAATCTCCATGAGAGGAACATAGTTTGTCCATCCATAGTATTGGCCAACATAGTTACTCATAGTATTACTGTATCATTCTGAAACAGAGTTGCTTTCCAAGGTTATTCTGTTGTGTTGCTGTGTTTGTGCCATATGGTTTGCCCAATCATCATCCTCAATTTAGCTTGTCTCCTAAATGTTTCTTAGGTTCTACTTCAAAGTTCAAAGGGAAGGATCTTCATGCCTGTGTGTTCTGTTGGTTTAGCTGTTGGATGATTACACAGTGATATCTCATAGGTGTCAGTGGTGGCTTGAATTGTTGAAGAGTGCTAAAATAAATCTTCTGTGCAATTTTCCTTCACATCTTTCCTGTATTATATCTACTATTGGTCAATTAACCATCCAAGGATATAGCTTTTGACCACATAGTACCTCTCACTTATTTACAATATTTTGACACCTTATAACTTATGAATAAAAAGGTTTTCCATCTACTTTGGAATGTTTGTCCATGAAATCAAAGGTTCAACCGCAAGCTCTCAGGGTGCATCTCAAATTTCTACAGTAAAATGCAGAGCTATCTAGTACCTGTTATATTCAAAAGCTTGAACGCTTGATCTAGAATATACTGTTTGCAACTGTTATAAAAAAAGTTCCTAGTTATCCTAGAAACATGTTACATTTAGTTGTATGCCATACTACTATCACTGAAAGAATATAGTACAGTATACATTTTTCTATATTAGCTTCGGTTTATGCATTTTTTCTCTTATCTTCACCTTTGGTTTTGCTGCTTGCCTGTGCATTTCTGTATTCAGCTATGTCTCTCCTCTCTTTGGCCAGTACTTACAGGCTCATATTGCCCTTCTTTGCATTATGTACCAGCTACTAACAAGAGTCATATCTCCTTGCAGGTTCCCTTGGTGATGCGCCTAAATGTCTAGAATGTTCATGAGCCACCGTGAGTTATACAACAGAAAATCGAAAGACAAAGGAATTTACAGCCTGTTTATTTGGTGGAACAATGTTGGTTTTAGTTGTTCCTCTCTCTGTCCATTAGGGCGTGTACACAAGTTACAGAAACTGCCGTGGCAGGAAGTGTGTTGCCGAGACTCTTTGTGCAGATTTGTTAATCGATCTTGTTTCATCAAGGACCAAAACCTAGCTAGCCTGCCTGCGTTGTGCTTTGTGTGCCAGATGAGATTGGTGCTACGTGTAAAGTTAGATGTGTTTTGTTTGTGTTTGCAGGAATGCATCGCATCAGCAGTTGTGCTCTATGGTGGAACTCATGGACGTGTGATCTTGGCATCTTGCTGAGATTTGTCCGAGACATTGTCAAAGATAGTGGGGATGGGAATCCTCCACCATATTTTAGGTGCCGACCTCCCAAGAACATAACATTCGTCTGTGCATGTCCTTCCACAGGCACTGCGTCTTTTCTAGGGAACGAGATCCTCTGACGTAAACGAAATAACTGCAGAGGGAAGTAAACGATTTTGGTTCGTCCGATCTGGATTCGACGGCAACCAGTCCGATTCCTAGAAACGCAACGCAGCACCGAAAGCCCAGCCCAACAAAGAAGCGATATGCTTCCCTCACCGCGTTGACCATGGAGTCGCTCAAGCATCGTGCATCGTCGTCGATCGACCGTCTCGCCGCAGCTGCCCTCCCCGACCGCATCCAGCGGGTGGCGCGCATCCGCCTCCGGTCCTCGAACGGTTCCGGCGTCGTCGAGCCGGCGCATCCGCCTCCGGTCCTCCAACGGTTCCGGCGCCGTCGAGCCAGACCTGTGGTTCCGCCGCCGTTGAGGATTTCCCCGCCATTGCCCATGCTGGCCGTCTCCTCCAAGATTAGGATGGCGATTCCGGCGTTGCCATCTTCAGCTGATTCTGAGCGCAAACAGCAGTGTCAGTAATTGCAAAGTGTGTATATTGTCTGAAGTCTGAACATATTCAGTGTTCTTATCTGAATATGAAACTGCGAGAACTAAATTGAATTGCCTGGAAATTAATATCTATAGGCATGGTATAAAACAGCAAGAACTAAACTGAACAGAATTGCAAGTACTCAACTGAACTGCAAGATCCGAACTGAATTGCAACATTGGAGCTAGAAAGCAAAAGAGCAAATGCCAACAGAGAGTTGCAGTTTTTTACATTGTAAACTAAGAAATATTCAGAAATGGCTACTGATCAGCTCCAGATGGTTTCTGCACAGACTTATCAAATTCCTTGCTAGTGACACACGAGTACAAACAGAAATCTTGTACAGGTCAGCTTCCAAAAAATTGTGCAAGCAAGTACTGCGGCGTCCATGACATCAAGCAAAACTGAAACATTTCACCATAGGCCAGTAATATAGTCATCTGTGATAGGTCCCTGCAAACTGCAAACATATTCACCTTGGAAAGCTTCAAATATACCAGGTGTATATAGCTTGCTAGCCTGCAGCAACATAGGTGGTGGTCTCCTCATAAATAATTTAGGCAACTTTTTCCTTGAGTCAAATTCGGAATTCAGTTCGTTGTTCCTTTTTCCTTGCACCACCCTTTCAAAATGCTTAAAGAACCGGATGATTTCAAAATCAGATTTGAAATGTATTTTCAAGTCATTGTTTAGACTCTCACTCAATTGTGTACTTCTCATTCCTAATGTGAAGACATCCTTCATATAACATTCAGCCCATTTTTCTTTGAACTTATATATACTATCCAACCAAGTTTGCTTGCTCACCTTTTTCCTCATGAGATCAAACTTTAGTTCAAACTCCGCAATGTCTTCATACTCAAACATGCACGCGCTGAAATCTGATAAAATACTTGTTTCTTCAATCTCCTCTTCATTTTTTTCTTTCTTCTTCTCTTTCTTCCTCTCCTTTTTCTTCTCCTTTTTCTTGTCCTTTTTCTTCTCTTCATCGGTCTCCTCATGTAAATGCTTGACAGCATTTTGCATGATGTGGAAGGTGCATAATCCATGCCATGCTTCCGCAAACACTTCTCCAACAGCCTTCTCCATTGCAGCATCTTGATCTGTATAGAATGTTTTAGGCATCTGTCCTTTATGAGCATTTAGAAATGCCTTAAACAACCACTTGAAGGATGCAAATGTTTCATCATACATGAGAGCAGCACCGAAAACTACAGTTTGTCTAAAGTGATTGAATCCGACAAAAACACCAAAGGGTCTGCTCTCTTTGTTTGTTCCAAAAGTGGTGTCAAAACTAACAACATCACCAAAATGTGCATAGTCCATGATCATTTTAGCATCAGCCCAAAAAATGTTTGCTATTTGTTCTTCACAATCCATTTGCAATGCATATTGGAATGACGGATTTTCAGCAATCTTGTCTTGAAAATACTTAAGCATGCTACCTGCTTGGCCATATGCCATTTCTCGTTGACGCTTGGTCCTCAAATAATTCTTTTGATCAAGGAGGGTATAGCTAAGATTGGATCGTCCACCAACATGGCGACTTGCCAACTCATGTGCGGCTTTTGGCCCAATACCTGCATCATCTGCCATTTCAATTTCACATGCTTGTAACTCTGAAATTTTCCTTTGTGACACCATTAAATGTAAAGTTTCTGGAAGGTGTAGTGTGTGATTGTGTTCCAAAACCAGCCCAGATACTTTGAGACTATCCTTCTTTCGGTCCATTTTAAGATTCATATGAACTTGGCAATCGGTTCTAGTTTCAGCTCGAGGAAACTTTGTTAAATTATCCCTTTTATCTTGTGATCGAAGACCCTCATTTGCACAAACAAATCTGCATGATGTAACTTTGCCATCAGATGACCTTTTGTTTGTATACCTTTTCCTGACCTCAAATCCTTTCTGCCCACTGTAGCTCAACCAAAATGCCCAAGCTTCATCCGAATTCCTAAATTCCATGCCAACATGAGGTACCAAACCAGGCAATACAACTCTGCAATGTAAAAATAAAATAAGCATGTGAATTAGTAAAATGAGGAGAATATGTTGGCAAAGAAAACATATAGCCGCTTACAAAAATGTGGGAGATCTCATGCCAAAGCACTTGGGATAATTAAATTACCGATTGAAATTAGACTCGTTGTGTGACGTTTGATCAATTTCTTTCTCAGCTGTTCAGCCATCTCTGCTTCTTTCTCGGTCTCTTCTACCATTTCTGTTTGTTTCTCTGTTTCTTCTTCCATGGGCAAACAGAATCTTTGATCAATTTCAGTGAACTAGTTCCATGAGCAACAAGAGAATTGATCAAGTTCAAAGAAGTCTGAGGTGGAAAACTAGACAATGAGAGGAGAAAACCAGGCTACAGGGATTTATTACCTAAGAATGACAAAACGGAGCAGCACATCTGCTTCAGGTCCGACGATCTTGACTTGGCGATCTTGTTCTTCCGCTGTTTCTTCTCTATCTGGCTTCTCGCGCCCTTTTCTGTATTCTGGCACCTTTTTCCTGAGCTGGAGCGGGTGGTTTCCCTCCCACGTTCCTGGACTGGGCCTTGGGCCGACTGCTTTGCTACGTTTCCAGACAATCGGACCTGCTACCGTCGAATCGAGATCGAACGAACCTACATCGTTTACTTCCCTCTGCAGTTATTTCGTTTACGTCAGAGGATCTCGCTAGGTAGCACCCGTTTGGTCAACAAACACTGGGAGTGCCTTAGTGACCAGTACAAAACAAACACAGATACATTATCTCACTCTCCTTGGGCTCTTAGCTGAAACTGGACGCAGAATGAAATCTGGTTCTGTGGGTCGGACGATGTGCATAAGAAATGGGAGAAAAAGGAGGGACATTTCTGAAGATAACGTATGAGCGTGGAAATTGCTTCAATTCTGGACGTGTTCATTCAATAATGCAAATGTCTTGCCAAATGAGCAGGTTACAGTTCATATCCTACACGCACCCTTCCTATGTACCTGCGCTCGCTAGCTTCTCTCCCTGTGAGAGAAAAGCCAGCCAACCTGCCTATCCAGACATCCTAAGGTAAAAAGTTGAGAAAGAAAGTGCCCAAGAAGAAGGTATTCCAACGAAGAGTAAAACAGAAGGCACATATGCCGGAAAATTTTCTCCTGGACTTCATCGGCAACCACCGGTGAGTAGGGTCTGAATTGAACTGCCTGCAGCTGCCTTCTTCTTTGGCTGAAAATCCATCATCACAGGGTCAAAATACATATACACAAGGGAGGTTATGGGGGTGCCATGTAAGCCTACAAGGTACCTTCTGATTGTTGAAGAGGTCCTCTGCAATGGATTCCATTTGTTTTCGCCGCTTCTCCTCTCTCATGAAATCAGTTAAGTTGCCCCTTTCGTAATCAGACTCTCTGCAAAAGGAAACAAAACACAGCAAGCTTTTTTAGTGCCAAACCTATTGATAAACTTCAAGTTCTATTGGAAGTAGTCTTCCTAATTCTTTACCTGTATGGTTCTCGTGCGAATGGAATAAGGGCCCTGAAGCTGTTTCCAGACACGGTTTCCCTCTGAGAAGTTGAAGGACAAGAATTGTGTGTTGGCATTCAGCTGTTTGTGTCAACAAGATGACATGAATACGGCATATAGAACATACCTTTTTGAATCGCTTGAAGTTAATGCCTCCAGATTTTGTTGACACGGCACGGGCTGGCTGAATGTTCCTTTTAACAATCAGATTTTGACTAAAAATAACATGGCAGGTCTCTTCCCTGCTAGTTTCCAAGCTCTCATCCTTTAGCGCCTTGTTCACGAAGACAGCATGAGAAGTCTTTTCCCTGCTAGTCTCCACGTTCTCATCCCTCAGCACCGTGTTTATGACCTGAACATCCTCATCTCCAGCGTTGAACTCCGGAATTGCTGTTTTCTCTATGACCTGAACATCCTCCTCCATGGATTCAGAAATTTGGTCTTTCTCCAGATCAGTGCGAATATTGATGTTGACGTCTGTTTCTCCCAAATCTGCAGCTTTCGTGCTGCTTATAACTTTGCCTTCTGCTTTCTCGACTGAGATATGCTGAATATTATGCTGATGCTTGCTAGCAGAAACAGTATGATCAGATATTGCAGTGTCCATTTCAACATCAGAATCCGCCACAATAGTTTCATCTGTTGTCTCCGAGGATGTAATAATGACTACCAGAAACAAAATAAATTGAATATTTAGATTTGTAGGCTTGATGTTCCACAGGGAAACAAAAGCATCACAAAAGACTGGCTACACACTAGGATAACTCTGAAGTCAACAGAAAAACGTAAGGCTGGTGGTATACTAGTAAGTATGCAAATGCATAATGATAAGATGCCCAAATACTTGGCACGATTCTCCAAAAAAAATGCATGAGTTGTACTTCTATACTTACAAGCAGGTGGTTCGATAGCAGCTGCTTCCAAGCGACCAGACAATACAGCAGCAAACAGCTTCACGTCAGTGATCTTGGCCAAGGGTAATAGAGGGCGTATCTTACTGAATTCCAAAGGAGATTTTGCAGGAACAAGAAGAATCTGTTGGTCACTCTCTCCAGTTCCAGAATTCTGTTAATTTCATGCTCAAGTCATTCATCTGTTTGCAACTCCCATAAAAGTAAAGAGTACTTCCGACTAGAGGCAATGAAGCAATCGCATAAGGTAGCAGCAGAATAATTAATCGACATTATTAGCAGCTCAAGCCCTCTTCAACTTGAATTTGGTTGCCTTAGTTCTTTAAAGAGAAAATGCATAGTTCATCCACGGTATTCTCAAAAAAAAAAAAAAGAACGTGTTCATGACATAGTCTAATATTTACCTGGCTGTCAGCACAAAACTCCTCGATATTAAGATATTTTGCTCCAGCTAACTCCAGTAGCGCTTGTATTTTCTCTCCAAATTTATACTGCAGATGAATAACTAGTCAACAGCAAAATGCTTGATGAAATGCTTTAACATTATAAACACTACCTTTTCTGATGATCCCAGGATAAAAGTATGGCCTGCTATGCAATTTTCCATGAGCTTGTTCTCAACCATCTTTATATCCACCCCATCAAGAGTCAGGTTTGGAATATATCTGGATCAAGTTCCATGGATGTCATCGATATGTGATTGTGGGAGAAACACAAGTTGATGCAATAATCTATAGAAACTACAATCTCAGGTGCTGAAGATTGCCCACAGCTTACTGTGTATAAGAAGGAATCTCTGCGTGTATGTTCTTTTCCGTAAATGCCTGAAAACAGATCAAAACAAGAAACTCAAACCTGGAATATGCATATGAATAGACAAGTGTACATGGCACAAGGGAACAAGTTGTTCATTGCTATATAAATTTAAAGAATCACACCAGAGACCTCCTCGTGTCCTTCTATATTCTACATGCCAACTAGTAATGAGTTAACTTAATTCACACAATTCAAGTTACAAGCTAAAAAGCACTAGAGCATTCAAGCAATGCTGCAAGAGGGAAAAAGAAACGTACCTTGAACCAGTTTCCCAAGATGATCGTCTTTTTTGTGACGATTGCATCGAGGAGCTCAGGCGTCAATGGAGAGGATTCATCCACAAGAACATGTGTACATGCATCATTCCACTTACGGGTAACATATGCACCTTGCAGAGATAATACCAGGTTATCAAAATTTAGTAGCAAAAAGCATGACAAAACCTGTGCTCAACAATGAATCAACAACACTTAGTTGCACATCATACAAGTGCAGACTACCACTAACCAATAGATGTCATGACTGCCTGCAATGATCGATCAATTCGTGCCGACTTTTTGCCATGAAAAAAGACCACTATGGGGACAAACGACAACCTGTCAGGAATATCAGCAGAAGTAAGTACAGCTTATGCATCCACCTTTTCAACCAACACACCAGTCAGATATGAATTAAAACACAGTTAAATTAAAAAATTGCACACATTGACAATCACTTCTTACAGATAGTTGCACACCTAATTAAAAAGATGCAGAAGCAGGGAAGGCACAAGCATGTTGCTGCCGCATTTTCTTTTATACTCACCTGAAGGTCGTGCTGCCAGTTCCAAACGTCAAAGTATCTCCATCAGTAAGCATGACATCTTCATCTTTCCGTAGACAACTGCCCTGGGTCCCTTGTACCTTGTTGACAAATGTGCCGTATTTTGAGCGGTCGATGATACTAACACATGAAGGGCTGGCTGGAGCACCAGAATGTGGATCCCAGGCAACCACCTTTTCAACTACGATCTCCGCATGCACTCGGGACATCGATGTGTCCGTTTGTGTGATATCGCAACCTATAGCAGGAATGCCAACATTAATCTACGATCTTGCGCACCAATATTCACTGTATAAACCAGCATTACTAAATCACATGCTATTATATTGACAATCGATCGCCTTCATTAGACTGCATTTCAGACAAATGAAGAGACAGGACACAAATTCAGAAATCAGAATCGTAGGAATGCATGTCCGAATCCCAGAACATCGATTGTCCACTAATACAGCTATCTCATCCACAACATTTTATACTGATCAACAATAGCATGCAGAAACAAAACCTGAGTGAACCAACAAGCCTTAAATATCACAGGGAACGCAAGCCAAAAGGGGCACCTTTGCGGCCGACCGTGTACGTCCCGGCGGCGGAGATGTAGTACTTCTGCGCCCCTGCAAGCACCCAGGGAAAACATTCAGAGAACTACAGTAAAAGCCAAAACTTATTCGGGAGGTCTGTGGAATCGGAGGGGGGACGGGGGTAGCGCACCGCGCGCTGTGACGACGGGGGTCAGCGCCCAGACCATCCTCTCCCTCTAGAGCTACTTGCTCCTCGTCTCGAGTTCTTGGGGGATGGGGGGCTTTCGCAGTCGCGATGGGCGGTGGCCGGCTGGGGTTTGGTCCTGATGCTCCGGTGGCGGCCGCCGGAGTAGCGCGATTACCGCCTGACAAGGCACGCGCGGCGGTGGAAGCGAGTCGGACCAACTTGGAATACGTCTCTTCGCAGGGAATACGAAATATGGTTGTTCCCTTTCTTTACGATCTGGGCCCGATGTTGCGTAATTGGGCTTGTCCGATCATGTGGATGTTCCTGGAGCACGTCGTAGAATTCTTTTTTTCACTGAACCATTAACCATCCTGGTTCAGTTTTTTTTTATGTACGGATAAACGACATGAATTCGTGCTGCATATTTTATTCCTTTTATGGACTCTGAGTAAGAGAAAAAACCAGTGATATAAGAGGTTGTCAACCGTGCCCGGGCAAATACGTACATTTCCAGTATTTATAAGTAAGGATGCAAGTGGGATTGCTCGCGGGAGACCCGCTTATGTCCGCATAGTCCTGCACGTGTTAAGTGGATGTTTTGCGAGAGCCCGCTAAACTTATATAGATGTCCACTATCCCATATATGTTCACATATGTCCGTAAATACGTCGTTATAATTTTAGCAAATATCATGACGAACATAGCCGGCGGTATTCCATAACTTTTCCGTTCACACCATATCGCGTTCTAGACGGAGATATGTAGGATAATGTGGAAGGTGGGATAGCTCACTTATCTCTTTTAATTTTGATGCTTGGCCATGGATACCTACTTAACATATTATGTGGGTTTGGGTAGTGGACACCGCGGATAGCCCGTTTCCACCTGCACCCTGATTTATAAGATACTATATTCCGACATAGTCGTCCTTAGCACCTTGAGATTATTCCTCAAGTACAAACTATATTCAATAATTCCAGAATATAAGCAAATTCCATATCGAGACTTAGAACTCATATATGTATAGAGAACGCAGTTTGACGAAGTATAATGTTTGTAAGACACAAATAGCTCCTACAGGAAAGAAGCAAAAGCCCATGAATAGGACTAATATCTTGTGTGGTCGATTGGCAACACAAAGAATTGGTGGGCAAAGAAATTTCAGCTGTGAATATACCAGAATTGGCCCCATAAATCTTAATTCTTGACATCACTGCAGTTTTTTTAAAAAAGATTTGACATCACTAGCTGGTAATTCTAGCTCCGTCACTGTTAGTGGAATTGGAAATGTAAGTGTGCTAAAGGCCATGAATTTCAGAAAATGCTGCTTCTGACAGAGGCAGATCGTGAAGGTGCTCGTGTAACCCTCCCTTCCTCACTGAAATCTTCTAGGAGCACTAAGCTCTCTAGAATTGAAGCCCTGTGAGTGCTTCCGTTTTGATTTTTCTAATGAATGGTGTGTTGCCACGCACAGGGCTAGGTGTCAATATATTTTAGGATTTGATTTTCTAGAGTCGGTTCATTTGGGCTTTTTGGGGTTAAAAAAGAGAAACGTGTGGTGGTCATTCTAAAAAAGGGAGAATGTGTGGGGGTGGTTGTTTTAGAGAGAAGTCATGATGCTTCGCTGCTGAACCGCTCTCCCTTCATTTTCTCGCGTGGAGAGCAACGGTGGACGCAAATACGGCATCATGAGCGAGGGCCGGCGAAAATACAGCGGCATGAGCACCGGCCGGCAAAAATATGGCTGCCAGGTGCACTCCACCTCCTCCAAGCCAGGCCCCATTAATCACCCGAGGTGGCATATCAAGCTCACCGCCTCTGTCTTCGACGGTGTTGCTGCCACCGTTCAATCGACAACCAAGGGGGCAAGGAGGAGCACACGGGGAGCGGCCCGACGATGCATGGCTTGTAGAGACGCCAGATCCTGTGGTCAACGTCGCCATTGCCATCGTACGTTCTCTTTTTTCCACGAGGTCAACTTCATCCGTGGCCCATTCATGTCCTTTTTCTCTCTCGGATGAGGCAGAGCAGCGGTGTGAGGCGCAGGTCGCAGAAGCGGCCATCAATGTCGTTGACCCCAGGAAAATCCTCCTCGGTGGCACAGTTCTCCACCATTTCAGCATGAGGCTTGCTCTAGTACAGCCCCCTCCATCAAAGTCAACTAAGCCCATGTCCAAGGCTCCAAGCGCATATCCAAAACCTGGTATACCTATATATAGACATACGGATCAGGGTATGCCTTCTACCCTTCAACATATGTCCCACATTTTCTGATGGCCTGGTCAATCTCACCTGCCAACACCGATCACCACCGCCGCCGGTATGACATCCTTGCTCAGGGCTTAATAGGATTGATAGGATACTCATATCAACAAGGTATACCTTCTTTTCCGGAAGCTCGTCAAAAAAGAACTCTGGGTTAAGCGTGCTTGGCTTGGAGCAATTTGAGGATGGGTGACCGACCGGGAAGTTGTTCCCGGGTGCTCACGAGTGAGGGTAAAATGCGCAGAAAAGACTAGTGTTGGTCTATGGGGCTAGTGTAGAGATCCTAGAGAGCTGCCAGGGGTAACAGGCCCGGCCACGGGGTGCTCCGGGTGTTACATTTGGTATCAGAGCCGACCCTTGCGGTAACACGGGTGTGTGCGGGTTAGGTGTGCGGACATGTGGCCCGTTGTGGCACATGGATCGACATTGGACACATGGACATGTCCAAAAGGGAGATTTCCTAGCCCCGGGTTGACCGACGAGGACGTCGGTCTTCTAAGGGGGTAAGTGTGTGACATCCTGGCTCAGGACTTAATAGGATTGATAGGATACTCATATCAAAAAGGTATACCTTCTTTTCTGGAAGCTCATCCGAAAAGAACTCTGGGTTAAGCGTGCTTGGCCTGGAGCAATATGAGGATGTGTGACCGACCAGGAAGTTGTTCTCGGGTTCGCACGAGTGAGGACAAAGTGCACATGAAAGACTAGTATTGGTCTATGGGGCTAGTCTAGAGATCCTAGAGAGCTGCCAGGGATAACATGTGATACGTTGCAAACGTATCTATAATTTTTGATGCTCCATGCTTGTTTTACACCAATTGCTTTATGTTTTGTTTACACTTCATGGCGTTTTTATGCATTTTCTGGAACTAACCTATTAACAAGATGCCACAGTGCCAGTTCCTGTTTTCTGCTGTTTTTGTGTTTCAGAAAAGTTACACAGGAAATATTCTCGAAATTGGACGAAACGAAAGCCAAAGTTCCTATTTACCTGACACGAAGACAGAGTCCAAAGGAGAGATGCCCTGGCCGCGCCGGCCTGTGGTGTGGGCCCCTCGGCCCCCCCTCTGACATCGCCCTTCCGCCTATAAATTCCCATCGTCACGAAAACCCTAAAGGTCCGAACACTTTTCCACGAAACATACTGCAAGCCGCCACCATCGTCGACCCGAGATTGGGAGGGTCTAGAAGCTCTTCCCGGCACCCTGCCGGAGAGGGGAATCATCACCGGAGGCCTTCTTCATCACCATGCCAGCCTCCGGAGTGATGCGTGAGTAGTCCACCACTGGACCATGGGTCCATAGCAGTAGCTAGATGGTTGTCTTCTCCTCCATGCGCCTCATGTCTAGATCTTGTGAGCTGCCTATCATGATCAAGATCATCTTTGTGTAATTCTGTATGTTGTGTTTGTTGGGATCCGATGAATATTGAGTACTATGTCAAGTTTATTGTTGATTTATCATGTCTATGTTATTTGTGATCTTGCATGCTCTCCGTTGCTAGTAGATATCTTGGCCAAGTAGATGCTAGTGACTCCAAGAGGGAGTATTTATGCTCGATAGTGGGTTCATGCCTCTAGTAATCTGGGAGAGTGACAATAACTTCTAAGGTTGTAGATGTGTTGTTGCTACTAGGGAGAAAACAACAATCATTTGTTTAATGACAATTATATTGTTTACATTACACACTTTGCTTAAGGCGATAATCTGTTGCTTGCAACTTAATACCCAAGGGTTGTTCGGATGATATCCTGCAGGTGGATTATTATTCATAGATAAAGTTGGATTACGGTCTATGTATTATGTTGTAATGTCCAAGTGAATCTCATAGTGATCTTCATGACATGTACATGCATTGTTATGCATTCTTTATTTTGTCAATTGCCCAGCTGTAATTTGTTTACCCAGCATGTTATTTATCTTTATGGAGAGACACCTCTAGTGAACTGTAGACCCCGGTCCATTCTTTTATATTTATATTACCATCTACTGCAAGCACTGTTTACTTTCCGCAAGCATTACTTTATTTCACCGCAAGCAAACATCTCTTTCCACACTATACGTCTAATCCTTTGTTTTCAGCAAACCGGTGAGATTGACAACCTCACCATAAGTTGGGGAAAAGTAGTTTGGTTGTGTTGTGTGCAGATTCCACGTTGCTGCTAGCTCAGACACTGCGCACAAGATAGTTTTTAGGCGCCTTCAACTGTTCTCAGGCGCTGTTGCCAAAGTCAGCTAGCAACAACCTTTAGAAGTTGTTTCTTTCTCCTACTGGTCGATTAAACTTTGGTTTCATAACTGAGAGAAAACTTACTGCTGTGCTCATCATACCTTCCTCTTGGGGTTTCCCAACTGGTCCTGTGAGACATCAAGACTTTTTTTGGTGCCATTGCCGGGGAGAAAGAGGATTTCTGCAAGGGGTGTCTCTCACTTCCAATCTCTTTACTTTGTTATTGTTTTGCTTAGTTTCTTTACTTTACTTTGTCTGCTTCTTGTTTATCAAAAATATAAAAAATAGTTCCTTTTATTGTTGGTATTTTGTTACTTTATTTTTAGTTCATTATGTTGATCCCTGAGTATGTTCTGAAAGACCTGTCATTAGGTAGTGGTTCTATCATTGGGAAAGATAACATTGAGGAATTCTTTAGTTATGTCAGTAAGCACAAAGATGTTGAGGATAGATCCTTAGCAGAACTTGCTCCTAATTATGAAACCGCTGCTGCCTACTTAGTTCACATGTTGGAGGCTAGGTTTGTTAACCTTAACCCCATAATACAGCAAATGTTTCTTAAACTTCATGATGTTGAAGACCCTAAAAAGAGAGATTTTATTTTGGAAACTATGCGTAAAGAATTTAGAGACGTTGTTATAGAAGCTAGGAAATTCTTTGATCATTTTGATATGCTAGGCTCATGTGTAGATGTTATTGGTACACTTGACAAAACCAGACCCAAAAAGGGGGAGGAAATCAAAATACTAATACCTTTTAAACTCTTAGGAATGCATGAAGCTTTGAAAAATAATTTCGATTGGATTGTTCCTGAAAACCCTTTTGATGAAAGTAGTGAATCCAAGAGTGTTGAGAAAGGATCTTCTAAAACTTATGTGGATAAAATACAATTCCTTGTTGAAAAGACTTCTGGTATTGATCTTGATGCTTCTTCATTTGAAAATACTTGATTCTTACTTTCTGCGCCTAGCTCAAAGGCGTTAAAGAAAAGCACTCTTGGGAGATAACCCATGTTTTCTTTTCAGTACTTTTTATTTTTGTTGAATCTTGAAAGTTGTTACTACTGTAATGAGCTCTCCTTATCATTTTTATTTTGTTTTTGTGCCAAGAATAACATCTAATTTGAGGAAGGTAAGATTTGGGGAAATTGCTGTCCCAAAACAGATTTCTGCGCTTTGCTGTAAAAATTCGTGAAAATTCCAGTACGTCGTATTGATCTGCGATTTTTTGTGCACATGCCCCATGTTATTATCTAACTTTCATTAGTTTTGCACTTTTCGATTTAAGCAACAGAAGATTTATGAAAAAATCGATCTTTACCTGATGTTCTATTTTGACAGATTTCTGCCACTATTTGCATTTGCCTCTTGATCTCTCTCTTTTTGAGTTATTTTGATCACGGAACTTTTGAGAGAAGTTGCTACAATATCTAATGTGTTAATAGGTGTTGTACTTGAGTTGAAACTGAACCAAAAGTGGATTTACTATCTTGCATACACTAATGTTGCTAATGAGAATTGTGTGAAGTTTTGTATGAAGGAAGTTTTCAAGTGTAGGGAAAGGAGAATGATGAGATGAGATGAAGTATGGACAAAAGCTCAAGCTTGGGGATGCCCATGTCACCCCAAGAAATATCCAAGAGGGACAAGCGATCAAAACTTGGGGATGCCCAAGGCACCCCGTTCTTCATCAACAAAAATATCAGGTCATCTTTCAAGACACTATATTTTTATTGCTCCATATGCTATGTGTTTTTCTTGGAGCATCTTTATTTTTGCTTTCAGTTTTCTTTTGTTTTGTTTGTTGTAATAAATGGTTGGACCCCAACATATTTCTTTTGGAGAAGACACACCCTGTTTTCATTCACTCAAATCGTTCTACGCGTGTTCTCTTTTTGTAGTACCGCGTTTAGATTTTGTTTTTCGCCTTTATTTTTGTTCAGAACTTGTTAGTTCTTTGTAGCTAGGTGTGTTTAGACGTCTGGTCTTTGTTGCTTTTCATCCTTGAGAGTTGTTTCAAATAGGTTTATTGGTGTTGGAAAAGATTAAAATGTTTCATGCTTATAGTGATGCAAAAGGGAGCTTGTTTAGATTGTGGCTTAGACTTTAGCATGTCATGTTAGATATTATTTTGATTATATGCTTAGTATTTTATTGTTGTAGCATGACTTGTCTCAAATGACTGGGAGTGCTTAATGTGCCATTGAAAGAATCATGTGTTGTTTTATCATATAGAAGCATAATATTGTGGTATTCTCCTTTGATGCTTTATTTGGGTTGAATTGGCGCATGCTTACACCATGTTATGACTACAAACCAGTCGCCTCAAGCCTCTATGTTCATTTGGTTTTTTACTTGTAATATCACTTTATGCTTTGGTTAATAATGTTTTGGTGCTATGCATGATTATGGCCGTTATTGCTCTCTTAGTTGGTCGCTCCCAGTCTTTTGCTAGCCTTCATCTGTACTGAGTATGAGCTCTACTCGTGCATCCAACCCTCAAAAACCAAAGTTATTCCAGAGAGTCCACTATTCCTATGCATGGCATTTCAAACCATTCCAAGCAAATTTTCATGTGCTACCTTTCAAACCTTCAAAATACTTCTCATTTTGTGACACTGTTTTTAGCTCATGAGGACGTAGTGGTCAGGTTTGTTATCTTCCATATTGAATTAAGTACCCCTCGACTTGCAAGCTTCATCTGCTCGTCACTAATTTTGCGAGAGAGCTGGTCAGACCATTGTAACCTTTAAAAAAAGAAAAAAAAGGCAGTCCTCCATGGTATGTGATTGTTGGTAGGCACTCGAAGAATTCGGTTAGCCATGGTTTGTGAAAAGAAAAGTGGGGAGGAGTGCCAAAATTTATAAAAGAGCATGCAAATGCCAATTTTTCAAGAACTCGGAACCGCTCTCAACTTGTTTAGTATGGAAGATAGCAAGAACCCCATTGCCATTCGTTGACAGGAACAACCACCTCTCAAAACAATTTTTATCTCTGTTTTACAAATGAAAAGCTCTAGCACATGTTAAATCCCTGCTTCCCTCTGCGAAAGGGCCTATCTTTTACTTTTATGTTGAGTCTTCATCTTCTATCTTTATGCACCGATTAAGAGAGCATAGTTGTCATTCTGAGTATAATATGCATAGTCCCAAAATTTATTATTGATTGATTCATGATTATGGTATTGCTTGTTCTCAAATTATTTGTATCTAGTCACCCTCCTGAACTTTGACGGTGTCCTGTGCATTTATGTTTTGCTATTCCATGAGTGACAAGCTGAATACAACTTTGCTATGTTTTCTCTATTCTTCAAACAAACAATTGACTTTCAATGCATTATTACTTATGATCTTTTGTTTGTGTTACTTTTCATGTTGTAACATGGTTGCTAAGTTATATGGTTAGAATTATATCTTTTATGCCCATGTTTAGAGTACTTTGATCACAGCTTACAATGCTTTACATCGACTTGATCAAGATTGTGTTGGCATGTCACCTCAAATTATTATTTTTGTTATCACTTACCTACTCGAGGACGAGCAGGAGTTAAGCTTGGGGATGCTTGATACGTTGCAAATGTATCTATAATTTTTGATGCTCCATGCTTGTTTTACACCAATTGCTTTATGTTTTGTTTACACTTTGTGGTGTTTTTATGCATTTTCCAGAACTAACCTATTAACAAGATGCCACAGTGCCACTTCCTGTTTTCTGTTGTTTTTGTGTTTCAGAAAAGTTACAAAAGAAATATTCTCAGAATTGGACGAAACAAAAGCCAAAGTTCCTATTTACCTGACATGAAGGAGTCCAAAGGAGATATGGAGGAGAGCCAGGAGGCGGCCACACCATGGGGTGGCGCGGCCTACCCCCTGGCCGCGCTGGCCTGTGGTGTGGGCCTCTTGGCCCCCCTCTGACATCGCCCTTCCGCCTATAAATTCCCTTCGTCGCAAAAACCCTAAAGGACCGAAGACTTTTCCACAAAACATACTACAAGCCACCAGCGTTGTCGACCCGAGATTGGGAGGGTCTAGAAGCTCTTCTCGGCACCCTGCCGAAGAGGGGAATCATCACCGGAGGCCTTCTTCATCACTATGCCAGCCTCCGGAGTGATGCGTGAGTAGTCCACCACTAGACCATGGGTCCATAGCTATAGTGACCTCACCCGGTAGGGTGCCGATCCCTGTGCTTTTCAGTGCTAGTCCCTAGATCAACGCTAGCAGACACAGTTTAAGATGTAATATCAAGAAACAAAGGTCATTATATTACATCGCATGATCCAGAAAATTACATAAAGAAACTTTACCATTCTCGTAGCATAAAGCTATCAGAGTTTACAACGAGATCATAAGTAGCATGGAGTCCTTCGTCTTCATGTGCCACAGGCGAACATGTTGTGGATAGACTCGTAACCCTGTCGTTCCTTACTTGTCGTCGAAATCTGCAACATGAAACATTGCAGCCACAAAGGGTCAATATATTTGAATTTTATTGGCAAGATGTCACTTTTTGGTGGACACCGATGGAGCCTAACACTTAAATGAATATTTGGCTAGGTGGAGCTTCAGGCTTATTTTGTGTAAAGCAAATTTTATCCTATCATTTTCTCAAAGCAAAACTTCTGCTAGACAACTTGATTTGGGTGACCTACCCCAATAGACATAGGCCGTAGTTATCGTATGGGACATGCTGGTCGATAGATACTTACATCAAATGTCAAAACCTCAATTACTACATATGGACAACTTGGTTTGGGTGACATACCCCTACAGGCACAGGCACATAGAAATGGCTCGGGACCTGCTAGCCGATAGACACTTGCACCAATTGCCATATTCCCAGTTCACCCACAAATTTTAATTTAAGAAGTTGGGATGAGGAGATCCTTGAATAGCTTCAAAATCATGTCGCTCAAAATTGTCCGTAAATGGGGACACGGCTAAGTACTTAGTTTTAACATTCTGCAAAGGTTGTGCACTTTTCCCACAAGACTCAGTCATCCCCTTTTGCCATGATGCTCATTTTGCTCAAATGGCCAAGTGAAGACTAAGACGAGACCTTTCAGAAGCAATCCCTCAGACCAACCCGGACGCGTTCCATCCTATCAACATCTACCACCCTCTGTCCGTCTAGCTTGAGTTCTTGTAGCTTAGTTGGTCAAGACAGAGACCATTTGACTTGTGGTTGCACTGAAAGCTTCACGACTTGAACGTCTCCAATCTCTTTGTTCCTGGGTGGCCGTCCACAAGTGCGATACACCTGGAGGTTCAGAGGTTCGACGACATGACCCCAGGGAACCACTCAACATAAACCAAGACAACCACTTCCACCCATGTGATTCATTAACTTAGTTGTTTTATTAGTCTTTCCAAAACATGGTTTTCAACACTTTAGCCAAGAACATGTGGAATTCCCTTCCCAAATCAAAAGTGTAAGACAAGGTAACCTATAGCAGCAGTAGTTCTACTAGGAGATGCAAAAGCTAGCCAAAGAGACTTAAGCAAAACCTAGACCAAAACTCTTAAACAACCTACTCATGCATCTTCTACAAGAAAAGCTACAAGTGACAAAACTTTAGTAGGACAACAAGATGATGACACTTGCCTTAGTAATTTCTGAAGATTTGTACTTCTCTTAATCAACACACGTAGCTCTCTGTACAACTATAAGATAGAAAATAACACAACATAAACACACCATTCAAAGCAACATAGTCAAAGAAGATAGACAAAAGTGTTTATTTTTAGCTTAGTCCTTAACTGTCTTAGTGAAGATTGGAGAACAAGATTGTGGCGTGAAGTTGACTTGACATGGATGGAGAGAATGGCTAAGTCAAGGAACTTTAAAGATTGATGGGGTTTTCTAAATTGTTAAGAAGCGTCAAACACTTAGTAAAAATAGCTTAAGGAGATTCTTAGGCTTGGTTTGAGAAGTTTGATGGATAAATTCTAAGTGGTGAGGTTTGTCACTTTCATCTTCTTGACTTGGGATTTCTTCTCTTGATCTTCTTGTTTTTCCTCCATCTCCTTGTATTCTCATCAACTTCTTCTCCATGGTCTTGATATGGGAAAGCTTCTATGTCATGTTGTTGAATGGGGTAGTCAAAATACTTAGAAGAATTTGGGTAAGATGGAGTTGATAGTTTTGCACTTGGGTAAGGATAGAGAGTAGATTTTTCACTAAGTCATCGTAGAGTTGAATGGTCATTAGGACTTACGATATTTCACACCATTTGCATAGTGGGACAAAAATCAAATAGCACAAAGTGCCCAATAGGAATTAGGATTCATTTTTTTTGCAAGGTGCTCAAATAACACAACTATAGTTTGCAAAAGCATTATATAAAGGAGTTGAATTTTGAATAAGTGTGAAAAGTGTGTGAAGTACTCTGGTGGGTTTTTAATTATCAAGGTAAGCAATTTGGCAAAAGGAATTATGCCTAAGATATTTATAGGATTAAATCTAGAGAGAAAATACTCAAATCCTCATTTGAATTTGAATACTTGAGAAAATTGGTCCAAATAAATTGTGCAGTGGTTCTACTAGATAGAGGACAACAATATGATTCATTTGCAAAAAGAATCAATTGAAAAGGATTTCTAGATTTTGAACTATATAAAAAATACTCAAACTCACATATTTGAATTTGAATGTTTTTAACTAGTTCAAAAGACAAAATTTATTGCACAATTGTGTTCTACACATTTTTAGGAATCTAGAGACGTATTATTTGCAATTTTTAGATAAACAGAACAAAAGATATGAATTTTTGAAGGTTAGACAATTTTCTGAATTTTTAAAACGAGATTTGAACCTAGGCTTATCCAGAAACAAACACATGGAGGCTTCTGATTCACCGGTACCACTTCGAGTGGATCAGGGATTTGGGCCGTTAGATTTTACGAGATCTGGATGGCCCAGATCTGCCTGTACCTCTTCGAATTAGTGATATAATCTAGGCCTCTGGATCTAGATCCAACGGCCACAGATGAAAGCGAGAGGGGCTCACCTCGGGCTAGGGTTCCGGCTGGCCACCAGCGACGAGCGGCTTGGGGGTGGATGGCGTCGGTGCTCCGATGGTCCTTGGACAACGGTGAGGGCACGACGGGGTTCGGGCCAAGGTGGTGAAGGCGATGGAGTCGGAGAGGACCTCGGGTGTTTCCAGATACGACGGCGGGAGGCGGCCGGAGGTGCTCTAGGCGACGGTGAGCTACAGACAAGGAAGGACACGATGAATTACTACAAGGAAAAAATGCCCGTAGGGTCTCAGAATATGCGCACGGGCAAGTCAAAGAGATGGGTACCAAAAGGCGGCGGCGGAATCACCGGTTGTCGCCGAAATCGAGCGAAGCCTGCGGTGCTACTGGCAGGGCTCCGGTGAGCGATTACGCCGGCCTGGTGGCATTTCGGAGAAAGGGAAAGAGAGGGAAGAGAGGGAAGAGTGAGGGGATTATATAGGCGCAGGCATGGGCCAAAAGGAGCAAGGAATTACGGGGAATTAAGGGGGGAGGATCGCGCTGTCTCCGGGCGAAATCTTTGGGCAGAGGTTGAAGCCGACCGGATCTGCTGACATGTGGGGCAGAGTTGCCAGCGGGAGAGGGAAAGGATGCGTACCGTTTCGCGAGGGTGCCCGGGTGGGCCGTGGGCCGCTTCTGCTGCTGGGCCGAAGGGGTTCCCCGGGGCCTTTTCTATTTTTTCTTTTCTTTTCTTTTCATTTTCTGTTTTCTGATTTCCTTTATACCTTTTGCATTTTGGCTCCAAATTGACTAAAACCAGTTTCGAAAATTTACTAAAATTCAACATATCATTTTGAAATAGTAAGCTACAACCTTTAATTTCCAATAGTAAAATTTGGCAATAATATATGCATTTGTCCCATAGTGTTTCTTTGCATACATTCTTAAATAGAAAAATAGGGTTCAAAATCATTCTTTAAAAATTCAAAATAGAAAATAATATTTGAAACTTAATTTCAAATACATTTTTAGTAATGCAACCTTTATTTTATATAAAACATTTTGGAAATATTTCCTTTGCAAATAAGCTTGCATAGTTTTGAATATAATTCAAAATAGTATTTTGAAATCTTATTTTCTCAATTGAGTTCTTCAAGGAATAATAGAAAGTTTCAAATGGTTTTTCTAATAAGGCTTTTAAATAAATCAAAAAGTTTTAATTCCCTGTGAAATTTCAATCAATACAACATACATGGTTCCTATTTTATTTATTTCACATTCCAAAATTTTGGGATGTGACAATAGCAGTAGCTAGATGGTTGTCTTCTCCTCCATGCGCCTTATGTCTAGATCTTGTGAGCTGCCTATCATGATCAAGATCATCTTCGTGTAATTCTACATGTTGTGTTTGTTGGGATCCAATGAATATTGAGTACTATGTCAAGTTGATTGTTGATTTATCATGTCTATGTTATTTGTGAACTTGCATGCTCTCCATTGCTAGTAGATATCTTGGCCAAGTAGATGCTAGTGACTCCAAGAGGGAGTATTTATGCTCGATAGTGGGTTCATGCCTCTAGTAATCTGGGAGAGTGACAATAACTTCTAAGGTTGTAGATGTGATGTTGCTACGAGGGAGAAAACAACAATCTTTTGTTCAAGGACAATTGTATTGTTTACATTACACACTTTGCTTAAGGCGATAATCTGTTGCTTGCAACTTAATACCCAAGGGTTGTTCGGATGATATCCTGCGGGTGGATTATTAGTCATAGATGCAGTTGGATTATGGTCTATGTATTATGTTGTAATGCCCAAGTGAATCTCATAGTGATCTTCATGACATGTACATGCATTGTTATGCATTCTTTATTTTGTCAATTGCCCAACTGTAATTTGTTTACCCATCGTGTTATTTATCTTTATGGAGAGACACCTCTAGTGAACTGTGGACCCCGGTCCATTCTTTTATATTTATATTACCATCTACTGCAAGCACTGTTTACTTTCCAAAGCATTACTTTATTTCACCGCAAGCAAACATCTCTTTCCACACTATACGTCTAATCCTTTGTTTTCAGCAAACCGGTGAGATTGACAACCTCATCGTAAGTTGGGGCAAAGTAGTTTGGTTGTGTTGTGTGCAGGTTCCACATTACTGCTGGCGCTGACACCGCACACAAGACTGTTTTCAGGCGCCGTCAACTGTTCTCAGGCACCGTTGCCAAAGTCGGCTAGCAACAACCTTCAGAAGTGGTTTCTTTCTCCTACTGGCCGATTAAACTTTGGTTTCATAATTGAGGGAAATCTTACTGCTGTGCTCATCATACCTTCCTCTTGGGGTTTCCCAACTGGTCCTGTGAGACATCAACAGGCCCGGCCACCATGATCACTGCCTTTGGTTGCCAACCTCATGATCATTGACGGACAGTCTTTTCTTTGCCGTCGGACAGTCCGACGAACTGTTTTTGTTAGGGCTGGACAAGTTGTCGGACTTCTTGCCGGCCATGTCTTGCTCCCTCGCATGTTCATTGCCAACTAGCCGAACATATACTTGCCATACGGCCAGACTATCCGGTAGGTCAATGCACCGCTGTGTCGGCCAGATCCACCTCGGATTTCATCATGGTCGTCCACAACCGGTACCGCCACCATCTCGCCGGCCATGACTGCCACCGCGCGGCAGAGTCATCGTCGTTAAGACGGCGTATGCACACTCATCAGGGGCGAACATACATACCTATACAAATACACATGCTTCGTACAATTAATTTAGGCCATACGGGTTATGACAAGGGTATAGCTAATAGAGCTTGTTATCTTTGTACCCCTGAGGCCCGCTAGGATAGGCCCAGTCATAGACATAGTCGAATTACGACTTGATATCGTATACAAACACTGTAATTTGTATTAAACCCGACCGGATCCTTGAGACCTGGCCACCTATATATAGGGGCCAGGAGAGGCCGACCAGGGACAGATTGAGATTGAGCCAAGTTTAGTACCACGCCTATTCTCAATACACGCCTTGTTTGACTGATCTTTACCTTCGAGTTCATCCGACACCCTCTTCCCCCGATCCTAAGTCCTTCATCTTGGACATTTGTCGAGTTAACCCTCGTCAATTGGCGCCGATCGTGGGGACTTTGGGCGTTGGAATCATGAATTCGATGCCTTTTTCGCTTCTAGCCAACATCAACTCGAAAGTCGACGGAAACCAGATATCCTTCGGGACCGTAGATTTTCAACTTCATCCACCAACCCTTACTCCAATCTTCGCAATTTTGGATCAGGAGATGGACCTGACGATCGGAAGCCTGAACTTTCGCATCGGTTCTTTGGGTTCGACTCGCCTCTTAGATTCAACGAAATCGGATCCATTGGCAGGAAAAACCAGACAATCACAATACCAGAATCATCGGTAGGCTCTTCCAGTGAGGTAAACTTGACGGTTAGCTTCACAACAATGGAAAAAAGAGAAGAAAAAATTGAAGAACTCGACGAGCTCATGGGAAACCTCAACATAGGAGAAGTAATGGGTCACTTGGATCTTGACCAAAAGGACTTCACCACCCGAAGCGGCGGTGTCTCCAGTAATATACACCAGGTATGCATCATCATCACTGAAGCAACAGAAGAAAACAATGACGCCGACAACCTAGTAGTCAACACACAGGGCAACAACCCAACGAGCAATAGTGGAAAAGAGAAGGAGAAAATATATGTCTCCGCCGGAGAGTGGAGAATTATCATGTCAGCAATTAATCACGGCACAGATGTACCCGCAAATTTGAGGAGAGAAGTCTTAATGGGATATCAATATGCCCTGCATCAGCACAGAAAGAAGCTGCAAGTAGAAAAAAGCGAGCTTAGGAAAAGTCAGGAGAGCAATAGCGCATCAAGCAGATCATATTGGAACAAGTACGGTGAGACATCGGATTCCAACAAAGAAAGACACCGCGAACCAAAGCATAGCAGGAGAAATACAACACGAGGAAGGGAAGAAGAACGCGCAAGAAGTATCAGCGCGCCATTATCAAATGAAGAGGAAAACTTCATACAGGAAACACCGGAAGTAGCCCTAGTGCCAGCACGGGCATATCTATTAGCCACGCAGCCAGAAACCGGAGATCCACGGGAGCACATGCATCAAGCAGCCATAAAAAGTCTCGGGTTAGTGGAAGATAAGTTAAGGCAACAGTCCTCAGAAAAGAAGTCGACATATTACGAGGGTCAGGGAAAGAAGAGTCGAAAGTACCAATCCTCGCAAATCAATTAAGCAACTCATCATGTGATCAAAACCACAAGGCATGAGTGGAGGATGCAAGAAATATTATAGCTCAAAAGAACATGAACAAAGCACGCTATGCATGGAAGGAAGAAAACTACGAGGACGATGAAAAGGAGATGTGTGTGCTATGCTTTACCCGAAGGGTTCGCAGAACACGAGTACCCGAAGGATTCAAATTACCACACGACCAACAGAAGTATGATGGGTCACAAGAGCATAGGCTGTGGCTATCAGATTACCTTCAAGAAGTGCAAATACTAGGAGGAACAAGAGTGACAGCAATGCAAAGTTTACAACTACACCTCAACGATGCAGCATGGTTCTGGTTAAGCACCTTACCCAACGATTCCATCGGAAGTTGGGGTGAACTAGAAAATAAATTCGCAAGAAATTTTCGTTCGACATACAAACGTCCAACGTCAATCAAAGAAGTCAAATCATGTATGCAGGGAAAGGGCGAGACTCTATGCTCATATATACAGCGGCGGAGTATAATAAAAAACTCTGCAGAAGACATCTCCGATGAGTGGGCAGTAGATGCTTTTTTGGCTGGCCTTCGCCGTTCGCACCTCGTGGAAGAGTTAGGAAGAACAAGGCCCAAAATGGTGTCAGAATTAATAGAGGTGGCAAGCAGATTCGCCGATGGAGAAGACGGTTACAACAATAAAAGGGCGCATTCCCCAGAAGTCGACAGAGCAAACAGGCAAAGGTGCAGGTCTCGCAATGAGGATGGCCACATAAGACGCAACCAAGTAGCCGCAGGGTATGAAAGGGGAGACAAGGAAGGAAACGAGAGTAGAGAGTACCAAGACAAAAGCAGCCGCAGACGAGATAAGCCAAAATATTCTGACCCATCTGCATAAGACATGCTTCATGGACCTTGCCGCATCCACTATGCATACCTAGATGGCAAGAGAGTTTCCAATCACCTGATGAGAGATTGCAGGACGTTCCTAAGATTACAAGATGCAATGGAATTAAGCCAAGGAGCACATCAAGGAAACATAACATAGGGCAACGTAACCACAGGTCAAGGATATCAAGTGCAAAACGATGCAGGTTCAAAGGTCTACAAATCCGTGATGATCCAGCCTGTTCCAAAATCCAAGAAAGAGCAGAAAAGCATATCAAGGCAAGTAAACCTAGCAATATTATCACCACCAGCCACCACAGAATATCTGCGATGGTCCGACCAAACGATTAGGTTCAGTAGAGCGGACCACCCAAGAAAAGTACCCAGGCCAGGACAAGCGCCAATGGTGTTTAAGGCGCAAATAGGAGGATACGACATCGGACAGGTATTTATGGACGCAGACAGTGGCATAAATTTAATATACGCAAGGACCCTGAAGGCAATGAGCATCTCGCTGGAATGGTTGAAGCGAACAGATTGCTCTTTTCACGGGATAGTACCAGGAAGTGCAAACCATCCCCTAGAAAAAATTGAACTCGACGTTTGCTTTGGCGACAGCGGTAACTTCCGCAGAGGAAAACTAGAGTTCGAGGTGATGGACTGGCCCTCGCAATACCACGCAATCCTGGGACGACCAACGTTTGCAAAGTTCATGGCAGTTCCTCACTATGCATACCTGGCACTCAAAATTCCAGGACCTAAGGGGGTCATCATAGTATAGGGAAGCTTTGAAGTATCAAACACCCGCGAGAAAGAATTCAACAGGATGGCACAAACCTTTGGCATGACAGGTGAATATGCAAGACTTAAAGGCAAAACTGATCACAATGTACTACCCGACGTCGGTCAATCCCTACCAGATCAGGCTTTCGACACAACACAAGATTCTAAGAAAGTTCGGGTTCATCCCACAGACACAAACAAGACCACTTCCATTGCAGTAAACCTGGATCCCGCATAGGAAAGCATGCTCATCGAGTTCCTCCGTGAGCGCTGGTGAAAGGGCATTTCCCTAATAAATGTATTTTGGTGTTTGTTAACAACATTTGGTGAATTAACCATTCTATTAAAGTTCTGCAGATTTTCTAGGTTAATTCAGGATCTCGCGGAGGTTCACCCCAAAAAGGAAGAAAAGATCGAAGCCCGTATTCCAGTAGTGGAGTTAGGGCTTAGTTGTCTTATTGGGTGCTTCGCGAAGGTGGAATTGGTGGAGAGGGGATCCACGAAGTGCTGATGTTTCTACTTCTAGGGCGGAGACTCCGGCCCTGGTGGCCGGAGACTCTGGCCTAGGAGTGTCGCCCTAGCAATCCTCCCGGTTGGACAGTTCAGATGCCCTCCCGGAGTTGGGCCGGAGACTTTCTGTCTCTGGCCGGAGACTCCGGGTGGGGCGGAGACTCCGGTCCCAGCGACCGGAGACTCTAGTCTGGCCAGCCGGGTAAGGGTTGGCTAGAGGGTTGGTCGAAGCAGTGACCAGGCCGGAGTTGGGCCGGAGACTTCTGTCTCTGGCCGGAGACTCCGGTCCTGTAGTCACTTAGGGCGGAGACTCCGGCCCTCCTGGCCGGAGACTCCGGCCCTAGTCGGCCAGCAACGGCTACATTTCGTGGAGGAGTATATAAAGCCTTCTTCTACCTCAAGAGCTGGCTGCGGCTTCCACTCTCTCTCCTCCATTGTTTCAAAGCTTCAAAGCCCTAGTTCTCTCTCCCTAGCCAATAGAACTCAAAGCCCTTTTGGGATTTGAGGGAGAAGACCTAGATCTACACTTCCACCAAGGCGATTTGATTTCCCCCCTCTCTTTGTTGAGGGGCTTGTAACTTGTGTGATTCATCGGATTCCTAGCCGGAAGAAGCCGTCCTCCAAGCTTAACTTTGTGTGTAAGAGCTTGGTGGGCCTATTGGGAGCCTCCAATTGAGTTGTGGAGCTTGCCCCAATACTTTGTGTAAAGGTGTTGTGCCGCCTTCAAGGGCATCGCTTAGTGGAGCGTGAACTCGCCTTTGTGGCTTGTTCACCGGAGAATAGGGTGAGCCTTTGTGGCGTTGGTGGCCTTTGTGGCACCACACCTCTCCAACGTAGACGTACTTCCCGTAACAAGGAAGGAACTATGGGAATACATCCTTGTGTCTTCGTGTCTTCATTGCGGTTACCTCTATCCTTTACTCGTACCTTTACTTATATCAACGCGGATTTGCTACCACCGGTGGTAGCTATGCATGCATGCATAGTCCTTGGATTGCATGAGCATGATATTCCTACCGCATGCGATGTAGAGAGTAGGAGATGACGGTGATAATGGATGAAATGCTTCCGTTTGTTGCATGCACATAGTACTCTTGAATGGCTACCTAGGATGGCAACTGTGGATGGCTAGAGCAGGTGGTGATTTGAGACATGCCATGCCTAGTTGCCATGCCTAGTTGCCATGCACACTCTTGAATGTCTACCTAGGATGGCAACTGTGGATGCTAGAGCAGGTGGTGATTTAAGACATGCCATGCCTAGTTGCCATGCACACTCTCCTAACCAAGTAACCTGCAGAGTGGATGGTGAGATGAGATGGTTTGTTGGCGTGGTTCCTTGGTGTGGTGGCTTTGGATGGATAGGTTGAGTGGATGGTGTAGTAGGTGTGTGTGTGTGGTTAGTTGGGGTGGATAATCCAATAGGTTGCATGGTGTGGTGTGTTGGGGTGGTGTGTTGAGGTGGTGAGAGATGGGAATATGCATGCAAACACCGTTGCTTCCGTCTGTTAATTCTTGTGCTCCCGGTAGAAAATCACATGCTCCCTATAGAGGATCTAATGGTGGATGGTGGGTGCATAGCTACCACCGGTGGTAGCAGGCTATTTTGCTTACTTATATTGTTATTGCTAGCTTGCTTGTCACTCTAGGTAAATTCACTTAGTAGCACATCTAGAGAATTTACCTTCTTGTCTAGCCTTAACTTGAAAAGAAGTAAAAAGTTGGGTAGCTCCTATTCACCCCCCCTCTAGTCGCTCATACGATCCTTTCAATTGGTATCAGAGCGTGGTCTCTTATTCGGGCTTAACCGCCTAAGAGTTTGAGCAACTATGGAAGGGGATAAGGGTAATGAAACTCCTCCCGAAGATACTCCTCCATCTATCTCTTCCTCTTCAATCTCACGTGAGGAGCATTTGGCGTCCTTGGACACAATGCAAACCACTATGAGATTGGAGATGAAGGCTATGTTTGAGGAATATTTTGGAAGAAAACCTTCCGGGCCCACCGACCCAAACACCACACTTAGTGTGGAACTCTCATTGGCTAAGGTGAAGCCACCTAACAATGGCTCCACCTCCGCCGAGAATAAAGGTGACCCTCCTAAGGAAAATGATGGTCCGGCAAAGGGTGCTAACATTCCACCCCCTAACACTTACTCCCCTCTGCCGGTCCATTATCCTATGCCACACATTAACAACATGGGATCTCCTCCTAAGCTTGATTCTCGCAATTTTATTAAATGGCAAGGACTAATGAAATCTCATATTTCTAGCTCTTCTACTCATTTGTGGAGGGTCATACAAAATGGCTTTGCACCTCATGATCCTCTCAACTTGACCGGAAGGGAAGAAGTTGATGAGCAACTCAATGCCACCGCCAAGCATCTCCTTCAACAAGCCGTACCGGATACTCATTCGGTACACATCAACAACTTGAACACCGCCAAGGAAGTATGGGACTATCTCACTATGCTCTTCATTGGGAATGAAAGTATTCGGTCCTCCAAGTTTGATGAGCTCAAGAGTGAAGAAAGGGATTTCATTATGCGTGATAATGAGACTCCCGATGAGATGTACCAAAGGATCTTGGCCCTTGCAACGGCCTTGACCGGGTTTGGGTGCAAAGACAATGGTGATGACTATATCAAGCGTATGTTCATCACCTCCATCAACCCAAGAGAACCCATGCGGTCCGAGATAATCCGTTCAAGACCGGATTTTGGGAGTATGACCTCAAATGAAGTTCTTTGCGAGTTCACCGCCTTGTCTATCTTGAAGAAGAACGTGGAAGAGACTAGAGCCCGTGTTCTTGCCGGACAAGGAGTTCACAATCTTGCTCTCAAGGCCAAGCTGGTGTCCAAGCAAGGATAAGGAGAAGAAGAAATATATGAAGAAGAGTGTTGGTCTCCGGAAGATCTCAAGTTTGCACTACATGAACACTTGGCTCTCAATGCAAATGCCTTTTGGGATGCCAACAAGCACAAGACGAAGGGATCCAAGTTCAAATCCTTTCCAAGGAAGGGTGGTGACTCTAAAGTGAGGCATTGCTACAATTGTGGAGGAATCAAGCACTTCATCGCCGAATGTCCTTATGAGAACAAGGAGGACAATGAAGGCCGGCTCATCCCCAAGCGCCGGTCATCAAAGTTCTACCCATCCAAGAAGTATGGGAACAAGGACAACAAGAAGAAAGGAGAAAGGGTATTGGTGGTTCATGAGGAGTATGACTCCGAGTCCGATGATGATGACTCCGTTGATGAAGAGAATGGAGAAGTGGCCGCCATTGCCATTGTCTCCACACCACCTACATCCCTCTTCAACTCACAAAATGAGAACGCCATCATCACCACTCACAAGTGTCTTATGGCTAAGGCCTCGGAGGTAACCTCATCACCTACTCCTTCATCATCACATTCCAATGCTACCTCTATGGATGATGTGAGTAGTCTTAAGATTAAGAAAGAACTAGTTTCTTGTGATGATTTTCTTGCTAACATGAAGGGGCCAACCAAGATATACTTTGAGACACTAATGTGTGAACTTGGTGATGCCCATGACACTATCAAGGAGAAGGAGGAGTTGGAAAGATTAGCCGCCGATGATATTGGCTCTCTATCAATTGAGCTCGAGGAAGAGCAAAACTTGAGAGTCTCTTTAGAGGAGAAATTGTTGGGACTAGAAGAGTCTCATAATCTAATCTTGTCAAAACTCACTAAAGAACGTGACCATGCTCTTGCTATGGTCAAGTTACTTAAAAAGGAGAAAGTTGAATTTGACGTTGGTCATAATGATCTTCGTGAGAAGTTTGAGAAGCTTGAAGAAGCCCACAAGGCTTTGGAAGGCAAATTCTCGCATCTCACCAAGATTCGTGAACAACTTCAAATTCAACTAACTATTGAACAATCTAAAGTCCCACCAATGCAAGTTATTGAAGTTCCTTGTTCTTCTAACTCTATTTGTGATCATAGTGATATCATTGAGGAGAACAATAGGTTGAAGGCCGATCTTGCTAAGGGCCTTGCTACTTGCATTCAAGGAGAGAAGAATCTCAATGATCTCTTGAACAATCAAAGATTGTTCAAGGGAAAGGAGGGCCTCGGATTTGTTGCCGAGTCCTCAAAGAAAGGGGATCTCTGTTTGGTGGCCGAGTCCTCAAAGAAGAAGAAGAATAAGAAGAACAAGAAGAAGACAAAGCCTGCTGCTGCTCCTACTCCTCATGTCCCATTTGATATTTGTTACACCGAGGAGGAATGGGAGGAGCTGAATGGAAAGAAGAAAATCGAGGAGACCGGAGTCTCCGGGTCAAAGGCTCCGGAGTCTCCGGTTAGTTCATCTACCCCGGAGTCTCCGCTCCCAAAGGCCGGAGTCTCCGGCCCTTCTCACAATAATTTTGCAGGAAAATATAACCCTCATTATGTTCTTCTTAGGGACTATTATGGTGATGTCTATGCTAAATATGTTGGTCCCTATAATGGTTACATTGAATATGCTATTTGGGTACCTAAGATTCTTGTGACTAACAAAAGAGGACCCATTCAAAAATGGGGACCTAAAACCAAGAATTAATCTCTTGTAGGACATTGCTTCCGGAGGAGGAAAATGGATTATTGATAGTGGTGCCACAAGCCACATGACCGGAAGCAAAAATATTGTGGAAGATCTAAAGCCCAATACTTCAAATGTCACGGTCTCATATGGTGATAATTCATCCTCTAAGGTACTTGGTTTCGGTAAGGTGGTGATCACTCCGGACGTGTCCCTAGTGAATGTCATGCTTGTCGAAACCATTGGTTATAATCTACTCTCCGTTCATCAACTTGCTACTATGGGCTATGCCACATATTTTGATGTTGATATTGTGGTCATCTTGTGGAGTAAGTCTCTCAAGGTTGCCTTTGTTGGGTATGTCGAAAATGGCTTGTATGTGGTGGACTTTTCGGAGAAACCCACTACGGCCGCGATATGCCTAATTGCTAAGGCCGACGTGGGATGGCTTTGGCATCGCCGGTTAGCCCACGTCAATATGAGAGCTTTGCAAAATCTCTACACCGGCGGCCACATACTCGGACTAAAAGATGTTTCTTTTGCCAAAGATCGTGTTTGTAGGGCATGTATTGAAGGAAAGATGCATGAAACAAGTCATCCAAGCAAGACTATTATCTCTTCCAAGAGGTGCTTGGAGCTCCTTCACATGGATCTCTTTGGACCTCCCACTTATGCAAGTCTTGGTGGCAAGAAATATTGCTTGGTGATTGTCGATGACTATTCAAGATACACTTGGGTTTATTTCTTTGAGTTCAAGAGTGAGACCCAACAAACTGTCAAAGACTTTGCCACCGAAGTTGAGCGTCAATTCAATACCACCATATTGACTATAAGAAGTGACAATGGCACCGAGTTCAAGAACTACTCCCTAAATGAGTTTCTTAGTGATGCGGGTATCAAACATCAATATTCCGCTGCATATACCCCGCAACAAAATGGAGTTGCCGAGAGGAAGAACCGGACTCTTATGGATGCGGCTAGAACTATGTTGGCCGAGTTCAAGTCTCCATACAACTTTTGGGCCGAAGCTATTAATACCGCATGCCATGCCACCAACCGGCTTTATCTCCGCAAGAACTTGAACAAGACTCCATATGAAATTCTTACCGGGCAAAAGCCCAACATCAAGTACTTCCGGGTATTTGGTTGTAAGTGTTTCTATCTCAAGAAAGGTGTTCGTTTGTCAAAATTTGATTCTAAAGCTATAGAGGGTATCTTTGTTGGTTACTCCACGGACTCACATTCCTATAGGATCTATAGCAAGTCCACCGGGCATGTTATAGAGACTTGTAATGTGAGGTTCGATGAAGATAATGGTTCCTTTGTGGGACAAAGTGGTGTTCGTGATATAGGTGACGAAATTCCTCCCCAAGCCATAAGAAGAATGGGCGTCGGATTCTTCCGGCCCATTGAGGGACACCTTTTGGCCGAAGGAGAAGGACAATGCTCTACACAAGTGGAGCCTTCACCTGCTGAACACCCACAGGACATTGACCAAAGACAAGCTGCGCACCCTCAACCTCAAGATCATCCCACCAAGCAATCTTGCCCGGAGTCTCCGGCCCCTGTGGTCCGGACTCTCCGGCCTATACTGGAGTCTCCGGGTATGGATACCGGAGTCTCCGGGGATGATCAAGGCCTTGATGAAGATCCTTCGGAATTCCGTGGCTATGGGCCACTTGATGATCAAGGCAATCCAACTGGTCAAGGCGAGGACCAGAACAGTGATCATGAAGATGATCAAGTAGTCTCTCAAGAATCTCCTCTTGAGGCTCGCACTCGCCATGAGAAGAAGCTTGAGTCCATTCTTCGACGAAGAAGCATATCCTTGGAAAATGTGGTTGGGAGTGTTCGTAAAGGTGTCTCCACTAGGAGGCAACTTTCTAACTTTAGCTCTCATCATGCTTTTGTCTCTTGTGTAGAACCCAAGAAAGTTTATGAGGCGCTTGAGGATCCGGATTGGCTTGATGCCATGCATGATGAACTCAACAACTTCGAGCGCAACAAAGTTTGGACTCTAGTAGAAAGGCCTAAAGATTGCCGTAATGTCATTGGGACCAAGTGGATCTTCAAGAACAAGCAAGATGCAAATGGCATAGTCATTCGTAACAAGGCAAGATTGGTGGCTCAAGGTTTCTCCCAAGTTGAGGGTATTGACTTTGGTGAAACTTTCGCTCCCGTTGCCCGTCTTGAATCCATTCGCATCTTACTTGCATATGCATCGCATCATAACTTTAAACTTCAACAAATGGATGTTAAAAGTGCATTTCTCAATGGTCCCTTAAATGAATTGGTTTTTGTGAAGCAACCCCCGGGCTTCAAAAACCCTAAGTTTCCTAACCACGTTTACAAACTTGATAAGGCGCTCTATGGCCTCAAACAAGCCTCACGTGCATGGTATGAGCACCTTAAAGAGTTGTTGGTTGATCGTGGTTTTGAAATTGGGGTGATCGATCCCACTCTTTTTACTAAGAAGGTCAATGGGGAGCTTTTCATTTGACAATTATATGTTGATGATATTATATTTGGTTCTACTAACAAAGCTTTCAATAATGAGTTTGCCAAACTCATGACCGACAAGTTTGAGATGTCTATGATGGGGGAGTTAGAGTTCTTCCTTGGATTTGAAGTCAAACAATTGAAGGGAGGGACTTTTGTGAACCAAGCCAAATATACCCAAGACATGCTCAAAAGGTTCGAGATGATAGGAGTCAAAGGTGCAAAGACTCCCATGCCAACAAAGGTTAATCTTGATCTCGATCCTAATGGTAAAGAAGTGGATCAAAAACTCTATAGATCTATGATTGGTTCCTTGCTTTACCTTTGTGCATCTAGACCGGACATTATGTTAAGTGTGGGAGTTTGTGCACGTTTTCAAGCCGCACCAAAAGAAAGCCACTTAGTGGCGGTCAAAAGAATCTTTCGATATTTAGTGAATACCCCTAACTTTGGTCTTTGGTATCCAAAAGGAGCAAGTTTTGATCTTGTAGGTTACTCGGATTCGGATTGGGCGGGAGACAAAGTGGAACGGAAATCAACCTCCGGGGCTTGCCAATTTATTGGTAGGTCTTTGGTGTGTTGGTCATCTAAGAAACAAAATTGTGTGTCTCTCTCTACCACCGAAGCCGAATATGTAGCCGCGGCTAGTTGTTGTGCACAACTCTTATGGATGAGGCAAACCTTGAAGGATTACGGTGTCATTTTTGACAAAGTGCCTCTTTTATGTGATAATGAAAGTGCAATCAAGATCGCTCACAACCCGGTGCAACACAACAAGACGAAGCATATTGAAATTCGTCATCATTTCATTCGGGATCATGTCAACCGTGGAGATATTGATCTATCTTATGTTGGCACTCATGAGCAACTTGCCGATATATTCACAAAGCCTCTTGATGAAGCAAGATTCCGGGAATTGAGGCATGAACTAAATATCATTGATTCAAGCAATGTGGCTTGAGCTAGGTGCATTTACTCCCATACTCTAACGTGTGTGTTGTTCTAGATGTGGGCATGGATATAGGGGGAGTGCGGTCCTAATTGATTGGGCTATCCCTCCCCCCATAATGCCAATAGTAAGCGTATGGTTCTATCTTGTCATTTGTGACATTTTTTAGCTTAATCGATGAGTCTAGGTTTTGGGCCCAAGATATATCTTCGCGGCGCCATACCTATATACTCATACATGGTGGCCTTTTGGTCACCAACCTCCGGAGTGGAGGAGTTTCCCATTTGATTTTATTGTCTTATCCTTTTATGGGAACATGCTCATGTTTGGTCTTATCTGAGTTTGTTTGCATGTTTGCAAACATGAGCATTTTGTACCACACAGTGACAATGTGTCCATCCCAAGCCCATCTCATCCTCAAACATACCTAATCTCTAAATGACATGTCCTTCTACGCCATAAATGTTGATCTGGTCGAGGGGGGCCGGAGACTCCGGGGTTTACAGCCCGGAGACTCCGGTGGGCCGGAGACTCCGGGGTAAGTACCGGAGACTCCGGCCGGGCGGTTTCGACTCAAATACTTAGGGCACGGGGTGGGGAAGAACGGTTCATTCTTCCCCATCCACCCCCGTGCCCCATACTCGCCCCCTGCCGCCCCCTCTTCGAAGATCGTCGCCCGGAGCTCTCCCAAGCCCCGGGATCCGCCGTGCCACCGGCCAATCTCCTCCTTGAGGTTGTGGGAACCTTCCCACCGACCAATTTACGCCATGGATTCCGGTAAATATGCTCCTCATCTCCTCCATCTAGGTCTATCTAGATTTACGAGATGTGCATGTTTTCCACAGTTTGATATGGTGTACTACCTTCTAGTGGCTATCAATCATCTTCTTAGCAACTTTATTGTGGATTTTGCACTCGATTTGTTCAATGTGGTCTCCTAGGCTCGGGCTCCTGAATCCGACCGGAGACTCCGGCCCCTGTGGCCGGAGACTCCGGTCTGGACTCAAAGTCTCCGGTTCCGGCCGGAGACTCCGGCACGAGTCCCCGGAGACTCCGGCTAGATCAGGCCTGGGTGCACTAGTCACAACATAGTTGCTTATTTTATTGATTCCAGGACATGTCACCTCAACCCTGCTATCTTCCTCACTCATTCACAGGTGCAGGTGGTTCTCGGAAACCGGCCGCTCATAGCAAGGACAAATTGGTTGTCAATCCCGCCACAGGGGCTATTGCTCAGAGGTCAGTCATTACTCAGCAAGCGAGGGATGCGAAGAGACTCAAGACGAGGATGGCTGAGGAGGAACGTGCTGAGGCAGCTAAGAAGGTCAACTTCAATAGCCTGGTGACCTTGGAAGGGCTGTCATCATCTGAATATGTTGAGATGAGGAAGAGGGACATGTACACTCTCCCGCGGAACTGTCGCGACCGTTGCTTTGTCCGCAAAGAGCAAGAGCTGATCATGAAGGAATTCTATGCTTCTCTCAAGAAGTATCCAGTTTGCCCTCAGACGGTCATGGACTTCTCTCATTTTGCCAAGTACAGTGCATATTTTGGAGAGGCCGTATGGATCACTCGCAAGCTTGGGCTCCACCCACTCATGAAGACTCAAGAGTCCTATAACATCACTTTGATCCATCAGTTCTTTGCTACCTTGGTACTTGGGGATGGTGAGGAGATCCCAATGACTTGGATGACCGGAGAAGAGGTTTGTCACTCCAACTTCATGGACTTTGCTGCTCTCCTTGGGTATGAGTTTCGTGGTGCTACTACTCCTAGTGGCATGAGGATGCATGTGGATGGTGAGTACTATGAGAAGAAGAAGCTTGCTCCTCTCTACACCGGGGATGCCAAGAAGATTGTCATTGGGGGCACCCTTGGGCTATCCAAACGGTCCAACATATTGCTCCGCATATTCCGGGCCTCCATTGCCCCTCAAGCCGGTAACTTTGATGCTATTCGTGGGGCCTTGGTGAATCTCTTGGCCTACTCACATGAAGTTTATTGCAAAGGGGAGACCGCACCCGTTGAGCCACTTGATGTGATGGATTTCATTCACAAGGAGATCAATGAGTGCATTCTCAACAAGAAGACTCCTCTTTATGCCCCGTTTATCATGCGGCTCATCCGTGCTCAAGGACTCAACCTTCCTCTTCTCGATGCAAACCTTGTGAATCACAAGGTTGTCAAGCTTCAACACAAAGAACCCACCGGTCACTCCAAGGAACCATTTGCTCTGGTGAGAGGTGAAGATGATGATGCCTTTGCCGAGGGAGTGTCAACTAGAAGGGGCCCAAGGATGAAGCATGCTAGCAATGCCGGCTCTAGCTCCAACACGGAGTTTGGGCAAGAATACAAGAAGCTCAATTGGTTCCAAAGGAATGTGCTTTGCATGAATGTGGACATCCGTCACAAGCAATATGAGAGCTACATTACTCAAAAGCACATCAATGACAATCAAGATGTTCTTCACAAGGCTTTTCGGAAGTCTCAACCGGGCTATGTGGAATCACCTCCTTCCTCTTCATCATCCGGTACTCACAGCTATGGCAAGTGGAGCAAGGGTCTGACTGACTGGCAAGCCTTTGAGGAGGTCACCTCTGGCACCTCCAATGTGCGTCATGGCAAGAAGCCCATGGCTTCTGATGATCTTGAAGAAGGAGATGAGGACTTCGATGCCGGTTCCGAGGACGAGCCCGAGGATGAAGACGGCGAGTGATCTCATGGGCGTGTAGCATCGTTCTTTTCCCTTTTTGGTGTCTCGATGCCAAAGGGGGAGAAGTAGCTCTACTAGGTTGTCTTCGTTGGGATTTGCATGGGGTGGTTATTTGGATTTGCACTTCGTTTGCTTTGCTTTGGTCGAGACACAACTTCATGGACTTTCATGTTGTGTCTCATCTATCTTAGTGTTGAACCTTTTAAATGTGTGTGGTACGTTATGTGTGAGAGACTTAAGTACCTCTATTGCTAGTAAGTCTATTATTAATGTGTGCTATCGTGTTAGTCTCACTTATATGCTTAATGGTTAGTCTCATATATATATTATTACTTGCACTTGGTATAATTGTGAAATATATAGGGGGAGTGATGATTCTTACTTGTGTGGCTCATGTTCAAATGCAAATGGTGTTGTGCACACAAGTAGGGGGAGCTTTTGCTATATATTTTATTTTATTGTGATTATATTTGCAAATCCGTATGTTGTCATCAAACACCAAAAAGGGGGAGATTGAAAGGGCATTTCCCTAATAAATGTATTTTGGTGTTTGTTAACAACATTTGGTGAATTAACCATTCTATTAAAGTTCTGCAGATTTTCTAGGTTAATTCAGGATCTCGCGGAGGTTCACCCCAAAAAGGAAGAAAAGATCGAAGCCCGTATTCCAGTAGTGGAGTTAGGGCTTAGTTGTCTTATTGGGTGCTTCGCGAAGGTGGAATTGGTGGAGAGGGGATCCACGAAGTGCGGCTGTTGCTACTTCTAGGGCGGAGACTCCGGCCCTGGTGGCCGGAGACTCCGGCCTAGGAGTGTCGCCCTAGCAATCCTCCCGGTTGGACAGTTCAGATGCCCTCCCGGAGTTGGGCCGGAGACTTTCTGTCTCTGGCCGGAGACTCCGGGTGGGGCGGAGACTCCGATCCCAGCGGCCGGAGACTCCGGTCTGGCCAGCCGGGTAAGGGTTGGATAGAGGGTTGGTCGAAGCAGTGACCAGGCCGGAGTTGGGTCGGAGACTTCTGTCTCTGGCCGGAGACTCCGGTCCTGTAGTCACTTAGGGCGGAGACTCCGGCCCTCCTGGCCGGAGACTCCGGCCCTAGTCGGCCAGCAACGGCTACATTTCGTGGAGGAGTATATAAAGCCTTCTTCTACCTCAAGAGCTGGCTGCGGCTTCCACTCTCTCTCCTCCATTGTTTCAAAGCTTCAAAGCCCTAGTTCTCTCTCCCTAGCCAATAGAACTCAAAGCCCTTTTGGGATTTGAGGGAGAAGACCTAGATCTACACTTCCACCAAGGCGATTTGATTTCCCCCCTCTCTTTGTTGAGGGGCTTGTAACTTGTGTGATTCATCGGATTCCTAGCCGGAAGAAGCCGTCCTCCAAGCTTAACTTTGTGTGTAAGAGCTTGGTGGGCCTATTGGGAGCCTCCAATTGAGTTGTGGAGCTTGCCCCAATACTTTGTGTAAAGGTGTCGTGCCGCCTTCAAGGGCATCGCTTAGTGGAGCGTGAACTCGCCTTTGTGGCTTGTTCACCGGAGAATAGGGTGAGCCTTTGTGGCGTTGGTGGCCTTTGTGGTACCACACCTCTCCAACGTAGACGTACTTCCCGTAACAAGGAAGGAACTACGGGAATACATCCTTGTGTCTTCGTGTCTTCATTGCGGTTACCTCTATCCTTTACTCGTACCTTTACTTATATTGTTATTGCTAGCTTGCTTGTCACTCTAGGTAAATTCACTTAGTAGCACATCTAGAGAATTTACCTTCTTGTCTAGCCTTAACTTGAAAAGAAGTAAAAAGTTGGGTAGCTCCTATTCACCCCCCCTCTAGTCGCTCATACGATCCTTTCAGCTGGGAAATCTTTGCCTGGTGTCCTTCCGACATGCCAAGGGTTCCAAGGGAACTCGTCGAGCATGCACTCAATATGGATACAAAAGCAAGGCCGGTCAAACAACCTCTACGGCGATTCGATGAACCCAAAAGAAAATCAATAGTAGCTGAACTACACAGACTAGAAAACGTAGGCTTCATCAGAGAGATCAAGGCATGAATGTGGGTGTCCAACCCAGTAATTGTCCCAAAGAAGAATACGGAGGTGAGACAGGTCTGTGTCGACTACACGTCCCTCAACAAGCATTGTCCCAAGGATCCCTTTCCACTATCTCGCATAGATCAAATAATTGATGCCACAGCGGGGTGTGCAAGGCTTTCCTTCCTGAACGCATATTCAGGCTACAATCAGATCAAACTAAAGAAAGAAGACGAAGAAAAAACAACCTTCATCACACCATACGACGTCTTTTGCTATCAAGTCATCCTTTTGGCCTCAAGAACACAGGAGCAACCTATCAAAGGATGATGCAAAATGTCTCGGAAGCCAAATAGGCTGAAACATCCAAGTCTACATCAATGACGTGGTTATCACCATAAGAAAAGAGGAGGCTTTAATCAGTGACCTGAAGGAAACTTTCGACAACCTCGACAGGTACAAGCTAAAACTCAACCAGACAAAGTGTTCTTTTGGCGTTTCCGCAGGACAACTTCTGGGGTTCCTGGTATCGGCAAGAGGAATAGAGGCAAACCCAGAGAAAATTAAGGTGATACTGACAACGGGAAAACCAGCTAAGCTCCACGAAGTACAACAACTCGAAGGACGCATAGCAGCGCTAAGTCAATTTGTCGCAACAGCTAGGAGAAAAGGCCCTCCCTTTCTACGCACTCATGAAGAAGTCAGATAAAAAATTTGAGTGGACAGAAGAGGCAGACACAACATTTTCGCAGCTGAAAAAAGTGCTTTCCACACCACCAGTGTTGGTCGCACCAAAGGAGAGAGAACCACTACTACTGTACATCGCCGCTACACATCAGGTGGTGAGCATGGTGTTAGTAGTCGAAAGAAGTGAGGAAGGGAAGGCGCATGGAGTTCAGCGACCAGTGTACTTCCTTAGCAAAGTCTTATCACCATCTAAACATCGTTACCCGCATTATCAGAAGTTAGTATACAATGTGTTCACAACAGCAAGGAAGCTACGATAGTATTTTGCAGTGCATCCAATCATAGTGGTTAACGAAGCTCCACTATCAAACATACTGAATAACCCCAAAGCGACATGACATGTCTCCTTATGGGGAATCGAACTTTCCCCTCTGGACATCACGTACGAGAAAAGAAAATCCATCAAATCCCAAGTGCTGCCAGACTTCACAATAGAGTGGTTAGAACTACAAAACACAGGACCACCTGATCTATCAAGTGTTTGGACAATGTACTTTGACGGATCAAAAAGGGTTCAAGGAGCAGGAGCAGGAGTAGTCTTAATATCTCCGCAAGGGGACAAGCTAAAATATGTGCCAAGGATGAGATTCCCACAAGCTTCCAACAATGAAGCCGAGTATGAGGCCCTGCTGCACGGTATGAAGATGGCCAAAACATGTGGAGTAACTCGACTAAAAATATTTGGGGACTCGAATCTCGTAGTCCAGCAAGTGATGAACCATTGTGACACCATCAGCGACAACATGACAACATACCAAAATTTGTACTATTACCAGGTATAGCTGGGCATGGGAAGCCCGGCCCGAAAATGGCCCGGCCCATCGGGCCAAAGCATGCTGTCGGGCCGGGCCTGGGCAGGATTTTCTTGCCCGATAGGAGTGACGAGCCAGGCCTGGGTAGGAAAAAACGAAGATTTAATGAAGGCCCGGCCCGATGGCCCGACAGCCCGATGATTTTTTAGCTCGACGGGCCGGGCCTGGGTAGGAAAAGGCAGCCCGACAGTCGGGCCGGGCCTGGGCCGCAGAATACTGAGTCGGGCTTTTTCATGGCCCAGCCCGACCCGGCCCGGCCCGAAATAATGCCCAGGTATATTACTAGGAAGGAACTTTCGACGGATGTGAAGTCTTGCATATCAGCAGAGCCATCAACGAGGAAGCCGATAATCTGGCAAACATCGGGTCTCAATGCCTGCCCATACCGCCAGGAGTCCTTTGGGAGGAAATCGTCGAGAGATCAATAAAATGCAGCAAAACTTCGAGTCTAGGAGAACCAAGTCAGCATGTGATAGCAGGCTTGGGGGCTAGCAAAACAGGAACGGAGAGCACAACAGAACCAGAGGAGGTCATGATGATTGAAGAAACTTGGATGCAGCCATACTTAGCATACATGATGAACAAAACACTACCCGAAGATACAGTCGAAGCACGCAGGATAATATGACGATCCAAAGCTTTTGTCTTACTACAGGGAAAACTGTACAAGAAAAGCATAACTGGTGTGTTACAATGATGCGTCACCTCACAGGAAGGGCAAGTCATATTAAAGGACATCCACACAGGAGTCTGTGGCCATCATGCAAGTAGCAGAGCCAGAGCAGCCAAAGCTTTTCGAGCATGAGTCTACTGGTTCAACAATCGATGATGCAAAAGACATCGTCCGAAGATGCGAGGCTTACCAAATATTTGCATCCCGACCACACACACCAGCAGCAGAACTCTAGCCAATACCACTGTCGTGGCCCTTTGCACAATGGGGTTTGGACATGGTAGGGAAATTGCACAAGTCATGGCCCGGAGGACATGTCTATATGTTGGTAGTAGTCGACAAATTCACCAAGTGGGTAAAGGCAGCCCCACTAACAACTTAGGATTCCACAGCAGCAATCTACTTCATCAAGTCGATAGTATTTCGCTTTGGAGTACCTCACAGCATCATCACAGATAACGGCACGAACTTCACATCCAAGGAATTCAAAAGTTACTGCGAGAGTATGGGGATCAAATTGAATTGCATCTGTTGCACACCCAAAGACAAACAGACAAGTCGAAAAAGCAAACGGCCTAATATGCAACAGAATAAAGAAGAGGTTGCTAGTACCACTGGAGAAAGCCAAGCATGCTTGGGTAGATGAGTTACCTTCTGTGCTCTGGAGCCTGAGAACTACGCCTAATGCAGCTACTCAAGAGACACTTTTCTTTCTGGTCCATGGCGCAGAAGCCGTGCTTCCAGTCAAAATTACTCATGAAGCTCCCAGAATTGCGGCTTACGATGAAATGACTTCTACTGAGGCACTGCAAGATGATGTCGACGCACTCGACGAAGCAAGAGATGTGGCGCTAGCCAGAGCTACACAATATCAGTAAAGTCTGCAAAATTATCACAGTACTCGAGTTTGACCCCGCTCTTTCGTAGTGGGAGATCTAGTCTTACGACTCAAGCAGGGCAGTCATGGCAAATTAGAGTCACCATGGGTGGGACCCTACATTGTCACAGAAGTTATACCAGGAGGAGCATATCGACTACAAGATAAAAAGACAGGCAAAGATGAAAGTAACCCGTGGAACGCAGAGCAACTCTGGTGTTTTTACGCATAGAATACTTTGCTGATAAGCTTTGCGACAACATCAAATAGAGAACTTTGAGTCATGACCCTCTAAACCTAGAACATGAGGCCACAGGTCGGGTTTCTTGGGTCGACTCTACGATATGTAATAATATGTGACGATTTTCCGCTCGGGGGCTCCAACCCTCGAGTCGTTATGATAAAACAGTATAAATATTATTGAGATCATGTATTCATATTTTCTCACGAGTAATTATAGGATTGTTCACCACACTATATTCAGCAATTAAAGAGCGACCAGTGGATACACAAAAGCACGTTGATGCTAAAAGCAAAAACACCTCGGAACATCGATAGTTCCCTTGGTCTCTTAATAAATGTGATAACATAAGCAAAGTTCATCACATATAATTATTACATAAGTCGACCAAAGAACACAAGCAAAAGGATTACATCACGAGGAAGACAACATTTACTAAAAATGCACTTCTGTTTCATACTTCTTTTGGCATTGAGTGCCATCGAAGATCTTCACCTCAAACTTTGACGTGCCGCAGTGGTAGTTGAAGACCATGAAGAAACCCTGATGCAGTTCATGATCCTCTGCAAATTGGGGCCAGACGCCCCTGAAGTACATCTCGCCACGACCGTCATAGTACATGTAACATCCCAAGATTTTATCAAATTTTGGGGAATTTTTTTTGCTTTTGTTTTGCTTGAGTTGTTTGGAATTTCACAGGGATTTAAAACTTTTTGAGTCTATTTGAAAGCCTTATTAGAAAACTATTTTAAACTTTCTATTAATACTTGAAGAACTCTTTGAGAAAATATAATTTCAAAATACTATTTTTTTTGCATTTAAACAAACCTATGCAAGCTTAATTAGCAAAATATCTTTATTTACAAAACTACACCGTTTGGGGTTTTACAATGTACTTAAATGTTATTTTATCCAAAACACTACTGTTTTAGCAACACTTACTTAAATCTTTGAATCAAATGGATAACTAGAGGTTATCTTATTTGATTTAACCCTATTAGTTTATGGGGGCTAAATTCTATAGTTTTGCAAATATTTTATTTACCAACTCCACCAAACAGTGCATTTTGTTTTGCCAAAACACTTTGACATACTTTCAAAGAATTTACAAATTTAGATTTATTCCAAAAACCAAGCAGCTTTGTTTTCAAACAAATCAAAGAAACAAAATAGGAAACAGAAAATTTGAAAAAAAGAAAGAAGAAGGAAAAAATAAATATAAAAAGGGGCAGCCTGGGCCGACTCAGGACGAAATCAGCCCAGCAGCCCGGACCAGCCCAACCCCACTCGCCCCTTCCCTCTCTCTCGCTGCCAAGCATGGCCCGCATGTCATCTCCCTCCTCCCGCAATCTTCTCCCTCTCTCTCTGTTTCTGGAAACGGTCGCCGGAGTAACACCCCCCCGTTGATTTCTCGCGAGTAATGGCCATCAAGACCACGCCTATAAGTACCCCACGTCCTCCTCTCACTTCTCTCCTTTCCTCTCCTCGAAATCAGGCCGCCAGGCTGCAGAAATTTCTCTCCGAGCCCGCCACTGTCACCGGAGAACTCCGACGCGCCTTGTAAGACCACACCTCCCCTCGCCCTCCTATCACCACTGGAAGGTTTCCCTTGCGAGTGCACACCTCCCAGACATGATAAACTTCTTGCTTGCACTCTAGGGCAACGAGCCCGTCCTCGCCGAGATCTTGCTGTCCACGACCTCAACTCCGGCGAGGAATTCCAGAGCAACCAGAGGACCTCGAGCTTGGAAACTTCGCCACCTTGACGTCCTCGACCTCCTGTATCTCCTGGTAAGATCGCCACCACCTAAAACCCTCTGGAACCATCACACCCGATCACGGCCGAACCGCCGCTAACCTCCGGTCACTCCTCCCCGTCGTTCCAGGAAGCTGCGGACACCGCCACCTCACCATCGTCTCCGTCTCTTCACATGGATCACCGTCTGCTTCTTTTCGGACCTCGAAGACCACCGGGACAAGTCGCCGTCGTCCATTCCAGCACTGCACCTCGCCAGCGACGACGGAACCCTAGATCCACGGTGAGCCTCTTCATCTCTTAAGCCCCAGCCGTCGGATCTGAAACGGACGCATAAGATCAGATCACTTAAAATCAAAAGGGTACCAGATCTGGGCCGCTCAGATTCGTTTAAATCCAACGGCTAGCGTTGCCGATCCGACCGAAACGGTACCGGCCAATCAGATCACGGCGCGTGTCGGCTTCCAGTTTAAACAGAAATTCAATTTAGAATTTGAAACCAGATTTGATCCAAATCTTCAGAAAATCATATCTTTTGATCTATCGGCCCAAAAATAACAAATGATATACCGTTGGAACCCTTGAAACTTGTAGAATCTAGTAGTACAATAAAACCTCATATTTCATGGGTTCAATTTGAAACTATTTTCAAATTGGAATCAAACCTTCTGTTAGCTTGTTTAATTCATATCTTTTGAACCAAGTGTCCAAAAATTATAAATGTGTAGTCTCTGGAATCCTCTGATCTTGTAGAACATCATAGAATCAAGAAAATCCAAAGTTGATATGTGCACACACTTTGTGCATTCAAATTTTGTCCAAATCACTATTCTGATCATAGTTTGAATTCTATAACGTATTTTAGGATGATTCCGATTGCAGTAGCTTTGTTTTACTGCAAGCTATCCAGTAGTATCACACCCATATTTGTTTGAACCATTTCACAATTATTCAAATTCTAACATGAGGATTTGAGTAATTTCCACTATAGGATTAAACCAATACCCTTTTCAGCATTATTTCTTTCTACTTTAACAAATCCTATGATCATACCTAGCCATCATTGTTGTCCAAACAATATCTTGACCAAGACCCTATCTACTTAGACCTACCATGTCTAGTCCACACATATTCAAATTACAACTGTGTTGTTTGAGTAAAGTGTGATGCATCTCAATCATAGATTCTAATCTTGCTATCTTTGTGGTATTGATCTAATCCACATTTTAGCACCTATCCAAATACCCCATGTACCCAATAGAGACCTTAAACCATAATCTCAAATGTTTTCTACCCATACTCAACCCTCTGTCCATTTGATCCTAATTTCATGTGTAGAACTATTCAATTAACAAATGAGTTAATTGAGTAAATCAACATATCACAAACCCCTACCCGAGCCTATGTGTAACTTATACTATTATGAATAACTGTTTTCACACTTTGTTCAGTAGTGTTTGGTTGCACTACTCTATATCTAGGTGAATCCCTCCACTTAAGTCATCTCTCAACTCTACCTTGCTTATGCCAAGCACAAGAATTATATCACTACATTGTAATCTTGAAGGACCAATCTTTCCCAATCCCTTGACCTACCCAAATCCAATGCCTACTAGTTTTGTTCACATGTATTGAACTATTCAACTTGCAAATGTGCTAATTGAGTAATTCAAGCATTCTTGAAGCCTTGCCTAGTCCAATGCCCTCTCAAATTATATTGACTGATCACTCTAAGATTTACACATATATCTGAACCTTGCAACCATAAAACTTGTCTGTTTTACCTCATTTCTACTAGTGTTGCACCAACATTTTACATCATTTGATCCTTTGTCACAGATCAGTGCGCCAAGGCACTTAATTCTACAATTCGGAGCAATTCAAACATCAGCTCAAGCCACCAGGAAAGGAAGAGTACATCTTGAGGAGCAAGAAAGAAGCTAACGGCAGAAACAGGCTGCCACGACACAAATGGACAAGAAAAACGGAAAAGCAGACTAGCTGCTGCCGCCACCTTTTTCCTCTACTCTTCTACGCTGCAGCATATACACCATCCCATCCCGCATCCATCCATCGCCACATCGCCACATCGCCTCACAACCACTCCATCCATCCACCACTCCACCAAAACCTTCCTCCTCCATAGTCCAACACACCGAAACCTTCACCTTTTCCACCCACTTTTCCCTCTACTCCTCTGCAAGAAACAAGATCAGATCAACGGCGCAAGCAAGAACACCATGAACACCACCAAGAACACCTCCAAGAACATCAAGATGGACAAGGCTCGAAGGATCTGAAGGCCAAGCTCTTCTTCATCCCTCTTCATTCTCTGCCACGACAGCAACATCTCTGCCTTCTCCAATTTCTCTGCCACGGCAAGCCTTCGGTGACCAACAACAACCTCTCTTCCTCTCCCCCATGCTCTGTGATCTGAGTTGTATTGATCTTGCACTGTAAAATAGTTTGAACCTTGTCCTGGATCTTTGCTATGGTTTGAGTGACACACTCCATTGTAAACTCTAAGATTACTGTGATTTCTGTGTTGCATCTGCCTGATCTGTTAGGTGCAAGACTAGCCTCTGCATCTAGTCCCAAAAATGCATCCCTGCCTCACTTGCTCGTTTGTCCTTTGTTTCCTTGCCTGACAAACAAGAAACATTGGATTTGTTATGTTAAAAACTTCCAACCTAAAACCTCCTGTTACTTTCCTGTTTACAACACCAAAAACCCCACTTTTCTGCTTAGCTTCTGGAAATTAGGAAATAGTCTCATTTGTGTTGATCCCTGTGGAGACGACTAGAAAAACCCCCCTATAATCTCAACTTAGATCAAAATTGGCGCCGTTGCCGGGGATCAACTTTTGATTGTTTCCTTAGATTACAGTAGACTAAGCTGTGTAAATACTTGTTCCAATTTGCAATCTTTGATTGTCTGTTTTAATGACTTGTCTGTGATCAAGCTTAGAACTTTTATTAGGGGATTTAGTTCACTAACCCTTGATCAAGTTCTTGTCTGTGATTGTGTGTAGAACAATGATTTCATCTAATCTCCGTGGGAATTCAGTTGATGCAGTCCTCTGAAGATTCTCCACTAGCCCCATTTGATCCTGAGCCAGAGAGGACTTTGTTTGCAAGAAAGAGAGCAGCTTCTGAAGTTTCTGCTGAAGATTTGGAAACCTCTGTCTCAGATTTGGAATCATCATCCTCAGATTTCAGCATGGGTGATAAGAAGTTGAGAGATTTGTGGATTCCCAAGGACCAGATCAACAATGCAGATGTGATTATGCCTGCAATACAAGCAAACAACTGGGAAATCAAGCCAGCTCTGATCAATATGGTGCAACATAATCCCTTCAAAGGTTCTGCTTTGGAGAGCCCCCATGAGCATATCAGAAACTTTCTGGAGTACTGCAACACTTTGAAGCACAATGGTGTTCCTCCTGAAGCCATCAGGATGCAATTGTTTCCCTTCTCACTGTCTGGACTTGCAAAAGTTTGGTTCCACTCTCTTCCTATTCACTGCAGAGACACATGGGAACATGTTCTTCAAGCCTTCTTTGAGAGATATTTCCCTCCAACCAAAGCAGCTGAGTGCAGAGACAAGATAACAAGATTTGTGCAATATGAAGGAGAAAGCCTGTATGATACTTGGCAGAGATACCAAGGTCTCATCAGGATGTGTCCCAACCATGGCCAGGAGCAATGGCTCATCTTGCAAACCTTCTACAAGGGTTTGACAGAGCAAACCAGATCATTTGTTGATTCAGCTACTGGAGGTGGAATCATGAACAAGACCCTTGATGAAGCTACTGAGTTGATTGAGAGCATGGCATCACATAACTTCTCCTGGACAAATGAAAGAGCTGTCCACCCCAACAATCAGCTGCAGATTCAGTCAAGTGGCCAGAATGCTTTGGAAGCCAAGTTGGAGAGTTTAACAACTCAGCTTGCCCAGCTCATGACAGAAAGAAACAGCCAAGCTTTGGTTCCTGTCAACCAAGTTACTTCTGCCTGTGCAATTTGTGGAAAAGAAGGCCATTCCCTCATGGAATGTACCTTGTCTGCACCTCCTGAAGCCATGATATCAGAGGTGAACTATGCCCAGAATCAAGGGCCATATTCCCAAAGTTACAACCCCTCTTGGAGAAACCACCCCAACTTTTCTTACAAGAGCAATAATCAGCAAAGTTACCCAGCACCAGGGCAGCAGCACTATGCCCAAGCATCCCAGCAGAGTTACCATCAGCCTGGACAACAAAATTTCAGACCCCAAGGTCAAGTGCAACACCCACAACAACAACACCACCCAGTACATCAGCAAACTACTTCATCCAGCAGTAGCAGCCAATCTGAGCTTGGAGAAATGATGAAGCTACAGAAGGAAATGTTCAGTGGAATGCAAGAAACTATGAAAATGCAATCTGAACTTTTCTACAAGACTATGCAGCAACTCACTGCTGGAATCCAGACCAACAACATTGGAAAACAAGCTGAAGGAAAACTGCCAGCCCAAGCAGAGAAAAACCCAAAACAGTGTGGTGCCCTTTCCACTACTGAAGTTATTGATGCAGTCACCACTAGGAGTGGGGTGAACACTGAACCCTTACTCAAAACCCCACCAAATGTCACTTATGTTGCTCCACAGAGAAGACCCACCGTGCAGCAACAAACACCTCCAGAAATTGTTCTGCCAAGGCAGGAAAAATCAACAGGACAGCCTGCCCAGACAGAAAACCCTGCCAAGGCACAGATCTCTGCCACAGAACCAACAGAGAAGCCTTTGTTGATGAAAGTGCCATTTCCAGAGAGATTGGACAAGACCAAGGAGGAGAAGCAATACTCTAAATTCCTTGAGACCATGAAGGAAGTGCAAATCACCATCCCCATCTTGGATGCAGTGTTGCACATTCCCCTATATGCAAAGTTTTTCAAAGATCTGATCACAAGGAAGAGGAGTTTGGATAGCCCTGAGTTAGTAGCCTTGACAGAAGATTGCAGTGCTGTGATCTTGAACCACATGCCCAAGAAGCTACAAGACCCTGGAAGTTTCAGCATTCCCTGTGTAGTGGGAAGAAAAACCTTCACAGCCCTTTGTGACTTAGGTTCCTCTGTGAGTGTGTTACCCTCTGCTGCAAGCCAGATTCAGCAGCTGGGAACGTTGAAGCCTACCCCAATGACACTTCAACTTGCTGATAGAACCTTGAGAAAACCAATAGGAGTCCTTGAAGATGTGCCAGTCCAAGTTGGCAACTTTGCATATCCTGTGGACTTTGTTGTGCTAGAGATAGAAGACAATGCTGAATCAATGATTCTAGGCAGGCCATTCTTGGCAACTGCTGGTGCCATCATTGATGTCAAAGGTGGAACCCTCAAATTACAATTTGGATCAGAGCAAGCTGAATTCAGCATGAAACATGCCACTCATTTACCCAATGTTCCTGAACATTGCCATTCCATTGATGCTGTTGAAAGAAGTGTGCTAGAAACTTTGCCAGAACCTGAGCAAGAAGAGCCTGAAGCTCAAGTCTTTGTTACTGCTGAAACCACCAATGTACAGCAGCTCTGTGAAGTGAAAATTTGTGAAATTGTACCTGTGTCAAGTGCAAGAGAACCAGCTCATCTAGCTCACCATTCTGTTGTGGAGCTCAAAGAATTGCCTTCCCATCTGAAATACTCATTCTTGGAGAAGGAAAAGTTACACCCTGTGATTATTAGTTCTGCCCTTTCAAGTGAGCAAGAAGAAAGTCTTCTGTCTATTCTGAAGCTGTACAAGAATGTCATTGGATATTCCATTGATGACATCATTGGCATTAGTGAGAAAGTGTGTTCTCACAGGATCCACTTAGAAGAAGGCAGCAAGCCAACAAGAGAAGGACAGAGGAGACTAAACCCTGCTATGCAAGATGTAGTAAAGAAGGAAGTTCTGAAATTGTTAAAGGCTGGAATGATATACCCCATCTCTGACAGTGAGTGGGTGAGTCCTATCCACATTGTGCCCAAGAAAGGTGGCTACACTGTTGTTGAAAATGAAGAAGGAAGGCTCATGACCACAAGACCTGTTACAGGATGGAGGATGGTGAATGACTTCAGAAAATTGAACAAAGCTACAAGAAAAGATCACTTCCCTCTGCCATTCATGGACCAGATGCTAGAGAGACTTGCTGGCCAGAAGTACTACTGCTACCTTGATGGTTACTCTGGATTTCTGCAGATTCCAATCCACCCTTCTGACCAAGACAAGACCACATTCACCTGCCCATATGGAACCTTTGCTTACAAAAGGCTACCATTTGGCCTTTGCAATGCTCCAGGCACCTTCCAGAGATGCATGATGTCCATATTTTCTGATTACATTGAGAAGATTATGGAAGTTTTCATGGATGATTTCACTGTGTATGGAAAAGACTTCGAAGCCTGTTTGAAGAACCTCACCTTAGTCCTTCACAGATGCTCTGAGCAAAATTTGATTTTGAACTGGGAAAAATGTCACTTCCTTGTCTCTGAAGGCATTGTGTTGGGCCACCTTGTGTCTGCCAGAGGAATTGAGGTGGACAAGGCAAAGGTAGATGTGATTGCCAAGCTACCCCCTCCTGAAAATGTGAAGGGAATTCAAAGCTTCCTAGGCCATGCTGGCTTCTACAGGAGGTTTATCAAGAACTTCTCCTATCTTGCCAAGCCACTCACCAATCTCCTGAATCATGAAGTGAAGTTTGTGTTTGATGACACCTGTTTGCAAGCATTCAACCAATTGAAAGATGCTCTCATCACAGCCCCTGTTGTTCAACCTCCTGACTGGACACTGCCATTTGAACTTATGTGTGATGCAAGTGACTTTGCTGTTGGAGCAGTCCTTGGCCAGAGGAAAGACAAAGCTGTACATGTTATACATTATGCAAGCAAGACTTTGGATGATGCTCAGATCAATTACACCACCACAGAGAAGGAGCTGCTTGCTGTTGTGTTCTCATTTGATAAGTTTAGACCATACCTGGTTGGACACAAGTGCATTGTCTACACAGACCATGCAGCAATCAGATATTTAGTGAGCAAAAAGGATGCTAAACCAAGGCTCATCAGATGGATCCTTCTGCTCCAAGAGTTTGACATAGAAATTAGACACAAGAAAGGGTCAGAGAACTCAGTTGCTGATCACTTGTCCAGAATCAACATTGATGAAAACAGAGAGATTCAAGACTTGATGCCAGGAGAACAGCTCATGGCAGTCAGTGCCACTTCACCTTGGTATGCTGACTTTGTGAACTTCCTAGTTTGTGATATTGTGCCAGCAGATCTCTCCTACCAGCAAAAGAAAAAATTCCTCCATGATGTCAAGAGTTACTATTGGGATGAACCTTTTCTGTACAAACATTGTGCTGATGGCATTGTGAGAAGGTGTGTTCCCTCTGATGAAAAAAGTGATGTGATGTTCCAATGCCATTCAGGATTGTATGGAGGACATGCTGGAGTGTTCAAGACTCAAGCCAAGATTTTGCAAGCTGGCTTCTTTTGGCCAAGTATGTTCAGAGATGTTCATGAGTACATAATGAAGTGTGATCCTTGTCAAAGAGCAGGAAAGATGTCAAAGAGAAATGAAATGCCCCAAACAGGAATCTTGGAAGTGGAATTGTTTGATGTTTGGGGAGTTGATTTTGTTGGACCCTTGCCATCTTCTCAAGGCTACAAGCATATTTTAGTTGCTGTTGACTATGTGTCAAAATGGGTTGAAGCCATTCCCACTGTTAATGCTGATGCCAAGGCAGTTTGTAGAATGTTCAAGACTGTCATTTTCCCAAGATTTGGAGTGCCAAGAGTTGTAATCAGTGATGGTGGTGCTCACTTCAATAATGACCAGTTTGAGAAGCTTCTGACCAAGTATGGAGTGAAGAATCACAGAGTGACAACTCCTTATCATCCGCAGGCCAATGGCCAAGTGGAGTTGTCAAACAGGGAAATCAAGCAAATCTTGGAGAAAGTTGTGTCCAAGACCAGAGGAGATTGGTCAATGAAATTGCCCGACACTTTGTGGGCTTACAGGACAGCATACAAGACACCCATTGGCATGTCACCTTTCAGAATTGTCTATGGCAAGGCTTGCCATCTGCCAGTCGAATTGGAGCACAGAGCGCATTGGGCAATCAGGAAGCTGAACTTGGACATTGGCAAAGCAGGAAACATGAGGAAACTGCAGTTGTGTGAGCTTGAAGAGCTCAGGAATGATTCCTATGAAAGTGCAAAGATTTACAAGGAGAAGACCAAGAAATGGCATGACTCCCACATTCTGAGAAGGGAATTCAAGGAAGGGCAGTCAGTGCTGGTGTATGATTCCAAGTTACACTTATTCTCTGGAAAGTTCAAGTCCAGATGGTTTGGCCCTTGTGTTATCAAGAAAGATCTAGGCCATGGTGCCTTTGAGGTTTATAGCTCAGCTGAGGGAACATTCAAAGTAAATGGCCAGAGGTTGAAGCACTACAGGATTGGAGATTTGATTGAAAACCAAGTTGAAGAAGATGATGAACCAGAGGATGGCTCCAATGCATCCTCTACCCATGCAAACCAGTGATGATGAAGCTATAGTCAAGCTAGTGACTTTAAACAAGCTCTCTTCCAGGAGGAAACCTGGTATCCCTTGTATCATATATTTCCCTTTCACCTTTTTATGTTTTTGCCTTGTGTGTTTGTTTCTTTTTGTTGTTTCAGTAAGAACTTGGATTAGGAGAAAGATTGCTGTTGATTGACAAGGCAGAGAAGCAGGAAAACCACCAGGTGAACACTTTCCATTTCCACACATTTGTTAAAATCTGAATCAGAATATACTATACTGTTGGTTGATCTTGTGTGAAAGTACTTTGTTAAGAAACGAATCAAATTTGGTTGCTTGAACCTGAAAATATCACTTTGCACGCTATGAAGAACTTTGCTTTGAATCTGCTTATAACTCTTGCAAATGCTTTGTTTAGAGCCTAGTTCCACTTTAGAACTTTTGTATGGCTTTACTCAAAGAACCTGTGAAACATCAGCATATTTGTTAATTGCCCTAAGAATGAAGTTCATGATCCATTTCTTAGCCCCTAACCAATTGCATCTGTTGCATTTTTTGCATTAGCAAACATGATCTCTGGATTGTGACTTGTGAAGCACTAACATACTAACATACTAACATATTAACAGAAAGGAAAAAGTTTAGCATTAGCAACCATGATCTCTGGATTGTGGTGTGTGAAGCACTAACCTGATGATGCTAAGTAAAACTTGTTGTAAATATCCAAAGCACTAGCACCTATGATCCTGGGATTGTAGTGTGTGAAGCACTAACTAAGTTGACCCATCAAGCTAAGTTACTAACTGACTAACTTGTCTATGCACTAGCCTATTATGTTCCTGGGAACTGTAATAGGTGAAGCACTAATTTTGCATTACATATTGGGCTATGTACTGGATCTTGAGTTTTCAATTTCAGAGTCAATTACTTTATACTCATGTGTCCATGTGGTTTGATCTAGACATACTCAAATTCTCTTGTGAAACTTGTTTTTGAATTGGCAATTGCAAGATTTATCTGCATTGAGTCAGCAATGTCCCTCAATCATGCTCTGTTACATTTTGTTTGGTACAATGCACCATTCTTTACTTGAGGACAAGCAAAGGTTTTGGTCTGGGGGTTTTGATCACTCTAAGATTTACACATATATCTGAACCTTGCAACCATAAAACTTGTCTGTTTTACCTCATTTCTACCAGTGTTGCACCAACATTTTACATCATTTGATCCTTTGTCACAGATCAGTGCGCCAAGGCACTTAATTCTACAAGTCGGAGCAATTCAAACATCAGCTCAAGCCACCAGGAAAGGAAGAGTACATCTTGAGGAGCAAGAAAGAAGCTAACGGCAGAAACAGGCTGCCACGGCACAAATGGACAAGAAAAACGGAAAAGCAGACTAGCTGCTGCCGCCACCTTTTTCCTCTACTCTTCTACGCTGCAGCATATACACCATCCCATCCCGCATCCATCCATCGCCACATCGCCACATCGCCACATCGCCTCACAACCACTCCATCCATCCACCACTCCACCAAAACCTTCCTCCTCCATAGTCCAACACACCGAAACCTTCACCTTTTCCACCCACTTTTCCCTCTACTCCTCTGCAAGAAACAAGATCAGATCAACGGCGCAAGCAAGAACACCATGAACACCACCAAGAACACCTCCAAGAACGTCAAGATGGACAAGGCTCGAAGGATCTGAAGGCCAAGCTCTTCTTCATCCCTCTTCATTCTCTGCCACGACAACAACATCTCTGCCTTCTCCAATTTCTCTGCCACGGCAAGCCTTCGGTGACCAACAACAACCTCTCTTCCTCTCCCCCATGCTCTGTGATCTGAGTTGTATTGATCTTGCACTGTAAAACAGTTTGAACCTTGTCCTGGATCTTTGCTATGGTTTGAGTGACACACTCCATTGTAAACTCCAAGATTACTGTGATTTCTGTGTTGCATCTGCCTGATCTGTTAGGTGCAAGACTAGCCTCTGCATCTAGTCCCAAAAATGCATCCCTGCCTCACTTGCTCGTTTGTCCTTTGTTTCCTTGCCTGACAAACAAGAAACATTGGATTTGTTATGTTAAAAACTTCCAACCTAAAACCTCCTGTTACTTTCCTGTTTACAACACCAAAAACCCCACTTTTCTGCTTAGCTTCTGGAAATTAGGAAATAGTCTCATTTGTGTTGATCCCTGTGGAGACGACTAGAAAAACCCCCCTATAATCTCAGCAGATCATTGACCTTTCCCAACTAAGCTCTCAAATTCATATCTCACAATACATGATCTTTTACCTTATCCTTCTTGTCATAACATCTCAACAAAACTAAATTGTTAAACAAACACCTTTCAATTGTTTGTCTTACTTGTTTGTGTTTGAATAGATTGTTTATAGTATGTTATTTTCTTGTGCTATAGTTTGTGCGAAGAGCTACGTGCTTAGTTGAGAGAAGTGAAACATCGTGATCTTCAAAAAGGCAAGTGAGACACATATCCCCTACCTATTTTTACTACTGCATTAGTGTAATTCAGTAGTATGCATGATAGGTGAAATGTTCAACTGTTTTATCAAATGCTTAGATCCTAGTAGTGTGTAGCTACCCCTCAAACCCCACCTGTTAGGATGCTAAATACCTTGAAAAATATTGATGCCATGCTTTGATCACTTGATAAAAGCGTTTTGTGAACAAATTAAGAACTTCAACTAAAATGAAACACCTGGGTGGATTGGTTTGATGATGGAGGCGATGTTGAGTGGTGAACTGGGGCTACACATTGTGTAGTTGCTGCCTGGGCGTTCACTTGTGGTTTGCCACCTAGGAACAAAGAGGTTAACATGTCTTCCATGCTTAGAGTGCTTCCAGTGCAGCCTTATGACATTATGGGCTCTGTCTTGACTGATTAGATGTGGGAGTGCAACTTGTGTGCAAAGCAGGGGCTGTTAGTTGAATTGTAGGTTGGGGACGGAGCTTGCCAGTTAGTTGCACTCTCCTTCTAAAAGGTCTCATTTCATTTTATGTATGGGCATAAAATGAATCGTAAGGTGAAAGTGCACAACCCTTGCAAGGTGTCTAAACTAATCGATTAGCCATGTCCTCGGAATGGACAATTGAGTCTCTAGACATGGAATGTACGGAAGAATCTCATCACCATTTCTGAATGATTAAAATTTGTCTAGCAAAAATCAGGAGAAGGCTCAGGGCCATGCACTCCGAGGGGTGGTGGTTTCTGTACTTCAAAACTATGTTGAGTTTCGCCCAGAAACTACATACCGGCCAGTATGTAATGTATGGGGGATGTCTTGACCCTTGAAAAATAAAATTTTGAAAGAAAGTTTTAAAAAGGATTTTTAGGATAAAATTGGCTTTATGCAAATCAGCCTATGAGATCCACCAGCCAAATATCATGTAGTATAGTCTTTCACAAAATGCCACCAAATATGTGTCATTTGCCAGTACATCATTGTACTGACCCCTCTGGGGCTGCATATTCGAACGTGCAAGTTTTATTTTGAGTAAGGAACCATGAGTAGGATCTCGAGCTTACATTCCAACATGTCTGCCTGTGGCACTTGATGAAGATGGAAGCTCACTACAACTATGCTTTATGCTGTGTACTCGTAAGGTTCAACACCTATGTAACTGGATTTACGTTGTAATATTGATGCTATTGTAATGATTACTATATTTTGTGCTGTGGTGCTATCTACTGATCCAGAGAATGGCACAGATACACAGGAGTTCTACCTTTAGCAAAAGGCAGGGCACTACAGAATGGTATCAGAGCATAGTGTTGCCTGTAGGATCGAGACCCTAGGTTTGGAATAGACTAGGAAGCCCTAGGATTCTTTTCTCACCTTCACAAGAAAATCAATTCAGTTTTCTAAATGAAATCAATCTATATACTTTTAGTTTGAAATTTTCTTGTAAGAACTTACCCCATTCATTTGTTTTACACTACTCTTCTTTCTAATTTAGATGACCAGCCTCATTGAATCACTGAAGAAAGACCCAGTGATGATCATGACCCTGAAGAGTGAGACTGAGTTTCCCAAAGCATTGAAGAACCTCATGTTAAGCATGGGAATGCAAGGAGAAGTTGTTTACAAAGGATTTCCCATGATTGAGGAAGGTGAAGAATATTGGTGGGTGCAACTGCACCTATACAAGAACAAGGAAGATGACCACAAGAAGATGGGACTTTGGATGTTTACCAACTCCGAGATGTATCCATCATTCCTTGACTCAGCAAGATGTGCTGCTTGGTCAGCTATAAAGGAACTTGGAGAAAGACTCAAGTGGAGACTTCATAATACTCAGCAAGACCTCAAAGAAGGAAAGGAAGACACTACTACATTGAAGGAAACCATAAACCAACTTCAAGGTGACATGGAAAAGTTGGTATCTGAACTTAGTGTTCAAGGAAACCTCATCAAAACCAAGGACGAGCAAATTACCAATCTACTGAAGCAACTGGACCAGAACAATGGATCTGCTTAGAAGAGTACCAAGAAACCTTAGTTGGACCTCCATCTAGGAAATTTTAATAAGCAACGATGTGTAATAAACGTTATGGTCATACCAACTTGTGGATGATCGTACCTTTTTGTGTGTGTTATAGAACTAGTTTGCTTGATATGATGAATGTTTGTTAGATATTGCTTGTAGGATAAATTGTTTTGATCTGTTGTGTTTGGGTAGGAATCTTCTTTAGATCTCTTCTATCTAATTCTCATCTATGCTAAGACCTAAACTTGTCCTAAAACCCAAACCGAAGTTCTCAACGACAGAACAACTACAATGACCCTCAGTTGGAGATAAGGATACAAAGTACAACAACAAGAGGTAGTATTGCGAGTACAAAAGACTAGAACATTACGCAAGAGGTTGCACAAAGGATAATAACCAAGACTCTAGTAAGCTAGGATGGCTGAAGGATACCACGCAAATAATAAGAAGACACCCCAAGGTGTAGCTAATGTGGAAGTAATACTATTCAACCACCTCATGCAAGAAAGGTGGAAAGGACAAACAGAGCAATGGAAAGAGCAAACAGAGCAATGGAAAGAGCAAACAGAGCAACGGAAAGAGCAAACAGAGCAATGGAAAGAGCAAACAAAGCAACGGAAAGAGCAAACAGAGCAATGGAAAGGATTTTAATTCCTCTTAAATGGCAAACCAAAGGATCTACAACTTAAGGATTATTGCCATGAGCTTTGTTGAAAACCCCTAGCTAGGAACGACAGATTTTGTTTTCAAAATTCAAAATAGGATTTGGGAACTTGGTTCCAAATTCAACAAAACTTTTGTTTAAAAGCTAGTGAGGTTGACCAAGAGTTAGAATGCGAGATGCACCAAACCAAATACAAGGTAATGATTGGGTGCGACATGGATTGGCCCCCATGACGACTACTCATATTGTTCACTCTTGTTATGAGGAATGGTGAGTCTAGAGAGACATACACATGAGAGACGACGTCACTAAACCATAACCTTAGGAGGATAATATGTTACATCCCTTATAGTGAGCCAGTATGGCCAAAACGTAGGACTACGGTAAGGATGTTTTGGTATTGAACGACTTCACAAATCAGAAACGTTTTGCTCAGTGGGTTTTGAATACAAAGACTGTTCAGTTTTGGCTGCTGCTTGTTCGATTTACCTTCCCAACCCTTCGTTTCGACTCCCTATGTGGCCTGTTCGGCTACCTCCCTGAGCCTATAAGAGAGGGTTCACTCCTCTCCAGAGAGACACAACAAAGACAACCACCACTACCTATGAGATTGCCTTCTGGTTCCAAAGCTTTACGCCGCCGAAGTCTACCCCATCCTGACCTGCGATGTTATAAGGCAACTCTCCAAATCCCTGAAACTTCTCTCCTGCCCATGAGAGCTTCGTTAGATCCCTTTTTCTTGCAAAGGAGTTCACCTTCGAGATATGATCAAGTTGTCCAGCGTCTTCCAATGACTATGAAGATGATTGCGAAAGGAATTCTTAAGGACCATCTGGTACTAGTGGCAGATAGCATGATGAGCACCGGTATCAAGAAAAGATTCAACAATGCTGGTTATAAGGCGACCTTCCGTCCCTTAAAGATGCAAGTACCTCTTACAGAGTCCACCTTGTTTACCCCTATGAAATGCTTGAGAAGACAGCAGAGAGATGCCATCCTAATTCATTGGGATGTGTGGTCTCATCATGTTCGTGGGGCAAGCATGCAGTACCTGGCACTGAGTCGTCTTTTGAGATTCTGTAATGAAAATCAGCTAAAAAGCAACAAGGAGTATGTGATAGCCTGTATACTGTCTTGGCCTTGGTGAGGACCGACCAAGAAAAGGCTAGATACCCATTCTTGGAAGATGTGGACTACCTTATTAGTGACAACGCAATGGATGATATCTGCTTATCACCAGAATTGGATGGAACCCTTGATATGCCCACTTGTGGAGCATAGTATTGAACATCAAAACTTCTGAGAAGGGCGATTCAGGGAAAATCGCACAACAGTGAATGCAAGCTGGGAACAAAATGCAAGTGCCTAAGGAAGCATCAAGATACCACCAAGAGGAATTTTCTTTTAAAGGTGGTAGCACCCTAGTTCCATTGGAATCAATAAACTTTGTAACCTTCCTCCAATCTCGGGGACGAGATTTCTTTTAAGGGTGGTAGTCTGTAACATCCCAAGATTTTATCAAATTTTGGGGGAAATTTTTTGCTTTTGTTTTGCTTGAGTTGTTTGGAATTTCACAGCGATTTAAAACTTTTTGAGTCTATTTGAAAGCCTTATTAGAAAACTATTTTAAACTTTCTATTAATACTTGAAGAATTCTTTGAGAAAATATAATTTCAAAATACTTTTTTTTGCATTTAAACAAACCTATGTAAGCTTTATTAGCAAAATATCTTTATTTACAAAACTACACCGTTTGGGGTTTTACAATGTACTTAAATGTTATTTTATCCAAAACACTACCATTTTAGCAACACTTACTTAAATCTTTGAATCAAATGGATAACTAGAGGTTATCTTATTTGATTTAACCCTATTAGTTTATGGGGGCTAAATTCTATAGTTTTGCAAATATTTTATTTACCAACTCCACCAAACAGTGCATTTTGTTTTGCCAAAACACTTTGACATACTTTCAAAGAATTTACAAATTTAGATTTATTCCAAAAACCAAATAACTTTGTTTTCAAACAAATCAAAGAAACAAAATAGGAAACAAAAAAATTGAAAAAAAGAAAGAAGAAGGAAAAAAATATAAAAAGGGGCAGCCTGGGCCGACTCAGGATGAAATCAGCCCAGCAGCCCGGACCAGCCCAACCCCACTTGCCCCTTCCCTCTCTCTTGCTGCCAAGCATGGCCTGCATGTCATCTCCCTTCTCCCGCAATCTTCTCCCTCTCTCTGTTTCTGGAAATGGTCGCCGGAGTAACACCCCCCCCCGTTGATTTCTCGTGAGTAATGGCCATCAAGACCACGCCTATAAGTACCCCACGTCCTCCTCTCACTTCTCTCCTTTCCTCTCCTCGAAATCAGGCCGCCAGGCTATAGAAATTTCTCACCGAGCCCGCCACTATCACCGGAGAACTCCGACGCGCCTGGTAAGACCACACCTCCCCTCGCCCTCCTATCATCACTGGAAGGTTTACCTTGCGAGTGCACACCTCCCAGACATGATAAACTTCTTTCTTGCACTCTAGGGCAATGAGCCCATCCTCGCCGAGATCTTGCTGTCCGCGTCCTCAACTCCGGCGAGGAATTCCAAAGCAACCAGAGGACCTCGAGCTCGGAAACTTCGCCACCTTGACGTCCTCGACCTCCTGCATCTCCTGGTAAGATCGCCACCACCTAAAACCCTCTGAAACCATCACACCCGATCACGGCCGAACCGCCGCTAACCTCCGGTCACTCCTCCCATCGTTCCAGGAAGCTGTGGACACCGCCACCTCACCATCGTCTCCGTCTCTTCACGTGGATCACCGTCTGCTTCTTTTCAGACCTCGAAGCCCACCGGGACAAGTCGCCGTCGTCCATTCCAGCACCGCACCTCGCCGGCGACGATGGAACCCTAGATCCACGGTGAGCCTCTTCATCTCTTAAGCCCCAGCCGTCGGATCTGAAACGGACGCATAAGATCAGATCACTTAAAATCAAAAGGGTACCAGATCTGGGCTGCTCAGATTCGTTTAAATCCAATGGCTAGCGTTGCCGAACCGACCAAAACGGTACCGGCCAATCAGATCACACCGTGTGTCGGCTTCCAGTTTAAACAGAAATTCGGTTTAGAATTTGAAACCAGATTTGATCCAAATCTTCAGAAAATCATATCTTTTGATCTATCGGTCCAAAAATAACAAATGATATACTGTTGGAACCCTTGAAACTTGTAGAATCCAGTAGTACAATAAAACCTCATATTTCATGGGTTCAATTTGAAACTATTTTCAAATTGGAATCAAACCTTCTGTTAGCTTGTTTAATTCATATCTTTTGAACCAAGTGTCCAAAAATTATAAATGTGTAGTCTCTGGAATCCTCTGATCTTGTAGAACATCATAGAATCAAGAAAATCCAAAGTTGATACGTGCACACACTTTGTGCATTCAAATTTTGTCCAAATCACTATTCTGATCATAGTTTGAATTCTATAACGTATTTTAGGATGATTCCGATTGCAGTAGCTTTGTTTTACTGCAAGCTATCCAGTAGTATCACACCCATATTTGTTTGAACCATTTCACAATTATTCAAATTCTAACATGAGGATTTGAGTAATTTCCACTATAGGATTAAACCAATACCCTTTTCAGCATTATTTCTTTCTACTTTAACAAATCCTATGATCATACCTAGCCATCATTGTTGTCATAACAATATCTTGACCAAGACCCTATCTACTTAGACCTACCATGTCTAGTCCACACATATTCAAATTACAACTGTGTTGTTTGAGTAAAGTGTGATGCATCTCAATCATAGATTCTAATCTTGCTATCTTTGTGGTATTGATCTAATCCACATTTTAGCACCTATCCAAATACCCCATGTACCCAATAGAGACCTTAAACCATAATCTCAAATGTTTTCTACCCATACTCAACCCTCTGTCCATTTGATCCTGATTTCATGTGTAGAACTATTCAATTAACAAATGAGTTAATTGAGTAAATCAACATATCACAAACCCCTACCCGAGCCTATGTGTAACTTATACTATTATGAATAAGTGTTGTCACACTTTGTTCAGTAGTGTTTGGTTGCACTACTCTATATCTAGGTGAATCCCTCCACTTAAGTCATCTCTCAACTCTACCTTGCTTATGCCAAGCACAAGAATTATATCACTACATTGTAATCTTGAAGGACCAATCTTTCCCAATCCCTTGACCTACCCAAATCCAATGCCTACTAGTTTTGTTCACATGTATTGAACTATTCAACTTGCAAATGTGCTAATTGAGTAATTCAAGCATTCTTGAAGCCTTGCCTAGTCCAATGCCCTCTCAAATTATACTGACCTTTCCCAACTAAGCTCTCAAATTCATATCTCACAATACATGATCTTTTACCTTATCCTTCTTGTCATAACATCTCAACAAAACTAAATTGTTAAACAAACACCTTTCAATTGTTTGTCTTACTTGTTTGTGTTTGAATAGATTGTTTATAGTATGTTATTTTCTTGTGCTATAGTTTGTGCGAAGAGCTACGTGCTTAGTTGAGAGAAGTGAAACATCGTGATCTTCAAAAAGGCAAGTGACACACATATCCCCTACCTATTTTTACTACTGCATTAGTGTAATTCAGTAGTATGCATGATAGGTGAAATGTTCAACTGTTTTATCAAATGCTTAGATCCTAGTAGTGTGTAGCTACCCCTCAAACCCCACCTGTTAGGATGCTAAATACCTTGAAAAATATTGATGCCATGCTTTGATCACTTGATAAAAGTGTTTTGTGAACAAATTAAGAACTTCAACTAAAATGAAACACCTGGGTGGATTGGTTTGATGATGGAGGCGATGTTGAGTGGCGACCTAGGGCTACACGTTGTGTAGTTGCTGCCTGGGCGTTCACTTGTGGTTTGCCACCCAGGAACAAAGAGGTTAACATGTCTTCCATGCTTAGAGTGCTTCCAGTGCAGCCTTATGACATTATGGGCTCTGTCTTGACTGATTAGATGTGGGAGTGCAACTTGTGTGCAAAGCAGGGGCTGTTAGTTGAATTGTAGGTTGGGGACGGAGCTTGCCAGTTAGTTGCCCTCTCCTTCTAAAAGGTCTCGTTTCATTTTATGTATGGGCATAAAATGAATCGTAAGGTGAAAGTGCACAACCCTTGCAAGGTGTCTAAACTAATCGATTAGCCGTGTCCTCGGAATGGACAATTGAGTCTCTAGACATGGAATGTACGGAAGAATCTCATCACCATTTCTGAATGATTAAAATTTTTCTAGCAAAAATCAGGAGAAGGCTCAAGGCCATGCACTCCAAGGGGTGGTGGTTTCTGTACTTCAAAACTCTGTTGAGTTTCGCCCAGAAACTACATACCGGCCAGTATGTAATGTATGGGGGATGTCTTGACCCTTGAAAAATAAAATTTTGAAAAAAGTTTTAAAAAGGATTTTTAGGATAAAATTGGCTTTATGCAAATCAGCCTATGAGATCCACCAGCCAAATATCATGTAGTATAGTCTTTCACAAAATGCCACCAAATATGTGTCATTTGCCAGTACATCATTGTACTGACCCCTCTGGGGCTGCATATTCAAACGTGCAGGTTTTATTTTGAGTAAGGAACCAGGAGTAGGATCTCGAGCTTACATTCCAACATGTCTGCCTGTGGCACTTGATGAAGATGGAAGCTCACTGCAACTATGCTTTATGCTGTGTACTCGTAAGGTTAAACACCTATGTAACTGGATTTACGTTGTAATATTGATGCTATTGCAATGATTACTATATTTTGTACTGTGGTGCTATCTACTGATCCAGGGAATGGCACAGATACACAGGAGTTCTGCCTTTAGCAAAAGGCAGGGCGCTACAGTACACCTCCACCTCATATGGAGTTCCTCCTCTAGATTCTTCATGGAGAATAGCTTCACGAAGCTCGCGCCCGTCCATGAATAGAGTAAACTTCAGCGGGACACGCTGTTGTTCACGACATTGAGCACCAGCATTGACAAAGAAGGAGAACAGATTGACAGGAGGAGGAGGAGAAGCATTGTGAAGAGCAGAGTTTGCATCCACAACTTGGTGAGCAACAGAAGAGGAAGGCTTGGGCTTGTTCTTACTCCCCAATGGGCGGCCGGGGCACCGCTTCATGGGCACGGTAGACGACGAAGCCACCATGGACACATCCTTCGGCTTATTCTTACTACCGCGTGGATGGCCGCTGTCGTGGTATTTTGGTGACAGTAGCCATGGGGATGGCTTAACGGAGGGGCTCGACAATGTGCAACGACGGGTCTGGCTCGAGATTGTGTTACTAGGACACCAGCTCTTACCCAGGTTTAGGGCCCTCCACTCCAGAGGTAACACCCCTACTTCCCGCCTTGTTTCTTATTCTCAGCACACGGTGGCTTACAAGGCTCCTCAAGTTGTATTGTCTAGAGGTAGAAGAAGAGTTCGATCTCCCTAGTCTAAGGGTCCAGGCCCCCTTATATAGGCGGGGGCCTGGTTACAGGTTAGGTGTCCGGCTGCCGGCTCCTCCATGGCTGCGGTCTTGACGTGGGCCCCGCCATCCTCTCTCCCTCTGTCTGGGCGCCGGCAACTTTATAAAGTGCCTTTTCCCCTTGGATCGGCATCTTGGGAGCATATGCCTCCAGCTCTGCCTCGGATCCTTTCGTGGAGGAGGGTCGTGCCCGTTGGTTGGTGGAGGCCGAGCATGGCTGGCGTCACGCTTGTCTCCTGCCTCTATCGATCTTGTTGGGGCCACGCCACTTTTGGTAAAGCGTCTGTTGGAGGAGTTTCGTCGTCTTCGCCGGCTCGGGTCTCTGAGGGTGAAATCGCCAGCCGGCTGCTGGCGCAGCCGGTCCTTCGGTCAAAGCTGGCCTCTTTGGCCTAACGCCATGGTGATCCCTGGGACGTCAGCCGACACATGGCTCTGCCCTTGGCCCACCCAGATAGTCATCCCCATGACACTAGCCCCCGAAACTGGCGAAGTCTTATGGGTTAGCATGGGGCTTCGGCGGGTTCTATTCCTCGCCAAAGTTATCTCGCATCCGTCAAAGTCCCAGGATCTTTCGTCCGGCTGGGAGGTCGTCGTTCTCGAGGTCAAATCTTGGAGAACTCTGCCAGCCGTCTTGGGATGTACCGGCTCCAAGACCGAACCGGCTCTAGGCTGCTCCGCAGCCGCTAGCCGGCGCCTGGCTCCTCGGAACTTGAACCACTTCGAAGTCCGGAGCCACGCTGCAACTGGCCTGAACACCGCAGTGTAACGTCCCATCATTTGGACTTTTACGGTCACCGTAATAATTTCTTGAAATGTCATGTGGCGTGCGTCAGCGGCACGTCCCATCGGTTCCACCCACGATCCTTTGTGGTGACTGCGGCGGTTTCCTTCCCGAGGGTGCGCATGACGTGAAGGTAGCAGAGCGGTTACCGAAGCATTGGGCATAGCTGATCCCACTACGCCGGCCTTCTCCCCTGCCCCGCTCCTCTTTAAATGCCGGGGGTACTCGGGGTCGAAGGCTCATTCCACCTCCTCCTTCCCTTCTGCCTTACTAGAGCATAATCCGACCATGTCTGCCGTCGGAGGCCCTGGTGCCGGAGGTGAGGGTGTTTCGGAGAAGCGAAGGCCCGGCCGCACGAAAGGGAGCGGGAAGAAGGTGGTGGTGGCGGCAACCGCCCCCTTGTCGGCTCGCCGTCGTGGACGGCCGCCGGGCAGCAAGAACAAGAAGACCCTGGACGCCCTTGCGGCCGCCGCCTCTGGATCTGCCGGACCAAGCGCGGCGGCTTCTTCGCTGGCTGGCCCATCACGGCTTCAATCAATGCTGCCGATGCTCCAGCCGCCGGCCTATGTTTTGGCCGAGGGGTGGTCCACCTTCATCGTCCTGGTGTTTGCCGGGGCTGAGGACCGCCTCCGCCTGCCATCCTAGTTTGTGGAGGCGATGGAGGGCCAAGAGATGATGTATGGCAACCTGCAGGAGTGCAGCGTTGGCCAGCCCAAGTATCGCGTCGAGGTCTACTATGACGGTGGAGGGAAGTGCTACTTCCGCAACGGGTGGCTGAAGTTTTCGCGGATTACGGCGTGCACGCGGGCTGGTTTCTTCTCTTCACCCATTGTGAAAAGGCGCAAGACTTCATCGTCTGCATCTTCAACGACACCCTCTACGCCCGCACCTTTGCCGCCTGGACGTGAAAGCAAGCATCCTGCCGCCCTCTCGTCCCCGCGGATCTCGTCGACCTCGAGCGCGGACTTCTCCGGGACGAAATCCATGCGGCACTCACGCCATGTCGAGGAAGGCGAGCGTCTCCATGGCGAGAAGCGCTAGTGTTTTAGAGTAGCAATTTGGGAAACTTTTGTTCCTCCAACTGTACCTATCAGACCTCTGCTTGATGAAATTTGTCTTTCTTCATCTGACGTGTCTTTGTGAATGTTTGCTTGCTTTGCCTTTGCTAAGCCCTGCTTGAATGATGTTTGCCTCCATCCTGAGAACGACGGCGGCTTCGTAGTTAGAACTTCATCTTGCGCTAGGGCTATTGCTGGGCGTGTCTATAGGCAGGGACTAGGATAGCCAAAGACCCTTTGAGACACTCCTTGGGCAAAAGGCTCCCTGGCAGACTTATCCGGCTCTGGCACAAAGGGCTGTGACTCTGCTGGCCGGCTTTGGAAGGTGCGGGCAAACGCTGAGGTTAACGCCGGCTCGAAGGAGTAGGAGTAGACGCGATGTCCAGTGCCGGCTCGGGCGAGACCAGAGCCGGCGCGTTTTCCCTTCGCGAACCTTTGCGAAAAACCTTGCCGCGGCTGGAGAGAACCTCTAGCCCGCTGGCCTTGGCCACTTCCTTTGCGAATGCTTTCGTAAATTTTGATTTTGAGCCTCTGTTGCTAGTCATGACGCATCACCAACTGATCGGACAGCCGGCAACGGGTTGGAGCCGGCCTGTTTAGGGACCAATTCCCTTTCCCCCTAGCCCCCGAGTTTTGGGGTAGCTGGAATGACAGCTGGCTTGAAACTGACTCGCTCGCATATGATACCTACGTCGTACGAGGTAGCTCTAGCTTCGAACCTCTTTGACACGGCTACCCAGCCTAGGCACTGAGGCTTTGACAATCGACCACCCGCTAGCCAGCCCTGGCCCGGTTCCCTCAACCTTTTCCTTAATCTCCCCACCCTTCGGCCCTTCTACCCCCAACCGGCAGCCTGGTGCCGGTTTTCTCTCCCTTGGGCCGGCAGCCGAATGCCGGCCTAGGGTGGGAGCATGCCGCGGGGTGAGAAGTAGTACTTCAGTTTGTTGGGCACCCGGCTTGAGCTAGCTGGCGTGCGATCAACGATCATTACCCTCAATGCTTAGTTGAGCGATGCGTTTATTGTTTGCGGTTCTTCCCTGCGGTTTTCCTACGTATGCGGCCTATCCGCTCCCTTCCAGCCGGCTACGTGGAGCCGGGGGCGGAGGTTGGGCTCGAGACCTGTTCCATACGTGGTACTCATCTGGCTGACGGGAGTTCGATCGTTTTAGGGCAGCCAGCTGTAGCTCCGTGCTCGGAGCCGACTATCGGTCAAGTGAATAATGCAGGAAGCAAAAACTAGCCGCTCCGTCATCCTTTATTCATTGACAAGTTTTTGGAGTACAAGCTTTTGCCTTAACAGAAGAAAGTTCTTAAGAGATTGACATTCCAGGGACGCTCTGTCTCCTTGTCAGAATTATCTACCTTGTTCTTTCTAGGCTCTTGCATGTCGATGAGGTAGTATGCCCCATTGCCTAGCACCCGGCTGACAATGAACGGTCCCTCCCAAGGAGAGGACAGCTTGTGCATGCCTTTCATGTTTTGGACCAGCCGGAGTATGAGATCTCCTTTGTGGAAAGCGAGAGGATGGATCTTCCGGGTATGGTATCATCGTAGCTGCTGCTGGTAGAGCGCTGATTTGGCCAAGGCCTACTCTCGTGCCTCCTCAAGGAAGTCAACACAGTCTTTGTGAGCTTCTTTCGCTTGCTCTTCCGTGTACTGGACCACTCTGGGTGCATCAAACTCAATGTCGGTGGGTAGCATAGCCTCTGCTTCGTAGACCAGGAAGAAAGGAGTGAAGCTGACAAAGCGGTTTGGAGTGGTGCACAGGCTCCAGAGACTGAGGGTAGCTCTTCGACCCAGTAGCCAGCTGAGCGCTCGAGGGGCTCGACCAGCCTTGGCTTGATGCCGGCTAGGATCAGACCATTTGCTTTCTCCACTTGCCCATTGGACTGAGGATGCGCCACTGACGCCAGGTCCAGCCGGATGCCCTTTTGGCCACAGAACTCTGCGAAGACTCCCTTTGCGAAGTTGTTCCCATTGTTAGTGATGATGCTGTGCGGGACTCCATATCTCGCGATGATCTCGTTGAAGAACTTGATGGTGGATGAGCCGTTGAGTTTTTTGATTGGCTTGGACTTGATCCGCTTGGTGAACTTGTCCACCGCTACCAGTAGATGCGTCAAGCCCCTGGGTGCTATCTTGAACGGTCCCACCATGTCGAGGCCCCAGACAGCAAACGGCCAAGTGAGTGGGATGGTCTTGAGAGCCGCCGCTGGGGTGTGCCGATGCTTGGAAAAGCATTGGCAGCCGTTGCAATGCTTCACCAGCTGATCTGCATCTCGTAGAGACGTTGGCCAGTAGAAACCATGGCGGAAAGCTTTGTCCACCAAGGCTCTGGAGGACGCGTGATGTCCACATTCCCCTTGATGTATCTCTTTCAGCAGCTCCAGTCTCTCTTCCGGCTCGATGCACTTCTGGAAGGTCCCTGACACGCTGCGCTTGTACAGCTCGTTGTTGATGATTGTGCATGCCTGTGCGCGGCATTGGAGCCATGTGGCTTCTACTTCATCTTGCGGCAAGTCCCCGGTGATGAGGTAGTTGGAGAATGGCTCCGCCCAGGATGGTATCTCCCAGATGTGGAAGACGCTGGCAACCAAAGGGTCGGCAGCCCCCGGGTCTGTCGATGTGCCGGATTTGTCTGGCTGGCCGGCTGCGGGGGCTAGCTTGGAGATGGCAGCCCCCGAGTCCTTCGCCGAGCCGGCCGCGCTTTGCTGTCCTACTACTCCTTTTTGCTCCGAGGCGATAGCCCCCGAGTCCGACAATGGCGTCTAAATCGGAACAGGGTCTTCCGGCACGAAGATGGAGCTAGATTCCGGTGATGGCTTGATAGATGGCTTGCAGATTACCTCCAGTGACACTCCAGCCGGAATCTCCTGCTTGGTGGAGCCGATCTTCGATAGCCGATCCGCCTCGTCGTTGTTCGCTCTAGGGACGTGATGGAACTCGCAGCCCTCAAAGAATCCGCAGAGCTGCTGGACGTAGAAGTGATAGGAGGCCATCTTGGCGTCCTTAGCATCCCATTCCCCCGAGACCTGGTGCACCACAAGGTCGGAGTCCCCGAAGCAGAGGATCTTGCGGATGCCAATCTCCTTGGCCAGCATGAGCCCGTGCACTAAGGCCTCGTTTTCGGCGACATTGTTCAATGCGCGGAAGTGAATCTGCAGCACGTACAACAGCTTGTCTCCCTTGGGAGAGGTAAAGACGACGCCGACTCCCAAGCCCCCGAGCATCTTGGAGCCATCGAACTTCATGCGCCAGTATGTGGAGTCCGGGGCCGGTGGCAGGTACTGGTTTTCTCCCCAGTCAGCAAAGAAATCTGTTATGATCTGGGACTTGATCGTCGTCCTGGGCTTGTACTGAATGGTGTGAGCAGCTAGCTCAATCGCCCATTTAGCCACTCTGCCGGTAGGATCTTTGCATCCAATGATCTCTGAGAGCGGGGTGGTGCTCACCACCGTGATAGGATGCTCCTCAAAGTAATGCTTCAGCTTCCTGGCCGCCATGTACACGCTGTACGCGACCTTCTGGTAGTGCGGGTAGTTTTGCTTGGAGAGAGTGAGCACCTCACTCAGATAGTACACCGGGCACTGGACCGGTAGGTCCTTGCCTTCCTCTGTGCGTTCCACCATGATCACGACGCCGACGACTCGCGGAGTGGCTGCAATGTAGAGCAGCATTGGTTCTTGCGAAGCCGGCATGGCCAGGACTGGCGCAGTGGGCAAAGCTCGCTTGAGGTCGCTGAAGGTGTCATCAGTGCACTGGGACCAAACGAAATGGTTCGTCTTCTTCATCAGCTGATATAGTGGCATCGGCTTTTCTCCGAGCCGACTGACAAATCGACTGAGCGAGGCCAAGCAGCCGCTAAACTTCTACACATCTCTGAGCTTGGTGGGCGGCTCTAGGGTCTCGATGGCTTTTATCTTTGAGGGGTTAGCCTCGATCCCTCGATGGGAAACAATATAACCTAGGAGCTGTCCAGCCGGCACGCCGAAGGTGCACTTCTCAGGATTGAGCTTCATGCGATAGCGCCGCAGGTTGGCGAAGGTCTCCTTGAGATCGTTGAGGAGTGTGCCGCTCTGCTTGGTCTTCACCACCACATCGTCCATGTAGGCGTGCACGTTTCGCCCAATCTGCTCTTGCAGACATTGCTGCATGGTTCGCTGGTAAGTTGCTCCAGTGTTCTTCAGGCCAAATAGCATGGTGACGTAGCAATAGGCTCCGTATGGGGTGATGAAGGACGTCTTGATCTGATCCGGCTGGTAGAGCGGGATCTGGTGGTAGCCTGAGTAGGCATCCATGAAGGACAGCAGGTCGCAGCCAGCTGTGGAATCGATCACCTGGTCGATGCGCTGTAGCGCGAAGGGGTCCTTGGGGCAAGCCTTGTTGAGGCTTATTTAGTCAATACACATGCGCCAAGTGTTGTTCTTCTTCAGGACCAAGACTGGGTTTGCTAACCAGTCAGGGTAGAACACTTCCATGATAAAGCCGGCTGCAAGGAGCCGTGCGATCTCTTCACCAATGGCCTTCCGATTCTATTCTGCAAAGCGCCACAGCGGTTGCTTGACCGGCTTGGCATCTGGCCGGACATAAAGTGAGTGCTCAGCCAGCTCCCTCGGCACGCCTGGCATGTCTTTTGGAGACCATGCGAAGATGTCCCGATTCTCATGAGGAAGCTGGTGAGCTCGCTTTCTTATTTGGCAGAGAGGCTAGTGCCGATGATGACGAACTTGGATGGGTCGCGCTCGTCCAAGAGGATCTTCTTAGTGTCGTTGGCCGGCTGGAACTGCTGCACCGGCGACTGGCGGACCGGCACATCTTGCTGGGTTAGCTCCACGCGGTGGAGGAGTTGCCGCTTCTCCTCAGCGATGACCAACGCCTCTGCCAGCTATGAGCTAGCCTTGGCGCATGCTAGCGACATCTTGAAGCATCCCGAGACTGTGATCACACCTCTAGGGCCTGGGAGCTTCATCTTGAGATACGCGTAGTGCGGCACCGCCATGAACTTGGCTAGGGCTGGACGACCCAGCAGCGCATGGTAGGGACTGCTCATGTCCACCACCTTGAACCAGATTGGCTCGCAGCGGCTGTTGCCTTTCTTCCCGAAGAGAACCTCCAGCCGCACCCTACCCATAGGGGTGCACGAATGCCCTGGCACGATGCCATGGAAGGTGAGTTGGCTCAGCTCCAACTGCGCAAGCGGGATGCCCAGCTTCTCCATTGATCTCCGGTATAGAAGGTTGATGCTGCTGCCGCTGTCGATGAGCACGCGGGAGAAACGGCAGGTGTGCGTGTCAGAGCGCACGATGGGATCCAGGACCAGAGCTCTAGGACTGGGCATCAATGGCGGATGATCCTCGCACCCCCAGGTGATAGCTGCCTCGGACCAGTGCATGAACTGGGGCTCCGCTGGCATGACGGTGTTCACTTCCGCTTCGTACCAAAGGTCATTCCTTTTGTCTTTCCCCGGAGTGGTGAAGACATGGTACTGCTCGACGACAGCCGGGAAGTCGTCGTCGCCTTGGTCTGACTTCTCGGCAGCTGGCTCATGCTGATGGTCCTCCTGACCTCTAGCCGGCGGCGCTTGCGGGGCTCCAGGGAGTTGCTAAGCGCGCTGCTCTAGCTCCTTGATGAAGCAGCACTAACGTGTGGAGTGGGTCGCTTCCCTGCCGGGGGTGCTGTGGAATTTGCACGGCTGGTCGAGCGCTGCATCAAGGGTGTATTTGCCCTCCTTGCGCCCATGACCATCGCCGGCAGCTCCCGGGCCTCCTTGGTCAGCCGCCGCTCGGTTTGAGCTGGCCGATCCCTTGGGGAGCGCCTTCATGTCGTTGAGCCACAGGTGGACGTGCAGAGCTGGCTGGCGAGCCTGAGACCTCAGCTCAGCCGCTGGTGCCAGGACCCGACGTGGCCAGCCGTCTCCGCCTGCCTGCTGGGCTCAACGGCCTCGGGCGTTGCAGCTTGGAGCACGACTGCCCTGGCCGCGTCCACCTGGGCCTTGGCTTGGCGATGGCGACCGCTGGATCTGGACCCGGCTTGGGCCTGCGGTAGAGAGTCCATGGCCGCACTGCTGGCCATGAGCTAGCTTGGCCGGCGCGTCTCCATGCACGTCATAGAACTCGCGGAGCGTGGTGCTCATGTGGCGCCGGGCGTCTTCATCCTCGGCCACCTTGCTGAGGAGAACGAGGTGCGTCCGTTCCAGGGCCTCTGTGACCTGGACGGGGTCGATGATGTGGTCGAGTGGTGCGCGCAGGTCCACAACGGCGATGTCCAAGGCATCCTGCTCTAGGAGGGAAGCGTTCTGCTCCTATGCAAGAAGGCGTTCGAGCGGCGGGCACGCGGGGCGTTGTGAGTCGCCGCCCTCTTCGTCTCCCAGGGCCATCACTTCGACCATGTCACCCAGGTCGCTGCTTTCACTGCAGCTTGAGCATGCATCACAGAGGGGGTCAAGCACGTCAGTTACCTCCTCCGGGAAGGGCTTGGCGACGTAGGAGTGGTGGCCGCCGACGTCGAGGAAGGAGCCATTGTCGCCGAAGCCATCCTTGAAGCAGGCGAGATTATCACTGACGCAGTCAAAGGTGCCGAACCTCTAGACAAGGCCGGAGGCGACCTTCTCGCCGAGAGTCGATGGGGATCCCAGCCGGAACTTCACTCTGGTTGCTACCGTGCGTTGCCCCACGGTGGGCGCCAACTGTAGTGGTATTTTGGTGACAGTAGCCATGGGGATGGCTTAACGGAGGGGCTCGACAATGTGCAATGATGGGTCCGGCTCGAGATTGTGTTACTAGGACACCAGCGATTACCCAGGTTCAGGGCCCTCCACTCCAGAGGTAACACCCCTACTTCCTGCCTTGTTTCTTATTCTCAACACACAGTGGCTTACAAGGCTCCTCGAGCTGTATTGTCTAGAGGTAGAAGAAGAAGAGTTCGATCTCCCTAGTCTAAGGGTCCAGGCCCCCTTATATAGGCGGGGGCCTGGTTACAGGTTAGGTGTCCGACTGCCTGGCTCCTCCGTGGCTGCGGTCTTGATGTGGGCTTCGCCGTCCTCTGCCCCTCTGTCTGGGCGCCGGCGACTTTATAAAGTGCCTTTTCCCCTTGGATCGGCATCTTGGGAGCATATGCCTCCAGCTCTGCCTCGGATCCTTTCGTGGAGGAGGGTCTTGCCCGTTGGTTGGTGGAGGCCGAGCATGGCTGGCGTCACGCTTGTCTCCTGCCTCTATCGATCTTGTCGGGGCCACGCCGCTTTTGGTAAAGTGTCTGTTGGAGGAGTTTCATCGTCTTCGCCGGCTCGGGTCTCTGAGGGTGAAATCGCTAGCCGGCTATTAGCGCAGCCGGTCCTTCGGTCGAAGCCGACCTCTTTGGCCTAACATTGTGGTGATCGCTGGGACGTCAGCCGGCAGATGGCTCTGCCCTTGGCCTACCCAGATAGTCATCCCCACGACAGCTGCGCCCACGCTTCTCCATCACGGCGCCGGTGTCTAGGTCTATAACACCGGCGTCCGCCATCAGAAGATCTGCTTGGCAAGCAGGAAACCCTAGATGAGATTTAGAGGATGAAGATGATGCGGCGGAGGAGACCTACAGTGGAAGGTTTAGGGTTTCCCCTGGCAAGCTAGGGCCCCTCATTTATAAGGTACCTTTCGTGGGCCTTTGCAAACTAAAAGTCCAATTAAATTACGGGCTTTAGTGTTCCATCCAAAAGAGAGAGGAAACAGTGAGAAAATATAAAGGAAAACAAAAGAGGTTCATCACCATTCAAGAAAAATAAGTTGTGAAGAAGAAATACTTGAGTATATAACAGGCTGCAAGCATCCTCTTATAGCCTCGGGGGCTACTACCATCGGGAGCGCTAGGCGTGCACCCGACGAAATTAGCAAAAGAATAATACAACTGGGAAGATGAGAAGACAGTATACTTGAGCCTATACTCGAAAAACTTTCGACTATAGCCTCGTGGGCTACTACCATCGGGAGCACTGGTCGTGCACCCGATGTTGATAGAAAACATTGACTACTGATCGGAATAGTCACCGACTTCATTGTCGACAAGATTAAACTCGAAGAGGTTTCACTACCATCGGGAGAGATTTGTGACTTGTTGGAAAAAACAACTCAACAATTTTTGACATTGAAACAGTCAAACAAGGCTGGAGTAATTAAAGTTGTGTTTCTCGAGTTGCGTCATCGCGACAAAACTTGAATGCCGTGATTATAACAAATCATGAAGGTAAGACCCCAGGATCCGTCCTATGTGGCCTAGTATATGCACCTGAATGCGCTGTGCTAGTAATATTTCGTATCTATGATGCAAAGAAAAATCCTGGTGGACGCACTGGGTACCCTGAGAATTACTGGAATCCTTTCTTTGTAAGTCCTAAATGCGGCAAAAGATTGGGTTAGACCAGATACCAGACTCAAGTCCAGGGGCTTAAGTCTGAAGTAGGTAGCAAGTTTCTGCTCTAGCAGTTAACTGGTTTTCTGATCCGTCAGATAAGCCAGGCTTGTTAACCAAAATCCCCTTGAGAAATAAAATAAATTGTTCAAATGAATACAGGGAAAAAGAAGAAGTCGAAGATTGATCAAGCCGAAGATATGAAGATTTGAGATTCAACCCGAATCTACAATTTTGGTAGAATCTCGGGGGCTACTGACAAGGGTATAGCTAATAGAGCCCGTTATCTTTGTACCCCTAAGGCCTGCTAGGATAGGCCCAGTCATAGACATAGTCGAATTATGAGTTGATATCGTATACGAACACTGTAATTTGTATTGAACCCGACCGGATCCTTGAGACCTGGCCACCTATATATAGGGGCCAGGAGAGGCCGGCCAGGGACAGATTGAGATTGAGCCAAGTTCAGTACCATGCTTATTCTCAATACATGCCTTGTTTGACTGATCTTTACCTTCGAGTTCATCCGATGCCCTCTTCCACCGATCCTAAGTCCTTCATCTTGGAAATTTGTTGACTTAACCCTCGTCAGGTTATATACATAACTACATATACCCGTTTAATATAATGATAAAGGGGGTATCGATGATCTGAGTCGTCCTTGTGTTTGAGTTTGCTCTGAGTTTAAGGGGAGAGGTTGTACTGGAGCAAACGCCTTTCAACACTAATAGTAGGATTTGAGGATGCACTATTTGTCCTCCTCGACGAGCCACAGATCCACATACCCAGCTATGACAAGCCTATGCAATACCAGGTCCCTCCACGTCTCCCCAACTATTGCTCTCTGCTTTTCTGGCATGCAATATCATCGGGTTTGCTTACTATTGATAAGCCCATTGCATGAATATGAAGAGAAACAAATCGAAGTAACAGTCCACGGTACCTTACCAGACATTAAAATATACCAAGCACCATAGATGCATAGTTAATTCTTAAAGTGGAACCTTTTAGTTCTATGCATTTCAGATCGGTTGAGGTATGCAGTTTAGGGTAACAGGTGGAATGAATTTTTTGAGGCATAATTTGAGTTCCTTACTTGGTTTGTTGCTCAAGGTTGAAGATAACTAAGTTGTTTATTTATATTCATATTGAAAGCATGAGGCCATGCTATCCTAGGCTGAAGCCTAAAACTAATCAACGCCATACAAATTAATTTAGTGTTATTTCAGCTTAAATTGATTGCAGAGTATAAATGTATTGGAAATGAAGGTGATAAGTTATACTGGACTTTTCTTCTAACCTACATGCAGAGTTGTAGTTGAATTCTATAATTCGTGGTGAAGAGCTTGCAAAGATAAACTTAACCACATTGTTAGTTAACACCATAGATCATGAGTCTTTATATGTCTGCTATTTTCACTTCCTTAGATTGATTAATAGATCATGTACATATACATCAATGGAAATCAACAGATCTGTTTGGAGAATGTCTACTTTGGGTATGAGAACTGATGAGTTCACTTTACCTTCTTTTTGTAGAATCTGATTTTTATTTACCAGATCTGGCTCGAGAGTGTGCATCAAATTTATTTATTTTTTATTAAGGCATCCAATTTATTTGCAAATCAATTTTCCAGTGTGCCTCTTTTTCCCTTTTATTGATCAATTTGGTCTTAACCAACGACTAAACTGAATTCTCAGGTCACTGAGCTGCTTATTAAGCTACTCTTGCTGATGTAGACATTTTTCTTTAGTCCAGGTGCATCTTTATAGTACATGTTTGAGACTCATTCTTCAGAAAGCAATTCAAAAATTCTGATGCTTCCCTGATGTTTGAGGTCATGTGGTCAGTCGATTCTTCATGTGCCAGTTGGGCCAAGAGTCTGGCTCAAAAGTATGTGGCACCAAGGTGCTCAAAGCTGAACCTTGGGGCTATATTTCTAAATAGTGTATGACTGGGGACATAAATGCAAGCCTGACCGAAGACACTTTATCATGGAGGTGCCCCTCGCTTGCAAGACAACTCGCCAACGATCTGCAATGGGTGACGACTCATTGTTGAAATCACCAAGGGATTTCTCCTCTACCTTGTTCTCAGAAGCTCCCATCCCATCCCCGCTCTCTTCGATACTGTGATGGCAATGCAGCTCCATCTTCACTTCCTTCAATGAGTTCATTGGCTCGATGGGCCAGCGGAGACTTTCAACCTACCTAAAATATTGATTAGGAAATGTTTGCCACTTTCCTCAAGACTTCTCTTTGTTTTCATACTTATAGGTCATTGTCAATTACCTTCATGTTTACAGTCTGGAATTACTAAGTTGAATAAAGTGTTCTCCTTTTTGAGCTGGCGGCAATGCTCTTGTTTCAATTTTCTCAAGATATCAGACTCTTTGGAAGATTTTCTGCATAAAGTTTTCAGAGAAATCCTGTTCTCGGCAAATATCAAAAGAAGACTCTTTTGTGAAACTGGAAATAGAGAGAGTTCTTTTACCAGTGTTCACACCAGATCCAAACTCCAGAATGTTTATACCATCTTTGTCACAACTAAGGCAAAATTCTACAACTTCTGTGACCTAACTTAGTGTTTAGCTGCTCATCCCGCCTTGTATTTTTGAATTTCTAGAACCTGCTATGATTTACTAGAACCACGGTGGTAGGTAGGCAGTGAATTCTCATGAAGTGAATACAAGTAGTGACATGTATGACAAGATAGGTGTGGCTGTCAGTCAGCCTCCCTTTCATATCATACAATGTTCTTATATCAACAATCAAATGCAAAGAGTATGTGTTATTTATCATATAGCAGCCATGTAAATTCATGTATATAGTCTATATTAATTATCATTTTTGTGCATTAGTAGCTATGTTGTTGTTATTGTATTGTTCTCATTTCTCTCTTGACTTCCACCTACAAATATCTGTAATGTGCTTTTGTCACACGTTTTCATCAGCATTTTTCTATGTTGCAGTTGACTAAGTAAGATAGAAATAGATCCACGGCAATAGAGCAAAATCAAAAATACGCAACCAACATGTGAAATACGCGCGCAGCAACGCGCGCCAGGTCCTTCTAGTAAGAGTCATGGATAAGTACTTGAAGCAACTTGAGGATAGGTTTAAAAATTCCGGGTAAAAACAATACTTATGCAGCGAGATTTGCATGTTGTTTACTGAACGTTCAGATATTAAGTAGAAAGAATTTTACTCATACAAGATACTTTACTTGACATGAGCTATGTTGCAATTTGAAGTTTAGGAAGGATTCCCGAAAAATAGTGTAATGGAGAAGAGCTCTCTGCCGCTCCACCCCGTTTGTCTATGTAAGCGTCTTCTCACTTTTGCTACGGAGATTCAGGCTACTTCCCTGCTCAGTTATGCCATGGCAATATTTTTTGAGATGTTTTGTGGTACCCTCAAATAAATAACAGCCCTCTATTTTCATTCATCTAACGGTCTATGAGATTTAATACTTGCATAAAAAATATGACAAATATTAGACGTACTTGTGCTAATTTTACACCGCACCAGAAAAAGGCCACGGCCCAATAGACGGCCACTGGCCCATCACATGAGTTCTCGCTCGGAGGGGTCAACAGCGTTGACGAAGCCAACCCTATTCGCGATCGGACTGGCTGCGTGAGATGCCGCTGTCGATCTCGCCATGCCCAACTCCGGCGGCACCTCCACCTCGGCCCTTGCCGCCGGCAAGATCCGCCGGATCGATCTCCTCCTACCCATCCACCATCCCGTACCCAACACGGAGGTCGGCGCCGGCCCGCACACTCCTTCCCCATAGGGCGTTAGCGACGGATGCCGGCAACACCCCGCGCTCTCCTTCCACGTAGGGCTGCAGCGGCGGAGACCGGCCACGTCCCGCGTGCGCCTTTCCCATAAGGTGGCTCATTTACAATTATGAATCTGAATCGCAGGAAGTGCCTTTTTGTGCTGAAGTATGAGGCTCCTTGTAGGAGTATTTGGCTATATGTCTTATTTTATTTATTTTAACTTGTGTGTGCATATATTAATTGAAAACGGAAACTGCATTGCGAAGGAGCTGAAATCTTCTTATGTTGTAATATATCTCGATGTGACTATTTTTTTAGTATAATGCAAATAATAGAGATATAAAAATTAACTGCAGAAAATGTGCATCTTTGTATGCAGCACGGGTGGACTAGGTATAAGACCCTCTGAAATTCCACATTTTTCAGAGAATTGCTAATCAGGGCATGTACAATGGTAGAGAAGGCATATCTTCTCTTAGCCCTCCATATCATCTAGAGAAAGCATAAGAGATAACTTGTACAATGCATTATCTCTTGTTGTCATCCCTAGCAATTAATGTGAAAGAGTTATTTTAGTAAGAAATTAATTGGCTAAGAGAAGACAAATGGTACAATGCATAAAATAGCCTTCTCTTATTTTCTAAGGGATCATCTCTTAGCCAAGGAAAGGCAACATTCCCTTTCTTATTTCTCTCTCTTCCAACTAAGCAAAAATCCTATGTGGCACCTCTAAGGGAAGGCTGACATCACCCCATTGTACGTGCCCTCATAATGATCAACTTGGAAACCTGCATCTCGTAGGTAATTATTATCTGATTTGTTTTTTCTACTTCCGCTCCCATCTGCATATGGTAGAAATGAACTTGTCCTTGCAGCTCATGATAATAACTTTAGAAGTATGATGACAGAATCGTAAAGGTTACTGTACATACCTCTGTTATTTTGCTTTTTCAGCTTTCGAAATAACAGGCTTAGTACCATGTATGGGTTGTCAATTACTTGGTCGTAAAAGCTTGCACAATATTATTCATGCACCTTGCTCGGACCACTCATCATGCAATTAGCATTTGGTCTTGTTTTCTTGCGCATAGAAGATACCGAATGCTTCCGCTGTTTCTTTTAACTTATGCTGTTGCAACGCAAGTATGTGCAATAATTACCGAGATGTTTTGTGGTACCCTCAAATAAATAACAGCCCTCTATTTTCATTCATCTAACAGTCTATGAGATTTAATACTTGCATAAAAAATATGACAAATATTAGACGTACTTGTGCTAATTTTACACCGCACCAGAAAAAGGCCACGGCCCAATAGACGGCCACTAGCCCATCACATGAGTTCTCGCTCGGAGGGGTCAACAGCGTTGACGAAGCCAACCCTATTCGCGACCGGACTGGCTGCGTGAGATGCCGCTGTCGATCTCGCCATGCCCAACTCCGGCGGCACCTCCACCTCGGCCCTTGCCGCCGGCAAGATCTGCCGGATCGATCTCCTCCTACCCATCCACCATCCCGTACCCAACACGGAGGTCGGCGCCGGCCCGCGCACTCCTTCCCCATAGGGCGTTAGCGAAGGATGCCGGCAGCACCCCGCGCTCTCCTTCCACGTAGGGCTGCAGCGGCGGAGACTGGCCACGTCCCGCGTGCGCCTTTCCCATAAGGTGGCTCATTTACAATTATGAATCTGAATCGCAGGAAGTGCCTTTTTGTGCTGAAGTATGAGGCTCCTTGTAGGAGTATTTGGCTATATGTCTTGTTTTATTTATTTTAACTTGTGTGTGCATATATTAATTGAAAACGGAAACTGCATTGCGAAGGAGCTGAAATCTTCTTATGTTGTAATATATCTCGATGTGACTATTTTTTTAGTATAATGCAAATAATAGAGATATAAAAATTAACTGCAGAAAATGTGCATCTTTGTATGCAGCACGGGTGGACTAGGTATAAGACCCTCTGAAATTCCACATTTTTCAGAGAATTGCTAATCATAATGATCAACTTGGAAACCTGCATCTCGTAGGTAATTATTATCTGATTTGTTTGTTCTACTTCCTCTCCCATCTGCATATGGTAGAAATGAACTTGTCCTTGCAGCTCATGATAATAACTTTAGAAGTATGATGACAGAATCGTAAAGGTTACTGTACATACCTCTGTTATTTTGCTTTTTCAGCTTTCGAAATAACAGGCTTAGTACCATGTATGGGTTGTCAATTACTTGGTCGTAAAAGCTTGCACAATATTATTCATGCACCTTGCTCGGACCACTCATCATGCAATTAGCATTTGGTCTTGTTTTCTTGCGCATAGAAGATACCGAATGCTTCCGCTGTTTCTTTTAACTTTCCCAATTCCAGAAAGGCTAATAATCAATATACAACCAAAAAGGCCATTTCCATATTGCACCCACTATCTGCGTTACTTCCAATAATCTACTTCTACCATGATATTTCCCCCCTACGCCCTGACGAAACCACCAAGCAGGTTCCGTTCGATGGCGCGGATCTTCTTCAGGCACTTGTCGGCACGCTCGATGGCCATGTCCGCCCTGTCCTTGGCCACCACCGGAGGCACGCTCTTCCACCGGCGCTTCTCCTGCTCCAGGCCGGCTGGCCGCCGTCACACAACTTCCGCTTGTTGGCCGAGGACTCTGCAGTCGCGCACGCAATGTCCCAGGTTATTACAAACTATGTGCCCCAGGTCACACACATGAACATCACAAGTTTCAAATGCCCGATACTCACAAGGACGGAAGCAACACTGATTGGTTCACAAGTCAAACATTGAACTAGCTACAAGGCAATAACCATATATCATACCTGGAGTACTAAGTTGGCTGCTTGGAAACCCGTGAGCTACGGAAGCATTGACCAAGCGATCACAACATGCAGCCTGCTAAAGCCAAGATCAAAATAGCCTCCACTTCTCAAAGCGGACCTTGAATAGAACTCTATCTTCTTGGTAACAGCACCATCAGCTTGTGCAGCCTTGACACCAAGAATCAGTATGCCTCTCTCCTCGACGACAACAACATGCCGCTGCAATACAACAAGTCCACTGTCTGCAACGGACACATTTGCAGATTTGGAGTCCAGAAGCACCATATCCTCGTCAATGCTGTCAGTTCGAGCAGTAAAACACGCCTTGAATTCATTCGATCCACTAGCAACACGGAGAGTGATGGTCGCCTCAACAGCATTTGCAAGATGAGCAAACCTGACCTCCATCGTGCTGTGCTCACTAGGCACCACCTCTGTTATGGCGTAGCTGGCCTTGTGACGGTGAACAAAGATGTCGTATATAAAGGCGTAGTAACTTAATGTCTTGTCTTGTGATGATGATTCTTTGCCCTTCACTTTGAGGTCAATCTCAAAAGCAGGGCGGTCCATCAACAGAACAGCACGGCTTGGGCCTCTAAGTTCCAATAGTGAATCCTGTATAAATCATACAAATACAAGAGACGCCAGCTAATCAACTCTGAAACATAGTGTACACAAGATAAGTAAAATAAAACTTTTACTTGTGTTGTACTCCCTCCGATCGGAAATAAGTGTCAGTGATTTTGTACTAACTTAGTATAAAGTTTGTGCTAAGTCACCGACATTTACTTCCGATCGGAGGGAGTAAGTCATATCATAAACCTTCCTTGCGTCAATTGTGGCATGATTTCATTACTAATAGTTCTAGTTAGCTGCTAACCGTGGACCAATGCAAGCAATTCACTTGCATCCTAATGTTGCAATGGCAGATAATGAAATGGATGCATTTTATAGCAAGTTAGCAGCAGAAAATAGAAAGCCAAAAACACTAACGTGAGAGCAGTATGTTTTACGGATTATAATGCTTTGAATGTACAAATAAAATGAAGCCCATGGAGCATCCATTTTGAAAATCGCACCAGAATTAACCAACACCATATAGTAGGGAAGACAAGAACACAGAGAGAACAATAAAGCAACTTGATGCCCAGCTAAATCTGGAATTGGATTTGTAAAGTCCATGGACTTTGAACCTAAAACTAGTTGGATCTTATTGGACTGGATTTTGTTCGATGTGGACAACAATAGGACATAAGATCTAACAAAGCTGGCCACACTTTGGACCTCAAAATTGGATAGGCCAATATCCATTGGACTCACACGCTTGCTTTCGCGAAGCTTTGGACAGCCACCGCTGTGCCACAGGCCCGCACGACAGCGACCATTGTTTATTTTGAATGGGGGCAAAGCTGCCCCGATCTATTTATTAAGAAGAAGAGAATTGCCCAGTTAATTAACGGGAAACTGGAAAAAAACCGTTACAACAAAGCCAGAAGAGAGCAACGCCAAAACACAAGCGACCTTTGAACCAACAAACACACACAACCTACTACAATTGCCAACAAACGACATCTAGAGCACCACGCCGCAAATAACCCACTAAACCGATGACCCCAAAGAGGTTCATCAATCAACAAGCATCTGATAAAGCTCTCCTTGCCCGCTTTCTTCTTTTGCCTCTGATAGTTACCTTCCTAAGAGACTTCTCAACCTTTCTGATTAAGTCCTCTGAAGCTTTTCCCGCCAAGACACATGCAAGGTCTTTGCCATATCCAGGACTAGCCACCTCTAAACTAGCGATCAAACCGCAAAGCTCATCCATGCCCTCGCACTCAGAGGCGATCGACATAGCAGGTCGTGGCGACAGGCAGGGACTGCCACACAGAGAGAAACAACCATAAATATGATCTTCCTCAATCACAGACGACTTTTGCTCAGTGGAGTCATGCGGAATCGAAGCCTGAGCAGAAACAAGCCCCAAGCCAACATGAGTACATCCCTCTGACGACTCCAAAGAATCCCCAACACGTGCCAACAACAACTTGAGTCTTGCCACCTCTTCACGAAGGGGGGCTCGACACGGACCTCGACCAACTGAAGTAGCTCCATACGCATCAAGGCAAACTGAGACTGAACGACAGAGTCTGAACTGGCAATGACATTGAACTACTCGCAACACCTAGGAGAGGGCCTTGGCGGCGCCGCAACACGCACTGATGAGTGGCAGACGACCTCAGCCCAACTCCGGGACAACGGGGAACAAGGAAGCTGGGCGGACGAAGAGCGACTCTGCTGGCAAGGAGCACAAGCGTCCGCCGTCCGAAGGACAAGCAGGAGTGTCCGGAGAGCTAGAACGAGCGGCACGACAGAAACGCTCCCGATGGCCAGGACGACGACAACGGATGCACTACTGACCACTGTGCTGCATGCGTCGGCGTAGCTTGCTCCAAGCCTTTTAGTCCTTCATGTAAGCTAGGCTGGTGCACTACAAGCATACTAACACATGTTCGTGCGTATGTACGTACTGGTGCATACTTTTCTGTCACAGCGGAGACGAGAAAGCCCATAAGCACGTTCCTTGCAGGTGCCAGCGACGAACTGCACAGCAGCCACCAACGAGACAAACTGCCCTCTTCACAGTCGAGCTAGGTAACGCCGCTGCCGGCCCTCCGCTCACCGCTCGCGCAACCACCTCCCACCCCCCCTGGTTCGCTCACCCAGCACCTGTGCCGCACCATACGTTGTCCGCCGCCTCCCCACGCTGCTGCCGGATGTGACACGGCTGCCGGCCTACCCTGCTGGTCTGCCGCATCGCGGATGGATCGTGGCCACCGCCGTCACCCGTACCTTGCCTCCCCTCTCACGTTCCCTCTGCAATTTTGCGAGCTGCTCCACGGCTCTGGGCCTCCGGCTCCACTTGGCTGCTTCAGTACTCAGTGGCAGAAGTAGACAATAGGCCAAGTACAAAGAGATAACTTCTGAATTCTGATTATTTCTTAAACTCATTCAGACATTCAGTTCATGAATACAATTATTGTTTCATGTTGTAGAAATAGAAGATGAAGAGATTCTTTATGTTGTAGGAATAGAAGATGAAGAGATTTTTTTATGTCGTAGGAATAGAAGATGAAGTGCTTGGTTCGCATTAATCTCCACATACAACTGGTCGACAAATACTAAAACCGAAGATGAACTAAACCATTGGCTTACTGTCATCTTTTGTATCTTGTACTAGCTTTTTGTCAACTCTTTTTGAACTTCGTTGGATAGTTAACAATGGAGTTGAAATCATATGAACATCTTTGCAATCATACCATGTCTTATGTGCTACTAGACGGACCGGCCGGCTTCGTCCAGCCCGCCTACAATACATTTGACAATATGTTGGTTGGCATGTACAACCAGCAAGGCTGTTATGAGTCATATTAAAAAAATTATTTTATTTAAATAATAACGCCCTGTAAATAAAAGCGCTAACGGCAGAAACTGCTGATTACGGTCAGCGAGAAGTTGAGAACAATTATGTAATCTTTATTTAGTATACAATTCTAGTCAAAACACACTGGTTGCACGAATCATGTTTTTAACCCAAAAACACACAAAAAAAACTTAATCAACACACGTACCTACAAAAAGGTGGTGGAAAATACATCAACATGTATTCGCCACCACCTTTATCACAAAGAACAATGAATCTAGAGTCTGTCAGAAAATAGATAAGAAGCAATATGTAAGAATGCAGTACAGCTCTTTAGTTGATGCAATACTTCAAACAAAATGTCATCTAGGTTAACAGAAATATCCACAACATAATACTTCATCTTCTAGCCATGATGCTTCTGCCTCCGGCCAAGCACTACGGTTACAAAACAAAAAAGTCCACACACTACTAAGGCATCCAAAAATCACAACATGGCAGTACAAATACCTCTATGATTAGTTACTTATTGTATCAACAATTGATTGAATTCCTGTATAAACGATGTCATTAGCTATAGCTTAGTCCAAAGAGGAGAATTATTCAATAGCTGATTGCATATACTTGTCATTTTTCCTTTACTACCTCTATGCAGCAAAAACTGGAAAACACGAGGGCCCCGAACCATATGCAAAGTTGACGACGGCGCAACAGGGGATCACCTGCATCAGACTTAAATATAGTAACTGCATCAGCCAACACCAATAGATATACATGTTTAACATTCAGAATTAGTGTATCGTTGACCCCAATATTTCCAAGGTTCAATGATCGCAAGAAAAGAATAGGGGCCACCTTTAACAATGACCAGTGTATCGTTCACCCAAATATTTCCACAGGCAGAAACATAAGAAAGAGCTTATCACTAAACAGGAGAGCGTTCATCTCACCAAATAATGTTTAAGATAGCATCCATATACAGTAAATTGAATAGGTAATGTAAGCTAATGGCATGAGTGGTAATACATCGATTTTTTATCCAGCTAACTGAGCAGATACCCAAAATCATTAGTTTGTGACTGAGTGAATGAATTCAGTGAGTTTCCAATCTCACCAATTAAATCAAGTTAAGTGTTCCACACCATTGACTTCATCTACAGATAATAATATGTACTCCCTCCGTTCCAAATATAAGATGTTGTATCCTTTCTCTGACACTGTATTTAGGCATGTTTAGTGTGTAGTTTGGAAGCAAAATGAATGAACCTACACACTAAAAGGCATCTAGATATATGAGTCAGAAATAGGCTAAGACATCTTATATTTTGGAACGGAGGGAGTAGTTGCTGAAGTAATAATCTGTAGTTAGTGACACAATCAAACATGCTATTTTCTTTCATGAACCGATGCACAAATCAACAATGACCATAACACACATCAGCAAAAACATAGAGTAAAAAAGGGATTGTGGTTCTGAGAAGGGAGCTTACAGCAGGATGGATTATAGAGCAAGGCAGATCAACACTTGAGATCTCCCTCTCCACTTTAAGCATATCATGTTGGATAAGCACATCTGCTATCATCATTTGTGTTTAGGTTAGCACAGAAATGTGCTTGCACTAGTTGAATATGCATTTAGCTACATGGTACCAAAATAATTATTGCTAGGTAGAAACAACAGACAAATAAACCAAGATAATATACCAAAAGAATATTCTTTAGTATTTTTTCTGATATTATATATGAATGTAAAGATGTATCTAAACTATGGGCAGCTATTAGCTTTAGATAGTGTGTTTGTACACAGGTTAAGAGTTCCCGATGCATCTCCAAAACTGAATGGAGCAAAACAGGCGTTAAGCCACTGGAGACAATCAACAACATTACATACTTTAGCAAGATAGTAAGTTACCATGGCTTTTTATAAAAGGTTTACAAATTTATATGTAAATCATTAATTAATTAATTGCTGCAAGACAGCTGGTTAAATACCAACCATTAGAATTCAAGTTTTTTGTTCTTTCCCGGGTTGATAATCTGAAATAAAAACCACATCAATTTTGATTGCCACCACTTTACTCAATAGTATGATTAAGAGTTGACCTTTCTACCAATTAGGAATCAAACTAAGCTAAATATAATGAGTATTAAGAAAATGCCGAGCTTCCTATCTGTTAAGAAACATCCTTAAGAAACCAATGTAGAAGGCATGTGTTCTCACCTAAGCTTCTGCAAGCACTCAATTACAAAACCATAGGTTTAAGATCCTTCCCAGTGCAATCTTCTCTGTGAATAACACAGCAAGTATATCTGTCAAAAGTAAGCATACAGGGACATCAGGGAAAGGATTCTTACTTGCTACACACTATTAGATATGGGCACTTCTCATATGAAAAGTATACAACAATAGTAGTAATTAAATTTGCAGGCTAACTATTGGTGTATAACCAATTTGGCAAAGGTCCAAATGATCATCCAAATAGATCATTTCCAGGGAATAACCATTGCAATGGATGTGGCAATGTGTGTCAGATTTATTCACAACTCTTCGTGTTCACCACAGAGGCCATGAATTGCACAAGAACACGACTCTCACCGTCTCACGTTGTTGCTTCCCATTGAGCCCAAGAATAATCTGGTCTATTCTAAGAATGAAAATAAAAAACCTCTGCACACTTCACACTATCTGGAGTATGCAAACACCCAAAATTAAGAAGAACATACGTAATAACCATCCATCCAAGAAAAACCCGCTGCACACGAAGCTAGGCACCATTTACTCATGGCACCCCCTAGATCAAGGCACAGCTGCAACCTGCAAACAGTTGGAAGACGTGTCACGACGAAAAGTCTACTGCATGGGATAACAACCTAGGAAGTGGGCAAGCGAGACGGCGCTGGTGCTACTTCCGTCTGCTTCGGCGCGCTCTCTGCCCGCCGGCCCCAACTGTACCATCTTCCTGGTTCCACATATGCCCTTGCACATGGGCCTAGTGGGCATGTGGAGGGCTCAATGAAATCCATCACCAGATTACCTACCACCAGATCCAACCGAGCAAGTTGACGGCAAGACCCTCCCCATGCCAGAACACTCCTGCTTAGGGGTGCTTCCCGTGTATGGAGATGGTACGGAGGGGAAAGGAGGTGTTGTGGGGAGAGAAGATGTTCGGCGGATGGATGCGGCCAAAGCTGCACGGGGCGGCAGCCGGAGCTGCAAGGCGGTGGTCAAAAACCTAGCGCATCGGGAGGAAGAGGAGAGGGAGAGAGAGGAAAGTGATCGAGGGGGTTGGGTCCGGGCCTAGGTTTGGGGGTGCCGGTCCAGCATCTCATGGGTCCCAATACCAGGCAGGTAAAGGACTCAGGCCATGGTAACTAACAATTACACCAACCAATCAAAACGGAGGCCCTGGATCGTTTAAAACAAATATAGAATGGTCAAAAAAATGTGTTGTGCGGGAGGCTCTCACGAGGCGGGTTCGTGACCAAACTTACAACTTTAGTTAGTTTGTATGTCTGGCCATGGCGTCCTAGTGGGCCTCCGTGTGCTAAAAAGTAGATATCATGTGTTGCTGGCTTGTTGTTCTATTTGAAAAAAACTGAGTTGATACTATGCAAAAGAATAAAAACTAAATTGCCTTGAAATAAATAGAAGTATGGAAAATGAAACCTCAAATTGGGCTATGAAAATGCAACAACCAAATTAGCATGTGTTCTATCTTTGCAGTATGTCAAGTGAACATAAAAAGAAGTTTCGACAAAAGCCTAGTGCAGATTGGGGGCCAGGAGACCAACGGTATGAATATTTCTATCACTATAACCCATACAGTATATGTCTAGTGAAAACACTTAGGTTCAGCTGGTCTTTGTGTAGTTCTATCTTGTCAGACAGGTTCCTTCAAATCATCATCACTTGACAAAAAGTTCTTAAAAACCTTCTCACTCGTGAAGAAATTGTAGAAACAATATAAAATATATTTAAGAGAATTCCTGAAAAAAATCAATGTATGTGTTTAATTTCTAGGTCAACCTACCATTGGGTCTAATCTTTACACTACAAATTCGTAAGGATTTAATAATATTTCAAGGATGCAAATGATTGTTTCCTTCAGGCTTTGATGCTACATGCTGGCAAGATGTCATTCAGATTTCCAAGAAAGTACTGCTAGCAAGAGCTATACAATGGATTGTATTATTAAAGGAGCTATGATATATATTACATCATGTTATGAGTTGGCAAAAAGAATTTATACACTAAGGAAATTGTATAAATTAGGATAATTTGCATGGATAATACCATAAAACAGTCTAATGCATAGCCATTTCTGGAACTCATAAAATTAAACAGGAGGAAATGCAACTTGTCACTACCTGGCATTGTTTTGAGGTTTGACCGGCGCTAACACATGGTGATTACCTAATGATAAATGCATCCCAGACTCCAAATCCTATTGACAACCAAGAATTTGCTGCCTGATGCCATAACGGAATCTCACTCCCTGACCAGCCCCAGCGAGCAAATCATCAGCAAGGCATTCAGCAAATCAAGAAAACAGCTGAGCAGATATAGATTAACCACCACATATTTAGATTAACCACCACATATTTTCTATCTTATCTATCCACAGCAGCTAGTCGCTAGAGCATTTAGAGAAAAAAATCTATCGCTCGAGTAGTACAGGTACACCAGTACCAGCTTCGTGCGAGCTAGCAGCTTGCCATCGATGCAGAAAAAGGAGCTCCAGTCACTGGCACTACAGCTGACTCTCCATAGGAATAAAGAGCCACAATTGCAGATCTGGAGCCGAGAATGTGCGCTTGTCGCTCGCCTAAGCAAGACGGCCAGGGCAGGGGCGTTTCCCCTGTCGCGCCACCAGCGGTCACGCGGGCTAGCTCGAGAAGGCCCCAGCCGGCTTGGCATCCTCCTCCCTCCAACGCCGCCTCCCAACAACGCAGGATTCCCTCCTCCTCCCCCTACAGGCTACATGTCCTTCACCAGTGCGGTTGGCTCTAAAGCAACCTCATAGTCGACCTGTCGTCGTGATCGTCGGTGAAGACGCACCTGGGTGGGCGCTAGGTGCGGGGCGCTAGCCCGGAGGCGGTGCCCGATTGTGGCGGGGAGAGTTGGGTTAGGTGGGCTGCATATAGTTACCTTGCTGATGGCGACGGGTAGCGGCGGAGGCGACTCCAGGCGGCGGCGAGGGGAATCCACGATGGGCTGACGCGAATCCGGGCGGCGACGGCGCAATTCCGGGTGGCGGTGACGCGATTCCGGCCGGAGGCGCGGGAGACTCGAAGTGGCGGTGGCTGCACGGTTGAGCTGCGAATAGAAAGAATGGAGGTATACTCGCCGGGTTAGTGTGCGCGTTAGGTTGACTGAGGTCGTGTCTCCAGCCGAAGAATCCCTCACCGTCACCAGCTCGCGTCTACATCGTCTTGGAGGAGACCTTGTTGAAGGCGAGATGGGCAGGCGAGGTGGAGGTCCGATTTGGGCATCCCGCATCCATGCCAATCTCCGAGAGGGCTCCATCAACTCCCTCGCGCAGGAGCGGTTTACCTAGCGCCCGTTGATGGCCGAAGTCAGCCTAGGCTTTTGCTGTCGCCGTCACCTGCGCCGCCAGGTGCTCCGCCGGATTCTCCGCCGCCGGCACCGATTGAGAGAGGGAGTGAGAGACGCGAGGAGAGTGGAGAGGATGCTAGCCCTATCCCCGTTGTTCGTGTGACCTGCGCCCGCTAGATGCTCCGCCCAACGCCGCCGCCGTCGCCACCGACAGGGAGAGGGAGTGAGGGATTTGGGATTAGGGCAAATAGCTCTTCGGGTTGGTCGGGGAACGCGAGGCCAACACGCATCGACCGCTCAACGTGAGGCAGCCCCGGCCCACACACAGCGACGGCCAACGGCAGAGGCCCACGCGCAGCCAGCCTCGCGTCGCAAGTGTCCTCAGCGCGTAGGCTGACGACCACGCTTAAAGCTTTAGGTAATTACGAGCTTAAAGAGAACAATGAGGAAACTTGATGCCCGGCCCATCCCATGTAGATTGTTCTTCCAATTCCCCAGAATTTTAGATGTTAGGCATAGTATACTATGGAAGAAAATTACAACACAAATGAAATTGAATCAAACGCTAGGACAAAATAGACAGAAAGGCATATGCACATGCCTGTAGCGATGTGAGGGTCTGGCATTCATCCCTGCAACGGCGGAAGAGGATGTTGCGCTTATGATCCATGGAGTCACGCACGGCAACAATTCCGTAGACATCGAGAGGCCACTGGAGGGCGCTTGTGATCTGGGTCACCTTCACGGAGAAGATCTGCATAGTGTCCATGGGCCGAACATGAAGGGGCGGCATCGGTCCGTCGGTGTGGGCCATGGGACAAAGATCAGCTGCAAAATTTATGAAATTTCCGGTATGATACATCGCGAAGACACGATTCATTCATTAATCGGACTAGTAAAGTAAGACATGTGCACATTAAACACGTACTTATAAACCAAAAACTGAAGGGGGGAAAACAGAGAAACTAGATGAGAAATAGTTCATACTCTCGTCCTCGAAGGACATGCCACTGCGGCCATAGGAGTCCATCCAACATTGGCGATAGTGGTCGAGGGAATTCTCCGGCGGTGAGCAGTCCTCTTCGTTGTCGTCATCGTCATCCATCTCCACAGAGGAGCGGTCGAGGCCGCTGTTGCCCTCGCGCGTCCTCTTGGCATCACCGCCGGCGTAGAATCCTTCCGGATCTACTCTCTTGTGTCTGATGCAGTCCACGCCACCAAGCTCCGATTCGAGCTCCGCCTCCATCGCCGCCGTCAACAAGTTTAGGGTTTGCTCGTTATCACCCTCTTTTCTTGCGAGTGACCGTCCCGCCTCTCGCCTTCACCCGACGGGCTATTCAGTTTGCGGTCACCAAGTTCCTTGCCACAGGCTCACAGGTGCGTTAGTTCGCTGATCACTCTGGGGGTCCAAAAGTCCTTAACAAATAGCTCAGAGGGTCTTTTTTTGGTAAAATTTGTTTGAGCCCGAATCCTAGTGTTTGAATTGGGGAGAAAATGTTTGAACTCATAATTCCCGTTCGGCTGCCGCTTGCTGAGCCCACCTTGTCAGGTTTACCCGTTATTCTAACAGATATTGACTTTGTCGGCGTTAGAGTTCCGTTGCAACCGTCTTCTTCCCTGTTATGTCGTCCTCCCCTGTTCTGTCCGCCCGCCCAGCTCACCGTCGACCCCTCGCCATCGCTATGCCGGAATCGAGCTCACCGTCGCTTCGCCGGAATCGAGCTCCCCGTCGCTGACACCATCCTGGTGCTAGGATCTCCCACATAGTGGCAAGGGCTCCCCAGGTCGCAGTTCCGGCTCCTCCCTTCCCCCACAGATCTGAGCTCCCCAGATAGGAGATCTAGAATCGCTCCCTCTAATGTCTCTAATGGCGACGGCACCAATGGAAGCGCGGCAATCTCAGAGGAGATCGGCTAGCTGTCTCTAATGGCGACGGCGGCGGTGGCCATTCCTGTGGACTTGGTGGCGGAACCTCATGAACATCTAGTTTCTTGTTATGTTAATTTTCACCGAATTCATCTCTGTAAATGCGAATCTCAAAAATGAAGAACAATAAATGTAGATTTCAGATCTGAAATTAAACGAGAAACACTAAATCTGAAAGTTCATAATATTTGGTTGCTTCAAACTTACAGAAGCTAGTTAGTAACACAAAAGGCGGCTTTAGCCTTGTCTATACAAAAGCTATTCTTCGGAGTTAGTCTAACACTAACTATACTTAACTGAAGAAACTAGGGGAGAGCAGCCTTCTTAGAAGTTGGCATACCAAAATGCTGCGAAGGGCTAAAGTTCATTGCTAAATCAACCGGAACTGAACGATTTCCCTTCCCGCCTAACTCCTGCTGCTTTTCTCCATTCAGCATGCACGTCGTGGCTTCCCCTTCCTCGAGCGGCTGTGCTCGCCCTTGGGGGAGGAGGGCTTTCCGCGCTTCTGGCGGAAAAGCATCTGGTTGAACCTGACCAGCAGCGCCGCCGCGAGGCATTCTTCAAACGAGTAGTACGGTAGCTCTTGATAGGGGTCGTATTTCCTGGTGAACCGCAGTCGCAATGATAGATCAGTGTAGTTGTGGTTCGCCGGCGGTGCATAAACACGCCATATTGTAGAACTTGATATGGCCCGCTTCCTCGCCCGCCGCAAGTTCTTGTTGGTCTTCGACGCCGGGAAGCCGGTGAATGGCCGACGACCATGCTTCCCCAGCTTACCCCACTTCAGCTTCATATCCCTTACCTCGGACAGAGCCAGTGAGCATCTAGACCTTGAGGAAACCCTCCTCCCCACCTGCAACGCCCCCGCCGACAACGCCAACTTGGGGAAGTTCATGACAGCCGCTATTGGCACCTGTACACCGGCTTTGACAAGGCAAGTCATTGCCTGCCGGATGAGGGCTTGATATTGGAGCATCGGCGGCGGCGGTGCCATGAGCTACGACGAGCTTAGGGTTGCGACTGTGAAGTGGGGAGTGAGACAGGGGAGGAAGACGCGTAGCAGCCTTAATCTGCCCCGTAAATAAAATAAAAGTTATCCATGTTTATCTACTTGGGCTTTTACTTCATTTTTCTGGGTCCACTATCAGTTAGACTGGGATTGCTATATGGGGTAAAGTACTAGATACCTCTACCCCTGGCGACCTCAACCCTAAATCACATTTCCAGTCTCCTTCCTCCCAAACCGGCGGCTGCTGGGGGTTAGCCGCCCCGCCCACAGCGACTGCTCGAACCAACACCGACCGGGTGGCGTTCGACCTCCACGGCGTCCTGCACGCAGGAATCCCTTCTCAAGGTAAGTGTAGGGTTTTCCCGTACGGATTGCCCAATGCTCCGATCTAGTACTAGTTCAAGGGGCGGCACTAGTTCAAGGGGAATGTTCCAAAAATATTTCTACTTCTGTAATGATAGTTCAGTAATTTCGTAATCGATATTTCGCAAAAGGAGTGGTTCATATTATCACTGAGCCTGCTTGATTGTTCTATAATCAGAACCATATGGTTGCTATGTATGTTGCCCAAACTTGCATGCCCTGCCAAAACATTGGTTACCTATTGTATTTTAGTCTTTGTTCGGTTCGGTTTGTTGCCAAAATATTTAAAATGATGGAATGGGTGCTCTTATTCCAGTTTAAATTGTGTTGTATCTCGGACACAACATTGCTCCATTGTGCTAAAAGGGGAAATCTAGGACATGCTCTTGGTGGAGCTTTTAAAGCACTGTTGGAATCTATGCAATGCTACTGGATATATTGACATGTTCTTGTTGAGATGAATTTTAAATGATAACAGAAAGCTATGTCATGCTCTTGGTGATTTCTATGTCAAATATTGCATTCCACATCATGTTTTTTGGTGATTTTTAATTTGTTATTTAGACGAAGAATATAGATGTGATGGGTTATGGGGTGACGGCACCGTGAGTTTGACCTAGAATTCAAAATTGAGCTAAGGACATAAAAATAAAATCAAATAATTGGAAAACCAGCGCATGGAGTCATGGTATGTGATGTAGTATCTTGGAAAAATAGCAAACAGGGCATGCCAAGGATTCATAGGCACACTCTTCACAAATTTGGCATGCTTTTGGGAGCTTACGGCACCGTGAGTTTGACCAAGTTTTTCCACATGCTTTTGAAATGGAGGTCAGTTTCCAATGATCATACATAGTTAGAACATGCTCATGGTGGAGCTTTTTAATTGCTATTGGAAGCTATGTAAAGCTATTGGGTTTAAAATCATGTTCTAGTTTACATAGTATAATTGAAAGCTTAGCCATGCTATTGGTTATTTCTATATCAAACATTGCAAGCTACATCATGCTTTTTGGTGATTTATAATTGATTATTTATAAGAAGTAAATATATGTGATGGGTTATGGGGTTTAGGGCTCACGGCACCGTGATTTTGACCTAGATTTCAAAAGTGAGCAAAAGAAATACAAATAAAATTGAAAAAATGGAAAAACAGTGCATGGAGTCATTGTATGTGATGTAGTACCTTGGAAAAATACCAAACATGGCATGCCAAGGATTCATAGGCAAACTCTTCACAAAATTGGCATGCTTTTAGGTCTTTCCAATGAGGTCAGATTCCAATGATTATACATAGTTAGGACATGATCTTGGTGGAGCTTTTAAATTGCTATTGGAAGCTATGTAATGCTATTGGTTATATTGTCATGTTCCTGTTTTAAAATGATAATGAACTGTCCCTCACACAATTACAGGTTACAATGCAATGTCATGGAGCATGCTACGACTGTCCCTCCGATGATGTGAACTGTGTGATTGGGCACAGTCCCAGGACTTACCAGTACCACACCCATCTAGGACCGGCGCTGACAGATGAAGGTAATAACTTATACATGTCTGGTTATAGAATTTGAGAGATAGGACATATATCTCATTCATGAAATAATTCATGTAGGTCCCATCGTTAGGGGTATAAAAGGGGGGGCTCTTGACCTAGCACCTTGGGAGCTAAATAAAATCGTTTACGGAAATGATGTACCAATGTCTTATGTAAGGATTGGACTTCTCAAATTGCTCTCACGGAGGCTTGATAGTGCTAATCCGGTGATCCCTTTGTATGTCTGCTCTATCAAGAAGTCTCTGACAGCTAAAGGGAAGTCAAAGATGGTAAGATTTCATTGTGCACAGTGAATACTAACGTGTTTGCTTAACTGCATGACACCCTAGTATCTATACTATCATATCAGGTATTTTCGAAGCCGTACAGCCAGCTCTATCTCAAGCAGTACCTGGAAGCAGGAGATATTATGGTGCCAGCCTGCGCCGATGACCCGTATGCACCTGAAGGTGAAACTGAGCAGGATGTGCATTACGTCAAGCTTCGGATGGGCAACGATGGTCATGCCCAGATTACAACTAACTGGAGCACGCTTGTGACCACCTCACGCATGTCTGTTGATGACATGGCTGTGTTTGAGCTTGAACCAGATGAGGAAGTACTGTTTATCCATCTGATGAGTAATGTGCCGATAGGTAAGCCAGTTAAGTGATAACTTGAACTACTAATCTGGTGGTGTATGCATCTGCACCAACTCAACTTGTATGCCAGATATTAAGGCTTTAGTACTAGTTCTGATCGGCTGGTTTATGCTATATATTAAGGCTTGAGTTGTAAAACTTGTATGACATGTTATTCTATATGCTATTACGCTGTGCATTCTCTTATCTAGATTTTGGATGCCATCTATCTAGTCCGTCTAGCCGCTGGACCAGATAATTTTGTTTCCGTTTGAATACAACTAAGCTTAATTTATAGACATATTGACCATCAGTGCATCACAGAAAGCACAACACGTTGCAATCAGTTAATACAAACAATTCAATTCACAAAATCATGTACGAGTTAAGGCACTTCATCATAACAAGATGGTTTTAGTAAATAGAGTATAAGCATGCAGAGAAGAGTGCAAGTAATCATAGCCTGCGCAACATATTAGCATATGGTTTAGACTACCAGGTGACACAATAATATAATAACATAATTAGCTAACTGATAGCAACTGCGCAACATATATAGGCTACATTTTTTCAACATGAACAGACATAGCCTCCTACCCCACATTCAAGAAGGTGAAGATGCACACATTCTCTTCTTCTATCGACGCTTTTTGAAGAACCTTAGGCTAGTTTGCTGTCATCTGGGCAACACTGTTGCCCTGATGGGTGAAGCTTACATTATAGAAACCATCTTGCTCACTGCAATATGTTGGAATGGTGCATGGAAGATAGCGGACGAGGTGGGCATTGTTGTAATTTGCTGAAAAGTACTGGAGTACAAGAATACAGTCAGTTTTTTAACACAGATTCATGTGCATGAGAAGATTAAAAGAGTCAAGCAGATTACCATTTTTGCCTTCCCATGAAGGACATGTGACTTCTTCATCTCACAGATATAGTATGGAACTGTTGGCCTCAGTTTAGCAACCATTGCATTGAGATCGGCAATCTGGCGACCAGTGAGATTGATATTGCTTGCAAACACACAGTGCTTGTCGAATTCCAAGTCACTAGTTATCTTGGGACCTAGAAAGAAATGCACTACTTAGTGATCTTTATCTCCATAATAATGTATTAAAAGATCATCAGACCCATGTTAGACAGATTCACACCTCTGTGAATGACGATGGTCTCAGCCACCCTTGCAGGGCCACGATAGGATGAGAGTGGGCCCGATGTGAGTCTACGTGCCTTGGCTTTAGGTGTCTTGGAAGATGAGATAGTCCTTGGCTCACTATCTGGATCAGTACCTTGATATGAAGGGAGGGGGTAATCCCTATTGGTTGTGGCTTTCTTGCATTTCTTGATAGCATAAGAATCATTGATTTTAAATAGCTTGAAATAATCGACAGAACGGTTCTTCCGGCTAGTACAAGCATCAGCCTAAAAATAGAGATTGTGCTTATTACAATGTTGTGTAGCACCTAAAAACACCATTGCCAGAAATAGAAATTTGTATAACCTGCACCTTAGTGGCGATATGGTCAATCGTTGGGTCCATCTGGAGACTTGCAAGCTTTTCTGAAAGAAATGGGCACCTATTTAGTGCAGGCATCTATTTTCCTTGGAATAATAAACTATGCTATAATTAGCAGTATGTGCTACTACAATTTGCAATGACAGTACCTCATTCCATATCCAGTATGAAGTGAAATCTACTACCATATCCAGCGACAACTACCCTACAATAATAGAGTGCGTACAGAGGTTCCCCAGCCGTGCCGCCCATCCCAAAATTTAAACTCGACATAATTCAGCATACTACATAAATTTCATTGAAATTTAGATGGTTTTTACAAATTACGGTGAAATATGAAATAGACTAAAAGAGGTGGTCTTCGTCGGAGTCCTCGCCGGCGGCGAAGTTCACCGATGCGGCCGATTGTGCTGGCGGTGAATCATTGGATGGCCCAGCTCCGTCATCGGACAGGCGGCCGAAAACCATCCCGTGGCAGCGACGGTTCTCGCCGGTGGCCAAGTTCACCGATGCGGCCGATGGTGCTGGCGGTGAAGCGTTGGATGGCCCAGCTCCGTCATCGGAGAGGCGGCCGGAAACCATCCCGCGGCGGCGACGGTTCTCCTCCGCCGCGCGTTGGCTGCGGTCACGCTCGGCGTCCTCGAGGGATGAGATGAATGTGCGGCGCTCCTGCGCTTGCTGCGCCGATGCGTTGAAGTAGGGGAGAGGGTACTGATGCTCGCGGCGCTGGCGCTCCGCTGCCACCTTCGCGAGCCCTATGGCCACGTCCGCCCGGAAGAGGCGTCTCTCAGCCTCCGCCATCGCAGCCCTCGCCGCTTCGATGTTGCGGCGGTGGGCGTCGGCGCGGGCGGCAGTATGGTCCTCCGCCAGCCTTGCCGCTGCCGCCCTCCTCTCGGCGGCCATGAGCTCCTGCGCCGCCCGGTCGCGGCGCTATGTCTCAAACGACGCTATGATCGCTCTCTGTTCCGCGGCGACCTTCTCCGCCTCCGCGTCCGTCGGCAGCTCGGCGAGGAACTCCTCGTCGTCGGAGTCCAACTCCTCCTCTCCCTGCGGCGGCGGTGGAGGTGGGGGTGGTGGTGCTGGTGGCGTGCCGGAACCGCCTCGAGGGAGCATGGCGTAGGTTGTCAAGAGATGGCGAGGCATTTTCTACCGGCGGTTGGAGGATGTGAACCTACCATCGAGGCGACGAGCTATTTATAGCCGGGAACGGGGCGGGAAAACGAAGGAGAAGGGGCGGGAAGCGCGCGACATGGCATTCATTTCCCGCCGACGCGTGCTGCGATGTGACAACTCCCTGCCCCGCTGCAAAGCTGTTTCCGTTTGCAGCGCCATTACTGGGCGCGGGAGACGAGACGAGTGGAGACGACGAAGCGTCGGTCGTGCCGCTGACAGTGGGCCACGCATTACTGGGCGAGTGGAGATGCTCGTAGATCTAGTACGCGACGGAGCAAAGAAAAAAAGGGAGGCGACTTAAAATCACCGTACGTGCTCGAGGCCCACCGCCGGCGATCTAGGAAGAACGCCGACAAGGTTCACTTGGAAGCGAGAGGAGAGCGGACGATCTTCTCCGGGGACTAGGAATCGAGCGACACTTACCAGCCTACCTGCAGCGGAGGAGAGAGGATGGTCTTCTTCGGGGACAGGATTACGGCGCCGCGCAGGGGATTTCGTCGCCGGAGCTGCTAGGGGACGGTTTTCTGCAGCGCGCGAGAGGCAGGGGAGTTTGGATTTGGGAGAAATGATGGTAACATTGGGGCCAGGGGAGTGGAGGCAAGGCAAGAGGTGGGCGAGGAGGCCACGTTGCCACGCGGCAGCTAACCAGATGGCGTCGGCGGCGGCTGACTCGTTGCAACAGCTGTGTCGATGACGAGTGGGTCCACGAGCGTGGCAGAATAGAACACAAGCCTTATTCTTAAAAAACAGAAAATACATAATCAGCCCACATTGTGTTATTTTACGACCAGCTAACCATAGGGGAGTTTTCACGAAAAAGCATTAAAATTAGACCTCAAACAGTAGAAATTTAGATAAGTAAATAAAATTTTAAAACAATAATTATTCTAACAGTAGAGGAGCTATATCTTGACGACATGGTGTTGATCCATGGGGTCAGTGGGAATAATCGGTAAAATTGTTTGCACCATACAGAAGGTCACACGTGCACCATCCCATTCATACATCTTTCCATGGAACCTCACCAGATCTCGGTTCCGCATCTTGATGTAAACATAGCCGTCGTCACCATTTTGGTGAGATTGGACGATCCGCCACCTGGCATCCTGCATCTTGCTGAATAGAACACACGCAACCACATAACCTGCTAGTTGTAGGTTTGGTGTTACAATGGCTTCCAGAATCTTAGTCTGTCGAACACCATATGTCACCCTTAGCTGATAGATGACTATACGGGAGATCCTAGCTTTCTTTGCGGATTTGATATCAATATTTGGTGATCGCGGTTCAGGGTCATCGTCTTCAGGGTCATCGTCTTTGTCATCACCTTTTTTGTTCCCTTCATCCCCTGAAAAATTTCTTGGACTTCCTCCGTCGAGAGAACCATACGGATCCGCGTCAGATTCAGGTTCCGGATCAGAATCTTCTTGCACATCCTCCACCTCTACAACCTTCAGCTTCTGACATATGATACAACACGCGTTTAAATTCAAGATATGTTCCTTTTATACGTTTATACGTAGTACTAACATATTTTGAAACAAAGACAGTCCTGTGTAGTACCTTGTTATCTTTGCTAACTCCTTTGGAAGAGCCCTCTCCGGCGAAAGTGCGCTTCTTACCCGCTCCTCCGCCCGCATCCATTGATCAATGGTTAAGTTCAAACTACAATAGGGAGTAAATCATGGTTTACAAGCGGAAATAAAAACTATACGAATCAACCCTAAAATATTGATACATACCTCTGTAGCTTAGCTGAAGATGGTTTACCGATGTGGCGGAATTAGTGTTAGCCATACGTCCCTTTTATAGAGACTTTCTAGGAACTGACGTCCCGATATTCACGTATCGGAGTAGTGGAGAATAGGAAGGATAACGTTTCTATCCATTAATCTGTTGCAGAAATTTCGGCGGTGATCTAACAGTAGAGAAGCTATATCTTGATGACATGGGCAGTGTGCACCATCATATTCATACATCTTGCTGAATAGAACACACACAACCACATAACCTGGGCAGTGTGCACCAACACGAGAATCAAACCATCTAATTTAGTAAACAAATGCAGTGTGCACCAACATGAGAATTCAGATAACATGGGCACCAGTAATGCAACAGCAAACTCCACATACATTAACATAGTCTTAAACATCTGGGTATGATTGCCCAGATTCCACCATACATAATAAAAACATAGTCTTCAAATATCACACAGTTTTACTTCATCTCCAGGGGGACAACACAGACTTAAACTAATCTTTTGGAAACAGAACATGAGGGCCAATAGCAGGACCGATAACCGGGATGAGGCCAGTCTTGAAGAACTTTTCGAGGAATCTGCCATAGGCGGCATGCTTCGCCATGGTGTGGCCCTTGTGCTTCTGCTTGCTGCCTACGCCAACGCCATTCGCGTGCTGGATCAAGCTCTCTAAGTTCTTGCTGATGACCTTGCCGCAGAATGGACAAGTTAGCTCCCCGTATCTGCGAAAAGGGATCTGGCCACTCTTGAGCCCCTTAAGAACATAGCGGCTCTTGCGGTCCCTGTCCTCCTTGTCGTGGCCCACGTCGTCAGAGTCGTCCTGTGAATTTTGAAATACATAAGAAGTGAGATAAACAGGAGCACAACAAAGATCAAAGGAAATAAGATGTAAAAAAATAACAATGCTGCCAAAATGATTCTAAATTGTTGTGGTGATAGTACTAACAGAGGCTAGTAATGTTGTGTGACCAATATTTGAAGAATCGAGGACACACTATGGAATCATCACATTAATAAGCGCAGCAAATTAGGAAAATGTTAATTATAAATTCCATGCATCAGATCAATCATTTTTTCCCAAATAAAAATCTTGTTATCATAGTCTCTACAATCAAATTAGAGTCAGATCAATTTAAGTCACTTGTGTTGATGAATCATTTGCAAGCTAACTACCTTTACACATCCAGAATGTAATATGATAACTATAAACCGATAGATATCATATGATCAATCATAATCAGTAGAATGAAAGAAGACTTGGATGAATTTATGTAACTTCTATTGATCAATCATTTGCAAGGTAACTACATTAACACATTCAGAATGTAATCTGATAACTATTAACTGATAGATATCATATGAGCAATCACAATGTGAACAGTACGACGAACAGAGGGGATCGATCAGAACAGCTCAGAACCTCAGTGGTGTCGTCGGAGGCCTCCTCCTTGAACGGTACTGCTTCTTTGCGGTCTTCTTCAATCAAGTACTCGATGGAGTCAGGGTCGTAGCCGGCGCCGGTGTAGTAGTCATCGTCCGGCACGACGATGACCTGGCCTGCATGCTGGTTCTGCAGATCTGCCGCCACAGCCACGGGGTCCTCCATCTCCATTTCGTCGACGGTGCGCCGATGAGCAGCTGGTGCTCCCGAAGAAGACTCGCCCGCCACCGCGACGACGACCGCGGGTGCATTGACAGAGCCTCCGACCGCACTAGACTGCGGCTCATCTTCGCGAGCGCGCTTCATCTTGCAGATGCACTAAGGAATGAGATTGGTGGTGCGGTGGTGGAGCGGATTGGGGTTTTTCGACAGATTGGGGAAGAAGTGGCCGATGGTGGGAGAGACGATGAGACTGATGTGTTATATAGATGCAGGCGGTTTGGTTTCCTCTCGTGGACGCGTGTAGTCGTGCATGACATGTGGGACCCCCGTCGCTTCGTTTATGAGAGAAGAGTAAATTGGGGAAGCAATTGTTTTGGGATCCAATTGTTTTCTAGGCCGCGAGATCGTGGGATAAATAGTGCGCGACGTGTCGCTGGCACACCGCGTAAGTAAATGCAGTGTAGCGCTTTGGGGGTGCTTTGGAAGTTGAACCCCCCACGCGAGCCCCTGTCGCTTCGTTTATGAGAGAAGAGGAAGTTGGGGTAGCAATTGTTTTGCAGGCACGCCGCGGTAAATGCCAGTCTAGCGCTTTGGAAATTGAACCAGTCGCTTCGTTTCATTTCTGAGAGAGCACTAGACCGACGTGTCACCGCGGGCCCTGGTACACCGGCCCACTTGTAAGTGAGAGGCTGGTATCGTGGGTAAGGATGTACGTACGTTAACCTACAGGCAGCAATTAAAGAGTCTCATTGTTGGGTCCCCTCGTTGTTTGACTACAGGCAGCAGAGTGACAGTCTGAAAAAGGTGATAGCGTGCAAGGGGGGAATAAATCCGGTCTCGTCTGACTCGCGGAAGGAATAGAGAACAAAATCTTACCATTGAAATGCTTCTCATCCAGGTCACCTGCTCCATGAGCCAAACGAGTGAGACAAACTAGTCCAGGTTTAGCATCCGAAGCGTGTGGGGACCCACTTGTCTGGGTAAGGTTTGGTCCGACGTGTGTCTGGGGCCCCACTTGTCAATAGTGTTTCGGGCCTTCGTGGGGCCACATGTCATTAGGGTTAGGATTCGTGGCCAGTGGAAATTGTGCGAAGCAGCAGGATGAGAATTGACAGGGCATCGAGAGTTGAAAGGAAAGTAAATTGACGAGACACGCCGCAGTCTGACAAGGCGTGCTCAAGAGATCTCAGTAGCATCATCATCGCTCACTCTACTCTGGCGACTAGTTCAGTAGATGGAGGAGTTCCCTTCCATGGGTAAACAAATGAATAAATGAAGGAAATTGCATAAACCACCAACTATTGCTGTCATCGTTGCACAAACCACCAACTATTCATGTAATAGCTTGCAACTAGATCTAAATCACAACTTAAGCGGATTAACAAGACATCTGACGCCAGGGGCCCACCATATAATAAATTATTTTTGCCCTAAATCTTTTTTATTCCAATTTTGCACTGGCCTACAAGAAATGCACACCAGAATGGGGAAAAATAAAGGGAGGTCCCCTGGGGGTGTGGGACCCTAGAACCAAGACCAAACCATGGTTCCCACCCCACCTGGCAGACATCGATGGCACCGCGAGTTTGACCTAGATCTCAGAGGGGGGCCTGGGGAATTCAGAAAAAATCAAAAAAATTGAAAAACACTGCAATGAGTCATGGTGAGTGATGCATCACCTAGGAAAAATACCAAACATGGCATCCCAAGGGTTCACATGTGGACTCTCTCACAGAGAGGTGCTTCCAGACAGGAGTTCTCTTGGTCTTCCTTGGCAGATGACCATGGTTTGTGCAAGTTCCACATGAAACTTTGGAACCATGGTCCCATTTTTGGTGTAGATGTGCATCTTTGCATTCCCAACCACTTCTGCAACTAGTGTTTTTCCAGTTTCCACATAAAAAATGCATTTCCCATTTTTCGGGTGCCCGGAGGGGTCGAAACAGGTGCTTTTTTGTGAAGGGGGCACCAAGGGTAGTGTGCAAAACATCACCACTCTATTTTTCATGGGTGGCGGACCTGCCAGGGGTGCCACAACCAGGATGCTAGGAATTATCTCGGCCTGCTGCCATATAATGAATTATTTTTGCCCTAAATCCTTTTTAATCCAATTTTGCACTGGGGCTACAAGAAATGCACACCAGAAAAATTGGGGAAAAATACAAGGAGGTCCCCTGGGGGTGTGTGACCCTAGAACCAAGACCAAACCATGGTTCTCACCCCACCTGGAAGACATCGATGGCACTGTGAGTTTGACCTAGATCTCGGAGGGGGGCCTGGGGAATTCGGAGAAAATCAAAAAAATTAAAAAACACTGCATGGAGTCATGGTGAGTGATGCATCACCTATGAAAAATACCAAACATGGCATCCCAAGGGTTCACATGTGGACTCTCTCAAAGAGAGTGCTTCGAGACAGGAGTTCTCTTGGTCTTCCTTGGCAGATGACCATGGTTTGTGCAAGTTCCACAACAAACTTTGGAACCATGGTCCCATTTTTGGTGGAGATGTGCATCTTTGCATTCCCAACCACTTTTGCAACTAGTGTTTTTCCAGTTTCCACATAAAAAATGCATTTCCCATTTTTTGGGTGCCCGAAGGGGTCGAAACAGGTGCTTTTTTGTGAAGGGGCCACCAAGGGCATTGTGCAAAACATCACCACTCTATTTTTCATGGGTGGGGTACCTGCCAGGGGTGCCACATCTAGGAGGCTAGGAATTATCTCGGCCTGCTGCCATATAATGAATTATTTTTACCCTAAATCCTTTTTATTCCAATTTTGCACTGGGGCTACAAGAAATGCACACCAGAAAAATTGGGGAAAAATACAGGGAGGTCCCCTGGGGGTGTGGGACCCTAGAACCAAGACCAAACCATGGTTCCCACCCCACCTGGCAGACATTGATGGCACCGCGACTTTGACCTAGATCTCGGAGGGGGGCCTGGGGAATTCAGAAAAAATCAAAAAAATTGAAAAACACTGCATGGAGTCATGGTGAGTGATGCATCACCTAGGAAAAATACCAAACATGGCATCCCAAGGGTTCACATGTGGACTCTCTCACAGAGAGGTGCTTCCAGACAGGAGTTCTCTTGGTCTTCCTTGGTAGATGACCATGGTTTGTGCTAGTTCCACAGCAAACTTTGGAACCATGGTCCCATTTTTGGTGGAGATGTGCATCTTTGCATTCCCAACCACTTTTGCAACTAGTGTTTTTCCAGATTCCACATAAAAAATGCATTTCCCATTTTTCGGGTGCCCGGAGGGGTCGAAACAGGTGCCTTTTTGTGAAGGGGCCACCAAGGGTAGTGTGCAAAACATCACCACTCTATTTTTCATGGGTGGGGGACCTGCCAGGGTTGCCACATCCAGGAGGCTAGGAATTATCTCGGCCTGCTGCCATATAATGAATTATTTTTGCCCTAAATCCTTTTTATTCCAATTTTACACTTGGGCTACAAGAAATGCACACCAGAAAAATTGGGGAAAAATACAGGGAGGTCCCCTGGGGGTGTGTGACCATAGAACCAAGACCAAACCATGGTTCCCACCCCACCTGGCACACATCGATGGCACCGCGAGTTTGACCTAGATCTCGGAGGGGGGCCTGGGGAATTCAGAAAAAATCAAAAAAATTGAAAAACACTGCATGGAGTCATGGTGAGTGATGCATCACCTAGGAAAAATATCAAACATGGCATCCCAAAGGTTCACATGTGGACTCTCTCACAAAGAGGTGCTTCGAGACAGGAGTTCTCTTGGTCTTCCTTGGTAGATGACCATGGTTTGTGCATGTTCCACAGCAAACTTTGGAACCATGGTCCCATTTTTGGTGGAGATGTGCATCTTTGCATTCCCAACGACTTTTGCAACTAGTGTTTTTCCAGTTTCCACATAAAAAATGCATTTCCCATTTTTCGGGTGCCCGGAGGGGTCGAAACAGGTGCTTTTTTGTGAAGGGGCCACCAAGGGCATTGTGCAAAACATCACCACTCTATTTTTCATAGGTGGGGTACCTGCCAGGGGTGCCACATCCAGGAGGCTAGGAATTATCTTGGCCTGCTGCCATATAATGAATTATTTTTGCCCTAAATCCATTTTAATCCAATTTTGCACTGGGGCTACAAGAAATACACACCAGAAAAATTGGGGAAAAATACAGGGAGGTCCCCTGGGGGTGTGGGACCCTAGAACCAAGACCAAACCATGGGTCCCACCCTACCTGGCAGACATCGATGGCACCGCGAGTTTGACCTAGATCTCGGAGGGGGGCCTGGGGAATTCAGAAAAAATCAAAAAAATTAAAAAACACTGCATGGAGTCATGGTGAGTGATGCATCACCTAGGAAAAATACCAAACATGGCATCCCAATGGTTCACATGTGGACTCTCTCACAGAGAGGTGCTTCCAGACAGGAACTCTCTCGGTCTTCCTTGGTAGATGACCATGGTTTGTGCAAGTTCCACAACAAACTTTGGAACCATGGTCCCATTTTTGGTGGAGATGTGCATCTTTGCATTCACAACCACTTTTACAACTAGTGTTTTTCCAGTTTCCACATAAAAAATGCATTTCCCATTTTTCGGGTGCCCGGAGGGGTCGAAACAGGTGCTTTTTTGTGAAGGGGCCACCAAGCGCAGTGTGCAAAACATCACCACTCTATTTTTCATGGGTGGGGGACCTGCCAGGGTTCCCACATCCAGGAGGCTAGGAATTATCTCGGCCTGCTGCCATATAATGAATTATTTTTGCCCTAAATTCTTTTTTATTCCAATTTTGCATTGGGGCTACAAGAAATGCACACCAGAAAATTTGGGGAAAAATACAGGGAGGTCCCCTGGGGGTGTGTGACCCTAGAACCAAGACCAAACCATGGTTCCCACCCCACCTGGCACACATCGATGGCACCGCGAGTTTGACCTAGATCTCGGAGGAGGGCCTGGGGAATTCAGAAAAAATCAAAAAAATTGAAAAACACTGCATGGAGTCATGGTGAGTGATGCATCACCTAGGAAAAATACCAAACATGGCATTCCAAGGGTTCACATGTGGACTCTCTCACAGAGAGGTGCTTCGAGACAGGAGTTCTCTTGGTCTTCCTTGGCAGATGACCATGGTTTGTGCAAGTTCCACAGCAAACTTTGGAACCATGGTCCCATTTTTGGTGGAGATGTGCATCTTTGCATTCCCAACCACTTTTGCAACTAGTGTTTTTCCAGTTTCCACATAAAAAATGCATTTCCCATTTTTTGGGTGCCCGAAGGGGTCGAAACAGGTGCCTTTTTGTGAAGGGGCCACCAAGGGCAGTGTGCAAAACATCACGACTCTATTTTTCATGGGTGGGGGACCTGCCAGGGGTGCCACATCCAGGAGGCTAGGAATTATTTCGTCCTGCTGCCATATAATGAATTATTTTTGCCCTAAATCCTTTTTAATCCAATTTTGCACTTGGGCTACAAGAAATGCACACCAGAAAAATTGGGGAAAAATACAGGGAGGTCCCCTAGGAGTGTGGGACCCTAGAACCAAGACCAAACCATGGTTCCCACCCACCTGGCAGACATCGATGGCACCGCGAGTTTGACCTAGATCTCGGAGGGGGGCCTGGGGAATTCAGAAAAAATCAGAAAAATTGAAAAACACTGCATGGAGTCATGGTGAGTGATGCATCACCTAGGAAAAATACCAAACATGGCATCCCAATCATGATAAATAGAATAACGCTGCATTTTCCATTTTTTCTAGTGGCCGGAGGTGTCAAAACAGGTGTGTGGGTCCTTCAAAAACACTTTATTTAAAAAACACGCCGTGGATCCTCTAACTTCCACACCCTAACTTTTCTGACTTTGGGTCACTGACAGTAGGCCCCACATGTGGTGGGCCCTACTTACCAGTGACACAAAATGGCTTGATTAAGTGGCGGTTCCTGGCCTACAAAATGCGCAGCAGCCGGGCCACCCGCAGCAGCCTCTCGAGCCAGCCAGTCAATCACAGGCATGGATGCATGCCGGGTGAGGAGATAGATGTACATGTACGGCTGGGCATGCGCGTCGGGTCGCCGCTTAGCTTGGAACCAATGCAGAGTCCCATCGAGTTCAATGCCCAGTCCCATCGTGGCAGTGCGCAGTGAAAAAGCAAGGGGCTACTGTTTCCTATTTGTTCGTACCTACGGCGACCCTTCGTCGACAAGGTACCAAGGGCTACGCTTAGATTCAAATGGACGGCCGAGATTTCTTGAGATGGTGCCCAGGAGGCAAGGACACAGTGGTCAGCTGAAGCTGGTCCTTGACCGGGTAGCACTATTCTGCAGAAACCCACTTCCTCTGCTTCCTCTTGCCTTCCTTGCCCCTCCCTCCATTCTACGACGACGCCATGCCTCCCAAGAAGCAGACCCGACTGGCGTTGAAGACCGATGGGGTCAAGACTAGGGCGGCGGAGAGGAAGGAGTTAACCCGCCGGCAGGCAGATCTCCATGCAAGCAGCCTAATCAGTCAGGCCGAAGCCGTCCTCTCTTTCTGTGCACCAACGGACGAGGGGGGCGTTGGCTCCCCCGGGTGGGTTTAGGGTTAACGACGCCTTGATCTTCCGTTTGTTTGTTCTTTCCAACTTCGTAACCTATTTGATTTTATAGGCCCCCAAAATCGACAGATAAGAAGCTGCCCATGAAGACCATGGACCCGTCAATGGACTTCCTGATCAAGCCCGTTCCCCGGCTAAGCAAGGTACTCGCATGCCATCTAGTGTACTTGCTAATCAAGCCCGTTTACCATTGTTCATAACCTGCCTTTGGCAATGCGGCTAGGTGCTACGCATGTAGATCTGTATAGATTCAGTGTATATATTCACTCGATTCACTCATTGTTAACCGTATCTAGTTTACTTTGAAAACTATAAAAATAACTATATATTTGTCAAAAGAGGCAGTATTAGCATTGATCTCTTTTATTGCATGCCCTAAACTCCGGTGCAGGAAGCGAAGGAGAAGATCGAGGCAGATGTGGCCGCACTGAATGTCAAGATACAGAGCCAACTGGCCGAGAAACATTCCCTCGAGCTGCACTGTGCTAGCCTAGGCTCACATTTGGATCAGGAGAAGGAGAAATCCCGAACTTTGGCGCATGAGGTTGACAAGCTTAAGGCTGCGAAAGACTTGCAATCGGGGCATATGGACTACCTTGTGAAGACGCAGGAGCAGATGAAAATGTTGCTGGACAAGGATAGGTTGACGATCAAGGCGCTGGAGGTGGAAAATCGGAAGCTAAATGCCACGTGCAGCGACCTTCGTGTGCAAATCACCAAGGGCCTCAAAGAGCAGATCAAGCAGAGCGAGAGGACCGTGGTAGCCTATGAGGCCAGAGACAAGTCTAGAGATCTCTTGAAGCTGATGACCGAGAGCACTCGCAAAGCAGCCGGTCTGCTCAAGGCTGTTAAGAAGGAGAATATCATGCTGAAAGCCAAGATCAATAAGTCCGAGCACCTCCAACAGGATCAGATTGCCTCTACCCCTGGCAGAGGAGATACGATGTAGTATGCGCGCTACGTTTCATCGTCCTGTATGTCTGAACTTTGTGTTAACTAGCCTGAATCTTATGTTATCTGAACTAGTAGTGAAATGTTAACTAAACTATGATGTTGCGTTAATGCTCTCTATTATATGGAAGCAATTGTTGTAGGTACGCTATTGCTTATAGATAACTTGAAATGCTGAATTACATAGACATAACTTATTCATCTAAAATTTGTTTCAATCTATCTAACTTGTCCTTATTAACTGCTGCTTGCTTCAAGAGATCTGCAATGCAGTTCTCCGGCCTTTTTTTCTCCTCCTTCAGCTGGTCCCTCTGCTTTTCTGCCTTGAGCTTCAGAAAGATCTGAATATCTAGAAGATTTTTCGAAATGGATCCCACCTGCCTATCGGTCATTGTTTTCTGGAGTTCTTCGGCCATATTGTTATTTATTTCTTCGAGCTCCTTCTTATCCAGTGATAGCTTGTAACATTCATCAGCAGCAGCACAAGCATCACTAATTCTCCCAATACTTTCCGATTTATACAACTCCCATAACTTGACCAAACATTTCTTCAGTGCGTCAGGCCACTCCGGATCAATCCACTCCACTATTCCACACTTCGGACCATCCTAATGATCAGCAGCATAGTATAACAAATATAAGAAACTATGAAATGAAGAGAGAACAACGCTATTGAAACATTCATTTTGCAATATAAATAATCCAAACCTCCTTTGCGCATCCTATAAGCCTTTTCCCTGTGTTAGTGCCTTCGAAGGCAACAAATTTCCTTAGTTTCAACCCATGGTCACATGGTGCCTCCCTCTCGATCGCCAAACCATCCCAATCTGGGTCGTAGATGGTCTGTGGCACCTAAAACAGAACCTAAACCTAAATTCCTAACCCCATAAACCAACACGTCGAATAAAAGGAACTCACATTGGTCCGGCAGTAGTCGAAATCGGAGAGAAGGCTGCCGCTATCGCTACCGCTGCCGTAGCTTGTATTGTCGCCATCATTACAAGACGGCATGGTGAAGGAAGGAGAGAGCGGGGTAGAACAAGAGGAAGGAGAGAGAGGTGGTAGAGCCGGCGTGCGAGGTAGTGACTCAATGGTCAGTTTGAACTTAAATATCTTGTTCTGCCTACTACCCATGCCTCCTACTACCCATGCCTCAGTGGAAATAAATAATTTATACGCTTTCAAAAGGAAAATAACATATAAGTTGGCAATTGAGTTTGGATAAATCAGGTAAATTATGCAGAACAATGACTGTCCCCTACTAGTTGGTAATTTTTGTAATATTTGATTTTTAGTTTTTAATATTTCAATTATGCATAGTTTTACTCTTCAAAATTTGAAATGTATTTTACAAATGTGAATCTACATAGTACAAGGCATGTAGATACATGACATGATTTGTTTGTAATATAATACAACAAGTGATGTAAACAACGCTTATTATTTCAGCAGTCATTTTATTACAACATCTCAATATCCCAGAAATGAATTTATTACATTCTCTCAATATAGTTCTACAATAAAATTACAAATTGACACTAGTTTTCAGAATAAGTTTGAGGCAGACAATATGAGATATAACATTTTCTAAGATAAAACAACTTATTGCATGGAGCAGCTACAGCACACACTCACAAACATTTACAGAGTGATGCAGAATGAAGGAGATGAATCAAATAATGACCAGAATTGGGTTGCACTTCTCACTGTAACATATCAGCACCTATGAAGCGGGAAGCTCAAAACTTCAAGATGACAGCTCTACAGCAATCTCATCATCTCCAACCATTTCTAAAATTGCAACAAAAAAAAAACCTTCTTACTCAATTTCTTCCTTCGGAAAACCTGCATGAGATCATCATCTTTAACAATTTTGATGAAATCCTCTTCTTAAAGTGCCACCAACGTAAACGTGCCTGCTGATTAGGGCCCCAAGGACATCTCTGCTTTAGCTGCTCAAGAATCTGGTCAACAGTAACTGTCTTGGGATCTATCATTATTTCCATATGATCGTTCTGCACAACAAATTTTTGGCCATCATCTAGTACTGCAGTGTAAGGATCCACTTGCAAAGCAATTAGATACATTTGTGAATGGTCAATAGCTGCTAATTTACAAGCATCCATACCACTGGGAGCACCACCATCTGGATCAACACCTTTGGCACCTAACTGTGCTTCTGGTGCATCAACATCATCAACCATAACAAAGAGATCAAACTGACGAGTATCCTTAAACTTCTCCCAAATCTGCAACAGCTGATGAGAGTGCTCAAGTTGTTTGTACACCTGATTCATGTTCATCCACACAAACTTAGCCTTCTGTTTGGATCCCCAAGGAATCCTAGCGTGAAGAATGTCAACAAGCTGCAAAACAGACACAATCTCACTGCAATTCACATTCATTTGCACAGACTGCGAAGCCACACACCTCTCCAAGCCATAATCTAATCTAGCAATGTACTGATGCACTCGGACATTTATTTTGTATGTGTTCTCTGAATCATCGCTGTCTCAAAAATATTGGAAAACAAAATATACAAATTAATTGCTTCTCTCTAATCATACCACAATTTGGGAAAACATAAGACAAAAAGTATGTTTTCTGCTTTTGGATAAATTGGAGCCTTCAGATCTGAACATAATTTTAGATGACTTACATAAGATAAAAAATCTGGGTTTGCATGTTGGTTGGTTTGATAGAGATTGAGGATTACTTGCATACAAAATAATACCACAATTTTGGATAACATATGTTAAAAATTAGTCAGTTTCTTCTTTACAATTGTTCAGATACTGACAGTTACTCCTAACGTTCCATAAAACATCCTAGTCCTATCGGGATGTAAGAGAGGGATTTGAAATATTCACCTCTGCTTTCTGGCGCTCACACTCACAGTAGAAGGCCCAATTCCGTTCATCTTTGGGATTTGTTCTTTTCCTCCAATCTGCAGGCGGCGCCGCGGCAGCGACGCTGGAGGGCTACCGCTCCGATTGCTCTTGGTCGGCGGCGCCACCGCCGGGCCGGCTCTTCGCTTGGTCGGCGGCGCCACCGCCGTCGGGCAAGCTTTCCGCTTCTCGCTGCTCCCCGCTGCTGGCTTGTTGCAAGATATCTGGCTGCTTTCCTGGCTTGCACCTCCAGCAATCGCCGCTCCTGGCGGCGATGGTGCCTCTCGTTTCCTGCTGGTAGACATGCGCCGCCGCCGGAATTCGACTCCGACCTAGGGGGGGTCTAGGGTTGGAAGGACAAGAAAGGGGATTTGCTCGTACTGAGAGTTGCAGGTGGAGTTGACATACTGTCAACTAACAAGGCAACATAACGGAGACACCTGACAAGCAAGACCCACTCGCTCGGCACATAACGGAGAAATACTGACATGCGGGACCGCAATGGGCCCAAAACGGGAGAAGTCATGGCAATATTTGGTTTGCCCTCATTTCATCCAGAATGGGCCCTCTGAGGAATTACCTACCCAACTTTTCAAATGGTGTCTATTACAAGCAACTAAGGTACCCGTGAGCATGTGCCAAGGAACTCGGTGACCGCAAACAAAATCACCCTCACCCGACCCCAGAGGAAACCCATCCCACACAGGTCCAACGGGCATTTGCCTATTTACCCAGCCCATTTACGCGATTGGTCAGATTTTGGATAGTTCAGAAAATGGGCTGTGCTTCACTTTGTGCTAATACTGCTCAGCATCGAAAATTGCTTTTAGCTCCCGGGCTACATGGAGCCTTTTTTTGAACTTTAAAAATTTAAATTTTCAAGTTTCAATAAAGTTTTAAAAAAATCCTAGAGGTAGACAAATATATACACTACGATCTTCCACATTTTCAATAAGAAATATCATATTGTGTTGGCCCAGGAAAAAAGACAAATTAGATAAATTTTGGAAGAAAAAAAATAACACGGTTCATGCTCCTATATCTTTTTTTTTGTCGAGAACAGAATACAAGACATTTTGTATTGCAAATTTGCACGATGGTAATGTATAATGTTGCCTCCACTTGGATTTTTCTGAAATTTTTTGAAACTTTTAAATTTAATTTTTTTAAAAAGTTCAAAAAAGGGCTCCGAGGAGCTCATGTTCCAAAACGACGCACTCTACTAAGCATGGGAATCCTTACATTTTGCATATGAACTCCGTTCAAAACTTTGAACTCGCTATGTGTGAAAACACATATTAAAATACTAAATAATTGAAAAAAATTCACATGTATATATGGAGTTTCAAACATTCTATGTCCATACACAAGTTTTCGCGTCTCCTTCTAATCACTGTGGCACCTCGCGGTCGCCGTGTCATGTCCCGCCACACTGGATGACCATGTTGCAACACGGGAACTCCCACGAGCAATTGCTGCCGAAGGAGCCCGTCTTAAACCATTCAAGATTGTATTGCCTTATATCTCCATCAGTGTCATGTGTCTAATAAACCTATTATTACATGGGCTTTTTAGTACTATGTTTTTTTTTGCGCTTGGTTTTTGGCCCAGGGCTTGCTCCAAAGATAACAATGAGGAAACTTGATGCCCGGCCCATCCCATGTAGATTGTTCTTCTAATTCCCTAGAATTTTAGATGTTAGGCATAGTATACTATGGAAGAAAATTACGGCACAAATGAAATTGAATCAAACGCTAGGACAAAATAGACAGAAAGGCGTATGCACATGCCTGTAGCGATGTGAGGGTCTGGCATTCATCTCTGCTACGGCGGAAGAGGATGTTGCGCTTATGATCTATGGAGTCACGCACAGCAACAACTCCGTAGACATCAAGAGGCCACTGGAGGGCGCTGGTGATCTGGGTCACCTTCACGGAGAAGATCTGCATAGTGTCCATAGGCCGAACATGAAGGGGCAGCATCGGTCCGTCGGTGTGGGCCATGGGACAAAGATCAGCTGCAAGCAGTGGCGGACCTTAGTGTTGGAAAAAAGGGCCATGGCCCCCCAACTAAATTACAATATACACTATACTACTTAGTATTTACCATTTTTCATCATGTAAAAAGTAAAATAATTTAAATTAGCCCCTCAACTGCTATATAATATCTTTTGGCCCCTCCAACAATCTTGGTCAAGGTCCGCCACTGCTGCAAGGTTTACGAAATTACCGGTACGATACTACAAGTATAAACCAAGAATTGGAAGGGGAAAAACAGAGAAACTAGATGGGAAATAGTTCGTACTCTCGTCCTCGAAGGAGATGCCACTGCGGCCATACGAGTCCATCCAACACTGGCGATAGTGGTCGAGGGAATTCTCCGGCGGTGAGCAGTCCTCTTCGTCGTCATCGTCATCCATCTCCACAAAGGAGCGGTCGAGGCCGTTGTTGCCCTCGCGCGTCCTCTTGGGATCACCGCCGGCATAGAATTCTTCCGGATCTACCCTCTTGTGTCCGATGCAGTCCCCACCACCAAGCTCCGATTAGAGCTCCACCTCCATCGCTGCCGTGGCGCCGTCCTCTTCTCTTGCGAGTGACCGTCACCGCCTCACGCCCTCACCCGACCTCAGAGGAAACCCAGAAAACCATCCCAGACAAGGTCCAACGGGCATTACCTATTTGCCTATTTACGCGGCCCATTTACGCGATCGGTCTGATTTTGGATGTTTACATTGAATGGGCTTCACCTTTGTGGTAATAGTGCTAGTACTAAGGATGGAAATCCTGCGATTTTTTTAATATTGCGATTTTTCAATATTACGATTTTTACAAATAATATTATATTTTAGATTTTTTAAATCTAACGCGGACTCGCATAGGGCGGACACGATAAGCCCTAATTGCGTAGGGCAGACACGATACATTTGCAGACTGGTGGGCCAGATCAGTCCTAGCGGCCTGTCGCGCTGGGCCCATGCGACAGGACCTCGTCGTGCCTGGTGGGCACGATAGGTCATGGTCAAGCCGGGCGGCTGCGACAGGGTTGCTTTCGTGCTACGCGCACCCTGATTGGTGATCCAGTCACCCGCTTTAGGCTACGCGCACCTCACGACACGGTTTTTAGTGATTTTCACTCAAAACTTTTTAGAGATATGAAAATTGCATCATGGGATTTTTTTGCGGCACATATTTCTGCTACTTTCTTCTTTAGAGTAATATTTTCGGTACATTTTTAAAGTAATATTTTCCAATATAAAAATTGCATGATATATCGGTATTATATACCACAAACTAAAATTAAGGTACATGATTCTGGACAACTAAAATTAAGATACAATTGTAGTAGGGATAACTATGGCTAGGCAACTCTTTTGCCCTTGGTTGAAGGTGCTTTCTTGGCCATGGTGCTAGGCATAAATTCATCTTTATCATCGTCAATATTTGATATTGTAGGTCCCTTGCCCTTGCAAGCATTGCTCTTGGCCTTCGACGAGGCAGCTTCTTTGGGCTTCGATGGGGTAGCTTCTTTGCCCTTCGATGATGCAGCTTTCTTGGCCTTGGTGCTAGGCATGAAGATATCTTTATTTTTGTGGCTGTCGTTTATCCACAGCGCGGGGTATTTAATCCACCAGCTCATGTCTTCTCCTCTCTTGATCAAATCTATCCAATGCCCGTTGATCTTAAGAAGTTCTGGTTGGACCTCTTTCCAGGTGCGATATGGGCATGTCGTCAATCTCCGATTGTAATCAGTAGCAACCTCAAGGAGGAGGATGGGACTGTTGACAAGTTCCTGAAATGGAACCTGCTCATTTTTCCTTCTAATTTGGTGGCTGCCTGCAAAAGTTGGACGAACATAAGTGTGCTAAAACTACGATCAGGAGGTGCCATCTTCGGCAGGATAAAATAAGCCAGAACTGAAGTTTGGGTGTTCTTATAGGACATGAAGAATAGAAATGGCGGGAAAGGACAGGCGGGAATGAATATGCGGGAAAGAACGAGCGGGAAAGAATAGGCGGGAAGGAATAGGCGGGAAGGAACGAGCGAGAAAGAATAGGCTGGAAAGAAATGGCAGGAAAGAACTGGCCAGAAATAATGGGTGACAATAGCGGGAAGTAGTTTATTCGCGCAAACATGCGTACATAAATTGGCTAAAACACATAGAGGAGGGTAATTTGTTCGCGCAAACATGCTTACATATATATGTGTCTCATACATCATTTGGTAGTACTAGAATGAGTCACAAACATGCTTACATATATATGTGTCTCATACAAATATCATACATGTCTAATTCGAACAATAATACAAATTATTAAGATACAAAGATCACATAGATCAGCAACACAACAACGCTGTGGAGGACGTGGTGGCCCTTGTGGCGGAGGTGGCGTCCATCCAAACCTGTCCGATGGCGTTCGATAGTACTAAGTGCTTTCGACCTTCTGCTGGCCGACATGTGATTGCTGTGTGGGGTCAGGTGGAGGAGTAGTAAGCAAGGCCATATAAGTCCCTTAGCCGACATCTTTACTCTCAAGGCGGTGAAGCCTAAAAATGAGAGAGCCGCTCTGATACCAATTGAAAGGACACGGATGTCGCCTAGAGGGGGGGGGGGTGAATAGGCGATTTAAAACTTTTATGATAGGCTTGACAAATGCGGAATAAAATTAACATTTAATTTTCTAAGCATACAAAACCTAAATAAACTAGGTTCACCTATGTGCACCAACAACTTATGCTAAACAAGATAAGCAACTATGTGATAGCAAGATATATATAACTTCAAGCATGGAGGCTATCACAAAGTAAATTGCATAAGTAAAGGAGCTCGGGTATATAAATAACCGAGGCACGCGGAGACAACGATGTATCCCGAAGTTCACACCCTTGCGAGTGCTAATCTTTGTTGGAGCGGTGTGGAGGCACAAGGCTCCCCAATGCCACGGAGGCTCACCGTAATCTCCTCGAGCCCTCCCACCAAGATAGAAGACCCGACCACTATGGGACACTTGAGGGTGGTCACCGAACCCATACAAGCTTGGGGCAATCTCCACAACTCAATTGGAGGCTCCCAAGAATCGCCACTGAGGCACCACAAAGCTTGGGAAGATCTCCACAACTTAATTGGAGGTCCCCAAGTAATTGCCACGGAGGCACCACAAAGCTTGGGAAGATCTCCACAACTTAATTGGAGGTCCCCAAGTAATCCACTAAGCCACTAAACCGTCTAGGGTTCCAAGAACCCAAGAGTAAAAAGCTCAACGAACTTTTCACCACCAAATCTCCGAGGAGAGCTCAAACCGATGCAATGGTAAGGACACACAAAGTGATCAAATCCTTCTCTCCCAAATCCTACCAAAGCAACAAATGCTATGGAGGGATATGAGAGGAAGAACAAGGAGGAAATCCACAAAGAACTCCAAGATCTAGATCCGATAGGTTCCCCTCACATAGAGGAGAAAGTGATTGGTGGAAATGTAGATCTAGATCTCCTCTCTCCTTTCCCTAAAAAAGATGCAAGAATCATGGGAGGGATGGGGAGGAAGGGCAAGCTCTTCAAGGTCAACAATGGAGGAGAGAGAAAATGGAAGATCCAACATCCAAATGAGGAAGAAGGGGCTTTATATAGTCCCCGCACGAAATCTAACCATTACAGGAATTTTAACCCGGAAATTCCGGCCTCGGGGGCGGGATTTCTAGCCCGGGGGAGGAATTTCTGCCCCCCTTATAAAATTTCTGCCCCCCTTACAGAGGGTTGCAGCACAGCTCGAGAAAAAGAACCTAGCGAAATTTCGCAGGGGCAGAAATTATGGAATTTCCGGCCCCCGGAAATTCCGGGCCTCGGGGGCGGAATTTCCGGCCCGGGAGAAAACATCAATACGAAAATGGTTGTAACTTTTGCATCCGGCTCCATTTTCGATGATCTTGGGCTCGTTGGAATCACCACAACGAGCTCTACAACTTCATCCATAGAAACATCATAGTCCAACAAAGGAGGATGAAACCAAATGATAAAAGGTTTGACTTAGCTATAAAGATGAACCGGTAAAACCTCCAAACACCAAAAAACACAAAAAGAGTTCCATACGAAATCTGTTTTTGATGAGCTAGAGCTTGTCATGGAAATAACCACAAGCTCTGGAATCTCACATGGATAAAAGCCAAATAAGAACCAAGAAAGATAATGCCAACTATGCAAAGGTTTGAGCTCTCTCCGAACAATACAATTAAGTTACTCACTCGAGAGCCCCTCTTGATAGTACGGCTACCAATCCTATAACCCGGTCTCCAAACTAACACACGAGACCAGTAGAAGAGAAAACCTATCAAGAACAAACCTTTGCCTTGTGCAATCCACTTGAGCTAGATGATGACGGTCTTGACACCCTCAAGATGGAACACCTTTCTTGATCATGCTTGCTCGCACGAGCTTCATGAAGACATCTCAAAATACTCCCCCATACACCAATATGGGAGAGCCTTGCTTAGCTCAATCTTCATTAATCCATTGCAAGCTACAATCAAATGATATCTTCCGAGATGGATCATATTGAACTTGCACTTCATAGTCTTCTAGATGTGTTGATCAAACACGACTTCATTCTTCAAATTACAACCTTGAAGACACCATATGGCTCAAACATTGTCTATAGACAAGTCCTACAAATATAACTCAATGCAAACATTAGTTCATAGGGATTTGATGACCCACGAGTATAGGGGGTGTATCGTAGTACTTTCAATAAATAAGAGTGTCAAACCCAATGAGGAGAAAAAGGTGTTGATAAGCGGTTTTGATCAAGGATTCACTGTAAATACTAGCAAACGGGTTTTCAGGGGTATTTGGTAATGCAAGTAAATAAAGTACGAGTAAATAAAAGACAGTAATAATAATTGTTGCAAGTGGCCCAATCCTTTCTGGAGCAAAGGACAAGCCGATTGTGTAACTTATGATTACCAAACATTCCTGAGGACACACGGGGGTTTCTATCGAGAGCTTTCGCTTCATGCTACTAAGTAATCTTCATTGGTTTGATAAGTGTTATGGGGGTGAACCTGTGCTAGCGTACTACCCTTACTAGGACTAATAAACACTTGTGATTATACCCCCTGCAAGCATCAGCAAATACAAGAAAGTAATTAAGATAAATCTAACCATAGCCTTAAACTCTGAGATCCTATGCTCCCTGGTGCAATGGTTTCCTAATGGGGGTTTAGGTTTCTCTCGCTCCGGCAACCCCACAATTAGTAGCCAAATACATAATGCATTCCACTAGACCCATAAATGGTGAAGTATCATGTAGTCGAAGTTCACATGACACCACTAGTAGAATAACACTGATACGTCTCAAACGTATCTATAATTTTTGATGCTCCATGCTTGTTTTTACACCATTTGCTTAGTATTTCGTTACACTTCGTGGCATTTTTATGCATTTTCCGGAACTAACCTATTAATGAGATGCCATAGTGCAAGTTCCCTGTTTTCTGCTGTTTTTGTGTTTCAGAAACGTTACACAGGAAATATTCTCAGAATTGGACGAAACAAAAGCCGAATGTTGGGGATATACCAAATAGGTATACCAGCGACGTAGTCCTAAATCAGCAAGCCAGGGTGGCCCATCAGGGGTGGTATGGCGGATTCGCCATACCGGGCGGCCCAGTTGCTGATGATGGCACGGCGGTACTGGACGCAGGCGCTTATGGCGGATCCGGAGACAGGTCCATGGCGGGCTACTAGCGGCGAGCTTATGGCGGATCCGGATGACGGCCCATGGCGGGTGACCTTGTAGCATACGCGCAGGACTTAGTCTAGGACTCCAAGTTGTATCCGCTCTGGTACCAACGTGTAGCCCACGCCAGGCGCCTTTATAAGCCCGGCGTGGAGCAGCCCTTGAGGCATCAGACCAATCTTACGGCCAATCGCATAGCGAAACAACCAACCTCATCATTGTAACCGAGCACTTGTTGCCTTATAGTGAATTATAGCAGCACGTAGGGTCTCGCCACCGTTGCGGGATCTGAAGCTGGGTAAACTCGTGCTACCACCGTCCTGGATCGCTCCTCTGTGTTCACCCCCTTCCACAAACCGCCATATCCCTACCCCTATGGCAGATCTGTTGACGAAACCACGACAGTTGGCGCCCACCGTGGGGCTTAGCGCGTCTGGAGCGCGGATCCAGGCGGGATCCGCCTTTGCAGGCATCGGCGACACTGTCGCCATCGGGCGCGTCCTCTACGATTCCGGCTTCCCCATCGTCCCAGCGGATAACCTCTGGGTGCCGGCTAGAGAAGACCCTGCTCAATTCACCGTCATCCCGATTGGAGATATCCATATCTTCATTCGAGAGACAAACCCTACCCCCGCTACGGAAACCAATTTCCGGCGGATTGGTATGGCTGAAATCCCCAAACGGACCGCTTTCGAGCTGGATACGGAGGACTCATCTGATCTGGAAGTTTCCAAGATGCCCAGATCGGATCTGAAAAATAACCCCACCCAGCCCGCCCCAGAGGTAGAGGAAGTGGTGGAAGACCGCAGTGAATCCGCCATGAGCAATCTGGCGTTAGAGACACCGTGGTACTGCCTTGTGGCGTTCGCAGGTATCACTTCGGGATCTACCTCCAACGGAGAAGATAGCCCAGGTGAATCCATCCTAGAGGCACTTAACGAAAGTGGTGAATCGGATGACTGGGATAGCAAAGGCTATGATTCTGACCATTACGATGCCGCCATGAGGAAACTCGAGGCGGAATTGGCGCAGCAGGCACTTGAAGAGCAACAAGCAGCGGCCAAGCAGGTGTTTGTCACCAACAAAGGAGATGATGCTGGGCAGACAACCGGTGATCCGCCATCTCAGGCAGTCCACGACGGAGATGCCGGCAATGAGCAGGGTAACCCGCCACCAGCCGCTGATCCCGCCGCGGAGCAACTTCCCGAGATTCATGGCGGACCCAGGCCACTACCCGCCATCCCCGAGGACCAGCACCAAGAAGACTTCACGACCCCGCTGGACAAGGTCGTCTACGGAACTCTAGCAGATCCAATCACCCCTGACTATGTCAGAGATGTGAACGATCTCGAGAAGAAAAGACGAGCACTCCTCAAGGAAGCAAAGCGAGTCGAGAAGATGGGCAAGCAGGTTGATGACGACATTGCTAAAGCTCAGGACACGCTGAAGCGCGCAAGGAACATGGAGGAGAAGTATGTTACTCTCGTCCAGAACCAGATCAACGAGGGTGGCGACCCGCAGCTGGTACGAAACCTTGAGTTCACCGTACCAACAGCGGAAACTCTGGCCAGGATGTACATCAAGAATCCGCCATACGTGGACAAAAACCACGATGAAGTTAGGGCTACGCCCATCGAAAACATCGTGGCTGCAAAGGAGCTATTGGAACATAATAAAAGCCCAGCAGCCCTAGAGACGGCAGTTAAACTGATGACCAAGGCATTAGTGCAGCAGGAGAAGGTTACGTCGTCACGACGCCTTGAATCTGATCCTGCGCTATGCAGGTCTAGTACTGCCTCCAAAGCTCAGGGAGCTGGCAACAATGGTGGACGTCCTAACAACGAATCTCATACCGGATCCTCAGAGATCCGAAGAAGAGAAGCTCGCAATCGGAGACACGCCATCCCAATATCCTCCGATGACAAACCACATGGCAAAGGTCCGCAGAGCAACCCATCGCCACCCCGCAAGAATTACCCGGCTTACGGATACCAACAAACCACTGCTGCTCCTCGCCATAAGACCAACATGCCGCCGCCAAAGCATAAGACATTCGAAGTCCCTAAGGGAGGAATCGTCATAATCGACAATGATGGCAAACGAGGACGAAGCCGTGACGCTGGACGCAGAGACGATCCGCCACGACGGGAAAACAGCAGGGATGGCGGATCCAAGAGAAGGGACCGATCTCGCCATGACGACGGCGCGCATCGTGACGGTGACAAGGATAAGCATCGCTCCACTCGCCGCCACGATGACAAAGGGCAAGGCTCCCGCCGCCATGACAATGATCCATCCTCGCAAAGAACGGACGGAAGTCGTAGCTGCAGAGAACAGTCGCAGGACGGCGAGAGTAAGCGCAGACGCGACCCTTCGCCATCCCCACCAGGGAGCCCTCATGGCGGCGGTGGCGGTGGCGGCGGGCCAGCAAGATCGCGCAACTCCCGCAAGGATCCGCCAGACCAGAAGCCCTACGACGCCCGTACCCATCTAAATGAGATTGCCAAGTCTCAAACGGCCTTCTTCCTCGGCCCTAAGTGCTTTGGACCACGGATTCGTGACGAGCCCATCCCGTATGGGTTCAAAATCGAGAAAAATATCCGCCAGTATAATGGAGTCGATAGGCCTTTGACCTGGCTACAAGACTACTTCAACGCAGTACAATTTGCCGGGGGATCTCCCAATGTCGCTGTCCGCTATTTGCCCCTGATGCTATCCGGCACTGCGAGGCAGTGGATCAATGACCTGGCAGAAAACTCCATCCAAACCTGGTTCGATATGCAAACTGCGTTCACGGAAAATTTCGAGGGGACTTACAAGAGACCCCACAACATTGGTGACCTCCAACGGTGCCGACGAGCCGACGACGAGACCTCCCGAACTTTCCTCGCGCGATGGCTGGATATGAAGAACTCCTGTGAAGGGGTTACTGACGAATCCGCCATCCTCGCGTTCATTGACAGTTTGGAGAGAGGCCAACTGCTCCGCCATCGCCTGTTGCGGGAAAGGAACGAAGGGAAATTGACCCTAAATTCCATGATCACCATCGCAAGCAACTACGCGGCCGCCGACGACGACGCCCGCGAATCTCTGAAGGCTTCCGCCATCCAGAACACTGGAAAGTGGAATAACAGTAACAAGCGAAAGAATCCGCCAGAAGAACCGCAGGCTCCGGACATGGTCGCCACAACCTTCACCGACAAGGGTCAAAGCAGCCAGCGCGGCAGGGGACGCGGAGGTGGCGGTGGCCAGCCGCGGAGTTCTGCAACTCCCGCTTCGGCGCCATCCGCCCCCGTGTCTTACGACGAATATCGCGATATGCCATGTTTTGCCCACCGCGACGCCTCAGGGAAGTGCAACCACACCAACCGGAACTGCAAGTTTGTCAACGACCTCAAGGCAGATCAAGAAGCTGGCTTCAAGCGCAGCCGACGACAACGGCCTCATGGCAAAGGAAAAGCGGATAAAGACAAGGAGTCTAGGGATGGCAGTGATATGGATGAAGACCCTGCGCCCAAACCCGCCGAAAAGGCAGAGGGTGGTACTGGCAAGGGTAACCCAATCAAGGACAAAAAAGGTGCTTTTCACACATTCCTTGGACCCCCCACGGCTAAGGTTCAGAGAGCTGCTATGCGCTCCCTTAATGCCACCATGCCAAAAATCCGCCAGTACGTCCGATGGTCCGAAGTACCGGTGCACTGGAGCCGCGAAGATCATCCAGAGCATATCCCGGATGGCTATTATGCCATGGTGGTATGCCCTGTAATCCATGGCTATGAGTTCTCCAAATGCTTAATGGATGGCGGCAGCAGCCTGAACATCATGTACGTGGAAACTTTGACAAAACTCGGCCTCACCAAGACCCAACTCCGCCATAGCGCGGTCACCTTTTATGGGGTGGTTCCTGGTCGCCAAGCTAAGTCCCTCGGGTCCATCACACTCAAGGTTGCCTTCGGTAGTGAGGAAAACTACAGAGAAGAGCCCATAACCTTTGAGGTAGTCCCGTTCAAAAGCACTTACCACGTGATCTTCGGGCGCCCCGCTTTCCACAGCTTCCATGCAAGGCCATGCTACATCTACAATCAACTAAAGATGCCAGGACCGGATGGCATAATCACCGTTTATGGCAGCTTCAGAAAGGCAAAGGAGTGCGAGGAAGGAGAAGCCGCCTTCGCGGAAGCAGTGTTCTTCGGTGAGGAGTTCAAAGAAATCCACGCCGCAACGGACCCCGCGGAGATGCCGGCATCCAGGCAGGACATTTCCGCCACCCCGCCCACCTTCAAGCCTACAGTCGATACAAAACAGGTGGAACTTGTCGCTGGCGATGCCGCCAAGACTACCGCCATTGGGACGAATTTGTCCCCCGCATAGGAAAGCGCGCTCGTCAAGTTCCTCCGTGAGAACCGGGACATCTTCGCATGGCAGCCATCTGACATGACGGGTGTACCCAAGGAACTCGCCGAGCACGCTCTGCAGATAATTCCTGGCTCAAAGCCAGTAAGACAAGCCATGAGACGCTTCGGAGATGAAAAACGCCGCGCCATAGCAAAGGAGATTTCCAAGCTGTTGAAAGCAGGCTTCATCAAGGAAGTGATACATACCAAGTGGGTGGCGAATCCGGTGCTAGTTCCTAAGAAAAACACAAAAGTTCTGCGCATGTGTGTAGATTACACTGGCCTGAACAAAGCATGTCCAAAAGACCCTTTTCCCTTGCCTCGCATTGACCAAGTCATTGACTCGACGGCGGGATCGGAGCTACTGTGTTTCTTAGATGCCTACTCCGGATACCACCAGATCAAGATGAAAAAGTCCGATCAGCTCGCTACGTCGTTCGTAACACCCTATGGCACATATTGCTATGTCACAATGCCATTCGGTCTGAAAAACGCAGGAGCAACGTATCAGCGCACTATGCAAAAGTGCCTGGCGGATCAAATCGGACGAAATATCCACGCATACGTGGATGACATCGCAGTCATGTCCAAGAAGCAAGATGGCCTTATAGCGGATTTGCAAGAGACCTTTGACAATCTCAGGAAGTACAACATGATGCTTAACCCAACGAAGTGCGTCTTCGGGGTCCCAGCTGGACAACTCCTAGGATTCATCGTCTCCCACCGCGGAATTGAGGTTAACCCGGAGAAGATCAAGGCAATCCTCGACATCTCCTGGCCCATCGACCTAAAAGACGTGTAGAGACTCACAGGCTGCGTGGCAGCAGTGAACAGATTCATCAGTCGTCTTGGCGAGAAGGCTTTGCCACTCTACAAGCTGATGAAGAAATCAGACGAATTCGTCTGGACCGACGAGGCAGACGCTGCACTTAAGGATCTGAAGAGAGTGTTATCCACTGCACCAGTCCTAGCGGCACCCGAAGACCAGGAGCCCATGTTACTATACATGGCAGCAACCAATAGGGTGGTCAGCATCGTCATGGTGGTAGAGCGTAAGGAAGAAGCGCAGGAGTATGGCGTACAGCGACTAGTCTACTATGTCAGCGAGGTCCTGACGGAATCCAAGCAGCGCTACCCTCACTACCAAAAATTGGCATACGGAGTTTTCCTAGCTTCTCGTAAGTTAAGGCATTACTTCTATGACCATAAGATCACAGTGGTGAGCAAAGCCCCACTGAAGGACATCATCAACAACAGCGACGCAACAGGACGAGTTGCGAAGTGGGGCATTGAATTGGCCTCTTTCGACATCGACTACAAGCCTCGCACCGCCATCAAGTCTCAGGCGTTGGCGGAGTTTATGGCGGATTGGAAAGAAGCACAGGAGACTACGCCCGTCCCAGAACCAGAGCATTGGGTGATGCACTTTGATGGCTCAAAGTTGCTACACGGCTCGGGGGCTGGAGTGACGCTCAAATCTCCTAAGGGAGATGAGCTCAGCTACGTTCTCCAGATTCACTTCCCCACCACCAATAACATCGCGGAGTATGAAGCGCTACTACACGGGCTACGTGTCGCAAAGGAGATCGGTGTACAACACATCATGTGCTGTGGAGACTCTGACCTTGTGGCTCAGCAGGTGGCTGGCACATACAAAGCTCGGAACGAAATAATGGCGGCATACAGGGACGAAGTGGACGAGATGGCCAAAAGTTTCCTCGGCTACGACATAAAGCACGTACGGCGAGAAGATAACATGGCGGCCGATACCTTGTCAAAACTGGGATCCAGCCATAGGCAGTTCCGCCAGGCGTATTCCTTGAGCATCTGCGCGTACCATCAGTTAAGATGGTGGATCCAGAAAATCCGGAGATAGCGAGCTCCCCTGTTATGGCGGTTTTGCCTAGCAATCCGCCATGGGCAGAGCCCTTCCTGGAGTATCTGACGAACAAGAAGCTTCCCGAAGACGAAGTCCAGAAAAGACAAATCGAGCGTAGAGTCAAAGCGTACACCATCATAGATGGCCAACTCTACAAACGAAGCACCTCGGGAGTTTTCATGAAGTGCATATCCCAAGTGGATGGAATCGAAATACTAAGAGAGATCCATGAAGGCGAATGTGGCATCACGCTGCCGCCAGATCCCTAGTAGCAAAAGCATTCCGCCATGGGTTCTACTGGCCAACAGCCAAAGCAGATGCAGACCGCATTGTGGAGCTCTGCCATGGTTGCCAGATGTACTCCAAGCAAACCCATATGCCCGCCACAGCACTGCATACGATCCCTATAACTTGGCCTTTTGCAGTCTGGGGGCTGGACATGGTGGGTCCGCTAAAAACAGCACCTTCGGGATTTACGCACCTTTTGGTAGCGGTAGACAAATTCACGAAGTGGGTGGAAGCTAAGCCCATCAGAAAACTTGATGGCAAAACCGCCCTAAAGTTTGTCAAGGACATTGTGGTCAGATTCGGCATCCCACACAGCATCATCACCGATAATGGCACAAACTTGTCTCAGGGAGAGGTTGAAGAATACTACCATCACAACGGAATCCGCCTTGACCTAGCATCTGTGGCACATCCACAGTCTAATGGCCAAGTTGAGCGGACCAACGGACTAATCATGTCAGGGATCAAGCCACGCCTAGAAGCACCGCTACATAGAGCAGCTGGAGCCTGGGCAGAGGAGTTGCCATCTGTACTGTGGAGTCTACGGACCACGCCAAACAGATCAACCGGCCTTACCCCTTTCTTCTTAGTCTACGGAGCAGAGGCAATCTTGCCAAGTGATGTTCAGTATGATTCTCCAAGAGTCGAGGCCTACAAGGAAGAAGATGCAGAAGCGTCCAGACAACTATCTGTGGACCTGCTGGAAGAAGAGCGCGACCTAGCAGCCCAGAGATCCGCCATCTACCAGCAGAATCTCCGCCGCTATCACAGCAGGCGAGTTCGCCAACGCTCGTTCAAGGAAGGTGACCTGGTGCTACGCCTCAAACAGCAGAAGTCCCACAAGCTATCCCCGCCTTGGGAAGGACCCTTCGTCATTAGCAAAGCTCTACTGAATGGATCCTACTACCTCGTTGATATTCGCGAGCTAGATAAGCGACCAAGTAAGAAGCGCAAACGAAGAGACCCTGACGATATCTACGACGAGACAGATCGTCCATGGAACATCGCACAGCTACGTCCTTTCTACACTTAGCACTTTTTTAGCTATGTAATAGGCACCTCTATATGATCAATGAAATAAAGCATTTGGTTCACTCTTGATTTTTTCTGAGTCTTTTACCTCCTTTATTGTTCATTTAGATCGTATAGAACCTTTTGCGCAATTGTGCTCTGCACTTGCGTATCTTTTAAATCCGCCATAAGCGGTCCGCGTAGCTTTTTTATGTTTTGATCTTCATTCGATGTTCTCTGTGTGGATTCCAGAGTAGTGACTTTTTGACGATCCAAGCCGCCATCTGCTCAGGGTTCTGGACGGTTGCTATTAAGTATCGTCGCCCTAGCGGATTGTTCGTGCGAAGATTTCGCCATCTCACGAAAAGTCAAGCACAGAGAGCCGGATGGCGGATCGCATAATCCTACGCGTGAAAAATTTTAAGTGTTGTTTTTTGGGCATGGCAAAAACTGCAAGTTGCATAAAACTAGGCCTGGCAGTTTCTTCGCGCAATTAAAACCACTTCATAAACAACAAACTGCAAAAGTTCACAAGCATTTTACTGATCCGCCACAAGCAGATCAGTCACAGTGCAGACACATCACACGCAGTTTAAGTTTAAATTACAGACCCACTCAGGGGCCGAATTGATGCAAAGTATTTTTTCCTGCCATGTTGCAGGGCACATCTCAAGAGGATGGCGGAACCTTGGAGGACACCTCGTCACCGCCATCACCACCTGCAGTTGCCGCGGAGGCGGATGCCGAAGCTTGGCTTGGCGACCCTGGCAGCTCGTATGCTTCATAGTACACGTTCAACTGAGTGCCAAGGGCACACAGTTGATCGTATCCAAGCACGCTCTGCCGGATGGCGGCCTCGTCCACCGGCGCGCCATCCTCGCCGCTCTCAGGGATGCCGGAGGTGAGCTGGTCCAGGTCCATGTCGGGGTAGTGGGCCTTCGCCAATGTCAGCGCTGTTCTGGCACCACCCCGAGCAGAGGACAGCTTCCAATCCGCCACCAGCCCTGGCACCAGCAGCAGCTTCTGCGTGAGCGCGATGGCGGAAAGGTTGGAAGAACCCGCTATCTGCAGGCTCCCGCACGCTTGGCGACCAGCGCTGAGAAGGCCATCAAGCTCCTTCCTCGCTGCGTCGGTGGCCATGCGCAAGCCCTCAGCGGTGTCCACCTCGCTTTGCCCCAAGGAAGCTGCATGGCGGAAAAAAGAAGATGCGTCACGAACTACATAGCAGAAGTTGAAAAACAAGTTATAAGAGGTGGTACCTAGCAAGTTGTCTTGGAAGTGATGGAGGAGCTCGTTAAAGCCTTCACGCCGCTTCTCAAAGTCAGCGGCGGCTTTGCGGAGATCCGCTATCTCCTTGTCCTTCTTCTTGCCCTGGTTCTCCTGGTCCTTCAGCTGCCTCTCGAGGGTGGCGTTTTCAGCCAGCGATTTCCGGAGCTGTTCATTCAGCCCATCCATCGCAATGGCGTGGCCTTTCTTCATCCCCTCAAGTGTGGACTTGAGCTTGGCAGCGTCTGCATGGCGGAATTCTGTCAGTTCAGCGTTTGATTGAATAAGCGTAAAGGAAAGGAACCTTAAGGTTAAATACCGCTATTCTCAAGCTGTTGCCGCAAATCCGCCACAAGAGCGCCTTTCTCCGCCAGCTCCTTCTCCTGCGAGCTGACGACCTGGACCAGGTCCTCCACCACCTTCTTGTAATTCTGGCAAAATTTGAAGTGTTAGTCAATCTTAGAGCTTTATGCCGGATGTGAATCCGCCATAACGCTCGGGGGCTACTCACTGATTCTTTTTTAGTCACTCTTAGAGCATCATGATGAACGATTATCCGCCATGATGCTCGGGGGCTACTTATGCTGATTTTTTGTCTTCTAAGAGCTTTATGCTGGATAATTATCCGCCATAACGCTCGGGGGCTACTCAGTATGAAAATTAAGTTCTCTATAGAGCACTGTGTGAACTACCAGCGCTCGGGGGCTAAGTTATTCAAAAACTTACAGAAGTCAACCTTGGAGCCCCATAGCGGATTAAATTTGCGAATCCGCCATGGCGCTCGGGGGCTACTGGGAGTACATACCTTCTTCATAGTCGATGTTTTCTCAACAAAAGCGGCAATGCCGCTGGACAGCTGGCTGCTGGCATCTTCCTGGCTAGAAATAAGGTTGACGACCTCAAGTTGCTTTTGCCTCCAATATAGGCTGCCCCCAGACGGAGTATCCGCCACTTGACCCTGAGAGCCAGAAGCCTTTTCGCTTTGGACGACATCATTAGCCGCAGCTTCAGTCGTTGGGTTGATTTCTGGCATTTGGTCAAGCTGACCACCAGCATCCTCCATATCAATATCGATACGAATGGAGGGAGTTGGTGCATCAGGGGTGAGCGGGATAGTCGCAGGGGAGGGCTTGGCTCGCTTGGAGGACGGCTCCTTGATTGTAGGCTTCTTTCTTCTAAGAGAAAAGGAATTAGAAATGGAAAGCAGTACAACAATGAAAAAGGGTGTCCAAAGATTACCTTGACTTAGGCAGATTGATGGTAGCGGTACTCTCGGATGGTGTTTCAAGCTCCGCCCTGCGTTGAGCTTCGAAACGACGGGAATCAGCAGGTTTCCCGCCACCTCCGCGAGTTTTCCCGCTACCACCCCGTTTCTTGGAAACCGCCTTCTCTTGGGTTGTACGGGCTGTGTCCTCCACATTTCCCGCCATCTCCTCTTTGTTTCCGCTAGAGTGAACAACTTCCTCCTTGGCAGCAGATTTGAGGTTGGAACGGTGAAGGGGATGGGCAAAGTGACCAGGTCCAAGTGATTTGAGCTGATTATAAGAAAAACGTCATGTCCTATAAAATATAAAGATACTGTACAGTATTATGGCGGAAAGGGAACTTACCGAAGGACAGGTGCCATTCTCGAACATAGCCATGCCGAACTTCAAAGGATTCTTCCTGGGAGACTTCATCAGGGAACGGATGCGCTTCTCGACCACTTTTGGGTCTAGCTCCTGGTCTGAACAACGCATGCCATCATTTGCACCAGTATACTCGTGCATCAGGCAATCGCGGTGTTGCAGTGGCTGGATCCGCCGGGATATCCAGCAGTTGATGGTGTCTATTCCCTTCAAGCCATCCACAGTTAGCTTGGCAATCCGCCGAGCCAGGAGCTTGATATAGGGAGTGGCGGTTTCGTCGTTGACAGCTGTCCAGGTGTCGCGGGACTCAGCGGCGACATTCGTAAATAGAGGAAGGCCGCGGGCTTGAGATGGCGCAGGCTTGTCCGCCATATAGAACCAGGACCCTCTCCATCCTATGGCGGAATCCAGTGGCGTGATGAAGGGGTATTCTTTCGACCTTCGCGGAAGAAAGCAAATTGTCCCGCAGGTTCGAAGAGATCTGTCATCTTCGTAATTAGGCCGCACAGAGAAGAAAAGTTGGAAGAGGTCCACCCTGGGGCGGATCCCAAGGTATCCCTCGCATAAAGCTGCATAACCCGCCACAGACACCAAGCTGTTTGGTGATATGTGGTGGAGTTGCAGTCCATAGTACTTCAGAAGATTCGTGAAGAAAAGAGATGGAGGCATAGTGAGACCCCTCTCCACGTGGAATTTGAGCATCACGATTTCGGAGGGGTTAGGAAGAGGCACTGGGGCCTTGAAGTCAGTCCGCCATCCGGATTCAGCTTGAGGAGCCATGGTGCCCTCGCTCTCCATGGCCCTGACGTCAGAATCCTTAACATGGGATTTCTGCCAGTATCCGTGGAGGTTCTGAGGGATCTGTTCTTCTTCGTCCTCTGCTTCCTCCTCCTCAGCTTCACCATCCGCGGTGGGATCATCTGGGTTAGCACCCGCCATTTCCTCCTCAGCTTCAGACATGTTGTCCTCTGGATCCAAATCCGCCATCCCAGGATGTTCTCCCTGGACTGACTGTTGCAGAGGAGAATCTTCCTCTTCAGCATCGGAATAATGGTGGGCTGGTGATCCGGAGTTCATGGTGTCGGGTGAAGTGGTCTGGCGAAAAACGCTACCGGCGGCGAGGTCTTCCGCGGTGGCTCGTCGGAGATCACGAAGCTCTCGTGGCGGCGCTAAGGAGAGAGAGTGCGACGGGGAGAATGAAGGGGTGACCGGCCGGGGGTGAGGGGCCGGGGTATATATAGACCCCGGGCCTCGAGATTCATGACCGCCATCACCACCGCTCATCCCGATCGCAGAAACCCTAATCTGGCGACACGTGTCTGAGGGTAAGAAAGTAACTTGGTAAATCTTGCCCTAGAAGGAACTGTATGCCGAAATTTACGGCGGATTTCAACGGTATGATCCACTGGATCCCGAAAATCTCGCTAAGATAACTACGTCGCTTGATCCGTTATTTACGGCGGATTGATAGATGGAAAAAGGAACCTCGAGATAACCGCCATCCCAGTGAAGAAGAGCTATGACGGAAATGACTTATCAAGGACAAGCATGGCGGATGCAGATGGTGATCTTGAAGTTCCCTGGGGGCTACTGTTGGGGATATACCAAATAGGTATACCAGCGACGTAGTCCTAAATCAGCAAGCCAGGGTGGCCCATCAGGGGTGGTATGGCGGATTCGCCATACCGGGCGGCCCAGTTGCTGATGATGGCACGGCGGTACTGGACGCAGGCGCTTATGGCGGATCCGGAGATAGGTCCATGGCGGGCTACTAGCGGCGAGCTTATGGCGGATCCGGATGACGGCCCATGGCGGGTGACCTTGTAGCATACGCGCAGGACTTAGTCTAGGACTCCAAGTTGTATCCGCTCCGGTACCAACGTGTAGCCCACGCCAGGCGCCTTTATAAGCCCGGCGTGGAGCAGCCCTTGAGGCATCAGACCAATCTTACGGCCAATCGCATAGCGAAACAGCCAACCTCATCATTGTAACCGAGCACTTGTTGCCTTATAGTGAATTATAGCAGCACGTAGGGTCTCGCCACCGTTGCGGGATCTGAAGCTGGGTAAACTCGTGCTACCACCATCCTGGATCGCTCCTCCGTGTTCACCCCCTTCCACAAACCGCCATATCCCTACCCCTATGGCAGATCGGGATGGTCCAGAAGCTCTTCCCGGTACCCTGCCGGAGAGGGGAATCGCCACCGGAGGTCTTCTTCATCGCCATGCTTGCCTCCAGCGCGATGAGTGAGTAGTCTACCTTGGACTATGGGTCCATAGCAGTAGCTAGATGGTTGTCTTATCCACCATGTGCTTCATGTTTAGATCTCGTGAGCTGCCTTACATGATCGAGATCACCGTTATGTAATTCTACATGTTGTGTTTGTTGGGATCCGATGAATATTGGTGTTATGATTGAGTTGATGTGCTGAATATTATATTATGTTATCTCTATGTTGTTTATGATCTTTCATGCTCTCCGTTGTTAGTAGCTATCTTGGCCGAGTAGATACTAGTGACTCCAAGAGGGGGTATTTATGCTCGATAGTTGGGTTCATGCCTCTATTTAATCTGGGGGAGTGACAGAAACCTCTAAGGTTGTAGATGTGTTGTTGCCACTAGGGAGAAAACAACATTCTTATGTCCAAGGGCATATGCTTTGTTTACATTACACACTTTGCCTAATGCAGTTATCTGTTGTTCGTAACTTAATACTCAAGGGGTTCTCAGATTGATTCCCCGTGAGTGGATTATTAGTCATAGATGCAGTTGGATGGCGGTCTATGTATTTTGTTGTAATGCCCATAGTAAATCTCATAGTGATCCTCTCGACATATCACGTTATCTTTATTCTAACAATTGCCCAACTGTAATTTGTTTACCCAACATGTGTTATTTTATCTTATGGAGAGACACCACTAGTGAACTGTGGACCCTGGTCCTATTTGCTTTATATTGCTATCACCTGTTTACTTTACTCGCACTGTTTACTTTACTCGCATATTACTATTGCTTTCCACTCGATACGCTCATTCCTTTGTTTACAGCAAACCGGTGAGATTGACAACCTCATCGTAAGTTGGTGTCGGTGTTCTGGATACCGGGGTATCCCGGTCCACCTGCTCCTGGGCCCCGTCATCAGCCTATCTTCAGCCCAGGGGAGAACCGACGACCCAAGCTACGAAGAAGACCCTCATGAGGAGGCGCCTCATGAGGAGAACGACGGCGGAAACTGCTAAGGACCAGAAGACCTCCTCACGAGCCCCCGCTGGTGAGGAGAGGGACCAAGTCCATGTCAGCTCAGCACGTTGGCGTGCAGAGCAAGAAGATGAAGGGCAGAAGACCGCGTACCGCCCACGCTACCCCCGACAGGGAGGAGACCAACTTTCGCTGTGCCTGCCCAAAGCGGCACAGTGGTTGTTGGCCACCCCCCTAAAAATAGCGTGGACGGTGCAGGGTGCCAGAGGAAGACGTCAGCTTCCTCCACCCACTCCTGTGGACCGGCGCCACTACCCTACGAAGACTACGTCCACAGAAGAGAGTAGTCTACAGCTGTCCTCCCTCCTTGGCCGTGTGTGTGGCAACCCCTTCCCCAAGAAGATAAGGGGAAGGAGGACCTTGGCGCTATAAAAGGAGGGGAGGCTACCCCTTAGATGGGATCTGATCTTCTCCGAGTTGCTAGCTGGGCACGCAGGTTCTTCAACCTCTGGCCAGCTAGAACTTTGTAACCAAGACCTTGTACTCCTCGCGAGGTGTCACGTTGCAATACAAGAAGGTAGGAAGTAGGGGTGTTACCTCACCACGAGGGCCCTGAACCTGGGTAAAGCTCGGCGTCTCTCTCTGCAGTGCGTAGTGCGTTCGACAACTCGAGGCTTCCGTCGCCGTGCTTCGTTGCGATCCTAGATCTCACACGTTCAGCCCCCTGCGTTCGAATCTTTGGGTCCGTCGCGTGGTACCCCGTGTTCTTGCGACACGAAATCCATCGACATTTGGCGCGCCAGGTAGGGGGCTGTGGTGTGTTTTCTCCTAGATCTGCTTCGACATGGCCGATACCAACGCAAGGCTCGAGCGTCTTCGCCATCGCAACGCTGTTCGGGGGCAAACCGAGCCCATCTTCCGTCGTCGTGAAGCTTCGGCCGAGGAGGAAGAGGAGGAAGATCTGGAGTCCTCCTACCTCCCATACGGGCATACAGAGCCTTCGCTCTCCTTCACCGCCACCGCCACTTCTCGCGCTCGTTCTGGGAGTCAGCTGTCTCCTCCGCAGGCTCTCGCCATGGCGCAGGAGCTGCTGCGCTATCAACCCACTGATGACGGGCATGAGGGGTGGCGCGCTCGAATCGCCGAACTCGTCGCCATCGCTAACGAAGACCCGGCCCAGGGAGGAGCCCAGGGCGCGGGAGACCCAGATCCGGCGGCGGGGCGTCGCGCCCCGGGCGCCGGAGATGGGAAGGCCACCAAGGCCAAGAAGGTGGTTTCCCGTGCTGCATCTTCGCCGCGCGGGGAGCCCAGCTGCCAAATCGTCCAACGCGCTCTGGAAGACGCACGCGTCTCCCTCGAGCGCCGCCGCGAAAATCATGACCGCGCCATCGACGACATCGGCGAAGCTGGCAAGAACGTCAGGACCCCCGGCGACCCTATCTACAACCTCGGGTGTCTTGCTCTCACTCGTCAGCAACGCTACATCGTCTGTCCTGACAAGTTCAAGCCGGACATCGGCGCGCATTACGACGGGACCACCATCCCCGTCGAATTCCTCCAGCTCTACGTCGTCGCCGTCCAGGCCGCGCGTGGAGATCAGCGTGCCATGGCAAATTGGTTCCCCATGGCCCTCAAGGACGCTCCGCGAACCTGGCTCATGAATCTTCCTCACGAATCCGTGACTTCATGGAAGGATTTATGTCGTCAGTTCGTTGCCAACTTCATGCCCACGTACGAGCGCCCCGCTACCAAGAACGATCTTAAGGCGGTGCGTCAGTACAAGGGCGAGACGCTTCATCAGTATATCCAGCGCTTCAGCCAGATGAGGAACAAGATCCCCAGGATCTCTAACGAGGAGGTCATCTCCGCGTTCTCCACGGGCGTCTCCGACATCAAGATGAGGGAGAAGCTGTCCGTGAATGATGAGCTAACTTCCGTCGTCAGGCTCTTCGAGATCGCCGACCGCTGCGCCAAGGCCGAGGAGGGGAGGCTCTTCGTGCATAACCTGCCGGAGGCGCTTCCCCCAAAGCCGAAGTCCAAGGACCCCAAGCGAAAGGAGGCCGCTGTCCTCGCGGCAGAACTAGATCATAAGCAACGCCGCGGGGACCGCTCCGAACGCGACAAAGGTCGTCGTCGCCGCTACTGCATTCTCCACAAGAAGGACACCCACAATACCGACGATTGTTGGATTGTCCGAAAGTTTCATGAACAAAATGGTGTCTCTAAGCGCCGCGGGGGTGGCCGCAGCTACGGCAAGAGTAGATCCCGGGGCGATCGCCGCGACGACGACCGCGAGGAAGGTCGCCGCCGCGAGGGTCTGTCTCGAGCCGATCCCGAGCTGCTGCCGCTGCCCCCAACAGCAAACGATCGTCGGGAGGAGAACCAGGGGGCTATCAAGAGCCGCGAGACTTCGCCGCTTGCCTCCTGGGTGGAGGTCAGGCTCCTTTGTCTAACCGACACTTCAAGCAGCTGTCGCGAGAGATCGCGGCGGCACAGCCCAACGTCGGCGACCGCCTAATGAAGTGGTCAACGTGCAAGATCGGCTTCGACAAGGAGGACCATCCGGCCTCCACCAGGGGCGTGGGCACAATTCCTCTCTTGTGCACG